>JAVHJM010000006.1:1202500-2405000 GCA_036971725.1 Arthrobotrys conoides
GTCGGCGGCTTCAGCAGGGCCATAGATCTTAGCTGTGGCCTCCTGGAAGGCCTTTCCGGCTTCTTCGAGCGATGTGTGAAGAATCCAATTCGGCCGGACGAGCTGAAACGTGTCTTGGATCATAAACTCGATGTCCATCGGAATGCGTTCTTTAAGGTGAATATAGTACTGGAAAAATGCGAGAAAGAAATCCAGTTTCTTTTTTGAAGATCCTTTGTCGAAACAGTGTCCACAAGTATCGAGGAGTATACATACAAGACGTACACGAAAGTGGTTATCCGGAGGATCAAGGTGATTATACATACCAGGTCGTGGAGTGCCAACTATACTCATGTCAGATTAAAGTTATAGAAATGTTTTGGGGAGCTTACCATATCCAAAACTAAGAATCAAATACAATGTATCAAAAATGACGGGACTATCGATCATGCTATAATTGTATAATTCTCCAAGATATCTGATACTGGCGACCCTTCTTTGGTTCATTCTATAATCATTCTCCTCGAGGCCAACTCTGATATTTTCGAGAACACCATCCACGACTCGAATGCCAAAGTCTTGGTGATATCGGAACAGCCCGAGCACAACAATAGCGATCAGATGTATATTGCTATAGCGAACTTTCCAAATTTTCGTACACACTTTGGCCAACATATTAATGATGTCTGGGTCCTGCCAGTGCAATTTACGGAGAGACTTTATTGTCCTGTTGAAATTCTTTTTGTTGAGATCGAGGTATATTAACTTGCGAACGTAAAGTTCGTATGGCGACCGTTCCTTTGCTACTATCGAGGGCCTTTCTGGTGGATTGACGTAATAAAAGGCGTTCTCAATAGAAATGCGATCTTGTGGGCTTAGGTGGTGGGCGTCTTTCTTCCGCTGGAGTGTTTCGAGCTAGGAAATGTTAGAACCGAAACAAAGTATAAGTTAAGGGGGTCTTACGAAGGTAATCATGCGCGGCTGGGTTGCAGGATTTCGAAGTAAGTATCTTCCGCATCCCTCCAAAAGAATGCAAATGATGTCAATGTTCATTTTAGAGAAGTCTTCTAATGCAACTTTGAAGCAGTGAAAGATAACATGCTCTGGAACGAGACCGAATTTGGTCATTTCTGAGAAATATTTTGCATTCTGGATTGTTAGTAATCATTCGCTCTAACTGTATAGATGTACTTACTTGCGTTCGAATAGCAGTCAACTGTTCCTTTTCCTTGCGTTTTTGAAGACTTCTAAACTCTTTATCCAGATAGGCGACCATAGCAGAAGACACGTCGGTAAGCCCAGCTTTAGACAAAGAGGCTATGAGGCGGGAATAGTACGGGAGAAGATCAGATCTTCCTCTCGGGATATCCTCGAGAACTTTGATGAGTCTGTTACGTGATGCCTTCGAATTCAAGAAACAGAAATCATAGGCGAAATTGTCAATCAGTTCGCGATTTGTGAGCTCTGGAAGGCGGATCAAGAGTGCATCAACCTGCGCACCAACTGTTTTGTTGGCGATAGTTGTGTCTCTCTCGAGGGAATCATTTAGGTCAAGATCTCCCACTTTAGTAGCTAAGTCTTCTTCGCCTGTCTCGGGAACTTCTATTTTGGATATCTCTTCATCTTTCTTATCGGCGGTAGATGCCTTTCGGCCCTCGTCCAACAGAATAGATGGTACACGAGCACGGAGGTCGATAAGGTCCTCATAGAGTCGGCGTTGGTCGTCATCCTCCCACATTCCATTCCCAGAGGCCTCTTCGCCCTTCTTAAACATGCTCCCAGACTCGCGAATCATACCCTCACCAGATTCCTTAGCATCATCTTCATCAACCAGGTCAGGCATCTCTAATCCTAGAATCTCGGACACGACTTGAGCGCTCGCGACTAGCTTTTCGTATGCCTTTGTTGCCTTCTCAAACGCCTGTTGTCGATCCTCGAAAACCTCTCCTGAGCGAACATACGCCTCGGAGTTTCGCTTAGCTTGTTGTTGAAGCCTGCGGTGTTCACTAAGGATGTATTTGCTGACACCGGAAAAGTATGTCGATAAGACGTTACGGAATCTGACTTGAACCGTAGGATCGGCGAGTGGCAGGTCTGCTGGATCGACAGTCCCATTGCCATTCACATAATCTCCATCTCCTAGCTGAACATCATCGCCGCCCTCCCCACCACCTGGTTTGCGGCCTACTACCCTTGTCTTTACACCCAAAACATCCCAGGAGAAGGTTTTAACGAAAAGAACCACGAGCGGCAGGTTAACACCCTCGCGGTCACGGGAAAGTATGTCCTTCAACGCCTCCAAAGGTAATGGCTCATCATCTCCGGACCTTGCTATGGTCGCGGCAGATTGCTTCTTGGAGTTGTCAGCGGACTTTCCTCCCGTGGTCGCAGGTGTATTATCGTCAGGATTGACTGCGTCGTCCAATGTCCGAATAACTCCTACAAGCCAAAGCTCCGTCGCTACACGTAGAAGTAGTCTTTGCCGGGCTAGCCTAGTTGTCTCCTCCTTCTCTCTTTGGTCTGCTGGCAGACTTCGTAGTTGTTCTTTACCCGGCGTGCTTAAGCCTTTTGCGATGTTCCAGACCACAAAAGGTGTAAAGGCTTTTCCAAAACGTTGGTGCAAGGCGCTCACGACTTCAACCGCAGTGCTTATTTCGGCTACCTTGGCCTTGAAAAGACCCTCCGAGACCGCAGATATGACCTCCGGCAAATACTTTTCCAATGAAACCGTGGCGATGTCTTTCAGTAACGAAGCGGTGTTGTCTGGTGTGAGGGATGTACGGAACTTCTTGATAACGGCTGTGTTTTTCTTGAATGACGTATCCAGTGGGGGGTTGACGGCAAATACGCCTAGGGATAGGTTAGCGATGAGCCATTGAAATATTTTTTAAAGGTGCCTGAAGTCCCACCAGTTTTCCCTTCCCATATATCTTGGTTGAGTTTCCTCAATTCGCCTATTTAGCCGTCGGTTAGTCACAGGAACTGTACGACATGCGAATTCCGAAGCTACTATACGTTTCCGAGAACGCGTGTCAGTCGCCGACGACATGACTACTTTTATCTTTCTCTCCTTATATCGTAGAATCCAGTTTACTAGGGCTGTATTGAGAATGCCACGATCGTTCGGCGCTAGGTCGGGCGATCGTGTATGATGGAGCTGGTGGATTGATGATTAGCTATATGTTACGATCCGAGCGATGCTAGTTCAGGCCGGGTCAAGGTGGGTGGATAAATGAATGAAGGTAGTACCGAATATCGCTTTCAGATCTTGACATTCTTTAAATTTGGATAAATCTTGAAAGCTGAAGCTAAGCGCTTGATATCGCACTTAGCAATCAAGCCAGATAAGACCTCGTCTTAATAAGTAGTGATCTAACAGTAGTAATTGTCGAATGGCGTTATTTTGACCTTAACGGCGAAAGAGCTCCAATCCCGGTCAGGACGGTGAAGCTTATAGAAAGATCCAGCGGATGATGTAAGTTGTTCATGAAGTTGGTCGCGATGACGGCAATGCAGCGGGAGAGAATCGATGGAGGTTGGTTCGGTCAAGGAGGCTTCCCGAAGTGGGATTTCTATCGGCCCACAGAAACCCCACCAAAAGGCCGTCCGCCCAGCGACTCCGGACAACAGTGACCAGCCTGGGCAACGCTAAACAGGCACAAACACAGCAATCCAGCCAAACTTCAAGAACAAACAACCTCAGTCCCATCACATTCTCATTCTCAGCCTCTCCTCCTCTTCTCCTTCTCCTTCTGGACCTCTTTTTATTCTTGTTCCTCCAGCTAACAGAAAAAATAAAAAAATTTAAATATATACAGGCAATTCATGAATCTTTGGTACCGAAGAACACTATCACATTATACCGGATACTAGTCCAAGGGCTATCTTAAGCTTACTAGCTCTACTAACTATGAGTTGCGCAGCAATATCCAACAAACAACTACAATCAATCTTGCAGTCGACAAAATGTCAACTGCAGCTCCTGAACACGAGACGCCCCTGAATGCAAGGCTAGGACTACCCCAGCTCTTATCAAGCGGGCATACGTACTCGAGCAAACATGAATGTTACCTCCTCGATTGAATATACAGGATAGGGAAATTGCAATTCTAAAGCAATCGTCATACTACAAGGATGAAAGCAGGACAACCCGAGTTGTTTGTGGCAGCCTTGAACGAAATCCAGTATGGCATCTAAAATCTGATCTTAAGTTATATAATACTGTTGGATCAAAATCATGGGCTGATAATTTGGGAAGCGGTTTCAGAGTATTACCGTAACTTTTCGAATGAGATCCAAAGATTTCGGAGTTATTGAAACCCCGGTGATATATAAAACTACAAGTCTATCTAATATTACAAATTATTCTATATATAGAAGTATTTACATACAACTAATGAAGATATAGTTTATACTCTGCTGAGTCACGATTGCGTCTCCTGATATACACCAGCCTTGTTACAACCACTATAAGGGCAAACAGAACTATGGCTCCAAATCCGAGCCCAATCGCCTTATGATAGTCCCCTATGAAGTTTAGGAATTGTCCATCCGCCCCGTGCCATGATCTTCCCGCTGCATGCCCAACCAAAGTTCTCACAAACCGGTCATCTATAACGGCGAGTCTATGGTTTTCCCCTCGGACCGCCGCATATTGTAGAGCAGCAGCCGTCACCATCATTGGTCCCGTAGACCAAAAGACTCGGAGGTACGGCAATACAATTTGATTCGAGTTTAACCCAGCACGTCGTTTGGCCTCATCGAGCGCCCATCGTAGAAAAGGCGACTCCTTCTCTGCCATGAAGAAGTGGTTGCTTACTCCCATGGTTCCAGCGGTAGGGGCAAATATAGCTTGCATACCAAGACGCTGAAAACATTGAAGTTCTTCAACCGATCTGGGATAGACATCTAGATCGGCGTATACTCCTCCTTCCGCATGAACAACCACCAATCTGGCCAAGTCTGCCCGTTGGATGTTGTGTGGATAATTCACATATGTCGATAATAGCCAAGGATATTTAACTCTGATAAGGTCGAGGATACCGTCGTCTGTCCAAAGTTTTACGGTATAATTCAATGGCTGATACACTGCCTGCCATGATCGATGAGATGGCTGATCTGAGTATTCGCTAACGTTCGATGTCTTCCAGATTTGATGTATGATATTGGGGACACCAGACTTGCTACTCGAGCGAGGGCCTTTATAGTGGTTGAGGGTAGGTTTGTGTCTGTGGCAACTCCTTAGGGCGTCCAAAGGCTCTGATATATTGCTGGGAAGTACAAAAGCGTGCAAGAAGGATATTTGATAAATAATGAACCCTGTCGTGAAAATGGCTCCGATTATTGCCAACAACTTTAGACTCCCAGTTGCGGGTCTAGTTCCAGATGGGCTGAACATTGGGAGAATTAATGCGGCGCCAGGCCTTGTGTAATGAGGATATCCGGATGTAAAGATTAGAATATCGAAATATAATAAGCTGGAATTCGATCGATAGAAAAAATAAATTTGAAAGGTATCGTGAGATGCAGCGCCCGGGTATCAACTAAATCCAAAAATGAGTGTATCGAATTGCTGGAAAACCCGTAAATAGGTGGATCAAAGAAAGATCGAGAGCTAGCACTGATCGATGAAGTCTATATGTATACGAATAGTGTGCCGTAAAATTATAGAATAAGAAAAGAAACCGGCCTGCCGGGGAACCTTGAAATTCAAAAGCTGTGCTGCTATCTCTCTTTGCCTAAGTACTTTTAAATTTGGATTGCTTTAGAGAGGAAACTACGTATTAATACAATAACATACAACCGCTGCAAGGAAACCATGACATTTGCCAAAGAACACCAAGGTCGGCTAGAAGGTAGTATCAAGGCTCTTCTGCTTAGACTGGAATGGTTACACATACCGTCTAAGCCTTCGAAGACACCCCTGAGGACGAATAAGAGCTTCCCTCGCCGTCAAGTCTAACCGTAACGAGTATAACAGAGCCTAATTTTTCTTCTTGAAACAACCAAGTTCTTCGCGTGCGGTTTCCATTCGACAAACGAACAGCCACAACCTATGAAACAGCGCGCGCCTCCGTGTTGATGCTGTCTTGTCCCAGATTGCGCAGTTCTAGTTTTAAACCAACCACAAAAAATATCGGGTGACATAAGCTCAAATACAGTAGGTCAAATCTAATAGGTATGTACAAATAGAAACTGGAGGCGGTAGGATTTAAACTGGATTCGATCGCGCGATCAGCCTTGAGCTTCTAACATCATGTGGTTGGCCGGTGGGGTATAGTTGGATAAAAGGGCATCCCTTCTTGCCAGACATCAAATCCGGGATTTCACCAGTGAAGTAGCGAAGAGAACGCTCCTCTCTTACCAAGTACTCAGGTACCTAGGTACCTACTTATATTTGCTTAACGTCAATTCTATTAGCCCCTTAATCCCGTATACGTTGTATTGAAGCGCCAATCCAATATTTATGCGAAATCAACATAGTCTGAGATTAATGCGGACCGCAACTACAACCCAACACAAGAAGGCCAGTCTCTGGGATCGATGTTACACTCGAGAACGATCTGGCCGCTTCAAACGAATCCATTAATTTCAATATGTCAAAGCTCAATTAAGTCAATTAGGAATATACACGTCAGGGTTTTCACGGCTGGGTAAGAAGCACGTATACGAGTACAAGCACAGTAAGTTTCTTCCACCAAATAAATATATATATCGGTATCTTCCTCTAGATCTAACTGTCAGAAAATTCCTTCGAGATAAGTATATATATACCAATGAATGATTATATGAAGAATTCAGTAGTTACTACGTTATTACTCCGTAAAATACTATAAAGTTGGTTTCGCAAATTTTGTAAACTTAATATTATAATACGTACCGCCTTCCAAGGCTGAATAACGAAGAACGTACCATTTGATATACCTCTTATATAATTGCTTATGCATTTTAATACTTTTTTGACCTGGAGACTCTAAGATATCTAGATCCGCTAAATTGATCATGACTTCACCTTTACAGTGAGGCTAACTACCTATTGGGATCGATATCTATCGAGTACCGGTTGCAGCTGGCTAGACGATATAAACAGCTAGCCCGCAACTATATGCACAAACATCGTATTTGGACAGGCTATAGGTCAGCTGCAGCCGAAACTCGTGATATTTTCCGTTTCTAGCTAAAATTCCTCTCAGTATCGCAGATTCATGCACTCTAGAGTGCATATAGTGGGGACTCCACGAACTTTAAATTGAATTTATCGATGGTTCGTGCATCCTATTCGTTCCTGCCGCGTTCTTGGCCCAGTCAGAGTCCACCAACATCTCGTTATTCTACGAAAACACCTTTATACGACCCCACAGCCCCGCCTTAGTGTATATATCGTTGTCGATATGCTGAATAGGTGCCTACCTACTTGATTTACAGGCTCACAGATACTGCATGTTTGTTTTGAAGTTTTTACTAAATAACTTCAACTTGAAGAATTTGTTAAAATTCAGCCCGATGAAAAGGTTAAATAACTTACATTTGGAATACATGTATCTCACCGCTGCACCAATCGCTACAATGAAGCGAGGCGGTACATCTCAACCTCGTATCAACGGTAAGTAACTAGAGACTAGCGATCGAAGTCCAAAAGCCACAAGCATGTAGGCGCTATGGCTAGCGATTTCGTTCGGAAAGCGGATGGGTCCTCCGCAGTGGGCAAATGTGGGACCACGGCTGGGCTGCCCCACAGTGATTATTAAAAGGGTTAGTATTGCTGTGACGCAGCTCACACCGAAAGAAAATTAGACTAGAATTCTAGAATGTGCGCCACAATTCAGACACGTATCCTTTTTACAAGATGTGAAATTTTCGATTATAACCCCAGTTTATCTCCACGTTTATATATGGGATTGTGAAAGCCCATATCCCTTGAATTATCCTGCCATATATATATATATATGTAATAGGAAAAAAAAGTGTGTTTTGCACCGGTAAGGGGACGCTTGCGTCAGGGCGCCGATACGGCCGTTCAATATCAAAACAATAGACCAGGCTGGGACCGGTATTACACATCAGTGCGCTAATGCGATATAAACTTTAAATATTTTGGTGACTTTGCCATTTCAATCGATGAGGAACGGACAACCACAAGCCTAGATGGGTAAAAACCTTTTAAATACGGATTGTTCGCCTAATCCCGTCCCGTACTAGAATGCAAGGGCTTCGATTCGATGACCATCAGTGGTAGTTTTCATTCTCGAACTATTGATATTCGTTCCTATTGGCGAAAGGATTGAGAATTTAGGTTTACACTTATGCAGGTGGGAGCATGCACCTTTTCTCTTAAGATCTTTTCCAAAAGCCGTTGCATTATATTACAAGATGTGATAAACTTTGTCTCCGAAGAGTACTAGTGCTATAATGCTTTGGGGGCGCGGAGATGCCTTTCAGAGGGGCCGTTAACCTTATGGCCATCATTAGAAGGATATTCAGAGAAACGTCTTCTAGGCCTCCTAGCACCTAGCAAAGAATACTCAAGTCTTTATTCCAGCCTTTCCAATTAAATTACATCGAAATGCTACTACCTTAGCAATTATCTGCCGAGGTCCCGGGGCCTATATAAGCGTAGGTTCCTGGCCTGAGGATACCGAGAATTCTTGAACATCAGCTCCAAGCTCTTAATTAAGATCTTCTGCCCCCAGAATCTGGCTTGCTATATCACTGGTAGACATGCTGTCGCTGACAAAAGTTCTATTGGGCTTTGGCCTTGTATTCCAAACCAATGCATTTGTATTGCAATTTAGGAATCCAACGACTTGCGTAAGTTTATCTCATAGGCCTAAAATGGTTTTTATGTTTATATTAACAATTAATTTAATCGATGGTGTTCCGATTAGTGCTCATTGCTAGGTGCAGAATTTCAAGGGGACACCGAGCCGAAAGTATTTTCTAATACTCCGCTTCATGCTTCAGAGTATGAGTCGTTGAGTACATATTGGAGTATGTGTTCCGCCTGATCCCTTCTTAACTTATCGTTATACTCTTTGAAAGCCAATAAAATGGATTCTAATGAACATACTTCTAAATAGCTCCTGCTGCTCGACTAAATGCCACCTGCATCTTCACCCCCACTGATGCGCAAGACGTTTCCCGAGCAGTGAGGCTTTTCACCCGCAAGAACTGCCAATTCGCCATTCGAAGTGGTGGTCACAGCTACAATCCTGGTTGGGCGGGTATCACAAATGGTGTCTTAGTTTCTCTCAGCAAGCTTAACACCATCAGTTATGACCCTGAAACCGGCCACGCAAACGTCGGGGCGGGAAATCGTTGGACTGATGTCTATGGCGCTCTGCTCCAACATAATGTTACCGTCCTAGGTGGCCGAAACTCTGATCTTGGTGTTGGTGGGTATCTCACTGGAGGTGGCATCAGTTATTATGCCAACGATAGAGGCTGGGCCACCGATAACATCTTCAGCGTTGAGATTGTCCTCGCGGATGGAAATATTATTACCGCTAATAGGAATGAGCACAAAGAGTTGTTCCGTTGTATCAAAGGTGGTTCAAATAACTATGGCGTTATCACCAAGTTCGTCTTGGAGACCGTAGACGCCAGCAAACCATTCAACGCTTTTGCAATTGGATATTCAGCGGCGGCCAATCCGGAATACCTCTCCCAAGCATACGACTATTGCACTGGCGGATCAGATGCGGATCCAAAAAGCCACATTATCTTCGCTGCTTCAATCAGTAAAGCTGCCGGCTTTGCAAATGGTCTTCTTGTATCTTACTCCGACGTATTTGATACTGCGAATCCAGCACCAGTTCTTAGCCCGTTCTTCGATGGCACAATTCCCGGCATGACTGCCATGGGCCCTCTCTCTGCCAACGGTACAATTAAAATTGCTACAGATCTTTTAAGCTTTGTCCAAGCCCCTGGGACAAGGTATGCAATGGGAACATTTTCGGTCTATGCAGATGCCGCACTGTTTCAAACAATGCGGGACATATGGGAGGAAGAGACTACCACGCAGCTCAAGGATAGACCTGGTTTCATGACTGAATTTGCTTTCCAGCCAATTGGATGGAAGTGGTTAGCAGCCAGCGCTGCAAGAGGCGGTAACTCCTTCGGAATTACTAAGCCACTAGTTATGGTTTGGGTTCAGCCACGCTGGGACTTGGCCTCTGACGACGATATTATGGTGGCATATACGGATAGAGTGCGCATTCGGTGCGAACAAGCCGCTCAAGCTGTTGGGAAATTCGCAAAGTTCAGACATTTAAATTACGGCGGCCGTAACCAGCGTAACGAAATCATCCCCTCGTTTGGGGCAGCCAACGTATTGAGAATGCAGGTTAATAAGGTTCGCTACGATCCTCTTAACGTTTTTGGAAGACTGGTTCCAGGAGGATTTAAAATCCCAGGGTTTTAAGCACATCAACCCCTCGGATTGTGTGGTAATAGTAATACTTACTAGTAGCTTAGCCTCATGAATGTAAACTACTTTTTTATGTCTATAAGTCTTCACTGGATAACCAAAACGTCAACATAGCTGCTTCCCATATCCCAGACGATATGGCCATTTCTCCATAATAACATTATATAGTAACAGTGAATTAAGTATCCTATTATAAGACAGGTGATGTTTCCCAGCTTTGCAGCACGCCCAGCCCAAGAAGTTAGTTCCACGGAGGCCGGTACTGGATCGTAATTAGGTACTCCATAGAAATCCTGTATATAACTCCAGTCAATTACGGGCTGTCTCGACCAAACCAACGGCTAGTATAAAATACAACATTTAGTTTGTGTTGTAGGAGTTAACTCGAGATATCTTGCCAACTCTTCTAAAGCTGAATTCGGAATTCTAAGTCCCTATAAGATCAGTGCTTCATTGGAGAGCACGAGTTAGTTCGATTGTGTATACTCTTCATATCCTCTGTTCCCGTGGCCGAAGAACTGCGAGGTCTTACAGATCCTTCAATTTGAACCCTCGAACATTAATAATCGTACTTTGACGCATGTTCATGGTTTATGATTATTACTTTGAACTTTCACGGCTGCCAGGACGTATGGAATATTTAGCCATTGTTGGAGACATTATATAGCTGTTTTCCACCAAAGAAGGCCTCAAAGGGTGCACGGTATATAGATATTTTTTCGGAAGCCCGTAAGTTCTTCTGACAGGCCAACTAATTTTGAAATCTGAACTATTGCATACGTAAGTACTTATATATATACTTACTACACGGGGTTTTATTATATATCATATATAGCTCTTATCATCGAGCGGTATGACACCTCGGCCGAGGGGCGCCGTAGATACTTGCTTAACTAAAGGCCCTTGCACAATATAAAAGATTACAAATGCGCTAGCTACAGGCGATTCAGATTTCACTTATTGTAAGGCACGACATATGGACTGACTAAGCCGCTAGGGTTTTAACTACCGGTACCCTGGCCTGGTATACATGTGGATGTCGAGCCGCACACTGGGCTGAGAATCGTACTTCGTACATATGCATCCGTTGCCTGTCCGATCCAAGCTGACGAATCCTGACGAGTCTAAATACATATACTCTCGAACCCTTTCTTTCGTCTGAGGTACCAGCGCTATATGGATGGTGGTTAGTAGGTATCTTTCATCAGCTACCTCGGAGCCAAGAAAGCAAATCGACACCCGGCAGCGAACAAAACGGCATTACATTAGCCCCGACTGGCCGTCAGCTGGCTCGTTTTTATCCGTAGCCGCATCGACTATTAGCCCACATGCGGTGCAGTGTGGCCGCCCAGCTTTCATGCATTTCGCAGCCTGCAGACCAACGTCACATTTCGCTGCTAAGAAGCTGCTAAGAAAATACCTTGAAACAAAGGAAATTAAGGTGCAGCCCGGCTGATTTTTGGGTGCTGCTCCAGCCTGTCATTTGGACCCTAATTCTCAAGTTCATCAGCAGCATCTCTGCCCTGCCGTTAAGGTCCATTCTTGCTTGCTGGCCTGTTCTCAGATCTGTTATCGATATCAACAGCCAGCCGTTGTCTGCGTTCGTTCTGAATCCCATTTTCAGGGTCAGCGTGCCATTACGTCGTCCTCAACACTTCTTACTTTAGTACGGGGCACCGCAAAACTAAGCTTGAAAAACACCACCGCTTCTCGCTCCCACTCTCACTTCGGTGCAAGTCCTACGACCACCCCTCCACGCCCTCTCCCGTCTCCGATCGCGTTTTCGAAGTCCTAACCTCCGAGAGTTCTTTCCTGTGCGGCTTTCGCACTCTTTAACAATGTCGACGAGGAATCGCAGAGGTGTAAAATTCACCTCCCTGAGACCTACTGTTAACGGTTCAGGGACCGGCAACATCCGAAGAGAGAGCACTCCATCGGACCCTTCAGACCCAAACTCGCCTCTGGTAGACCTCGATGAGAATGATCCTGCCTATAAAGACTGGGTGGACGGCGACAAAGACCCCGGTGTTTCTACGAGTGCTGTACGTAGTGAGAGAACCATACCTACCCCAAAGGCTATCCCTGCCTGCGTCTCCAAAGTTTTTACCCCAGGTTCCTGATATCAAATCTTCAAATCTTCGCTTAGGCACCCATAGTGACAACTGAATACGAGAAGAAGAAGCAGAATTTTGTCGTAAGAACAATATGGACGCTTGTGATGATCGCCTTCTTTTTCGTCCTGCTTTTCAGTGGGCATTTATATCTTGTCGCTGTCGTTACCGCTGTCCAAATCATCACCTTCAAAGAGGTTATTGCGATATCGAGCGTTCCTGCCAAGGAAAAGAACATGCATTTCACAAAAGCCTTGAACTGGTATTTCTTGGTGACAACAATATATTATCTTTACGGTGAAAGTGTTATTTACTACTTTAAGCATATTGTCGTGGTCGATGCATTCCTCCTGCCGATGGCAAGCCACCACAGGTTCATTAGCTTTATGCTATACATGTTGGGTATGCATGTGATGCCATCCCTGGTCCCGACGGCGCATACTGACTCTCGTTCTCTAAAGGTTTCGTTTTCTTTGTCGGCTCCCTCCGTCGCGGACACTACCGTTTCCAGTTCACCCAGTTCGCATGGACTCATATGGCCCTCTACCTCGTGGTTGTCCAAGCCCATTTCACTATAAACAACATCTTTGAAGGCCTCATCTGGTTCTTCCTGCCGACTTCTATGATCATCACTAATGATATCTGGGCATACATCTGTGGTATATCATTTGGCAGGACTCAACTGATCAAACTTTCGCCAAAAAAGACTGTGGAAGGCTTTGTTGGAGCATGGATCTGTACTATGATATACGGACTTGCCGTCGCCCGGATTCTAGTACCATACAAGTACTTTATTTGTCCAGTCAGGGTATGTCGGCACAAAACCTTCAGACTCTTCTTTCCAAGCTGCTGACTGACTTCCGGTTAGAATCTCGGAGCCAATATTTGGACCGGTCTAGAATGCACTCCAAATCCCGTATTCACCCCACACACCTATACTCTACCACTTCCACTTCAACCAATCCTCGGTGATACTTTCACTAGCGC
The DNA here is from genome assembly GCA_036971725.1 of Arthrobotrys conoides. Taxonomy (NCBI): domain Eukaryota; kingdom Fungi; phylum Ascomycota; class Orbiliomycetes; order Orbiliales; family Orbiliaceae; genus Arthrobotrys; species Arthrobotrys conoides. The sequence continues at coordinate 1,216,004 of JAVHJM010000006.1, forward strand.
CCCAATCTACTTCCATGTTCTGTTGATGGCTACATTTGCATCTCTCATCGCTCCATTCGGCGGTTTCTTCGCCAGCGGCCTCAAGAGAACTTTCAAGATCAAGGACTTCGGCGATACCATCCCCGGACACGGTGGAATTACAGATCGTATGGACTGTCAGTTCATCATGGGATTTTTCAGTAATCTGTACTACCAGAGCTTTATCGCGACGAATAAGGCCGTCACCGTTGGTGGTGTATTACAGAGTGTCATTGGAAATCTAAATCCTCAAGAACAAGTCGAAGTTGTTCTGGGTCTGCAGAAATACCTGGCCGGTCAAGGCCTTGTCGGCCAAGAGGTACAGTTGAACCCGATACACACACTATCCCCTGAAACATATTCACTAACCCCGTTTTTTCCCTCTATTTACAGATCGTACAATGTTGGAACGACGCTCTCAAGAGCCAGTGAGCTCGTTGCCTCCTTCGTCTCTATCTCCACCGAAAACGTCAGAGTTTCGCGGGAAAGGCCATGATACCACCTTTCAAGCTTTCCTATACACACTGGGGCTTTAACGAACTTTATGACACATTGTTGAGTTCTTATGAAAAACCAAACCGTTTGGGATACTCTTTATTAATATGGTATTGCATTGATGAGGAGATTTGTTGTGGTTTTGGGACTATCTAGGCGATAAGACGATGTACTTACAACTATCGCCGGATACTGTTTCGGGTGGATTGGAATCAAATAGAAAGGCACAGGTAAGGTGCGGTGTCCAGGGTATAGAAAAGTTTGTAGCGGGATCGATTATGGGTAGTGTATATTGAACAATGGGTTTCCTTTCTCCTCCTTTTTCTTTTACCATATCTTCTATCACCCCATTCCCTTTTTTTCTTCTTGTTTCAAAGTTGTTCTATTTTTTCAAAGACAGTACCTAATGATACTCAATTGACCTTCCTTTAAATCTCAATCTCAATTTTGTTCACTATAACGGGCTTGAATTGACCCAATGGCAAATGAGAATGTGGATATCCACATTCGCCTCAGCGCCGGGTGGATGCATAGCTCCGAGAACCGGAAGGGTACCAGCACTATCAAGGAAGCCGAATTGTTGAGGCGTTGAGCTTGTGCCTGACGTGATTGGCAAACGCAATTCGACGCATGTGATAGAACTTCAAATTGCAACAGTTACAACGCGTATAGCTCTACTCTAGTCTCGTTCCCATTGAGGCGCCTCCTATTTTAAAGGCCGCTATTCACAAGTCATAACATTTAATATATACAATCCTCCGCCAAGGATAACAGTTACTCCACTGCTGTAGTATGTACACCTCATAGAATACAGTTGCGTTTACATTGGGCCCACAGCCCACTCCTGTCCCGCCACCCGCCATATACGCATATATAGGTAACCAATTAGACCAATGGAGGATTGGCGTTCTTGATCAACATCTCAATATACTCCTCATGCCTAAAGTCGAAGAAAAGCCCAGCGTTAGTCCAATAATCTTCGCCAACGGATTGTTAAACCGCAAGACTTACCAATCACCAGCCTCAGGACTTGGAACGAAAGCATCCGGGCTTCTACATGTCTCATCAAATCTTGGAGCACTCTGATCACTGGTTCCGTCACTCTCACCAGGTGGCTTAACCCAAACGATCGCATCGACATTGCAGTCGTCAGTCTTTGTGGTAGGCCTAGTACCGATACCTGCACCATCGATGTTACACCAGAAACTGCCCTGAGAGCGGATACCAGAGACGCCAGCACGGCCTTGATCAACAATGAACTTTGTGGGGAGACCGTTGTTAACCAGATAAGGGGTAAGCGACTTGAAGAATCGCCATTCATTCCAGTTGGAGTTGTCGGGGCCGAGCTTTAGCGGTGGTTAGTTTGATATATATGTATATTAATTCGGAAACATGGGGACTCACGCCATAAATCGGGTCAGGAGTAGTAGAGTTGTAAGCATTATACCCACTAACGTTACTAACGAATCCTCTGAACTTATTAGTTCGCTGTCCAGCCCACAGCTTAACCTCTGCGAATAGCTTAGCAGTAGGTTGTAGATTCGCCGGCCATCCGAGCCAATTCGAATGTCCGATGTCCAAATACACCGCTACATTCTTGTCTTGTAGCTGACTGATGGCATATGCAACACCGGCTTTATATATAGCGGCGGCTTGAGCGCAGGATGGCAAATGCATGTTTGTAACGAGATTTGCAAGACTGTCAGGTTCGAGAACAATTACGTAGCGGAGAGAGTTGTATTTTCTGATTAAAGCGACGATGGGGTCGATGTACTCGGTCTTGTAGATGTTGAGGGCGTCAGGACCGAGTGGGATTTCTCCGGCTGAAGCCAGGGCGGCGCCTTTTGGAAAAAGTTTGTTAGATAGTAATTTAAATTTTCGAAGGAGGTGGTAGAGGACTTACAATCACGACCGGGGAGGTTATAAATGACCAAGGGGATAGCTCTTTGCTCCCAATTGGCGTCTTGGTCGGCTTTGGCATCCAAAAGCTGTGGCTCAAGATAAGCAACCTATACCCAATCATGATAATCAGTATACTTTTCACCTTCTAAAACTTAAGATTATAGCAAAAACGAAGCATCATACATCATAAATAGAACTCAACCAAATGAAAGTAGGAGTCTTCTGCAAAATCTTTGTAGCGGCAACACCTGCCGCATCACCTTTAGCCTCAAAAGCGGCAATGGTCTGACGCAACTTAGTGGCATAACGGTAGTTGGCATAGACGGTTACATCCTTGAAGGGGTTGTCGTGGTTGCATCGGTCTTGGTTGTTACCGCTCCTGGTGGAAAGGAGTGGACTGGCGAGAGCCGGGGCGGCCAAAAGAGAGGCTGTGGCGTAAGTTAGGAGGCCGCGCATCTTGGAAGACTATCAGGTTCCTAGTTTGATCGATTGAATTTCTACTACTATAGTATACTTAAGGCTTTGGATAGTTTATTTGCAACGGAGGGGGGAGTGGGTAAATTCTAGGGCTAGTCACCATCAGGACTATTTATACGTTTTTGAGCACGAAGCTTTATATGTAGAGTATACACCGACGGTGTGGATATCGGCCGGCGCGAGCGGTTTTGGGTAAAGGAATGCCATGCATTGACCCAATGACTCGAGTTTATCACGATATGGTCTCATTTACCAACCACCGACGCATATTTTCGTAAAGCTGTGAGTATGCCTTGGCTGCTTAATCCCTTTTTCAACGTGGGGTATATATTATAAATCTCACCGATACCCACGAATCCCGGATGTGCATGATACAAAAACCGCAAAGTGGGATTCTATAATATGAAGATCCCAGCTGGGAAATACAACTATAGCCTAACTTCCCAGGTTCTTTTGTTAGTGTTAGTCGGGTTCAGCTGTCGATATTATATCCCTGATCCTAGAAATGTATATTATAGTTCGTTTATGCTAAGATCGATTTTACCGAATTGTTTATATATAAAAAAGGTTTTGTTAGTTCGAGATCTGAGCTCGGGCGTTATGGGATCTGGAACCTTTTGGTACTTGTTCCGGAGGCTGAATCTGGAATTCAAGGGTTGGGAATTTTGGGAGGAGGTGCGCATGCGATAATGTTTATCCGGCTGGATCGGGGTAAGTCGGTGGGTGCCGCATAGCTCGTATTAAGATATATTGTATCTATGTATACATAGACTTTGTTATACATCATCGACAAATGGAGATGTCATGTAACATTTATGGTTATATCCAAATTCTCTTTACACTAGTATTCGATGCATACGTAGTCCCCGAATCGATTTGAGGTTTATCCTAATAGGATAGCTGACAATTTTGAAATCTGCGTTGAATTCTATATCAACTGTTGCACATTCGCAAACCGACTTTAGCCAAGGCGTAATATAACCAAGCGGCCTAGCACAGAGCCGTTAACCGTCCAAGCCCATGAAGCGATATTCACAAGACTCATCAAGCTTTCAATAGAGTGGGGCTGAAAAACGCTTGACACATCATGATTTTCACGAAATAAAGAAACAAAAAGGTTAATTATCGATTTCCGATCGATCTTCCTTTCTTTCTTTCTAGCTTTCTCGCATTATAGTTATACAGCCGGAAGCCATGTGCTTCGACCGGGGAGACTAGGTATAGACTGCCGCGGTGGCCTGTGATGCTAAGCGCAGGGATTTATAGCCCCCCGTTAGACTGGGTTATTAGCTGAGGGGTTTGTAAGATTTATCGGATAGTGAAGCCGCTTGACCGTCGGGACCCCGCTTGTGTGGGTTCTTCTAGAAGGTGGTAGATGTTCTGGAAGGCTGGAATGCTGGTGGTTTGTGCATTGTAGGTCTTGGCGCGGGGATGGAAGAATGAATGAGCGGTGTAGATTCATGATATTAATTGATGAGCAAAATATTTATATTAAGATACCGGATATGCTCGGGCTGAAAGGCCCCGGCGATTAAATTCAGGTTGAAAGACGCACTCACAGTATAATATTGTGTGATGGGTATATATTGATATTCATTGCTGAAACCTTAATAACTAAACTAGTACTCACCTGAGCACTCAATATATAAATGCCCTACAGCTGTACAGGACAATCTTCGAGGACAGATTATCTACCAAAATACCGAAACCTGGGCGTTGTTGTACAGTAATCATTCTTTGGTTTATTTCCATGTATGTGCTTACTTGAACTCGAGCAGCAATACCAGACCCCACAAACTATCAAGCTCTAGAGTGAGAATAGCACTTATACATTTGAAATTTCGTCGTTCAAGCGTTGACTTAACTTAGATCTTAGGACAAGCGAATTGTTCCTTTATCTTGTTTTAAAAGACAATATTCATATACAGAGTGCTTTGTGTAGTGATAAGTTGGGTAGTTAACTTTCGGTGTACATAGCCTCCTTCATAACGTCACAATGGAGGAGTCGATTTGTTTGATTAGTGTACATTTATACTGAATTCCTTTGACCATAATATTGTTAAGATTCTGGACGTTATATATAACTTTTTTTTACAAAAACACCTTCTCAAGAATATAAAGTAGTCCCTATATCGCCGATAGATGCGCGCTTATCCAAAACATCGACATTTATGCTAATGATATGCGAAAGGGCGCTCCGTAAATTCGGTCGAATCGGAGGGGAATATATTATTGTACTTCTTTGCTAGCCTCCGGCGCCAAACCGCGATATTTTTCATCGACGAAGAAAGCGTCTTAAGGACTCATATAGTAGTATACGTATGTACATGCGCCTTTGCGCCTACAACTATTATATCATGCATCATATCCATCTATAGTAATTAGATATCGGTTCCAATTGGCCACCGGTCATGATGTTTGGCCAACACTAGAAAGAAGCGCTTGCAATTAGCCAATCAAATGATCAAAAAATCTACTAAAGAAAGGCTTGAAACTGTGTAACGTACCTCAACATATCGATAATCGAGATTGCTAGGATCGGTTGATCAATTGATCACTTTGTATAGATGCTTAATTATATAATATTAAGGGGCTGGGAAGCTTGGGGAACGGTTTGAAACCATAAACTACTCCCACCGTTCTTCCGAAGAACCTTTTCTCAATTTAGAAGTTCAGAATAATTTTATTGACTTTTCAATCAGCATTGTATACAGCAAACTCTATCATGGTCACAATAGCAGCCTCCCTCCCGTTGATTTGGGGATTCTCGATTATAACATGCATCCTTGCTCAATTCGGAACCAGAAATCAAACATTTGAACTCCCAGAATGCGCTGTAAGCCAGAACATGAGATCCAACCCTCATTTCTCTCCAGTATATATGAATACTTTGTGATTTTGTTATATATTATATATTATTTATCGATGCACCACGTCAACCTAACTAATACCTGAAACTCCAGAGAATATGCTTCACTGTCGGGGCAGACGGTACCGTCTGCGACCCCCGGGGTATCACGTGCCAGTGCCAGGGGGGTACGATTAAGGCAGAGATTTTTCCTTGTATCGTTAATAGCTGTCAGAGCAGATATTACAGCGACGCAGTCTTCGTAATTGAGCAGATATGCTCTGACGCAAACGTCCCTATAGCTATATCCATTTCTTATTATTATAGTCAAACCACTAGCGAAACATGGAAATCAACAGTCCGGACTTTACTACGGACCTCTATCTCAGATACAAGTACGATCACCACCTTACAATTAACTACCGCACGAGTTTCTTTCCGAGAAACAACAACTGAAGCCTCCTCCACACAATCGCTTTCTGGTTCCAACACATTAAGCACTACGTTGAGCGATGAACCCGATCCGAAGGGAATATTAAACAAAAATGGTAATGCCAGTCTTAGTACTGGAGCAATAGCTGGAATCATAACTGGTATAGGAGTGCCCGTTGTATTGCTGATAATCTGTATATATATAATATATAGACTGAAGACTCAGAGCAGAAGTATAGGCTCAGTCTCGCGGGCAGTTGCAAAAGGGATTACACTGTGGCGGAACAATTGGGTGGGATTGGGCCGGATAATGATGCACCTGGGCAGCTTGATCCGGGGCCATGAGGGAGATAGTATGTATACGGCTGGGCGGTGAAACGCTTAGAGTATTTGGTGGCTGCCAAAACCAAGCTTTCAGTTTTTGTATTGTACTTTATATATATATGTCGATGATACTATTATCTTCTAGCCATCAATTTATTTTTATAGTGTTGAACATAGTTACTCAAGAGCAAGGCAATGGTCTAGTGGGCAGTTGAGCGGTTTTTAGAGTGAATTTGACTTAGGTGTCCTAGTAGCTGTATAGCTTAGAACGAATCAAAATCAAATGCTTTTGATCAATTGAAAAGGGAGTTCAGCAGAACTTTGTTTCGAGGTGATTACCTACGTTGAAATCTTAGGAGATATTACGGTCCAGAGCTGTTGCTGCGCGGCGTTCGAACATTGATCCTGGTACCGCAAACTCCAAGAATGTGGCGCCGCCATGGCTTGATGTACCCGGCTTCTAGATCTTGGAGCCCTTGCGTACATAGGCACGAAGAGACTGCTATTAATTGAGGTTTTGGTATTGTAGAGATTCACTGTGATATATACCGCTGTAAAGAATTTACCATGGCTTTTCCTCTTACCATATACTATACTCTTATCGCTTAATACTCATGTGTATGTGTAGGGCTTCGTGCTTCAGCAAAGCTTAAGACTAACTAAAAAGTACTATTAGAAACTGTGTTCCTGCTGTTGCATTCTGAAAGGTCTCTTAAATAGGCAAGTTAGAGTCGACAAACACAGTCCAGCCAAACTTGGCATATCTTGGCACTGCCGACGACATGCGGGCGGCAACATGACATCACAGCGAAGGGAATGAGCTGAGATTCAGCTGCGAAATGGAGCCTGCTGACTGGTTCCCACGTTCTATTCCCTGCTGCACTACCATACAAGCAAGATACATCTAGGGTCCGACAAGAATCCGAAAGCTTAGCCTGGAAACCCTCAGTTTTGGTGAGCGGACCGATGCCGTGGGCCGAAATAGAATGTCCATGTTTCAAAGTTCGCCACATGACAAACCGCCCAGAGAAAGAACTGAGCTCTTACCTAACGCATACACCATCACATACCTCCGCCATGCATTAGAAAGGATTTTTTTTACAAAAGGATTACGATCTCGTAATGCCCTCGGAGAAAAGACTACCGGTATAAAAGATCTCGATTTTCCGGGTTTTCTGTTTCTTGGTTTGATGGGAGAAGGGTCAAGTCTTATCCTCTTCGTGGGGTAGCTTCAAGCCTCGTCGATGTCGGCTGTTTGTCGACCAGTCATATCAGTATCATAACCACAAAGACAGTATCAGGGCTTAGAAATTTCATCTTAGTAGAATTGCTCTAGAGCTTCAGTCACAATGAGCAGGTCTAGTTCAAAGTCGAGGTCAACTTCGGTTCCCGCCAGTCCCCAAAACAGGCCGACATTCCCTCGGGAACCAGACCTTTATACCTCTCTCCTCTCGCGGCTCACCGATTCTCACAATCCCGAGCAACCGATACGAGACAATGGCACATTTGCTGTTGCTTCATCCGCTGCTCCGCCAGCTCTTTCCAGGGCCATTTCTTCCTTCGGCGCCATTCCCACGGCTCGTCTCGATGATGATAGATCATCAGTTATGAGCGAGGATGTGGGTTTCAATAATGGCCGGAAACGACACCAGGGGTTTACAACGGCAGAGTTGGCGCGGCAGAGCGGTGTCAGGCACCCTCGGCTGATGTATATGAGCTACTATATACCAGCTATCAAGTGGATTCCGCACTACGACTTGAAATATCTCGCTGGAGATGTCATTGCAGGGAGTACGTTCCCAAAACATACTAAAAAAAGTTTCGAGACAATGCTAACGATATTACTGATATAGTCACCATGGCTTCCATTTATATCCCCATGGCCTTGTCACTAGCTTCCAATCTTGCACACGTCCCACCCGTCCAAGGTTTATATTCATTTGCCGTTGTACCTGTCATATACGCTCTTCTCGGTTCTTGTCCTCAGATGGTCACAGGTCCGGAAGCAGCCGGCTCTCTCCTTGTCGGCGAGGCTGTTCGTCAGGCGATAAACTCCGGAAAGCAACCAGAAGATGACGCTACCAAAAATGCTATAATTGCTGGTATCGTGACCTCAATTACAGGAATAATAGCGCTTATGGCTGGCGTTGTCCGTCTAGGATTTCTAGACAGTGTGCTGAGCCGAGCCCTTCTTCGAGGCTTCATTTCCGCTGTCGGATTCGTCATTACGGTCGACCAGTTGATTTCTGAGCTGGGCCTTCTTGCTCTGGCGAAGGAACAAGCTGTAACCCACGCCTCTTCCCTCACCAAAATAGATTTCTTGGCCAGGAACATCTCGAATATCCACGTGCCTACCGCCGTTGTCAGTTTGGTAGCCCTCACGATCATCCTTACAGTTAAGAAGTTCCGTGCAAGGGTCCAAAAGAGGCACAATTGGGTGGTTTTCATCCCGGATAGGTTCTTGGTTGTCACTATTGCAACGGTGCTTGCTGCAAAACTGGACTGGAAATCCAAAGGAATCGAGATTCTAGGCGATGTATCAGCTGGAAGTTTCCAGATGAGATTTCCATTCAAGCAAGAGAATTTACCGAAGATTCGTGAAGCTTTGCCTACTGCTTTCTTGATCAGTGTTCTTGGGTTCTTTGAGAGTGTGGTTGCTGCCAAGAGCCTGGGCAGCCCTATTGATGCGAACATCAGCTCGAATCGAGAGTTAGTAGCGCTAGGCGTCGGCAATATATTGGCTGGATTCGGATGTGGGCTCCCAGCTTTCGGTGGGTACGGTAGGAGCAAGCTGAATAAGTCGACCGGTGGCAGGACAGGGATGAGTAGTGTCGTCCTTGCTTCTATTACCCTCATATCTATTTGGTTTGTGCTCCCGTACTTTAAGTATATTCCGGTAAGTGTTTCTATGTTGGTTCTTGTTTGATAGATTTTGACGGCTAACGTTCCACAGAGATGCGTTCTATCAGCCATGATTACATCTGTCGCTTTCTCCCTTCTAGAAGAAGCACCGGAAGACATTCGCTTTTTCACCAAAATCCGCTCCGCTAGTGATCTTCTCATGATGTTTATCGTCTTTTCACTCACAATCACTTACTCTCTCGAACTCGGCATCGCAGTCGGCGTCGGCCTCTCCGTTGTTCAAATTCTTCAACACGCCACTCGGGCACGAATTATGATTCTAGGAAGAGTACCTGGTACTACACCAGCAGTCTTCAAAAGTGCAGAGGAGTTCCCACAGGAGATCGTACAAATCGAGGGCTGTTTGATCGTCAAAATCCCAGAACCCTTAACGTTTGCCAACGCCGGAGACCTTCAGAATCGATTAAAAAGACTCGAGATATACGGAAGCACAATTGCTCACCCGTCTTTGCCACGGCTTAGAAGCGATGAACATAATAGAAATGTTGTGTTTGATGTCCACGGTATGACCAGTGTTGATGGAAGTGGTGCACAAGTCTTGAAAGAGATCGTAGAAGGTTATCTAGAGAGGGATGTTAGAGTTTTCTTTGCTAGAGGTCCTAGAAAAACCGGGGAAGTTTGGGAAAGAATGGTGAGGAGTGGTATTGTGGGACTTGTTGGTGGAGAGGAGGGGTTCTATGAACATGTTTCCGATGCTCTAAAGGCTATGGAAGGGGAAGACCATAATGGAATTGGGACTGGGATTGGGAGCAGAGACGGAAGACCTGTTAGTGTATGATATAATTAAGAGAAGGATGACGATTGAAGAGGCTAGATGGCTTTATAACAAGAGGCTAGATTATATTGGGTTTTCTTTAGAGATGGTGAAACTAGATCAGATCAAGCTTACAAGTGGTTAGACTGCATAAGGTTTGGGGTTAGTGTATTTGTACGTATGTCTTTACCTTTGGAGGTCGTTCAAATTATAATGGGCTCGCAATCATATAGTATGCCAGCACCTTAGAACAAATTTACATACGAAGAACATCAACCTCGTAAAATTTGCCCCAAGCCTATAAAGGCTCACTTAAGCATCACGGTAGATATATCTATCAACACAAGAAGGGTCACCGAGACTACTATGATGAAAGCCTAAGGTGTCAAGATCCTTAAACCAATCTTGATGTTTGACCTGGTCTCGTTGTTTGACCTATGAATATAACCTAGCCCGACTCGCTAGGCAAAGGTATTGAGTCGGTTTCTACGAGACCCTCATCGCTGACTGGATACCTGGGTAACAGCAACTAGTGAACGGAGTGCCCACTCATTCGAGGCATCAAATTACGAATATGGATGCATTAAGTGACAGGCAGCAAGGACAGCGGTTATCACGTTCTCCCGACATGGCAACAATTCAATGGGTTAAAATAAGTCTCCAAAAGCCAGTCCGATCGAAGAAGAATTTCGATGTATGACTTACCAAGCTCTCAGATACATTTCGTTTACACTACTATACTACGACCATCAGAAATTTACCTAAATCATCATAAGAGTCAACCAAACTATTGGAGCTTACCAGTTCGATATGTCTCCTTTAACCCTATCGAGTATCCCTTTAGACGTCAAGCTCGAAATCGCCTGCTCTCTCAGTTCGGTGGCGGATCTTATATCGTTGACACGAACTTGCTCCAGACTTCGCTCCATCAATTGCTTTAAGGCGGTCCGAACACAGGTGTTCGATAATGAGACTAGAGAGAACTTGACTCCAGAACTAATCGGATTATGGAATTCGCTTCGTTTTCACTTTCAGAGAAAGTTACCGGTATGCATAGCTTCTTTCATATGATTTCATATGACTCGAAACACTCCTTGCTATTTAACGATTATTGCAATATTGGCAATGAAATTATATGTCGTCTATTAACATCTCTTAGCCTTTAGAAGATCCGGAGGAAACAGATCCGGAAAATGATACAACGAGGAAGTTCGAGTTCCAACCCCATGGAAGGGAGCAAATGCTTTCGCACATACCCCAGATATCAAACCTCAGAAAAACGATCCGATGGTTCACATTAAGGTTCATCGCATATCACTGGCGTAACAGACCGGGAGAAACACCCCCTACGGCAACAGAGATAAGCAGAATCGATAGTGCATTCTGTGCATTATGGCTCTGGATGGAGGTTCCGTATGACGGATTGGATATAAACCCCTACATGTTAGAAACAGCGACGTCGATATTCGGTACTCCCGTCAGTTTGAATTGCAGTGCTTTGGATGCTGCTATCAGATTGGGCGTTTACACCTTTCTGCGGGCAAGGATAACTGAAATAGGACCTCTCCAGCTAAAGGCTATGAGCAAACAACATCTAGTCAACATTGCACGAATATCTCCTTGCCTTACCCGTTGTAAGTTTCTAGACTGAGATGATAGCGGATCGATGTTGAAGAAAGCTAACAGATAATGATACTAGATTTCAAAGTCGGTGTACCAAACATAGTCATGATGAATTTCGGACTTCAGGGTATCAAGAATCTGATATTATATCGTCCTGATCAACGGACCCTTGGACGTATACCTTGCCTTTTACACCCAACACTCATGAACCGCTATCCACGAGACGAACATCAACTCCTACACTGCTTCACGTCACTAATAAATTACTACAGAGAATCTTCGACAGAGATTCTGAGGCAACGGCCATTTTGGAAGGGCCCCAACACTATCTGTGTTCGTGAGGAAGCTCCATGGGTCCAGCCAGGTCTTGATCTTAAAGTTGTATTTTGGGATGATGAAAGGCTTTTGAGGTGGGGGTATAATTCCGCGATACAACATCTGGCGGAAAAGGAACTTGCCGAGCGATCTATTTCATGGAAGAAGGATTTTAATGCAGTAGCCTGTACGCGATGTGAGCCCGAGTGGGATTGTTCACACCAACCTTAGTGCTATAGATAGTACTAAACTCTGTAGACAATATTGTTGCGGGGCATGTGCCTACCTACCTAAGTAAGTACTTCCTTACTACCTCTTAGGTACTTCCTAGTTGTCGTTTGAGCCCTCAAAGTTAGACATACATAGGGCCGACCGCCTATAAGAGGTACTAGGCTTTCACGTGGCTCTGTATGCAAACTAGTTGACCCAGTAACTCTAGAATCGCGACTTTATAATAGAGTTATAAATACTTACCTGGCATAAGATCAACTGAAAACGTCTAAATTCGGGGGGTTTTCAAATGAATTGGGCACATAAACATATTTTTCTTGCCTTAAAGGATTTCTAACATGAACCCATCTATAAAATGAACCCTTACCTATAATGATAACTTGGTATTCCACAATTCACTCCCATCAATAACCTAGAGCCCCCTCGGGCACCAAGTCGCCCTGAACCCGAAACCAGAATCTCACAAAACCACAATACCACACCTCAAGAAGGTGAAGATGCCGAACCTCAGTACCATTCCCATCGAACTACGGATCCAAATCTTGAGCGAACTTGACAATCTGGGAGATCTAAAAGCTGCAATCGAAAGCTGTCAACAAATGCACGTTATGCAAGAATGCCCAGCCAATTGGGAATACATTTTCACCAAGGTAGTCCAGAACGACTGGGAAGCCAGTTCAATAGACGTTGATCTTGAGCGTCAATTAATTTCATTGTATAAGTGGCAAGTCCGGGACGGTATATTTACGGGACGCCATGCGAAGACGGTAAGTAGAAACAGCACACATGCACACACGATACTTCTAATTTATACGCTAATATATACTCCTAATACATTTAAAAGCTACCTGCACTAGAGGGTAAAGAGTTTATTGGTCCAATAGGACGCGCACGCCTTTTAAGACTCCACCGAGTTATTCGATGGCACAGTCGACTATTTCTAGAATATCACCTCGCGGCCAGAAAAGAAGCCGGAGGACCAAGTCAGACGGAACTTGCAAGATTGGACAGTGCATTTTGCATCCTTTGGATTTGGATAGAAGCTCTATATCCGACGGATCTGGCCATTGATCAAGTTTTATTCATTGGAATTTCATCTTACGCACTTGAAGGACAAATGACGATACCGGTGTCTGGGCTTGCAAGACACCTTGGTGACAAAGGATTAAATATCAACCTATCAATAATTCTTTCTGCCTATGTTTTCCTACGATCTAGGCTTGGTTATATCACTAAAGAATTTGCCGGTAAAGGCAATTGTCGCCAACTCTGGGAGCCCGATACCTGTGCTAGCCGTGGTAAGAACCTCTTATGCCATATATTCTATCTATACTTTAAGTATACGTATATAGCTATCTATTCCCTATTCATTTCTGACGAAGTTTATGTTGCCTTCAATAGTTGTCAGCTACGGTGTCCCGAATTTGATGATGATACATCTTGGACTAGACGGCCTAATAGGCTTTCTTCAATGTTCACATCTCAGCAAGCTCATGCAGATTCGACACTTTTTCATATATTACGCCGAACTATTACGGAGACGGCGCAAGCCCGGCCATGACAATATACCACTGGTCTTCGTGGAATTGATAGATCTATTCGCTTTCAAAATACACCTTCCATCCTCCGACCTATCGTCACGGCCTTTGTGGGGGGTACAAAATGGAGCGTTTAGCCGGCGCCTAACCGCTTGGAGCCAGCCCGATATCGATCATCGCGTAATCTTTTGGGACGACTCGAGGCTTCTTCGTTGGGGGTACCAGACATGTTACGATTTACATCAAAGCATATTGCCTATGTGGTCTCGGCCCGGGTATGCGGATGGTAGGTTACTGGTTGCGGTAATGCTGGGGTTTGGGAATACGTATTGTCAGGATTGTCCGATTGAATTGATGTGTCGGTTTAAGTTTCCGATTCGTGATTATCTGACGTTTGCGAGGCTTATTCATGACGGTTGATTGGTATTGTAGTTTTGGGAGGTTAGATACTGTACTACCTAACTCAATAGACAACATCACCACAGCTGGGCTTCAGTCCGACGGGCTCTCCACAATATGACCTCGAAGTTACCTTTTCCCGGAGTATCTTCTTAATTAATTAGGTATTGAATGGGCCTCTTTTGGTGCTGGACATGGTCATTTGCACGTATAAGCTGGTTGTTACACTTTTCGAGACGCGACGTATTGATAGTATCGGGACTACAAATCTTTAGACGTCTTCACATTATCCCTGACATTGCCTAATCCTACCCGATCCCATTGAGTTGAATTCGTAAGTTACTTTGGATATCTTTGCTTGCAATATGCTCCTCGCTCGGTTGGCCAAGTTCAATTCCTCGGCATATCCTGGTCTCGTTCCCAGACGTTACAAAGGGAGGCTTTCTAGCCCTCCAGCGGCAAAAGATGTATGTTATAGCTATAGGCACCGCTGCGCTCAAAACTTTAAATAAATCTTAGCGCTAGCTTTATATCCAAATAAGGCTTCTATCCCAAGATAAGGAATCAATTATGCGGAATCCAATTAACTTGCAACTGCTTTAAATCTTCCCCAAAATAGTCTTATCCCCTAACTAATCGAACGTTCCCCGAGAATTGGTGCGAAGACAATCTTTTTCGCTTAAGCGATGAATAGGCCTGGCCTCGAGGCTAGGCATAGACAGAAAATTTCGAAATGCTCCACGTCGTAATTCATGCATGCGCATTCGCTTCACCAGTGCACCCCCGGACGAGAGTAAAAAATGGGGCCTAATGATTAATTCTTATCGCTAGAAACCGGTTGTAGTATTCGCTCGTGTGATGTGGCTTTTTTTTTTTTTTTTTTTTTTTTCCGTATAACGTAAAGTGGCCGTAGGTTGTGTTTTGGGTCTTGTCGACCGTGGCTACCTAACGTACTAGCCCGGGTTGATTTGAGGCTGCAGTTGACCCACACACCGCTTACATCGATATATAGCTGCAGGCGAATACGATTTTATGGGGTAGATTTTGAGATATCTCGTAATCATATCTCATGATACAAGGATGATTTGATCTGTTGTTTTTGAATGGGGAAAATAGTGAAATGGGTTTCTACAGAAGTATGCATGCATGATCCGGGTGAAAGGATAGACAATTACCAGGCACCTATAATTCCATGATATCGGATCAATTTATTCATTGTCAAGTTAGTCTATGAAACGCTAGCTAAAGACTCTTATCTATCAAATCACAAGAAAGTATAATCCCTATCCACTATCTTAAAGTCCCCGGCGAGGCATCATGATATCGCCATTTATAGTGAACTATGGTGCCTAATACCACCTCCGATCTTCTGTCCGTAACCCCACCCGATCTGATTTGCCGCTCTGACTTCCACACCAAGTTCTTGAGCCCACGACCAAACCAATGCAGGGTCCTTCAGGAACGGTCTACCGGCAAAGATGACATCGGCATCGCCTTCTTCCAAAATCTGGTTAGCTAGTGTAGCTGTGTTAATCACGCCGACGGTACTGGTTGCCACATCTAATCCCTCAGCTTTAAGCCCTTCCTTGACCGCCTTTGAGAAAATACGCTGGTAGCCTGGACCGCCCTTAATCTGCTGCTTCGGCGAGTTTGCGGCTGAGGAGACGTCGAACAGGTCGACTTTTCCGCCTCGTGCTAGGACTTGAGCGAGTCTAACGGCATCTTCGGTTTTCCATGATTCAATGGAAGTATCGTATTCGAGCCAATCAGACCCCGTGAATCTGACGAAAATCAATGTCTCGGGCTTTGCATTAGCCTTGGTTACATCGATGATTTCTTCGAGTAAACGAATACGGTTCTCGAAGCTACCGCCGTATTTATCGGTTCTGAAGTTTGAGGCTGGAGAGTAGAATGAATGGAGGAGATAGCCGTGGGCGGCATGGACTTCGATAACGTCGACTCCGGCGGTAACAGCGCGACGAGTGGCCGCACCCCATGCTTCTTTGAGCTCTTCGATCTCGGCAATGGTTAATTCGTGAGGAATTGGGTTTCCGACATCGAAGGGAACTGGTGAGGCTCCCTTGACATTGTAAGGCCATCCACCGACCTGTTGTATCATATTAGCTCATCGTGTCTGAAATGACAATCTTTAAAGTAATCTTGGGATAATACCCTTTCATTAGCAATAGCTTTTCGGCTCAGCCATGGCGGTACGGTACTAGCTTTCCTCCCAGCGTGTGCCAATTGAATACCAATCTTCTGATTCTGCGAATGCGCAAAATCCACAACTCGCTTCAACGGCGCAATCTGGCTATCCTTCCATAATCCAGAATCATTAGGAGAAATTCTGCCTTCGGGAACCACACCGGTAGCTTCGATCATAGTCAAAGCCGGTCCGCGAGATAAGATACCGCCAAGATGTGCGATATGCCAATCAGTCAAATGTCCATCTTCAGCGGAATACTGGCACATCGGCGAAACCCAAATCCGGTTTTGGAAAGTTACGCCACGGATGGTGATCGGTTGGAAGAGTTTTGGAATCACTTGGCCATTGGGGATAGCGGTACCGGCGGCGGGGATCTGGGCAGGAGTGAAGTAGGGGATCTGGAATTTTCAAAGGATTCTTTGTTTTAGTCTCAGGCTGCAAAAACAAGAAGGACAAGGGTGAGGCAAAGTTAGGTAATGCGTAATAATGCTAAGGGGTAGACATACTCCTTCGGCAGGGACATTGACAATGTCAGGCCATTCGGGGTTGGCAGAGGAGCTAGAGCCTTCAGTTGTAGCCTGGATTGTCATGATGTTGGATTTTGGCGGGTTTCGCGTGTTGTAAATTGGGTTTTCTTGTTTTTTTTGCGGGGTTCGGTGGTGGGCCTTGAGGTCAGGATCCGAGTGTCGGTTGCGAGGCAGAGATAGTTAGAAACCTGGCGAGGAAATATTGGCGATAGAAGGGAAAGGTCGCTAAGGTATCAATGATATTGGGTAATGCGGCGATACGTGAAAGAATAAAGCTAATTAATTGTTCAATTGAACTACTTGATATAGATGAAATGACTATTTCACTGGTACTCTGCTTTTAAAAGATAGAAACGACATCCGACGAAGACGCAATTGCCCGAATTTATACAATTGCTTTCGGAAGACAAATCCGCGAGCAAAGCGTTATCGATAAATACTGATTACTTAGGGTACAAGCATTGGGCGTAGAAAAAGTATGCAGTATTTGGTAGCATAATCTAAGTTGAGTAGAAAAGGGAAGAAACCGCTTCATTCGGTATATTACTAATACTACGAGCTCTGCCGAATTACGTGCTTTGGCGGTGTAGACATCAAGCAGTTTTTGGTGTTTTGGGGTAGAAAAGATTTATTCCCCCCCCCCCCCGGCTCGTACGACGATGTATTAGTAAAGCCTCTAAAGGGAAGATACTCACTGCAAAAGGCCTCAGGGTTCAGCCGAAAAAACCTAAACCTTGCTTGAAAAGCTTGAAAATACGCGGTAAAGTAGCATTTCGGATGTCGAACGGGCCTTAATCTTCCGTTTCCTTGCTGGTGTCAGGCCATGTGAAAGGTTCGAATATGCAAGCGCCCGTACAGTGTAACGGAAGGTTGAACTCGACGTCATTGATATTTTAGACTTACTGAGATTCAAGAAATACTCTTTCTCTTGTATTGTTTCTGCATGCACGTCATGTTGTACGGCGGAATCCGGGACCCTGAAAAGGTGGGTTCAATGCAAGTTTGGGTTTCTACCGCGGCGGAATATTCTAATTTGTCAGCGGACTCGCGCGAGTTTGCCTGCAGATGATGAGTAATGAATTAACAAAGTTTAGGGCCGTGTTTTCGGCTCGAGCGAGGAATCAAATTCAATTTTAAGAGACGAAAAATGCCTTTTAAACTAATGGGTTCCCACCGATTTCTTTTGTCAAGTTCCCTTGCGCCCGCCAAACCTGAGTTATGCCGCAGAGAACAGACTGAATAATATTGGCGTGGGGGCAGGAAGTCGCTAAATTTGGTCCTGTGCCTAGTGGAGATCGGTTTTTGTGTCCTCTTCGATGTTTTTCAAATAGGTTTTCTCAGAATGCTGGGATGGCACCTTACAACTTCGAATCCAACTGTGATTATTTTTATCTTTGTCGATATTTGCCCTATTCGAAGGATTTGATATAATCCTCGTGGTTGGATAAACCCTTCGTTGCGGCTACCTAACGACTATCAAACCTTTGGATTCAGATGGTTCCTACCCGACCCGGAGAACCAATAAGGCCTCCGACATTCTTCGAAATCTTCCAACTATTTTATGGCGTTTACAAATAGGTTCACCATATCTGCCTACTCGGAAAATTCATAACGTTGACAGCTTGCTAGCTAGAGCTATAGCGACCCTGGCTCGAAAGCCAAGATGACAGCTTAGCTAACGAGGCTTCGGGCCCAAGGAATTTCAATTCATAATACCTTTCATGCACAGAAGTATCTCGGGGCTGGGCAGACACGCAAAGCCGGCATTTTCCGAGTAGCACAGAAATGGTCGTGTGCCTCCGAAATTGCGTCTGCCATGCCAAAAAACAAAATGCAAAGACTCGTCAAAAGCTCAGAGCGGGAGTGGCGTTTTGTCCACACTCGACAGGTGCAGCCGATTCATGGCAAGCACCAAGAGATCCGGAAATTTCTTCTGGACGGGAAAAATACTTTTTCGTAAGATGGAACATTCTTTGCCTTCTCACGAGGGTCATACAAAAATAATTTAAGAACTCCTTCCAACGGCTTCGAATAATGAGCCAAGCTAGATGTGCCCTAGATATGTCGCCAGGGCGATTCGTGATGTTGCGCTCGTCGGTCGGTTTTCCAAATTAAAACTTAGGCGTCACGCGCATCTACACTAACTCCGTAGGGTTCTGCTCTCGATTAGAAGGCTGGGAAATAGCATGCGATAAACCTCAATGTTTCTTATAACGATAACAAAAGTGCGCGATATTCTGTGGGGCGCTGCCTCAAGAAACTCCATAGATAAACAAGGAATAAAGTCGATAGATGTCGTGAGCTCGATGCATCCCATACGAGAAGCCTTTTCTTGGCCTCATGGCAAGAAGAATCTTAAAAATTTTTGAGCATCAGGCTGCATCCACCAAGTTTTCCAAGATTGAATCTCTTTTGGAGATATACCCGTGAGATACCAAAGTTTCCTATTTTCGACGAGCTTATAAGGTTGTATCAGTCAAGTCTTAGATACCGGTCATGATCAAGACATAAGATGGTCTCATGCATGAGCGACGAGAGCCAAGTCTGGAAAAGCATGTTGCCTGAAAAGCCAAGATGGCTATCCTTCAACAGGGTTCAGTCAAAACCTCCAACAACCTATTGCCCCCAATTCGTCAAAATATGGGTTGACCGGAAAGCTAACTAACTTACCAGAAATGCGCAGTTGTCGGTTGCCTGATTTGACCGCAGAAAAAAAGAAACAAGCGGAGTTATGCTTTCGAGGCATACCATTTTGCATGCAAATTATAGGCACACGATATGGGCACTTTTGCTTTTTGAACGGGTCAACATGGCATCTTGGGCGAACGAGACACTGGGTTAAGCTTGTATGTATCATTAGTTTTCCCTTGTTCGATTGTTTTCCCCAGCTTTTATCAGTCGGCTGGAGACAACGGTATAGTTTCTTTGTATTGGCCTGATTGGTCCCTTTCTTAGACTTGGTAAGGTTTTAGGTCCATCCAACACCACTAACCTTCAGTACAACCTATACAGGAAAATCCTATCGTCCTGCCGCAATTGCGAAAACTAGAATTACAGGGCTGTGAAGGATGAATTCCTTTTTCTGTCAATCGATGCCTTCTGTACCTATCTGACAGAAAAGATGAGCAAGCGGCGGAGGGGTACCACCATGCATTCTAACATGTGTGACACCGAAATAAACCATGCAATACAGTGTGTGCGCACCTTGCCTATCAGTGGCCATACAACAGCTGCGCTGGGGTCCTTGGTTCCAGAGATATCGGGTACACACATATCCAGCAACCTGTCGCAGATTTGCAGGCAGGTCCCCGCCAGGTCCAGAATTTGCTTAAAGAGGCGGCTTTGGAACCCTTCCCGGATTCCTCTTTCTTCTCTTCTCAGGCCTCCCCTCATTCTCGAAGATCTCCCTCTTCTCTATTTATATATATCTACGATCGATCGAGTTTACTTTCGACGCTGTGGTATTCTGATTGCGTTGCTTTCAGCATTACTGCCTCATTCTTGCGGGGTTACAAGTTCATTCCATAAAGCTCTAGAAGTATAATCAGGGTTAATCTATCTTCAATCACTGAATAATTCGTCCTTCGAATATTCCCCACAATGGCGGTTCTCGGACGACACGACGAAGAGAGCAAAGGCGGCGACATAATGGTCGACCGTAAAGGCTCGACTTCGCCAGGCGGTATGACACCAGAGGAGCAGATACTTTCTGATCCCGAGGATGTTGGACACTCGTTACATCGTGGCTTAAGGTCACGGCAGGTTACTATGATTGCCATCGGTGGCGCTATCGGCACAGGTCTTATCATCGGAACAGGTTCTGCGTTAGCTAGAGCTGGGTATGTATAGACTTTTTGCAACTTAAGCTTCCTATTTTAACATTTGAGTTTTGTCTTGTGGCGAGATCCGGAGACACTACTTATCGGTAATTTGAGCTTGAAACAGGTTGCTGACTCGCTTTTGGAATGCTTATCTAGACCTGGTTCTCTAATGATTGCCTATACTTTCGTTGGTGTAAGTCTTATATCCAGAATCTGCGAGCGCAATTGGCCTTTCAGGCATGGGTCGCCAAATAAGAATGGAGAAAAGTAGGAAGCTAATGAGTTAATATAGTTCATTGTCTTCTTGGTTATGGCCGCTCTGGGTGAAATGGCAGCATGGCTTCCAGCTGCTGGTGGTTTCTCTGTCTACGCTACTCGATTCGTTGATCCCGCTCTAGGTTTTTCGCTCGGTTACACTTAGTATGTATACTTATCACTAATTACGAAAGATGAGGAAGTAAAGGCGCTAACGGAGTGGGCTTATTACTATAGCTGGTTCAAATACATTATCACGACACCGAATCAATTGACAGCGGCTGCGCTTGTGATACAATTCTGGCTACCGGCGACCAAAGTGAATCCTGGAGTTTTTATAGCGATCTTCTTGGTGGTAATTGTCGCAATCAATTACTTCGGTATCAAGTTTTTCGGAGAATTCGAATTCTGGCTGTCCTCCATCAAGGTCCTTGTTATCTGCGGCTTAATCCTGCTTTCTTTGATCCTCGCTCTTGGTGGAGGTCCAGATCACGACAGGAAGGGATTCAGATACTGGAAGAAACCTGGTGCTTTCGCCCCTTATCTCACCACTGGCTCTCTCGGTCAATTCCTCGGTTTCTGGTCTACTATGGTTAACGCTGTATTCGCCTATCTCGGAACTGAACTTGTCGGTGTCACAGTCGGTGAAGCCGAAAATCCACGAAAGACTATCCCACGCGCCATCAAGCTCACCTTTTACCGTATCCTTTTCTTCTACTGCTTTTCCGTTCTCCTCTTGGGTATGATTATCGCTTACGACGACAATGAGCTTGTCAAGGCCACCAAGCAATCATACAACTCCGCCGCCGCCTCTCCATTCGTCGCTGCTATCCGTGTTTCCGGAATCAACGTCCTCCCAGGTTTCTTGAACGCCTGTATTCTTATCTTCGTCTTCTCTGCATCCAACTCTGATCTTTACATTGCCTCCCGTACCATCCACGGTCTCGCTTTGAAAGGTCATGCTCCCGCTATCCTCGCCAAAACCGATGCCCGTGGTGTTCCATACTACTCTCTTGGTCTTTCCGCTCTCTTCTGCTGTCTCGCTTTCATGAACGTTTCCAGCGACTCTAAGACCGTTTTCGGTTATTTCGTTAACCTTGTCACTATCTTCGGTCTCCTCACCTGGATTTCCATTCTCGTATCTCACGTCTACTTCGTCCGCGCACGAAATGCACAAGGAGTCGACCCCAAGACTTTGGCATACAAAGCCCCATTCGGTGTTGCTGGCACATACTTCGCCCTCTTCTTCTGTATCCTGATTGCTCTTACCAAGAACTTCGACGTCTTCGTTGGTGGTTTCAAGTACAAGACATTCATTACTGGATATCTCGGCATTCCTCTTTACCTCATCATGATCTTTGGCTACAAGTTCGTCAAGAAGACTGAAGGTGTTAAGCCTGAAGAGGCTGATCTGTGGAGCGGCAAGGACGTTATCGACAGGGATGAGGAAATGTGGAAGATCAAAGACGCAGAGAAGAAGGCTGCTGGTGTGAAGGATGGCAGTTGGTTCTACAGAACATTCCTTGCATGGCTCTTCTAAATGTAAAAACAGTAAGGAGGGATATTTGGGGAGATGTTCAGAGGATATAATGTTTTCAGTATCGAATTTACGATATACATCTAGATTCCCACGGTTGCATTTGTTTTGAAGCTATTACATATGATCTTTGTCGCATAATGTCTACTAGCGAAATATCATGAATTTCATTGTTTTCAAGTAAATTTTATCTATATTTTATCTTGAAGATATCTGTTAATTATAATTACGCTTTCACATCCGTCGATGATACGTATTTCTGCGCCGTCCGGGTACCGGCTCACACTGTCTGCCCTCGCTATTGTCCTAGAGAGAGAGTCAACACATATCTCATGTGACATTTTAACCACCTCACATGCTGCAAGTATCTCGCGATTTGTCCCCACAATTTAAGAATAAGGATTGGAATAAGATTTAGGCGGCGGACTCTTTTTCGTTCGTTTCTGCTAGTTTAGGTTGCATCCGAGAAAAGCGATGCAATCGTGGCAACTGGAAGGGCCGGGACCCACCTGACATTCCTTTTTCTTCTTTCTTTGCTATCTCTCGGTCATGACTCTAATCCCTGTCATACTCCATCCATCGATGGGGAAGGTCGTAGGCAGACATTCTTACGGTTTGACAGCAGGGTTCAGGGAGGACCAAATGTTCACGACACCATGGGGGGTATTAAAATATTAGTGATAAGGCAAAATTCTTCTTTGGGAATTCGAATTTTTAAGTCAAAGAAGGTACTTATCCTCAACAAATCCTGCTATTAATATTTGGCATTCACGACCCTTGTTCCAAACCTTCGCCTTCCTCGTATTCAGCTCCGACAAGCCCTTGGAATGATAACCTGATTTATGGGTCCTTCCTCTACCTTGGGTGGTACGGAACTCGTGTCTTGACAGCTGCTCTATAGCTAGCTAGAACACTAGCTTTTCGGGTTCCCATGATCCGCGGCCGGCCCACGGACCCTTCTAGCTTCTGGTTTTTGCCCTTTCGCCAAGTTCCGAGCGTGCTATCCCGCCTCTAACCAGGTTTTCGATACCTTCCAGAAAGGTTCGAAAGTGCTTACTTTCCTGGTACGTATAGATGCTGATGCGTCTCATTGTCATTCCACACGCGGTCCAAGAAAGCCAATGGGCTTGGTTATAAGGCTGCTAAAGTACCAAGTGATTGACAAGATCTTTGGGTAACATCTAGATTGAAGCTATACTCAAACATTCATACTGTATTTGTACATTGCAATAAAAGTCCAACATTTTTAAAAACCCGCTAAGCCGATATCACGATAGACATTATTAATGTCGATAGACTCACCATGAGACACATTTTGTAGTTTTACCAATCTAATCCCGGTCCCCCACATCCTCCAACCATCACTGGTTCCTGCGTTTTCATTATAGTCCTTTCACTTGGCCTTTTACTCGTCCTTCCTTTGAGGTAACCATCCATTTTCTCAAAGGGCTGCTTCGCCTCTTCTTTTCTTACGATCCATTTTCCGGTGGCCAAGACGCCATCGAGCTCCTCCACCGGGGGCAATCTCAAGTAAATCCATCCATCTTCTCTTTCTTCCGCTTCAAAGACAGCGATATTGATCTCATCGTCATTGGCACACTTCCCTGCCTCTGTACCGTTTAACTCGAAATTCCGTTTGTGGTTGGGACAAGATACCCAGAGTTTTCCACTTGCATCGTCACCAATCAGGCCGTCCGATAATACGAATGACCTTTTATGAGGACACATTTGCTGTGATGCGTAGTACTTGCCTTTAATCTTAAAGACGGCTAGCTGTGTTTCCCCGCGCTTAACATTAGCGCTATCACCGCCCTCGAAGTGTTTAGCTTCGATAATAGGCTGCCAGGCCAAGGTACTCCATTTGTGACCCTTAAAGTCATATTTTGCAGAATCCGAAGCCCAGTATGTTGGTCTTTCTTGTTCTCGCTCTTGGATAACCTCCATAGTTTCTTGTCTATCCGTTGTATTGGCAAATTGTTGAAACATTTTCCGTTTCTCGGGGTTGTTGATAGCTTCTTTCCATTCGCAGAAGAAACTATTGACGAGCTCTTGCATTTGATTTTCTAGTTCGCTACAGATGCCGAGTTTGTCTTCGATGATTACTTCGCGTAGGTATTTCATACCGCCTGGTAGGTTTTCTAACCAACGTGCGGTACGTTGGAGTTTGTCGGCTGTGCGGATGTAGAACATTAGATAACGATCGATGAGTGGGATGACTTCGTCGGGTGGAACATCTTTGGCTAGAAGTTCGGAGTGTTTTGGTTTTGCGCCGCCGTTACCGGCAATGAAGACGTTGAAGCCCTTTTCGGTGGCGATAAGTCCGAAGCTAGAGAGGTAAACTGTGTGAGTTGACAGATATTTAAAATCATTGAGGAGGACATAGTGCATACTCTTTATTCTGAGCTTCTGCGCATTCTCGCACGCAGCCCGAGACTGCGCCTTTGATCTTATGAGGGGCACGAATACTTTTATATCTCTCTTCGAGCCTAACAGCCATTCCGACGCTGTCACCGATACCAAAGCGACACCATGTAGTTCCTACGCAGCTCTATATTGTTCCATGTTAGCAAATTCCATTCACTTTCATAAGAATGACGGTATAATTACCTTTACAGTTCGCAAACTCTTTGCATAAGCGTGTCCACTCTCCATTCCTGCGTCCACCAACTCTTGCCAGATATTCAATAAATCTCCCTTTTTGGCGCCGAACATATCTATTCTCTGCCCTCCAGTGATCTTGCAATATAATCCGTATTTCTTTGCAACCATACCGATAGTAATCAACCTATCTGCAGTAATCTCTCCGCCCATAACTCTTGGAACCACACTGAACGTTCCATTCCGCTGGATGTTCGCCAAGAATCTGTCGTTCGTGTCTTGAACCACATGTAGATCTTTATCCATCACATGTCTGTTATACAACGAGGCTAGGATACTCCCTATCGCAGGTTTACAAGCTTCACAGCCAACGGAATCAGGAAATTTGCCATACTCCTTCATCACATCTGGGAAAGATTTGAGTTTCTTCACAGATATGATGTTGTACATGTCGGCACGAGAGTAGGCGAAGTGAGGACATAGATGGTTCGAGATCTCGGCTCCCATGGATTTCATGGTAGCGTTGAAGATGGAGGTTACGAGAGGCATACAGCCACCGCAGCCTGTGCCGGCCTTTGTGCAGGATTTGACGTCACCGATGGATTTGCAGGTTCCGTTTTTGGTGTGAGTTACTACATCGCCTTTTGTGACGTTGTGGCAGGAGCAGATTTGGGTGTCGTCGTCGCTGTGCGTATGTTAGTATCTAAAATTTATTATAACTCGGGCTAGAGATAGACTTACATATCATCAAGATTGTCCTCTCCGCTCTTTTGGCTTCCCAAGATAAACTCTGCTGGTGGGACTTCAAGTTGCTTCTTTGTTTTTACCATCTGGACGAGTTTGATATAATCATTGGTATCACCAATCATCATTCCACCTAGTAGAAACTTGCCGTCTATCGTAAATAGGTATTTCTTATAAACACCCTGAAATGGGTCTTTATAAGTAAGCGCCTTCACAGACGGTGGAGTAGTTGAGTTTCCATTTCCGTTCTTTTGAACTGAACCTCTCCTTCTCGCCGCAGCGGCATGTCGTCCTGGCATCTCTCTCGGCCCATCTCGATCCGCGAAGAAATCACCAAATGATGCGACGTCTACACCGAGTAGCTTGAGCTTTGTACTCAAGTCCGGCCGTCTGAATTTCCGTTGAGTGTGGGCTTTTGCCTGAGTGAGATTGAAGGCAAGAATATCGGCCATTTCTATTCCGGGCGCTATAAGCCCGAAGGTCTGGTTCTCCCAACTTGCACACTCTCCGATGGCGTATATATCCGGGTTAGAGGTTTGGAGTCTTTCGTTGACGACTACACCACCACTCTTTTCGTAGCAATCTAAGCCAGCGTTTCGAGCTAGCTCGTCTCTTGATCGGATACCAATCTAAATCAACAAGTTAGTATTAATGTAAATTCCTTGAGGAAGTATGTGAACGAGAGAATACTTACAGCGAAGCAAACAGTACTAGCCTCGACGAATTCTCCATCCTCGAAAGTGACCCCGCGCACCCTCCCTTCTTCATTCGTTTCTATTTGCTTGACTCTCTTCTCTAGCATCACATCCACTCCTAACTCCCTCACCTTCTCCACAACCAACCCACCAGCATCACTATCCAACTGTCTTGATAATACCCATCGATTCCGGTCAATAAGACCCACTTTCCCATAATTCTCGAGATCTAATAAAGCTTTCGCAGCTTCCAGTCCGAGTAAACCACCACCAACCACACATCCTAGCGATCCTTTGACAGTAGCCGAATACCCTATCATTTTTTCCAAATCCGCAATATTTCGGTATACGAAGACACCGGTTGCATCGTGGCCCGGTGTATTCGCTGGAAGAACAGCATCGGAACCAGTAGCGAGAATGAGAATGTCGTAAGTAACTGTCTCGCCAGAGGATGTTGTTACGTATTTTTCGGCGGGGTGGATTGATGTTACTTTTGTATTGATTTGGTAGCCTAGGGATGGATGGTGAGAATCGTACTATTTATTTTGTTAGCAAAATTTCATATATCTTTGAAATGCATGAGGTATGTAATGTTCGAGGTCTACATACCCAAGATACAGGATTTAGATACAGTTTATCGATCGCTCTATGCTCGAAGAACGTTGTGAGGCCGACTCGGTTATATGCGACATGTGGTTCTTCGCCGATTACCACTATCGTGTATTCTTGTCGGCGGGCGTCGAGTTTTATTAGTTTTTCTCTAAATATCGAATCTCGTGGTTAGAAGGTTATTTTTAAAACCAATATCATGGCGGATATGATCCGGTTGAGATTTCTGGATTACTCACATAAACCCCACAGCTACCATCCCTAAGCCGACAATTACAATTTTCTTTTTGGGGGCTTCATTTGTGCCATTGGTTTCGTTTTTTGTATCACCGTTGGAGTGTCCGTCTCCATTTGTATTCGTCTCGCCGTTTGATTCCCCATTGGCACCGTTTTGAACATTGACGGGAATATCGCCGTTTGGAGATTCTATCTTTATTGTCATGATTGACTTTGTTTTGGACCAGTTGGCCCTGCTATGTTCTGAACACTATTCCTGTAGCGTTTCCAGAAGACTCTCTCTATAGAAATTTAATAAATCTACCAAGAATACTGTTTTCTAAACTTCTCAACTTCAGAATTCGATATTCGGATCCGCTAGATTCTTAAGACCTTGTGGATCGGATCAAGAATTCTCAAAGATGTGTTGATAAGTAGACGCTTCGCGACGTGTGTAAGGAATTCGAAAAAGACGGGCCAAAATTAAAATTCTAATGAGAAAGAGAAAAAGAAGTAGGATGTTGGAAAAATACGAGTAATAGCACTCCTCTTGTATACATATCACAGAAGCTTTATTAAACGTTCGGCATTTTTTTCTCAAGTTAACCCCAAGCGTTCATATACCGGCATCATATCCAATGCAAATACTAATACAATATGTGGTGTTTCTGTGTGACAATAAGCTCGCCCGTTCCCGCTGTTCGCACACGATTTCCAAGGAACCCAGGAAAAGACGCAGCTGCGAACCCCCACCCGAAGGCAATAGATCGGAAAACCATGGCTTGCGATCTGTTCTAGATATCATCCAGTCGATTGAGTATATCCGTGGAGTAGCAATATTCCGTTTGCCTCGGAGGTACTATAATTTCGCGGGGGAAACTATGGGTGTTGGAAGTAGACTCGAGGTACTAGCCTTATCAGCGACCTCCAATTCTAATTTCTGGATGAACAACCACTCTTTCTCTATTGGTCCAAACCATATCTGCGGGAGGCGAAACCAGTGAAGAACCGACGCTATTGATTCTGTATCGGTCGAACAGAAAGTGGGATGTCCATTAATGCATTGACTATCCTGATAAGAGCGTCCCGGTTTTTAGTTCAATGGGATTTTTTTAGAGAAAATTCTCGCGCCCGCCAGCTCGGAGATCCCGCATGTGCGATAAGACAAAAATGAGAAGATGTTATTACGGCGGTAGGATTCGTCGAGTTCCAATGGAAGCTTTTGCGCGGAGACATTCTCCTAAGCTAAGCTTAAGCTTTTCGGCTTGAGCAAGGGCTTAGTTGCGCAAATACAAGGGCCCTGGTTTGGTGATGTGTGTTATTTTTCACCTCAACGCGAGGGAGTCCATAGAGGTCTCAAATCGTGCTGGCGTTGACTGTAATTAATTTTCTAAGTCGATATTAGATCGGTAGAAGTTATCAGGGCTTTTGTTAGATGTGTGTTTAGTCAAATGTTGCTAATAGGGCTCAATTAATTTAAGCGATCTCTTACTATTATTATACACAGAAATTTATATGCCAAATCATGTCTTTAGCCTCAGAAGATCAAAAGAAGACCATGTCTTCTTCCTTGAAACCCTCTTCTATCAAAATCTTTTTCGCACTTTCTTCCATTGATGGAGGCCCGCAAATCAATATCAAAACTCCTTCTCTTGGTGGCATCTCCCTTAATAGTAACTCTTTCCCAACTCTTCCCCTTAAACCTGTCCATGCACTTGAAGGCTTAGATAGAGTATGTCTGCAACGTCTTGTTAGTCACTAGATCTGTTGAAGCTATCGTCATGAAAATGTGAGAGGGGAGACTTACATTATCTTACACCTATCTCCACCGATCCTCTCAAATTCATCTAATTCTTCTCGGCACAGAATATCCCCTTCTTCTCTATTTCCATCCAATACCACACACTTCGTCTCATCTTCCTCATCTCTGACTACTTGTCTCAATACCTGAAAGATTGGAGTGATACCACTACCACCGCATATCATGTAAAAATTCCTCACATTTCTTTCTTTCCCGCTTAGCATCACCCTGCCCCGCCCAAGATACTCCAATTTTCCTATTGGTCCCTTGACTTCAATCTCTTCCCCTATTTTCAAAGCATCAAGTGCGAGTGTCATTTTACCACCGGCGAATAAAGGTGCTTCTGAGGCAAAGTATACCTTTACCAACAGCTCTAGCTTTCCCTTTGTATCTCCTTCTGATATAGGTGTATAACTTCGTATAATAGCGTCCCCTGTCTTTTGGTCTTTGAGCCGGATCATTAAATGTTGTCCAACCGGCAATCCCAACACTTGTTCCTCATGCTGCAGTGCAAATGTATATATTCGTGTATCCCATGATATTTCTTTTCTTTCGATAAGCGTTGACTTAATCCATACTTTCGGATTGAGGAAAATAGGAGCAGTTGCATCGACCTCCACCCCGCCACCGGAGGCA
Organism: Arthrobotrys conoides; assembly: GCA_036971725.1. NCBI lineage: Eukaryota > Fungi > Ascomycota > Orbiliomycetes > Orbiliales > Orbiliaceae > Arthrobotrys > Arthrobotrys conoides. Next base: position 1,245,927 of record JAVHJM010000006.1, read on the forward strand.
AGAGATTTTGCTGCAGAAGATGAAAGAGTGCCGATGTGATATTTCTCCATCATCGCTTTTGCAGTTTCGCTGTGAATTGCTAGGAATTCTTCAGACGCATCGGTACCAGCCGCCGCTATAATACTTGTTGCGCCACCTGGATGATCTTGTAGGTATGGTGTGCCATTGTAGACTTCGTTGTTGATAACGAACCATGGCTCTTCCGCGTTTTCGTGGGCTTTAAACTCCTCGAATTCTATAATACGGGAAATTTTAGGGTTTACCATCGAGATTGTCGAGGCTTCTTCTTCGACTTTTGGGAGAGGGGTTTCATTCGGTGCGAGTTCACCCCAGTTCGCTCCTGTAAGGTTACCACCAGACTTCTTTACACGCTCCATCCATCCTCCTGGCATCAACGCTGGTTGTGTCGGGTGTTCAAAGTGGAGAGTATCGCCATCTCGACGAATAGCAACACGAAACCATGGGTTATTCATCATCCCCAGTACGGACCAGTACATATCCCTCGGTTGTAGATTCATACTGTCGTCCATCGCTCGTAGCAAAAGACCATCGGAATTTGCAAGCTCTTCAGTGTTGATTTCAAGTGACCAAAAGCACCAACAATGCGAAGTATCCCGATAGCTTGCATCGAGTTTTCCACCAAACAAAGTGATATTCTCATATTCCAACGCGCGGTAGAGATCTTCTGGGTAAGAAACGTCGGCGAGTGACCAGGTTTGCCCACGGTCAATCGAGAGTTCCACACGGGATATCTTACGGCCACCGCCGGTGTAGGCGTACCCGCGAGTTGTGTAGGTTTTTGATGCTGTTGTGAGGTTGAGGGTTTCCCCGTGTTCTGGATAAGCTATTGCTGAGTTTGTTGAGAGGTCATAGATGGCATAACGCTCATCTGTCCACCATGATTTGTCTTGTGAGGACATTTCTGGAGTAACCATCGTTCTAGAAAGTCGATTCTGTTAAATTTCGTGCAAAACTTCCCGTCAGCTAATTTTATAGGAGCACTCACGGTAGGACTCTATTATCATAAATATGATACCAATTCTCACTTGGCCCCTCTGTTAAAATCAACCGTTTCAGCCATTTCACGCTTCTACCCCCAATCTGTCCAGGAATCACAACTCTAATCGGCCTTCCATGATCGGGAGTAAGTGCCTCCCCATTCATCTTGTATGCCAGCATAATCCCCCTATTTGGATCATTCACCCAACTTAATTTTGCATTTGTTCCATAATAACCATTCGGTAGTTTATCCGCCCCTTCCATGCATACATATTTCGCCCTCCTTGTCGGCTTTGCCAAACGTATCACGTCTGCCAGCATAGGACCTGTCCATAACGCAGTTGATACTCCAGCAGCACCCCAGCTGAAACCCTTAGTTTTACGAACCATGTTTTGTTCCTTACGACGGTTTCCTGCGCATACCATTGTTACTGGGACGGTGTATTGTTCAAATTCTTCTAGGATTTGTTTAAAGGTTATTGTTATGGGGTTTTCAACAAGTCCTTCGATTGATATCTCCCAATCCGGGATTTCTTCATCCTGGACTTGTGGAACGGCTCCATGGTTACGAACATAGAAGAGCTCTTTAGGCGTTATAAACCCGGAATCGAAGAGATCGGTTAAGGGTGCTTCGACGTTAAAAGGGTGAACACCGGTCAATCGGATGAGACGTGGGTCTCGAGGAATCCAGGCGTCAGGTGTGCCTTTGTCGATAGAGAGAGGGGAAACTTTTGTAGATATTGGAGGGAGTGGGAAAGTATACTGAATGTCTGAGGAATCTGATGCTGGCGGTGAAGGAGGGAACGTTGAAATATCCTCGTTTATGGATAAACTAGCTTCGAGATGAAGCTTGTTTGGAGGATGTGTTGAGGTTGTAGTTCTCGTGATGGTCGACATGGTAAGAATTTGATGGAGAAAAGTCTCCTTATGACCTTAAATCGGTTGTTTGAGGGGTCTTTGTTAATAATTAATATCCTTAGGACGTTATACAATTTATTTCTTGGAAGTCATCAATTGTAATTCTCAATTTGCTTAACAGGTTTGAATAAAGTAATGTATGGATCGAGGGTTTAAAGCAGAGGGTCCTCGATTAAGTGGATAAGGGAAGAAATTAATAGGCGCTCTAGACCAAACTTCGGCACACACTCTAAGATCATATCACCCCGGCCGAGCGCAAAGCTGCCAGGACTGTCGCACATCTTCGATCCATCCGGTACCTAAACCCGGGATTTTCCCGGAGACCAAATGACTAGATCACAGATTGGGTATTTTTGGGTAACATATCATCGGGCTTGATTTCATGCGTACAAAATGCAATATACAGTATCAGATACTTTTCCAGATTGACTAGTCTAGATACTTGCATTGAGCTTATGCTGGGAAATGTATTTTCAACTCCCGTCGCGTATCACAAAGCATTCAAATAGACTTAGTAACTAATATCTTATGGTGTCATTACATAGTACGCAGAGGATGATCTTAAAACTTCTATCTTTGTATCTTAGTTTAGTCACAACGATACTAATTCCTGTGTATGTATCTCCGCCTCAGGTTGCATTAGTCGACCAGTCTAGTCTCCTAAATTTACTAAGTTTATGTTCCTCAAATCCCATAGAATTTCTCGCCCTTGCTTAGACCTTGGATTCTAGAGCCGGAACTAGCAAAAGGCAAAATTTTTGCAAACGTGGCGCCGGGGGCTTTCTCGATCTGTTCCTTATCTCTAGGCATAGTCTCGATCGAATCGAAATGTCATTGTCAAGCAGATTTCCATGTTTCTTTCGCCTCGGAAAAAGCTTGCGGGACCCGTGGGCCGGCCTTCCCCCCCACGCTGACGACATGGGAGCACGGGTTTTCTTATCAGCTATCCTCGATTATAGTGTAAAAACATTTAAACATGTACACTCGCCACGGAAAACTTTCGGCCAGGTGGGAACCGGTGAATTTTCCCACGCAGAGGAAGATAAAATGCGTTGCAGGGCTGACAGGAGCAGTCAAAAGAAGGTTTTACTTTTAGTATACTTTTTTCTTCGGATTATCCAAGATGCTCGATCGATTGCGTCGCGTGTGTCTGTTGGAAATGGTGTTTTTTTACGTAAAAGATTGAGATTGCCTTCGGCCTTCGATGAAAGATGCTTGCGGGGAGCGGGAGGAGCACAACACATCTGTACGAAGGATGTCACTTGACTATCTCAGTTTAGTTTACGCTATTTACTAGATAGCCTTGGTGCCTCTTAAGAGGCAAGATACTGAGATTGTATATAATGTGGCCGACGTGATAAGTGGCCTCCGGCCATACACATACTGTCAAGTCGTGGTAGTAATAAGTTCTTCTCGTCCAGTGCGGAGATGGTAATTTCTGAGCAAGTCGGCTCTTTGTGTTGCAACACATCTCTGCGGTCTGTGTAACATCACGAACGGTGAAACAGTCTCTATCCAGCCGGAGAGAGAATTCTTGATACTCGCTCAAGCTATCGCATTATTGAGATAATTGGGCTAGTATAAGAAGCTCATATACTTCAGGTGCTAAAGAGAAAGAAAATTCCATGTGGAGCGGGTGCCTTCGCTCGTTTGTTATCATAGCATGCAAACTTAATTAAACATTTGTTAATTATACTATCATGTCGAAATGCATATGCATATATGTCGATGACATCTAATAACTAAGATGCATCCGCATTTGTTCTCACGATACTATCTTTTCCTCTTTACATTTTCAACCCTATTCCCTTTAAGCTATGGCCTCTTCCCCGTAAGTTGCAATGGATTTACACCGCCACCAGAAAAGCCATGGTTAATTAGTACCAAATTCACCCGGAATCTCGACAATTATCTCGAGATTCTTTCTGCTACTCCAGTCTTCCAGAATTTGAATAAATCAATCCCTTCGGATATGAAATTTCTTCATACTTTTCTTTCACATATTTACCATCCCGATAGCCCTGGTCCTTCCAGTACGCTCCCGGTGGCCGCCCTCCACAATTTATATAAATTAATCGTGGGACTCAAGCTTCACTGCTTTGAATCTGCGCTACACCTTGCCAAAACTCTCATTCAAGTGGACCAGGTGGAAGCCTATATTCCTGCCCCATTGCCCGATTCCGCTTCAACGACCGACACCAATCCTTTATGGATGGAAGACGAGGAACCTAGCAGTGCTCGTCGATTCCAGTATATTAGCGACAACATTGCTACAAATATCATCGGACGCCTGGAAACGTTACTTTACCAATATGACCAAATATTGCTCTTCACGGGGAATGGGTGGACGCCGGAGCAAATCCTTAGCATCCGAAAGTTTAGAGCCGCATACGAAGCCTTCAGAAACGATACGGTTACAATCACACGTAAATCGAAATACGCCGGTATGAACCCGGACATGCGTCAGCGAGAATTGTCCAGAGAGGAGCTGAGAGCCATGGTGGAAGATCCGGCTGCTGTGTATTAGCTAAGAGTTATATAGTCTATCATAAATATATCATTCTGGTGCTTCGCGACGGTATACCATATACCTGGTGTATTTTCCGAACCGAGAAATCAAAGCTAGCGATAGAAACATAATGCATTAAAAGCGATATGACAAGACTTGCCAAGATGAACGAAAGTATGATGATGATCAGTCGATAGGAAGGAAGTTTGGATCGAGGATACCGATGAATCCGTGCTGCAGCGGTAAGGTCAGCCGAAGAAAGAAGTCAGACGTCAGCCGGCCGGGTGTGGATGCAGAAGGATACAGATACCAAGCATGGGGAGCTAGATCTACGTGGTATAATTGAAAATGCAATTGAGCGTAATTATCCTGCAAATGTGGGAGTTATCGATACGTCGATAAAGTTTTTTTTTTTTATTTTTTTATTTTTTATTTCCCGGATGTTTTTAATTTGACTTGATTCATATGCAGACGAATTAACTACTTCATGAGCGAGTGTGAAGCAGAACCGACATCCAGATGTTAGCTGGGAAGATGTGTTGGGATCGGCGGTGTTCGTGCTTAATTCGGCCGAATTCCCCAGAGCGGCAACAGCGACAGGGCTGTGCGGGCAAACGCTGCCCCTCAACACACACTTGTGACAGCTTCGAAACAGCAGCACCGTCAAAGTCCCCTTTGCCGTTTCTTTGCGCCGGGCTTTGTGACCTTTTGTTTCTGGTAGAGGGGATATCATCAAAAGGTCAATCCATAATCAGGCCACTCAGTTTTACATTTCTTAAGATTCACGACGGTTACTACGTATGCCTCCAAACAAAAACAATTTTTTGAAGACTTTTCAGAGTTTTCCGTCCGTTAGGGCTTCCAATTGTTTCTGTATGTCGGGAACAGCTCTCCGAAGTTGGTGAGGCCAAGCTCTCTGTCAGATCTTTATTCTCGGGTCCACTTTCCCGGCGCTTTTGGTTTCGCCAGGACCAGCCATTCCTTCTTGGACATGTAACTTGGCATTAGCTTAGCAGCAAGAAACAGTTTGAGACCTCTCCTGGCACCACAAGGAGCAAATAGGGTACTAAGGGCACCATGGGGTCGGATTTTGCGACCGAAGGCATGCATATCCTACCCGGCAGTGCCATATGCATAGAATCACGTTTTAGGATACATTTTTATAGTTCTTTGTCCCTGTTTCTTTCTTTCCTCCTCTTCTTTCCTCCCCTCTCTTTTACCTCCTTCAATAACCTACTTTTTGTTTTTTCTCCTCGGACATTAGACAACTTCAATTTGCTGCAAGGTCATTGATCTTCCAGCCTTCCACTCATTTGATCAATACTCATCGACCTTGGACCTAAAGACAACGCAGACACTCCTTTACAACTAAGCGCCGGTCGCTACGACAAAAATAACATTCCAACTCTCGTTCACGGCTTTTGGTGCATCAGACTGGTTCTGGACAAAATAAGACTCGAAAGACACAAAAAACCACGACAAGTAGTAGGACTGTGAAGGTTGTGAAGGAACAGGAGACGACGAAAGGGGAGTTGTACTATTTTGGGTCAAGAGAGGAAAATATCCAACAAATTGCAACACAGAATATATCGAGTTTCGACTTCCGACTTATATCAAGATGAGAGGCTACAAGAGTGCTGGAGTCCTCCTTTCCCTCGCGGCCACGGCTCTCGCCGAACCCTTTCCCTCTGCCATCGACATTGGCTCCCATATCTCGGCACTAAAAGAGAGAAGCGAAGATGGTACAATGATGGGGGCAATGGCTGGCCTCCAGAAGCGAGAATCCATCCTTTCCTTGATGAAAAGAGGATTCTCGGAGATGGACGGAGCATATATACCTATCGTAATCCCACGCCAAGTCGATACGATCCCCACCGATCCCAAAACCGGTAACACAGGACAGAGTAACTTTGATGTAGCATTATGGGACCAACAAGTCGAAGCCGCTTGCGCTGAGTCCATAGGATTGCTTACTGATATCGTAACAAAAGTCACTGATCCGGCAGGTGTTGCTGTGTGCTACAACATCCCGTTCTACAATAGTACCAGTGGCGCCTTTGCATCGGATATCCGATTGTATAAAATTGCCAACGGAACTAAGGATTGGGAAGCTGCCGGGACAAAGGTCTCGTTAAGCGTGCAATATGAGGGTGCAACTGTACGACTAGCAAATGCGCCTGCTGCCGCGGCCGGATCAAATAAGGTCGCGAGCGCAAAAGAAGTTCAGGCCGGTCAGAATAAAATAAAGGCTACTGGTGATGAGTCAGTACAGCAAGCTGCCAAAGCATTGGAGAAACCCTCTTCAACTGCAAAGACCTCCGCACCAGCAGCTACTTCGGCGAAGGCTGCCAAAAGTTCAGCGCCAGCTACTTCGGCGGCGGCAGCTGCAAAGGCAGGCCAGACCCCTTCGACCGCAACCCTAAAGAAGAGAATGAACATGAACATGGCTCAAATGAACGGGGAAGATGACACCGCTGTTAAGGGTTTTGAGCCCAAACTTCTACAAACCATGCGTTTTGTTGGCCAAGTCAATCCAAATATAATGGGCAATCGGACAATCGCCAAAGACCCGTAAGTAACTGTTCTTCTTCACCAAAAAAAAATTCAATTTACTAATATTTGCTATAGAAACATCATGAAACTAGTTCTTACTCCATCTCTCATGCTCATTGGTGTCACCCCTGAGGGTAACATGAACGCCTCAGTCGCTGCTGCACAAGTTCAGTATGCAACAGGTGCCTTTTCTAGCATCACTACCCCAACACCTGAGCCAGCACCATTTGTCCTTCCTGGTGTTTATATCTCCATCTTCCCACTGGGTCTTTACCTTATTATTGTATACACAATCATATTTGTGCTCGTTGTCGGATGGGGAACTGTTGAAAGATATCTATTTAGAATGTCCTTCAGGAAGAGGTCTGCGATGATGAACGGCCAAGACGGGTTCGGAAAGATCTAAAAATAGATGAGAGTATATACAATTGTGGAAATACTTTAAAGAGGTGGAATAACTTGGTTGCTGTCTTTTTTTGTTTACCAAAGCATTTTTTTTTTCAATTTCTTGATCTCAGTTCATACTATATCGTGAACTCGAGGGCCCTTTTTGGTGTTATATTATTCTTTTGTTGGGCTTGAAGCAGATTTTTTTCCTCTTTGTTTGTACAATTTTTCCTCTGTGAAAAAAGATAGGAGTTATTTACCAAAGCCATATATCTATGGAACGACGTTACGAATAGACTATGCCAAATTACTTATCACCAGCCCGATAGTCTCTCTCGTATATGTATGGTTTCGATGATACTTCAATATAATTGTAATGTTTAATATTAAAGCTGGACTTTCAACAAAAAGGTCAGGTTTGATCCACCGTTATAAGGATCGTAGTACTATAACAGACTTTACCAAAAGATAAAATTAAGATGACTTCGTCTCGAGCTCCATAACTACATATATTCGCGCGTAAGATCCATTAGAAAGACTCCCTCACTATATAGGTATTTCAATGGTTCCTTGTTCTCGATATGATGTACCATAATTGCATCCTTCTCCATAGCAATATTAGAGCCCTCTGGGTCGTTCATCGCATGAGGAACCAACTGATCACCAAACAATTCATCCATCTGCGATTTGGAGTGCAAGCGAGAATCGCCCTAGAGTAACCAATAGAATCAGAAATTCTCAATATATATCTAGAGTACGGTTTAACTCCTTACATTGGAAATGGTTGTCCGCCAATGAACATCCATACCCCAACCATTGCGTCACAAGAAAACCCCTAGAGACACCGGTTAGTCAAAAAGTCCGAAATCTAACTCAATATGAGGATAATGCTAAAGGTAAAAATATTTAATACATATTTTTGTCACGGAAATGTAAGTATATACCTTGCGCAAATAGCTATCAAGCTTAAGAGGACTATTCGTGACACAGACCCATTGCGCATACTGGTCTTCAGCATTGGCTCAAGGAATAAAATATGAGGTTTATCGTGCATGTAATCAAAATAAAGGTCTACGAGAGCAAAGACTCGGGTACCCCCGTCGAGTAAGGGTGTTTAATTAATTCAGTTACATGCATCTTCGGCTGAAGAAGACCAACGGAAAACATCAACTGGTTGGCTATAGCGGCGAACGACAACTTGGGAGCAAGAAAGCTGCCTCTGGTGGTACTGTCTGCAAGGGCCGTTTCCAGGGGTCTGGGGTAACTTTACGCTTGCCCGTTCGGCACTGTAAGCATGCTATATTGGTTCTCATGGCGGCTAAAGGAGACTGTTGCACTGTTCTGTACAAGAAATGGTCAGGTATACCAATCTTGTCGATAGTAAGTCTCGCCTTGAGTTCTATCCGGAGTTCATAGTGTCGCCCTTACGACCGCCTCAGCCGACTCTAGTAAAAACATCACACCTCCAACAAATGCACATCGGACAAAACGGTTATAACGATAGGCTTTGTATATCGATATACCATGCAGTAGCAGAGAGCTAGCATGAACGTACGAGCAGGCTGAAAATAAACACGTACTCCAATATGCACCGGCGCACTTCGCTCTCGACAACTAAGCAGCGTGTATGTATCTCGCGAATTTCCATAAAAGTATTCGAATATTCGATTTTGTCCGGTTTGCTATCTATGAGGGGTTATGATCTCAGGGTGAATCTTAAATCCGTGCTAGGTGGAGAATTCTAAAGAACGTGCGAATAAATGACTTAAAGCTGCTCGCACGACTTGAACTATGTTTTAATCGCGCGCTCACAGACAATAATCGACTTGGCGGGGTATTGTGGAAGAATTCAGTTTAATAATTATAAGGCGATAGGTCGGTATACTAGGCGGTTCCTTTGTAGTATACGTAACAAACCAAAGACTTACTCTTAAGTATATTGGAGTAGTATCTACAACGTGGCTCCATCTATATCTCGTTATGCCGACCCACAAGAACTCTCTAGCTCATCTACCGCCATATACTACCGATGTTGATATTCATTATTTCGATACTATTCTTCTTACCCATCCTTAACGCTATTCCAGTACTATGGATTCCATGCGAGGCAAATCCGCTCGCAATCGACTCGGACTGGCGGGCCAGCCCATCCCAGTTGACTGATAACCTACAATCTGTTCTCACTCTCCTTTCCCAGAAAGACGCTCTGAGGGATGTCTTTGATCGGCTACATCCTGCCAGGATAAGAGCTGATTACGAAAAGATTCGTCGGTGGGAAAGAGGTCGAGGCCTTCAACACCCATACCCGATGGATTCGCTCAGGGAGTTTTACTGGTTTGTATCCGCAAATAAACTCCACTGCCATCCTAATCCATTATCACTGGCAAGGGCATTTTCTCAAATCGTTCAAATCGAATCAGAGCCATGGGGCTTCAGTGCGCCCGTTGCACCCGTTAACAACAGTGGAGGTATTAATAATAACAGGGCCGAGGTACGGAATCAGCCTGGGCAACAGCAGGATCCTCGATACTTTGGGGGAGTTGGAGAAGCCGACAGAGATCATTCTAGCGAGGAAGAAGCGGACCCAACTTTCCAGTATTTCACATATGGGCCTGTTAAGCAACTTAGTATTCTAGTTCATCTCCATGCCGATGAATTGGAGCAATACTTCGATCATATAGTTGCATCTGGGCAAGTGGAAATAGAGCCAATGCTATATTTTGAGATACGCGACCTTATAAAGGATTGGGCAAAGCTATATTACGACATAGACGCCTTTATGAATGGTGTCAGGGCATTCAGGAAAAGCCTTTGGATGTTGAGAGACAGAGAGGCGAAACCAAAAGAAATCAAAATACTCGCAGAAGGGAAAGAAATATCCAAACCAATCTCGATAGGGAAGAAATTGATAAGCTGTTTAGACCGCTTTTGTAACTTTAGCTCTGACGGAAGGCCTAGGGCACGGCCACATCTTAACAACTAAGAGCTTCACGCCGTTGATGTGTCCTTGTATTCTACTCATCTGCTAAATAAACCCATTGCTCTCGACCGTTGGCCCACATGGGTATTGGGATATCTTCGCTGTATGCCCAAATCGACCGGCCTTGTTCAATCCGTCTATCTCGAATCACTTTTCTCAATAATCGTAGTCCCTTTAAATCTTCATCAAAGGGACTAACTAATTCCGCGCCCTTGAGAGTTTGGCTCCATTTAGTGGACGTCAATCGCTCTTCATTAACCGCTGCTGGCAGAAGTAAATGGACATCATTTTTGTCCCTATTCCACCATTCAAGTTCTGGTACGGCTCCATACATAAGATAGTGAAATTGATAGGCTGTAAGCCTAGGTAGGACGGTTGAGATGTGCTGAAATAGGGATCCCCAGGTTTTTGCAAGTAGAGAGTGACTCTCAGGTATACGGGTGCTTATTGGTAGAGCTATGTGGTATAGTATGAGTTCCGCAATCGTTGGGACTGCAGAGAGAAAATTCTCAAGGTAGTCTTCATTTCCCCCTAAGAATAGGGAGGAGAGCTTGACAGTTGTAAGATTGTGGGAGGTTGCAGATACGGGGTAACAAGGCACCCCATCAGCTGAATTCCGTTGCATGGGACTGGATAGCGAATATTTGAAATATTCCAGGCTCGTAAGGGTCTCCAACAGGACCGCGAAATCCTCAGTTCGAGGTTCAAAGCTAGCTCCATAGCAGGATTGGACAACTAGCGACTCGAGACTATTGTCTACATTAGTATCAGTATTTTGCAAACAGAGAGAGAGTAAACTGACCTTGAGAAATCAGGGAGACTCCCAAAACGCTTCTTCATGTTCTCTACGTATCCAGTGAATGGTAAAGATATATTATGTGCCGATGGCACTGATATCATGAGCTTTCGAATGCCTTTGGCTACCAGTTTGGGCATCAAATGCTTCCCAAGTATCCTTCCAAACATCCGCATTCTGTCCGTATCCACTCCTAGCCCCAATGCTACATGAACATCTTCGAGATTCTCGCATGCTTCTATAAGACTTGATACAGCTGTGCTGTATGTCTCTTCCTGTTCCCTGAATTCTTTTTGACCGAGTGAAAACCTTTGCCATGGCTTTGTGGGGAATTCGCGGAACGGGTAATGGAACATAAGCGTTTGCTTTGCATGGCTTGGGCGGCCCTTACTACCCTTGCGAACGGGTAGGGCCTGACTGTAGTCAGGCACGGTGAGCCAATCGAGCGCTGGTCCACGAGACCAAGGATAATAGTCTTTAGTGTTGAATTGCACTATACCCACGAAGTTTTCTCTCTTTTAATATGTATACTGCATATAGAAAAAATCATAGAGGCCGAGGAATGGAAGCCATACCATTTTTTCCAAGCGGGAAGAAAGATTCGCTTGGGATGAAGAGGGACCTGATATGCGGCCTAATCACCGAGGATAATGCAATGCCTTGCATCTGGGGAACAGAACGGGAAACACCATAGTGAAGGCTAAAATCCCGAAACAAAACTGTCGTAACTATGGCGCAAAAGTCTTTGCTCGTGCTTCGAAGAGCAATCAAAGTAGCACGATCGCTTGTTGGGCTGTCGGGAGTGCAGTCCAAATGGTCGACGATCTAAAATTACTAGGGTGTAAGCGAGCGACTTCCACCGGCCATACGGATATATCGATATCGATATACGTATATATGTGATGTCGAACGACCAGAATGCTCAACTTACACTGAGAATTATCTCTGGTGGGATATACATCGCGGGCAACAGTAATTCTAAACAATACCGAATCAGCGTGTGCTTGTTGTTGAAGGTGAAGTCGCGTCGCTGCACGAGATTAAAGACCCATCCTAAGCTGAGATCAATCGACTGGAGGCCCGTTTGTTGCAAGGATCCGTGACTTAAGTTCTAGTTCGAGGGCATGCGCCGCCCAACATTATACACCAGTACGAGTCAGTTGCTTACTAGTACTGATGCAAAAGGGCAACACTCATATATTAATACGCAAAATACTTAGAATTCTATGCAGTATAATTTAAATTTTAGCATTTCTTCTCTAGCGACTGCAAGGTTTTTGATTTGCTCAGTTTATAAAATTATGGGGGCCTGGAGTACCGGTTTGAAAAACTCCAGAGCTTGGACGCATCTATATCCAAATAACAGAACTACAAAAACTCATTAAGTGTATAGTAGATGATCCCATCAATAATTGGCTCTAATGAGTCTTCATCTTCTCCATCCCAACCATGCCAGAACAACAACTCGGTTTTCCGGTCAAGCCTAGAGGGTTCACGAAAATTCCATTCGGGACTGTTGGCATGGACAATCTTTGCAATTGTTTGAATAAACTCTCTAACAGTTTTGCCGTCTGTGGCAGTCCACATTTTCGGCTCTTGTAATGTCTCTCGATAACCATAGTAGTCTCGTTCAAGTCCATAATGCGGCTGCCGTTCTGACCCCAGTTCTGTTTCAGCGCCTATATTATCGAGAACAGATGGCGATAGAATGGGCTCGTCGAGAACTGGGTGTTTGGAAATACTGAACCGCGGTAGTCGGCGATACCTTTTCTGTTTTTCTGTTTCATACACGAGGTCGCACTCTCCGGCGGGGCGTTCCTCGTCACAGATGTAGAGGTAGTCTTGAACGATCCCCTCTACTACCGTACACATCAAAACACCAGGGTGGGACACTAATTGATGAAAGCCCCGTATCCCTGGTGCAACAGTGGCGTACCTCGTTCTTTTCAGTGTCCCGTGGTTTAAAATTAGTTGAGACCACAGATCGAACGCTTGACTTGCCCGGAGCTGGTCGGCCAACGTAAGGTTGGCAAGGATTTCAATGTGAAGCTCAGTAGGAAGAGCAAGGAGGCCTCTGTTGGCTGCCATTATTCAAATTATGGCTGTGAACTTCATATAAAAGATACTAACAGTTGAGCGGTCCAGGAGGGAGGTACGAGGTTCTGTTTAATGCAACAGGAAGACGGGTTTGGACTGTCGCATACGCATATCTGGCTGGAGTGCGAAGGACCCACTCCAATGGCAGCACAGCCACATGTGTGGCTGTTGTAATACGATACAAAATACAACAGTGAAAGATGTGTTCGAATATCTGAATTGTCAACATGTCATAAAACATCACATCCAGTCTTGTTTAATAATCGGATGCTGATTGTATATACAATTTTATTAACGTATAAGCAACTGGCAAGTGCAAACTCGCAATTATATATACGTAGAAACTGTCCACGATTAAGCAGCCGCCTGGGAGCTTGCCCAGAGCCCTGGAGGTAAGACCCTTGGGAGTTCTCTCGACTTAAACATATCCCCATTCGGATCTAAGCCGCTGGTTGCATCGAATTTTACAGAGGCCTTCACGGGCGGTGGCGGGTTTTCTACTATAATTTCTTCATCAACTTCGGTGGGAACTCCCAAGTCGACGTCTCGATGCTCGACTTCTAAAAATTCGTAGCTAGTATGAAGAGTACTAAATGCCGAAAAGATAGCTTGGATGGCTTTCGAAAGATTCTGGATGAGTTCGACTAAACCTTGTGGCTTGTTGTTAGGGTTTTTGGCCCAAGCCTCGAAAGCGGCAGCCTCGTTAGTGGTCGTAGAATCGGATTTCTTGGTTTCTTCGCCGAGATTGGCTGCGGCGGTGCGAAAAGCACGATTTTGCAGTGTGTAATCTTTGAGGAAATCTTGAAGAATGTCTTCATGAACTTCCGCCATGCCCTTCACCGGCTCTTGGTAATCAAATATCTTCTTGGCCATCTCATCCGTATTTGATATTAGCGCAAAACCCTTGATTTTATCGTACATTGGGTAGAACACTAGCTCCAGGAATGAGTTTGGGTTTATCGCGCCCTTAGATCCACGGGCTGCCTGAAACGCCGCTTGTTCAAGGTCTAAACCTAGATCTGTGGCTTTGTGAATGTTGTTGTAGAGTGGGGTGAAGGCTGTGTCATTTAACGCACCATACCAGACTTCCCACTGGGCTGGGGTTATAACTTTAAGGTCGCTTTTGGAGCAATCCTGTTGGGAAGTTCCATCGGCAGCTTGGTCTTCGACTTCATTGCTTTGCGTTTGGACTCCAATCGCTCGCTTGACCATCGGATGGGAAGCGAAAGGTTGGGAAGTTTCGGAATCCAAGTCTTCTACATTGTTTCCGAGGCCTGTCGAATCCGGGTTTTCGGAGAAGTCGACCTCAACAATGTTGTGGAATGAAGTATTTTGATCATTCAATTGCTCAACTTCGTTTTCGTCGATGAAAACTTGTGGCTGTTGCATGTGAACTTGATCCTGGTTAATAACCGGCGGACCATTCAGAATTGCTTGAGGATTAATGCCAGCCAACATATTTGCGATAATAAGATCAATAGGCTCTGTAGGCTGCATTGATTCGGGATTGGTGATGGGAGGGTTGAATTCGGGGTCCAAAAAAGGGTCCCAGGTCGCGGCGATTTGGGCAAGTGTGCTATCGACCGCGGCAGGGCCTGTAGCAGGTTGCACAGCCTGTTGAGTTTGCGTATTTGGGAGATTTGTCTCATCAACGATTTCAAAGTCGGCAACCCCGCCAGGGCCCCATGGAACAAAAGGTTGGGCGGGTTCTGGAAGTGAGTTTGAGCTGGGCACTTGCCGGACCTGTGGAAGGGCGAGACATGTCGCTAGAAGGGTCAAGTGAATAGAGACAAAGAATGACATTTTGGGATATTTAGCAAGGGACTGAAGACGTTCAAACAGGGTATCTTGAATCTAGATAATAATCTTAACCTCGTGGTAGCCAGAAGGCTCGTCATACAGGGGCCAGCCCTTTGCCATAAATGAGCTCAAACGTTCTGCAACGAAAGATTCATTCATATATATTAATGAAGAAACGACCTCGTATCTGCGCGGAAACTTTGAAAGCAGTTTCGCTGACTAAGTCAGCATGCTAGATCTACCAGGGCAGAAATCATACCGCTCCATGTCGGGCCTACTATGGGGGCCGCCAAGATTTTACACTTCCCGCTCCCGTCATTTGTAGTCCCGATCACAAATTCTCCACAGGCGGCTTTCGAAACCCTCATCTTCTCCACCAAGATACCCATGTGATGATACACATATAAGGAAAAAGCCAACTCAAATGGTCCTCTTTTATCGGTTCCCTCTTTCCCTTGCTTTTGCTTCAGCTCATTGCCTTTATACATCATCCCTGGAAGATCGGCCCTTGAAAATGTCATCTGAATAGTTTTCAAGGTTTGGAGCTTTCCTTGCTTATTGAACCCAACACCATCGCCACTTTTTGAAACCACCGGCGGTTCCAACCATATTTGGAGATTCCTATCGGGTTGGACATCTTCATCTGGGTTGTCAGTGGGTGTGAAAGTATCGACGTGGTTTTCAACAGCGTTCATGATAAATCGATCTGGTATTCGCAAGTTTGAAATATGGCAGTCGAAATTTTCGGCAAGGTATTCGATGAAACGAGATTGCAGTGATGCAGGTAATCGAGTGAGGAGTAGAGGGTATGAGTTCGATTGTTCTCCTCGGCTTGAAGTTCTTCGTGTAGACATCCGTCGTGCAGGCTGATCCGACTGTTGCGAGGCATCTTGGTTTGGGCTTTGAATTAAGAAAGCCGAATATGTGATTTTTTCGTAAATGAAGACGACTGCAATCGACTTGAGTCCATCATCGGTCCCAGGTATTGTGACAGCTGAGAATTCCACTCGTTTCAGGTTTCCCGTTCTCGATGTAGAGTCTTCGACAGCTTCTGAAGCGACGCGAACACCCCGAAGCACATCTCCACGGAGTAGGTTAGTCAATTGGCTAGAGAGGGACTTCAGATTTGTTTGTGAGGGAAAAGATCCTGGAATGTTCAACGGAGTGACTTTGTGGAGATTGAATGAGGTATTGTAGAGCAGAGCCAGGGGGTCGATTGCGTCGCTGTTCATGATGAAGCCGTGGAGATTTGTTTGAATGAGCTCGATGAGGTCGCGTTCCTTGTTCTCACGGAACAGGGAAGTTTGTGAAACACCGGACAACACATCTAGAATCCAACATCCAACACGAAACAACATTGTTGTGCCGCACTTGCCGCAAAGTGTCAAGCTGTTGCATGTTGGGTGTTAGTTCGACCCGAGGAATGCCATGGCCAGATCACCCAGAAAACTGGCACCCGCTCGCTTTTAGGAGTATATTTATGCTTACTATCCCTAATAACAATGAATGTTATCTTATTATTATACATGGATTAAAGGTCTAGTATACAATTTCATTATTATATAATATATCATTATTCTAGTTCGAAGACTTCATGTAATCCCCTTGCTCTAGAAAACCGAACCCAGTCCATTCTAGATTTTCTATTACGAGTCACTACCGGGGGTAGATTCTGTATGTCGACGCTATGTAGCCCCCTTTTCTGTGGCACGAAATCTAGTAGATCTTGTGACATCGAGTTTCGTTTCTTCTTCCGCCGGTGCTGTGCCCGACAACAGTAAATTATTAAAATGATCGTTACGCCACCAATCATCCCTAGTCCACCAATAACTGATCCTGCAATTATTCCTGTGGTGCCTTGATAAGGTTTTAAGTTTGTTGGTTGTGGACTCACGGTGTCATCTTCATCGGTAGCGGTGGTCCCCGCCGTGGGAGCGGATGTTTCCGTAAATTTTGTGAACGACTCGACTTCAGTAGCACTCATGCCGCTATCGATATCGTTTATAGAATGAGTAGAGATAGTTTTTCGCTTATATGAGGTTGTGATAGTTTTAGAACTCTCCTTATCGGTATTGGATACCGTCATGTGCATTGTCACCGTTTTTTGAGGAAGTTGTACGGTCGAGATAATCGTTATTGCTTCATCCCGTATATGAGTAGGTTTACTACTGAAAGCTTGAGTAGTACTCTGGGTCCTTACTCGGCCTGTTTTTGAAAATAAAGTAGTAGTTGAAATATTCGAACTATTAGGAAATTTTGTTTCCACTGATTGGATTCGAGAATCTGTAGATGTATGAGAGCTGTATTCTGTTATTACAACGGACCTTTCTGACGTTGATTTCGCTTCATCCGTGGTATCAGGTACCCCTGTCGTCTTTTGCCACTCTTTTGAAATTGTTCTAGCGCGAGCAGTGCTAGTCTCAAATGTCGATATCTGGGTTGCTTGATCATGAGTCGTGGTAGGGTAAGAATTCACCGAGGTCGTGGTCTGCGTCAGTACGGTCGAGGTTTGGTCTGAGACAGGATTTGAAGAGGAGGTAAAATCCTCTATGTTGGAAGGAATAGAACTGGTTGACATTACGGGTTTCGAAGACATTGACGAGTTTCTTGGTGGTTGTCTTGGCTTTAGTGAGCTAGAAGCTGGCGGAATGTAGAATAAACCACCAACAAAGGGGCTAGAAAATCCTTCGCATGGTGAATCTTGCTGAGTAGCATCTAACAAAAGGTTCGCGGAGATGTAATCCTTGCTATGAGGAATGTAGGTGGTCACCCAGTCGAGACTATTCAAGTCGAATATCTTGACGAGGTCTGAAGTGCAGTTGCCCGTTATGGATATATTTTGGTCTGCTAGTAGCAATAGCTGACTTTTCCCCACAAGATGGCACTGTGAAATCGATGGCATCGAACTGTCTTTATTCAGAAAGTAAGTTATTAGATATCTCTTAATGTGTGCTTAAGCTTAATTATAAAAGCCATAAATTTGGGGCCACATACTTTGCTTTAATAAAGTCCACCGGAATGAAGGCACTGAGAGAACCCAAACCTCATCAAATACTGTATCACCCCAAGATCCACCCACCATATAAATATGGTAACTTGATCTCGAGTTTTTGTTAGACTTGATAGCGACTGCACATGGGTTTAGACGCCCATGAGGGATTCCGCCCAAGTTGGCGGCTGACTCAATAGTCGCATTTCGAATCCTCACATCCTCACTTGTCTTTTGCATGTACCATCTATGACTCGCAATATCATATATCCGAACAATTTCAAATGAGTTCTACTTAAAGCAGTTAGTATAAGTTCCTTTATTTTCTGAAAACAAAGCTTCAAATACACGGATAATATTACCAATATAACATCGGGTTCATGGGTTCCTCGAGAGTGTTGTCCTGCGAAATGCAGTAGGATACCCTTTTCACCGATCGGTAGAAAGACTGTGCTTCCGTTAAGTATAGTATGAAATGGTGTTTCTTCGATTGTCCAAGCTCGCGAAGTCATATCAAAACGCCTCAGTAGGTTTTGCGCTTCTTGATTTGCCGCATTTACAACCCCACCGACCCAAAATCCTAACCCCTCCTTCACAATCGATATTAGAGACCCATAGATCGGGGGTACGAAACGGATCCTAAGAAGGGACTCTCTTGACCAAGACCGAGTTTCGGTATTGAAGACGAGAAGCTTTTGAGTTCGAAAGCCGTCGGGACTAGCCTCTGTTCCCGTTCTGCTATTATTTTGAGACACCTTCACCTGTCGGATTCGAAAGATATTCTTCGAGTCCGCAAATACTCCTGTACGCTCAAGCATTACGGATTGGTCTGTCCCCGGTACTGCCGGGTCTATCGACTGGATGGAATGATTGTTCGTTGTAAATGACACTGATAAGTCCAGCCGAAGAACAACTTGGTCTATATAAATCCTGTCAATGAGTATTATATTGCCATATCCCAAACAATTCGATATTGTTGAAGTTTAGGGAGAGTGAATAAAGAATACATACCAGTAGCCTGCTCACGAGGTGTATGCGATGTATCTTTACCAAAAATATAAAGACTGCTACCCACAATCACGCCTAAAGAATTTGAGTTAGCTAATTAGATCGGATGGTCCCTTTGAGCTTTGCAAATAGCACCTAGAAGCAGACATACTTTGTAATATAGAGATTTGGCACAAGCTCGGGTCCCCAACCATGTCGGAGTGACTCCCAACCACCCTATCCCCATTTGGACCGGAAATAGCATCTCTGCTTCTGTTCAAATGGAGATGTGCGCTGCTATGAACGGACATAGATCGCAATGCAGAGATATTTAGTGAATAGGACAATGAAAAACTAGCTGATTGTAAAAGAAAGAAAACCCAGTAAAAAAAGTGTGAAAATGAAGGGAGGCCCCGCCTCAGCTGAAGGTATGTAATAAGTATCATGAGTAGATAGTAATTGCAGATATATCTCTTGTTTTCTTTCTTGCATCAGTGAAGCTTTTGAAACTCTCCAACGCTAAGGAGCGCTTGGTACACTCTTAAAATCCTTGGAATACCCGGAGTCGTCATGCTATCGAATGATGCGCCTGATCGACTGGAAGCCGAGTAATATCTAATAGTAGTTCTAATTAGTATTAAGGGAATCTTAGGCCAAGGTATTCAATTAGAAACTATCCCCAATGTGCGGCTTACGCTCTAAGATCGGAGTTTGAGTGAGGGTGGAGGGAGTTTCTAGAAGCAATACCTGTTCTTTGTCACCAATACCGGGACTTAAGCCTCGGCGGGCCAGCGCGGCAAGGAATTAGTCTGAGTGGTAAGGTCGGAAAATAACAAATAGATTATATAATTATAGATTCAGAATTTACGGGTGTGTTATGTTATTAATATATTTAAGAATATAGTGTGGGCGCAGATAGGTGTTTGGAGGAGTAAATATCTGGAATGCTGGAGCCGAAGCACTGCTAGTGCGGCAAGGCTAACCTGAGCTCGGAGTAGAATGGTCTCGTTCCTAGCAAAGGGAGGCAGAGTAGAACAAATATAAGAGTAAATTGGGATCTGAAAACAGCACAGTTCGGAGATGGATCTCAACTAATGGTCGACTGCCAGCTAGTTCTGTCAAATTGCGGCTGTGCCACACCGGCCAGCTGCCTCAATACCCTCTACTAACATACCAACTCTTGAGCGTCAGTATCGCCGGCCGAGGCATGAAACAATAAAGCAAATATTTGACTACGAAGCTTAGTACTGATGTCACCTCGAGAGTTGGACAGTATTGGCAATAAGATAGACATGTATAGTAATTTTTCGGGTATGGGAAAACTACCTTTACTGTGCAGTTTCAAAATAAGTGGGTTCTATGAGCTTGTGACGCTGCACGGCTGTTCTGAAGCCTATATGTTGGAATCCAACTGAGGTTCCAACCGACCTTCTCCCTCACGCACAGCTATACAGTTTACAACCACGACACGACTTGAATACTACGGTTTTACTATTGTAGAGAAAAGGAACATCAGAGACTTTCTCTTCTATTTAAAATTTATTTAGTAATCTGCTGGCTTCTACAACGATAACCCCATAAACAAAACTGGGTATTCCGACGATATAATATTCGTAGCCTAATAATTATGTTAACTACAGAGAGTGCGCATTTCAATACTGCTGGATAGCAGGAGTGTTGGTATGGAGTTGCTTAACGTTGTGCCCCAAGAATAGATCTATAGAGTCCAACATCTAACGTAACTATAACAATGATAGACGGTGCTCTGTTATATGCGTTTATATACATTGTTCAAGGTAAGTATGCTCGACTAGGTCGAAACTTGCTGCTATAAACTCGAAACCCCCTTCTGATTCCTCTAATATAGGCGAACGAAGAACTCGGTTGCTATGACCTGTCTCACTATGCCATGCTCCAAACCTCGTATCGCGATCGATAGACCACTGAGCCGTCAATATGGATAACTATAATGCTTCCGCTTTTTGGGCCGTCGAATGGAATCAATTGCTTTCCCGTCCACTTCATGCAATGTTAAATTCTCCATCGGTTCCGTGATATCTGGACCGTCTGGGAATTTTTCAGAATAAACCTGCCAATACTTTTTGTCTTCGTGGTAGTGACCTCCAGATTTGATGTCAATAAATGGTGAGATTCTTCGTTTGGTAAGAATGCGCCGGCGGCTGCATGCGCAGTTGATTTGCTGACAATCACCACAACTACTCAATCTAATTCTTTCTAGATCTGTTTCAGCGAGGGAGTCCATTTCTCTTTCGAATCGGTGGAGCATATGATCTTTTTTCCGCCACACTCTTTGACATTCTTTGACAGCTTGTATCCAAGATTGAGCGTGTGGGAGCATATGATAATCGACATTTTCGCGGGGGGTGGATATCTCCTCTTCTTGGATTGAAATGAGCTCAGAGATCCAGTGACTATAGAATGCGTCGTATATTCTTTCGGGCCTTTTTATTACCAGAGTGTTTATCAAGCGAGGGTGGTAATCTGGTAGTCGGGCTGTATCCTGTTTATATCGGTCTACCCAGTATTCAGCAAACCTCCGCATGTAAAAGATGTCTTCCATGACTGTATATCTGCCCTCGTGCGCATCTAGATATCCGTAGCCGTAGAAGATCGTTCGTGGAGACTCATTGAGGAGTGTCTGATCGTTCGGCCAGTTTGACCCATCGACATCCAAGACCCTCTCGAAATCTATCTGGAAGGTTCGTGGTAGATCTTTGTTCAAAACATCACGGTTTGGGTGTGATTTTTCAAATGCACAAAGCTTCCCCAACCTTACAGCCTCCCACCGCTTTGCTCTAATAACCCTGTATAGAACCCAGGCCTGTATTGTCATATCTTTCTTTAGAACCTTAAACAGACAGCCCACTGCAGAAGCGGATTTCCAAAGACAATAAAGTGGTCGACAAGTTGATAGAAGATTGATGAATGTGTAAAGATCACATTGCTCGAGAATTTCGAATATAAGCTCGAGTGGTAGCGATAGAAGTGGTGATTCGCCTTGTTCTTTGTGAGAGCGTAGGATCCGTGGTAATTTGATTTTGGAACTCCATTTCCTCACAAACCTACGGGCAGCCCGCTTTTTCTTTCGATATCCACTCTTATTAAAACGAATTAATGCCATTGTAAGTATACTGATTGATGCCGAGCATGAGCTTGATGCGAGTAGCCGAATATTATAATATTATGGGAGAATCCACCGCTCCTAAGAAGCTGGTTTCGAACCTTGTTGCTGCAAAAGACGATAAACCCTGGACCCTGTTGCGTCTAGGCGCTAATAATCCCCCGAGAGATATTAAATATCCTGCGAATAGCCTCACACCGACATATGGGAGCCAGGTGGTATGTAGAAGACGCTACTGGAGGAAGGACACTAATGTGGGGTGAAGAATAATATAACAATGTGTCATGAGCACGTTTCACAAATATTTCGCCCAATTGATTGATTATGTATGCGCAGGAACTTAGGTATGAGCAATACAGTGACCTAGGATCCTGATATCCTACCATAAATGTTAAACGCTAAATATCTGTGACTAGAACGAAAGGTTAAATTTATAGCCGTATACGTACCGTCTCGATACCACAGATATTTCTTGTGGCCCCGTAAATTAACAATAATTTCAATAGTGAAAGGGATTTAGGCTTATCTATATCGATTTCCGGGAATTGTTATGCGGTACGGAAGGAATGTGGTCTGTGTCGATAAGGCCTGAGCGCTGATTTTTCAAATTCATTATATTTCCCTCAAACTACGTACTCTATTCAAATTTTCAATTGGGATGCAAGCCAATTTTCAATTGTCGGAGAAGCTTATCGGCAGAGGTCTCATAATGGTCCAGCTCGTTTCCTTATAGTCGGAAGTACTTTTTAATATTTTCACTCAATTGTCTAGAGTACGGGATATTGGGACTTAGGGGACGCCTCTAGTGGACCGAGTCGGAATATTCCGAAGACGTCCGGATGTCCGTATTTCTGTACTACAAACATCTTCCGAGCATAGATTTATACTATCTCACTTATAGCCCTGCTTTGCAATGGAGGGATCTATATGTTGTCTAGAGTTTCTCGATCAAGCCAAACTTTTGCATGCGGACTATGTTGGATTTGAGGCCATATTTAAATATTTATGATGGTGAGCTGTCTCGTTCACTGGTGCATGCAACCATACAGCGTTCACATTTTTTCTCTAGATTGTACGGGAGTTCACCTACAGCTTTTCGGATTGGGAACCTGGGCCGCATTTAAGGTTTTCGGGTATAAACCTTTGACCTATCAGCTAGTTAATCTGCAACTCGGTGAATACCTAGTATGAATACTCCGCGTATGTTTCAAATGTCTACGATATGAGAAGGGGCTAATAATCCCAAATAGTCAGTAAAACTACCTTGAAGTTGATTGCCATTTCCCATACGGGACATCTGCCGGCGCCCCCAGTAGTAAAGTAAGTAAGAGTAGCTTTATCACGTCGAGCCCGGCAGACTGAGTTCGGTATCTTGATGTTGAGGATATAGATAATGCTTGGGTCCGTTCTCAATCCCAACCAGCCAAAGGCAACATTGAATAACCCCAACCTCTTGGGTTATATTTATGTTCTTTTATGACTTTCAGCAGTCTCTTGCCTTAAAAACCGTATTTCTAAGTTACGTCATGATAGACCTTGTGAGTCGATGCCAAAACAACGTATGCGGGAATTTTACATCTACCGAGAAGATAAAGTTTTATTTTGAAGGGGGGGGGGGGGGGGGGGGCGGTATGCCGTATAATTATTGCTCTCTAACGAGTGTCGGTGAATGTTCGGAGTGCCCGCATGCCAACTTCGGGACCCTTTTTTTAGATACATCCGATACAATATTTGAAATGTAGTTCTACCAGATGATAATATATCGATGTTAAATATAGGATTTCTATCGTTGATATGCCGAGCCGACTGACGAGGCTTTATACTATCGGTAGCTCCCTTCTAAAGTAATTTGCGGACGTCTAGACGTCTACAAGAGAAACTAACGCAAATGTGTTCAAAATGTGTTTGAGCTAATACACAAGGGCCTAGGGCCACCCCGTTGGACCCATGTGGCTTAGATATGTAAAACGGCCTTTATAGGCATTTACCACATAGTACATCGGTACATCATGGAAGTTCAATCAAGAGTTTTTTGAAACTAGTGTTAGAATTGAAGAATATATAATATTATCAAAATGTTTGAACGCCAGATCCGAACGGAAATAGTGGCAGTACTACCCACGAATACCACTTCAGCGGATTATGGCTATGGGCCGTTTCGACAACCTAATAAACTACTCCCGGAAATACCGGGAATAATGACATCGAGTCCTCTTTGGGATTATAGTCCGAAGACGGATCAGTATAGGCGTTAGTAACCGTTCTTATATACCTAAATATCCTGTGAATAGATGTCAGGCATTGAGTGTTCATACTAACCATTCAATTTGAATCATAGTATGCTCATCCGGCAAGCAAGACAATCAGCCGACTACAGGCTGGGAACATCCATCAATATGTGATATCAGGCTTCAAGACACGGAAAAACTTCAGCGCGGATTGATTTGGATACCTCAGAACTCATGGGAAGGACCGGACGATAATTTGGTTACATTAGCCGAAAATGACTCGGCTGGTAGGACAATTTATAAGTATATCACTGCGGAAAAGCTAGATGATGGAACTATTATGATGAATTTTCAGGTACTTGGAGAAGGAGGAGAGGGACTCGCGTCTGTATAACCTATTCTCTGCACAATAATGGTATTTGGAGATACTGATCTTGTTATTTGTTGTGATAGATTTAACTTTCAGGATGTTAGTACAGCCGAAAACCCTGGAACGAAAACAATAGGTGTTTCTGCATTCCAGTCATGGAGGTATTGGGGCAGACGGACTACTGACTGGGAAAGAGAATCATTTTATGGTAAGGAACCCCCGCTTTCGTGAATTTGAATCTTGAATCGGGGACTAAACCAAACTATCTAGTTTGCGACCACCCGGATTACGGCCGTTCTGTTTTCCTCGCAAACCCATATACCCGAACAACTGATAAAAAGGCATGGAGCACCATTCCTTGCCAAGTCTGTCATTTGCATGCACGATATTGGTTTGAGGACAAAAGACAACGTTATGTCCGACCACTTGCGGAGCGCATAGGAAACTTAAACAAGCGCGAGTTCGAAGACCCGTTGAACCTCAGGGAAAACTTTTACGAGGTTATCCATAGAGATATTCCACGGCGGGTAAGGTTTGTAGATGAGGATGGAATGCTAGAACGACCTTGGACACCCCAGGAATTAGTGGAAAGGTTGGCATCAGAGGAGCGGGGTGTTGAATACGTAAGGGGCTATATTGTAAGGAGGAGGAAAAGGAAGGAATTGGAGATGGAAAGGGAGAGGGAAAGGGAAAGGGAGAGAAGGAGAAGAGTGATAAGGGAAATGATAATGGACATGAGAGGGGATGCACCAACAGTCGGGACGTTGGGAAATGTTGACAGTTTGCTGCTTACCGGAGAGTTCTCTGAAAGGCAAGATCGAGATTACGACAATGATTTATTTGAGCAGTTAATGAGGACTATTGACGAATTGGATGGTACGGACGGACCACATATGAGGCAGGTTCCGCTTGACGATGGTGGAGGGGCCAGCGGCGACGAACAGGCTGTGGCTGTGGATGTGGATGCCCAGCGAGATGTGCTTGACCGTGCACTGAATGCCTTGCTTGATACAGGGAACCGAATTGCTTTAACGGCATTACTACAGTCTGATGCGTCAATAGAATTGGGGAATATCGATGCAGATGTTTTGAGAAACCTGCGACTGCGAGGAATAAACGAACCAAGGAGACAGGAACAAATACAACAGGTTGAAGAGTTGGCAGAAGATGGCGAGGACGATGGTTCTGGCGACCCCTTGGAAGACGCGAACCCTGATGTTGGGCCTAGGCAAAGTTCGGCCGAATCTGCGGGATCTGATGCTGCCTCGAATGTCAATGCGGCGGCATCAAAGACTACGAGCCAACGGTGTGGGAGGTTCTTTGGTAGGGTTTGTAACTCCATCAGTAATGGTGTCAGTAATCTACTAGGTTGGTCGCTGGGACCGGGCACAGAACCCGTAAGAACGGAACAGCAGGATTTCAGGGAGCCAATTGAACCCGACTTTGGGGGATCTGGTTAATCTGAGAAAACTAAAGATAACTATAAAACAGAAAAGGTGACAGGTCTAAAATAGGTAGATATCAAGAATTCTGTACCTCACGCCATGATAAAAGAAAGGCTGATAGAACATTTACAATGAAGAGCAAGTTCGCTCCAAAACCCGCTCCAAACGCCGACGAAGCACAGCAGTAACCATCATTGACTTGCTAAAACTCAGATAACATGGGACCCAAATCCAGTCACAACGGCAAGCATATCATACTTGCACGAATCCCTTGAATTCCGCCTTTAGGCTCTTCCTTCTTTCTGCTTCTTTCCTTGTGACAGTCCCCGGCTTACTTAGGACCTTCAAGATGGCCTCGTCTTTCTCTAATCCTCTCGTTCTCCTTCGTTCTATTGTTCCCAAAATAGTGGGACTAGCTGTTTTCCTTCGGGCTTTTGTCGTAGGGTTGGGTGTCAGGGGGAAGGTGATCGGCGATTGCGATAATGGTATATTCTCTGGGGCGGATATAGTATGTTTGGCCATAGTATTGCCGTTTGTTTCGACTACGGCCGCTTCTAGCCTTGTAGCTGAGCTGTAGGAGGGTACCAGATCCACATCCTCGATTTCATTATCTTCCTCGTCGTAATAGCTTCCGTCTTGCCGAGTGCCAGAGCCAGCCTCTATCAAGTTCTTCATTGCCATGTCGGCTTCCCTCTCTAACTGCTCGTCAACTTCGGTGACTTCAGTTTGGATACTCTGGACTGACTCGCTTCCTCGCCTTTCGACTTCTATCTCGACGTTGTCTACAAAAATTCGTCTCTTCGAACCTCGAATTCTCGGTCGATACTTCACGTCATCTTCACGGCTCTCATTGGTAATTTCGCTCAAGTTTGAGCTGCTTTGGTCTAGATCGGAAGGTGTTTGCGAGTCAGGTGGTGTAGGTATTTGTTGCTGGGAGTTAGGTAGATTGTATCGACTTAAAGCCTGATTTGAGATGTGGAGTCGTTGTAGTTTGGGTGTGGGCGTGGGGCTTGGCGCTTCTTCTGAATTTATTTCGTTGACAAAAAGTCCATGATGGGTAGTAACTCGCGCAGCACTTGTCCGTACGCTATTTGTTAGACTAGAAACTTCACTAAGAGTTGGGCGACGAGGTGTTGATGGATCATTATCCAAGCGAGGCTCTTCTTCTTGTAACTTTTGAGGGGGTGATGAAGGAGGGTTATCAAATGAAGAAGGCACGGCAATATAGTCCAAGAAAAATCTAGGCGCCTCTCGGCTCGGTGTCTTAGGTTCTGAATCATTTTCTGTAAGAAGTGGTGAATCTGGTATTGGACGATCCGGTGTATTAGCGTAGACGCGTTGGGTTGGAGTGGAAAATGAATCTGTAGATGATTTGTCGGACATTGTGACCCAACTTTGGGCTCCCGGGGAGGCTCGTTGCGGCGTTCGAAGATTTTGGATACGATGATTGTGTGGCGGAGTTGTCGCATTCATTGGAGGAAGAGGAGTGCTCGAGAGCCTGATTCGTTTGCTCGGTGTATTGAGGTGGGATCCACTCGGAGTTGTCCCAAGAGAGGTTAATGGTGAAGTCGCCGTTGGAAATGCTGCGTTATAGACTCTTTTCGACGCTGAGAGAATCGGAGTATTTGGAGCAGAGCTGGGCTTCCTTTTCCTCGGAGTGTTCGTTGGGGTGGGCAGCTGCTTCTCCTTCCCGTTCCCGGACTTTTTCTTCGGCGGGAGAGAGGACAGAGACTTTCGCCGTACAAGAGGTTGACCTCTTAACTTTTCTGAGTTTTCCTTATCCGACTCATACCCAGTTGTAGTTTTGCTCTTCGTCAGCGATGCAAGTTTAGTCTTCCTCCATTCCTTGTCCAAAAGTGACTGGTGTAGCCAAATTTCATTTCGACGGAGCTTGAGATCTGTAATCCAAGCGTCACAGTCCATTTGAATGTGGTAGTCGATGATATCCCCCCATATACTATCCGCTGCTGGCGTTGCATTGATGTAAACGACTTTCCCACCACGAGATTTGACTTTGGAAGCGAAAGCCTTAACGATTCTCTTTAATCCAATGACTTTAAGGGATGTTCCAAATATCAATAACAGGTCGGGTGTCATCCGTGTGGCGTCATAGTGGGTGATTTGTCCAATGGCCTCTCCTTGGGGGTGTAGTTCGTCGTACAGAACAATATTCGGTCGCAACGTCCCGACGTTGATAGATCTTTTCCCTGCTGCAAGTCTGTCGTCCGCTTTTCTTGAACAGTCCGGGCACTCGGGTGCCTCGCCACCAAGTAATGTCTCAACTCTTTCCTCATCATAGTTGTGTAATTTAGCACACTGTGTACACCTAAGCAACTCCAGATCGCCATGGAGTTGCACGACCTCACACCCAGCCTCGCGCCCAATCTTCTCTTTCCCTTTGCCCCGTTTACCTGTGCCCCTCGAGATATCCATGCACAGTCCATCTAATGCTTCAAGTCCGTCAATATTCTGTGTGTAGCATCGTAACAGCCGGCCAGTTTCTGATAAAGTTTTGATAAATTTATGTGTTGGTGTACTATCCGTTATTTCCTTCACATTCTGTCGAAGTTCCGCCAGAAAGCTATAGAGGATAGCAGTCGTGATGGGATTAGTAAATGAAATCGCATCGAATAGGTCTTTTCCTTTCAGGAGAGCGGTTTGTTCAGGGTAGCGTCTTTTCACAAGATTATACAATCCGTCGGCGGAGCGGAAATCCTGGAGCCAGGAGGTTCACGTTGTTAGCGAATACGCGCTTTCGGCGGAACCGGGAAAAGGAGTCAAGCATACAGGAATACCGCTGTTAGTGCTAATGCCAGCGCCGGTGACCATTAGAACCTGACAAGAACGACATATTGAATCGGCAATCTCCTGCAGTTCCTTAGCATGCTGGGAGCCGATTGTTTGGGTCGGCATTCTGTTGTTTGTTGTGATCGTGGGTTGGTCGTTGCGATGGGAGATGTAAACAGAGAGAAAGAAAAGAAGTGAGAGGGAAGAAGGATGTGTTTGGTAAGTAAGAGGCCAATGACAGCAAGTGCCAAAGGACGAAGTCAATATTATATGAGACCTCTGAGGGCGGTCATTGGAATTTTAGAGCACTGAAATAAGTGTTGGTGAAGGTCGGCTTGATGTGCCCAGACGGCTACGATCTAATGATTGATATTGGCGAAAGAGTAGTGTGGAATAGGTAAGGACGTTGATATACGGTGTCTTTGAGATTGATTGAGGCTCGAGTTATCCCCTGCTAGTGGCTTATAGGTTTTATGCTATCTGGAGTGGCAGTTGAAGTTGAAGCTGATGGGAGTTTTAGGAGACCAGATGGAGAAGCGCGTGTTCAGTATTCATGGGAGGTTGGTTCAACACAACTGAAGAGAATTATTATTCGCGTCCAAAGTCCAAATTGGGGCGGTGTCCCAATCGGGACAACTCCTTGCAGCAACACACAAAATACCACGGAGTATCATTCACATTCTGTCTTTAGCCACAGCGTTGATTCTAACAAATCACCATCAGTATTTTGAAACGCTATTTCCTTAAACTAAAAAACGTTAGCAATATGCTTTTACTTGGACACCAGGGAGCAGCCCTAACTCCAGGCCCCAACCCACTTTGCGCTATGAGTTTTTCACAACCCTTCCTTTCCATTAGCGTCGCAGCACCTCTGGTGCCTTGTCGAAAGTATACCCTTCAAATGAGTAGAATCATAAGTAAAAGTAGAATTCTGGAGATAGCTAGCTAAGGAAAATTATACGATGACGGATTTTAGCTTCCTCTAGGCTAAAGAATGACCCCACATTCCAAAGTATCCATCACAGTTCTGCCATAGTATCTAATCCAGTTCTATAAATTTGATTCAGCCTAGCACATGTATAGACCCCGTAAATGGTCAAAGAGCTAGTGCTATAGTCTCAAACCCCAGAGCGGAGTAGAGGGTTACCGTTTCTTATACAGACTCAGGATTGATACTCGGATATCAGAATCGGAAACTGATCGTAAATTTTTACCAGCCCCGAGACTAAGCACTACCAACCATAATCTCTTTCACATTCAGTTTTCAGATAGTTTCTCTTTCTTAAACCTTTATTCAAATTTGTCTCTCTTATTATCGTTTTCCTAGATTCCGACAATCATCAGTAGAGCCAGCTCGACATTCATCCAGAAACGACTCAGCATCAGACCCTGTTGGATTTTCAAACTCGTGAGTTGCCCGATGAGTCTTGGCACGACTTAGTCCGCTAATAATGCCTTGTAGAGCCTGGCCCTGCCTCCACGAAATCGATCCTTTGCTATTGGGTGTTTTGGCCTCTGCCAAAGGTAGAACACCAAGACTTTGTCGGATCGACAATAAATGCAACCAGATCACTGACACATATATCATGTAGTTCCGAATCGCCTGCAAAAGGCTATTTTACGGGCAACTGTTATTCACGTTCGAGTCCGCCTTCTACAGCAGCATCACACTTTACAACAGCAACAACACACTATGGAGTCATTTGAAAATGACGTAACCTCCACCCTCAACACACTCTCACTTGAGGAAACAGCTGCACCTCAGCGGGATGACGACGGAGTCATAGAAGCCCCTGTTGTCCTCAAACCAATCTTTCCTACTGAATTGGAAGTCGAAATTATCTCACGTATTCCTTTGAAATACTGGGGTACCGTGCGCAGGGTTTGCAAACGATGGCACGCCATCACCCTGCTCCCAGATTTCCTATACCTTCCAATTACAACTTTCCCCCTTACATCTCCCGAACGCCATCCTGAGTTTAAACACCTTAACTTCAAGATACACAGGGCTATCTATGAGGTGGTGGACTACTTGGGGGACTCTCTCACTTGGCCCGGGTTTAAAGCCCCAGAACCTCGCGTTTGTCAACGACTTTTACCATATCTTGATCACCAACTCACCATTCCGCCGCTCCCACATACTCTACAAGACGTGCAATTCAACATCCTAATGCCCCCAAGACAAGAGCGTACTGTTAGACCAAAACATGCTTTCAAAGTGATACCTGTTCCCTGCAGAACTTTCAGGAAGCTCCTCTTGGCACCTCACCCGACAAACCCAAAGGTCATAAATTTCAAAAGTATGAACCGCAGTCAGGAACCAACTGGGATCACTGTTGGAGAGTTTTTTGATACCTTTGCAGAGAGATCGAAGGTTAGGCCAGGGGATACGTATGAGAAGATGCTTTTGACCTGGCGAGTTAGGAACCCCCAAGACTGGTGGTGGAAAAACTGGGATATCTCGCGGGGCCTTTACCGAATGACCATAGTCATGTGGAACGAGGGAGTTGAGCAAGAAAATGTTTCGGTTACATTTTAGGCGATGACTAGGGGCATAGAGGCGAGGGCTGATGGTACTAACCTTTTTCGATATCTCTCAATCCTCCGCTGTTATATTGGGGCCATAAGCCTACATCATAGAGGCCGGTGCGACTTTTGAGCACTTAAAGCTACAGTCTAGACATTAACATATTTATCATCGCCACTCAATCAAATAATAAGAAACAAGGCTTTTTCGATTTGAAATACTGCCTGAACGGGTATATCTCTAGTAGTTTCAAACACGTGCACCCTACCATCTACTATAGTTGAGGATTTTGGTATCGAAACGAGTCCCTTACGGATCAGCTCTCGGCCATCCTCTGTTGCAAAATGAGCTTCCGCCTCGTCTACCTTGCATCCGTTTTCTTTGTAGGAGCTATAGCAACTCTCTCATCGCCCGTATGCCCAAAAGAACTCGAAGAACACAGTCCTTCATTAAGCAACGGCCAGAAAACACTTTACGCTGAAAATTTTGATTCGTTCATCACTTCATTGTCAGATGTCGGCTGGGTTAAAATATTTTCAAGCACACTCCTTCCAGCCGTTCTCAACGCCCATGAAATCCTAGAAAATCTTGAAGGAGACGAAGAATATGGCAGCATCTCTATCATACCATTACCGGAGCAAAGCCTTTGTGGCCTCTACGAATTCATTGTTAGACGCAAGATACATTGTTATGCTGCGAAAAGCCCGGAGGAATTGATACGGTCTCTAGTGAGAATCGATGAAGCAACCGGTACCGGTGGAATGTCGGACTTTGTTGGGAGTGACCTAAGTTCGCAGAGCGACGATATGCAGACACAAGCAAACTCTGGCGCGGGATCACCCAAATCGCCCGGTGACAAAAGCTTTGATCCCCGAACCTTCTTCCAATACACAAATGTCGATGTTTTGCAAGACTTCAAGGGCGCGGTCGATTCGTACAGCTTCCAGCTAAAGCAATTAGAGGCGGCCTCGAAAATAAACTATAGTAGCCACGAAAAGGAGTTGCTAAAAGTGCAAACTGATATCTGGGGGCAGTTGGCAACAATAAGTTTGCTCCGGTTGTGGCGTTTGTTTGAAGCAGGAGAGCCACATTTCAGAGAATCGGACGCATGGGATCCCGATGATTTCGAAGATTGGGTCAAAGTTATCCAGATTCAGACTGGCATAGACTATGGAGATCAGTACGAGGGAGACTTTGAATATGAAAATGATGAAGAAAGTGACACTTTTAAATTGAATCTGGGGGGTATTTGACGTCATCTATAACGTTATTGTTTACCTAGAAGGCAACTCTGGAACTCGGATAGTTCCGACTTCAAGACTAGCAATGAATGAACCAAGGAATGAATTATATGGTACCGACTATTGCCTTAAACTATAAAGATAACTTGGTAGGATCTCTGCAATAATTAGTTTATTAGAAGCCGTATTA
This sequence comes from Arthrobotrys conoides, assembly GCA_036971725.1. Lineage (NCBI taxonomy): Eukaryota > Fungi > Ascomycota > Orbiliomycetes > Orbiliales > Orbiliaceae > Arthrobotrys > Arthrobotrys conoides. The sequence goes on from JAVHJM010000006.1 coordinate 1,278,872, forward strand.
TCAAATCCACATTCTGTAAGTGGGGCTTGTAGTCTAGATCTGTTCCTGGTTTGCGAATATATTGAGACTACAAAATTAGGGTGCGCGTGCGCGTGGGAATAACTCTGTAGATCTGGAATTCCCGGTTTGCGCTAGATTAATTAAACGTCGGGACAGGCTAACGCCAAAGACTTCTTGAAAAGGATATCTAGATCCAGGACCCTCAGCCTAGCTTATACTTCTTGCTAAGAACCTTGATTCGATTTCTCAAGAGATTAAAAGGATCTCCTATAAATATCTAACTGATTAGTCCATTCATTACAAAAAAAATCGTATGAGATTGACTCCGTTGAGTTCCCGAGCTCCCTCTGCCTCGTCTAGACACCGAAAGTCGCGAGACCTGAATTCTATAAGATCTAGTGGTCAATAAATAGACCGTAATTATAGTACTATAATATAATCAAGGACAAGACCTAGACGGTTATACACACTAAGCCCTAGAATTTTCATCGCTGTATTGATCACCATTAATATTTAGCAAGTTTCGCCCTCGATGCTTCGTTCACTAGCCACTGCACCGGACTTACCGACGGTTTGTTTTTCATCCAAAATGTTGGCAGGCAATGCTATTTTCTTAAATTTTATCTGATCAATTTGATTACCGCATACCGGTTCGAAACAAGCAGACTCACATGCTGGCTTACGCCTGTTAGAAAAAAGGCATGTGTCTTGTGGCCACTTACCCAACGTAACCAAGCTTTTGGGATTGTGTTGGCGAAGACGTTGACGCCTTCCTGTTTGGGGCAGCCACAATCTTAATACAAGTCGAAGCAGAAGGTGTGAGTAAGACGGAAGCTGCCGACCTATCACGAAATATTCTATGCCCCAATTGTCCCCCTGGTTCGGGAACGCATTTCGGATTCAAAAAGTTCCAAGGTATGTATGATGTTTTGATGTCTAATTGAACTCCTGCGTTTGCCTTTACCTGGGCGGTATGCTGGAGGGGCAGCGGACGCAATGTTATGCACGCCGCTTCCTCGGCCCGGATCCAAATACTGCAAGAAAGCCGGGTTTGAAGGGATTGAGGCTGGGGGTGTCGCAATAGTTTTTAAAACCAGAAAATCGCCTACCTACCGAGATAAGACATGTAGGCGAGGGGCGGAGGTAAACTTTGCCTCACACTCGCATCTATCTATCGATCCAGAGATTTTGGGGCCTAGGCAGAGGCGATGGAACGATCGAAATGCTACTACAAACTGAAAAATAATCAAGGCAGCCGACATGACCTGCGGGATAATTTTTGGCTTGTTGGCGAAAGCATACTATACTAGTTGTGCACATGATCATATTATAGGTTCCAGCTGCGCATGCAGCTGCAGTTGCTAGGAATACGTCTAGAGTTAACGTAACGTTGGATTTTGGATTTTGGGATCATTCTTAGACATGAAGTCTTACAGATCCCCAGATACCTAAGCTGGCCGCCCAGATTACCTGAGTCTCTTATTAAAATTGCCACTGGGAATATTGAGACATTCTATTCTTCATGCGAGGCTTCTAACGCTATAGTTCTATCTTCGAAGTCTGGTACTCATTGAAACATTTTCTGATCACGAAGTGAATCAATACTGCAAGCTGGGCTAGCCGACCCAAACCTCGCTGCTGCATAGATAACTGAACCTTCCTCCCAAAAACTAATCGATTGCCTTTCGGACACAACTAACTAGGATCACCGCTTTACAGCCTAACTCCAGCTTCCAATCCCTCGAGCCAAGATATTGAATAGCCCAAACTGGATGGTGCATAGAGGTGTTGCCCTGTTGGAATATTTCATAGCAACACGCGTTCGCATAACAGAGTTGATAGCAATGCAGGGACATGGGTTCATTTCTTACATTTCCATGACCGTATTGTGGGTAAATTATTCCAAGACTCGGGCGTACCTTCTAGACCGCTGAAAACAGATGGTAGATTTCGGTGTAACTTCGCCGCTCGTCACTAGCGTAGAAGTCAAAAAGGTTGCATGCGCATGAAAGAGGGGTAGGAATTCGAATTGGTGGGATATAAACGTACTGGATCGTCGCATTTTCATAAGTTTTAGAGACCAAGGTCAACTTCTTGAAGTCTATTCTCGGATAAAAACACAGATTTCCAAAGAGGCTAAAAACATTCAAGATTATTATCTTAGATCTGATTGTTTCTTGCAGCCCGCTGTGTAACCTTCATTTTATTTCGAATATTCTTAGTCATCGATTTTCAAGATGAAGTACTCGATTGTCCTTGCCGCTCTTACTGCTGCCGTCAGCTCTCTCCCTACCCCCCAAATCCCTGGGTTCATCAACGCTGGTCCCTTCTCTCTGCAGCTAGATGCTCCAGATACTGAGTAAGCACTTTATTTTTCCGCAAAAAGTTCTTGGGAAGGCATCAAGCAACTAACAGATATAAAATAGTCTTCATGGGCAATATCTTACCATCCACCCAACCCCCGCAAACCCAGTAAATGGCAAGACTCTCGCCATAACAGCGACATCAACGGAACCGAACCCTCACTTTGAAATCACCTATAACGACCCAAACCTTGATCCGAGATTCCCTCCCCACGGCAGACTGATCTATACCCCTGGCGCTAGACCAGAAGAATGCAAGTTCTTCCTTTGCCCCAAGGGTCCTGTCTCAGCCGGTTACGACGAAGCCTTCGGACCTAAAGAATATGTCAGAAACAACATGAGAGCTTTGTTCTTTCCACCAGCACCGGCAACTGCTGCCCCTAGTGCACCCGCACCACCCACTGAACAACCAGAATCTAACAATGGTGAACCATTGACAACCTGGAAGGACTTTCAGCTAGACTATCTCGGATATCTAACATTGGATGGGATGAGCAATTGGTGGGCATGCCCAACTAATTATCCACAGGGCCAAGAAAACACCTATACTAGCGTTTGGTGGGCTGACGGAAGCGTCAGCGATGAAAGATGCACAAGAGTTAAGGTTAAAAGGGCCTAGAGTCTCCAAATCTGTTAGATCAGTCTTGGTTATGTTGATGGCTTACTAGCATATTATACTTGATATGCTTGCCCGTCGCTTTTGTTTCCCTTCTTTGTAAATATTTACTTCTATATCCTTCTTATGAACAAAACAAGGGGCTAACCCGCCTTCTAAATTATAAATTACAAAGCTACACACTCTGCAAATTTAGTGCTTCAATACATCTATCTCTGTCGTATTAATAATCAATAGTTTCTGCAGGAATGTTAACTTCGATCATCAATTTCCACCACACAGTGGTGTTCATATATTGTAGGAGCTGTCATAATTCAAATACTAATGAAGTAATGGTTTAAAGGATAGCAAAACAGCATCGTTGCCGCATCTTTGATTTCCTCATTCCACTCGTCAACGGGCAGCACCAAACGAAGTATCTTTTGCTAGATGCTTTAATATTGCAAATTCATTACCGACAAATTCATCAACACTCATCCGATATGGTGTAGTGGTTAACATCGTCCGCTTTCAACTAAGAGCTTCTGCTCTTAAGATGGTCCGGACAGCCCCGGGTTCGATTCCCGGTATCGGAAAGTCATTTCCAGTAAGATGAGTCTTCTTTTTGAAATTTTTTAGCGTTTTCAACCATCAAATGCGGAGCTCCCGACGCTTTGGGAAAACTTTTTTAGCGGTTGCATGTTGGAAAATATATGTGTTGCTGGAAAACTTGGTCTCGAGATCTCGAGGCTTGGAAAACTTGCCTTTCCAATTGTCGAACTCGAGATGCAGAATCAAGCCGAAGCCTCCAATTCCCAGAGAGTTTCGGCGCTGAATAGTTCAGGTCTTAACTAGTTTGTCCAATTTAAAGTGAATGTTAGTCTAGTTTTAAGATGAGGGCCGGGAGTGACTGTCTACACGAAGAGCGTTTGGTCATCCAGTTCTTTTTGAAAATTCTCTTCTCGCGCTCGCCAACCAGCTTTGAGACTATAGTACTAAAGATATGAACTAATCAAGTATGCATATGGTCAAACTCACGGGTTTTGAACGCCTGTAAATGCTGTATTTAATTACTAGCGCTAGCATCTCTCTCACTTTTGAATCTTTACTATATTACAATCTATTTAGACCCTGCATGTACAAACTAATTTTCTTCTTTAATGATTGTATCCTTCATGGACTCGCTAAAGTCCGGTAGCGAGGGATTCTCACTTATTTGAATTTGTGGAAGCAATTTTTCTAGATGTGCATTTATGAGGGACGTATCCAAAAGTCCTGCCGCAGGACTAGAATCCACCCCAAAACCGGTTGGACCAGCTTCAACTTTTATCGCATCTTGCTCATATCTGCCCGTCCTGAAATCTTCCGGCTCCACTGCTGTACTTTGTTCCTTTTTAAGAGACTCTTCCTCAATTTTCATACCATTATCTCTACCTCTAACTTTCTCGCTTTCGGGAGAGTATTCTTGCTTTACCAAATTATCAATATAGCTGTCATAGTCTTGAGCTTCATCGCCTAGATCCTTGTCAAATTCTTCGTCTATTTCTGTACCCGTTTCTTGGCGGTTGCTTTGGTGCATAAGCATATTAAGATATCTTGGTAGACCTTTCCTATTGCTGTTTTTTGAAAATTTTGTTTGATTTTGACGGACTCGTTAACCTCCAAAGTGTGTCAGGATTTCATCGTGAGCGCTTTTATAATTGTCCAGAGGTAAATACCACTCACTTGTTAGGAAAGTTAAATAACCGACTCGAGTACATTTTAAAGATGAATGATGTATAGCCGACAGGTAACCTATATTATGGGGAGGCTCTCGATGGCCGTGCGGATTCTAATATTAATACTTATGTATGACCTTTTTTATATAATCTAGAAGAAATCATGGTACCAGAGCAGCGGTAGTTCCGTAATATAAAAAATTATGAGTGGAGAAAGAAGAGAGGCCAGTGAAATGTCATTAATATAGATGAATATTGATAGGGTATTTTATCATCCCCGAGGAGCTTTATGACTGGAGAATTGGAGATGACATACATGAATTATAGTTTTAGTTGTAGATCTGTTCAAGCTCATCAAGGGAATTTAAAAACAAAAACGATCCAACGGGCTGTTAAACCGCCATACAAAATACTTTATATAATTTAAAGGATCCAATAGGTAAAATACTACGTTAACAATCAGGATATCAACAAACAAACAGCCAAAACATAGATAGATTCAATAGTTAAAATGGAGGCAACTTCAAGAGTTAAAGCAACAGTTTCAAGAGTTAATTAAAGCAAGCAACCTACAAGGAAAATGAAATGATGCTATGCATATGGGGACACCAAATCCAAAACATGATCAGCTGATACAAGAAACAGTAATTAAAAAAAGAAATAACAAAGAATGAGAAGAACGCCGCAATAAATAAAAAAAATAGAGGTCAAGGGAGATATCTATCACGATAGAACCAATAGTTACCTCTTAAGTTAGAATATTGGATCCTAGAATTCTGGAACCTGAGACTAGCCCCCGGACCACCCCGGCACAATATCTCGAATCTGTTTTTCATAGCTACGATAAAGGTAACCCACAATACCTACTAGTGACAGACGTCTCTAATAGCCTCTGTTGGTTTCTATCGATATATTGTGGTATTCCGTCGGCCTCTCTTTCTTCCTCACTCATCCTCCGTTCTATCAGGTTGGGAACCTAGCGTCCCTATATTGCACCGTCGTCATGCTTTATCCACAAGCGTAGTTTTTGATTTTTAATTCCTAGCCGATTTAGCCCTTTAATTTGCTTAAAATTTGTTTAGTAGTCTATTTATGTTTTGACTAGTGACCTGTTTATGTTTTGGCCAATAGCTAATTAATAGCTTATTTATATTTTAGCCAGGAGTTTAACCCATCAGGCCGGAGGACGATCGTGCGTCTTCGAAGTTCTTTTTATAAACTGCTTCGATAATTAACCTATAAAGCACCCCTATAAGACCAATTTCTCTGTTTGCATTGATAAGTGCTGCGATAGCCACAACTTATTCTTTGTTTTATAATTTTTGACTTTTTGGTTATAAAGCTATCAGGGGTGTGACGAATATCCCTAATAATCTTAATCGATTTTTGTTTCTACATTAATTTATTTAGCAGTTTCCCATCCTCTCTTCTTTCTTCACTCATCCTTCGTTCTATCAAAAGATTTGTTTGACAATAAAAGCTGCAAACTTGCGCCTAAAATCATGCGCTTTCACAGTGAGTGTTATTACTATTGATCGAAGAGAATGGTATCGAAGTACAGCAGCAAGGAAAAAGAAAACCGAAAGGAAAAATGTGTTCGTGGAGTTCATCGTACTCGCGGATTCATCCGCGGGCCTATAGCCTATCTAGATTTGGAAGCAGGATAATATTATAATATTATAGTATGCGGGTTTGTCCAGTATCAACGTAGAACCCTCGAGGCAATAGCGCTATCTGGTACTCTAGCAACTAGTCGAGTTTCAACTTCTCTAAGGGCAAAATCACACTACCCGATTCGAGACGTTGTTGCAGCTCCCTCATAAGCCTCGTTTGGGCTATCACCATGGCCTCCATGGAATCGAGGCGTCCGGCCTTCTCCACCTTCTCCACGCTCTTTTCTACCAATTCCACCTTTTTGATAGCAATTTCCGTTGACAGGACCTGACAATTCGATTAGTAAACCCGAAGACCGACTGATGTGAGGTTATAGCTTCGTCTCATACCGATTTTGACAACTCCGTTCCTGTCCTTTCTAGCGATTCGGGATATTATTCGACCATTATTTGGCATATTGCCGTTAAGGTTGCAAGTATCGAAGTAGTAACCAGAGTTCCTATGAGATGAGATCCTTTTGACTGCGCGGTTTCCTGAGATGATCCAAAAGGGAGAAATATATCGAGTTAGCTATGCGGGGGTTTCTTGATCATTACCTCAGTTGCTAGCTTGGTGCGATAGTTACCCTCCAGGAAATCGCAATACTCCGCCAAGAATAGCAGTAATAGGCCGCTAGAAAAGACGGAAATTGAATATCGTGACAGTATAGTTGGTCTTCCCGACATACCTTTATTGCTCTCTACCCCGGTCGTTCTTCACCCAGCGAATAGCGACCATAGAGGTAATTTGTAGGACCAGGAGTAACTACAGTGGCAAGCATCATCAAAATGACAAAGTTTTTCCACTTTGTAAGTTTCTTCCGTCACCCAAATATTAGCTCTTCGTCGTTACGTAAATATTCTGTAAATTCAAGTCTTGTCAGCTCGGGTTGGTGATCTGGGCGGACTGTAAGTGTATGTGTGCCCACTAACCTCGGTTAGCCTCCTCCTCCAGCGTTTTGAATATTGGAGAGCCATTGGAAATATTGTGTCGGTTAGCTATAGTGTAGCGCGCGTGTAGAAGATGCTCATAAGAAGAGCCTTGACACCAGACATGTTGAATAAATCGGGATAGTCGGAAACCTTGGTAGTAGGATTTCGAAGCGTCACTGGTAGTCTTCGCGGGTCGTTTCCGAATCGATGAATAGCTAGGTAAGTAGGTGGTTGTTTTAGCCGTAATTCGAAGCCCTACGATATTGCAGTTGGGATGGTAAGTTGGTGTCGAATTAGATGGAGATGGGTGGGAATATAGTGTGATATCACAGCTGAAGAGGCCGAGTTGGTTACAGAGACTGCGGCGAGTGACTAAAACAGACAACAACAGGTAACCAGGCGAGGTATACATACGCATTTATAAAGCATGATATCTACTATCTACTAGGTGGCTACTCCGTCTCTCTAAAGTTCAGAATTTAGCATTTGCTGGGGGCCTTTATTGCTTCATGAGCGTTCGTACTGTATACCTACGATCCTATGACACTTATTTCGTTATAATACGGTATGCCCGATCTATTTTTTTATTGGTTTTATCGAATATTTCACCAATCTCCTCGAACTTTTCATCAATCCCCTCAAATTTAACGCCTAGCCACCAAACCATTTGATATGCGCTCTATTATGAATAATAAAAATATTAATAATAATAATAATAATTAGCGGTTTGTTGTATGAAAATATTTAGATACTAGATTAGTATAGACCTACAATCAAAAATGCACCCCCGAGAGCAAGTTTGTTGGCCTTTTGATAACGAAGATAATGATCAGAATTAGTTATATACGCGAAATTCCAATTTTGACAATCGAGCGTCATTACCATTGAAAACGAATCAAGGAGGTTAGTGATATGATCAGAAACCCAGGTCCAGAACCAGGTCCAGAACCAGGTCCAGAATTGACCAGAAGGGGACGTCGGTCCGGAAGACGAGGGCGACGGGCCGGAAGAGGACGGCGAGGAGCCAGAAGAGGACGACACAAAGACCGGATAAAAAAGATGAAGGGGCGGAGGATAGCGCGGAAGGGGTTAGCCTATACGTGACGTAAGCCGCGGAGAGAGAATAAGCTTAACAAATTATTTTCGTTCACTTTAATCACATAAAGCAAAACTTGTAATTCGGTGCTCGGTTTCGGTTTTGGTGATCGTGATAGTTGGAGCAGATGAGACGGTTTGAGATAGATGACTTGAGATGGTTCTTCTCTAAACCAGAAATATTTTTAGTTGGTTTACCTGTTTCCATTTTATTTTTGTTCCGTTTCCGACTTACACAGCCCTACATATAGCCCACCAAAAGCCCATGGATCGCACTTGGACATCTTTGGATACATTTTTGTTACAATTTGCATCCAGAGATACAACGCATCCTTTATGTTGTATTTTGGGCTTGTCAGATAACACGAAGCTCGTCAATCCACTCATATCATCAGACCGTCGAAACAAACAATTCGCGCCTGAAACTTAACAAGTCGAGAGAAGCCTGAAAATGAGAACGCTTGAGGAAGCCCAAAAGCTGAAAGCCGAAGCGCTAGAGGAAGCAGAGAGACGCGCGCGCGCAGAACCCGATCCCATAACAATCCACATTTTGGGGCACCAACGGAGAGAATCCGACGACTACTGGGCCATGGGCATCAGCCGCAATAAGAACGATAAGAATCCAGCGAGCGAAACCCACAACAATAGAGTCAGAAATGTATCGTCTAAGATCTTTTCTTGGTTTTGGAAAAGCTATCGCAATGTACAACCCCAAATCGCAGGAGATATTCTATCTATCGAACCCAGATTATAGAAACCGCGATCCTTTCAATCCAGACGTGGGAATTACATGGGAAGATATTGAACGTCTGGGAGCAGAAGGAACCGTGTGGCATGTTGTCTATCAAAGTTTTAGTCACCCGAGATCGCTTTGCCCTCTATCCCCGGACTCACACTCGTATACAAAGTATCCAAATCATCCTTATATATTAATGATGGCTTGGATATATGGGAAACTGGGGATTGAGACTATACCTCTAGTTTTACACCAAGATTTGATGGAAAACCGTTATTTAACAACTTGGGAAGCTGTGAAAGCTCATGGGTGTTCGATGTCGACTTAAATATGTGTCGAATAGCATTCCAAACGATTTGTATTAATTTATTTTCAAATATTTTCAATGTGTAGAACTGTTAATAAAATTGATGTTTGAGGCAGGTCACTCGCAAATCCTCTAATTGGAAGGCTTTGTTCCATCATATAATGACGAAAGAGAATATGTGCCAATACGCAGATTTTTCAATATATATAGTAAGGCGCACACAACCACCCGAGTTTAGAAAGAGGCTCTCTGTCGAGATGGACACCTTGTGTCGATACACTTATACAATAATATTGAGAAAATCTAATTTTCCTATCATAAAATAGCGACATAACGGCTGGGCCATTTAGAGGTGACCCGCGCAGGGTAAATTCAAACCTCAAGAAATTACTTTTGCGACTTTACTTAAACTTGTACTAGTAATCTTACGCTTGGTTGATCACCAGAATTTATATTTTAGAAAGTTAACTATATTACTGAACAGGCAAATGCTAAATCAAAAGGACAACTGTTAAAATTTTATATTGAATGAAAGGTCATTACCGCCTAAACCTTATCGTGATAAGTCTCGAAAGATGGTATTTCAGCGGGAAGGCCTAATTGCCATGTGTTAGCATGTTTCAAGCTAATTGATTTGAGAAAGTACAGTCACTCACCTTTTTCTTGTCTAAGTTCGACTGCAAGGCTCCCAGCTTGACTCTCTGGATCGAGAGAGCCACCTTGAAGAGATTTCCAATGGTCATGATCGAGTTGCACAGATACCTGACCCTTAATAGCTGCCTTCAAATCCGCTTCTAAACCGATAGACTTCATGGCCGGTACATAGGCTCCGATAGTGTATGATGAGTCTCCACCAGCTTTGCCCTCACTAAAGATGTTGCCATCTCTCTTGGTAACAAGATTAGAGGCGGTATTTGAAGCAGACTCTGGGACTTGTATAGTCGCTAAGTAAACAGGTTCCAGGAGAGTAGGACTTGCTAAGAGAAATGCAGCGCAGATAGCCCGACGGGCAGTTTCAACGAGCTGGCCAGCCCCTCTTCCAGAAGCATCATCAACGAGCACCACGTCCACGATATTGAACCTGACACCCCGCATCGGCAACCCAGATACGGGTCCTTCCTTTGTTACTGACTGGAAGGCAGCGATAAGGTCAGATTGGATCTCAGAGAGATACTTGATAGCCTTGGTTTGATCAACAAGCAGATTGGCAGAGCTATCCGGACCGAGACCGAATGCCCAAATCTTTCGAGCATCTGTGGCGTCCCAGCCATATTCATAGGCTAGTATGCGAGCACGATGTTTGAAGTCGTCGTTAGGACTAACATCCCCTTTCTCGATTGCCTTTACTACTTCTTCCTCTATTGGTTCCGCTGTGATAAAAATTCTATTCAACTTATCCGGTGATCTTGCCGTAGAAGTCATCGACGACTTGGCCGCGACTGTTTCCCGATATTCAACTTGATTCTTCTCGGTGCTTTTATCGGTGAATGATTGTGGTAAGCTTTAAGTCTTTGGTCTTCACGAAATATTCTAGAAGGAGAAAGTTTAGATGTCGGGAGGACAAGTGTATAGGACATACGTGGCCATTTTAATGTTGACTGAATCTCTGTAAAGTGTATATTCGTGGAGTTATAGGCCGATCTTTATATTAAAGTTACTTTGGGGGTCTGTCAAAATACTTCTCTGGCGATGGATTCATGAAAGAGAGTACCTACTCATAGAGATTCAGAATAAGAAGGAACTGCTAGGGAGGATCTTAGGGCCTTTATATAAGGTTTCTGTATGGAATTAGTATCTACTAAAATGGATCAGTATACATACTGCACTAGTAGGAATCTTCGCAGGAAATAAATATCAAATGATGAGCTGATCGCTACACTGCTTGAAATTTCGAAAACAAGATTTTTGTGCCAAAAATACAGTTGCACAGCTCGTAGAAGGAATGTAATTAATGCACTTCGTCTGTCTATGATATCGACCGATAACCAAATGTAACGCGTCGGATCTTGTCCAATAAAAATCGATTGACGAAGCATTTATATATTATGCACGCTGCAGCGCTAGGATAAGGCCCCATTAGAAGCGAGACACGGGACGGGCCCCTGTCTCCAAGTGCGGAGAAAGTTTTCCGCTCCGGCGCTAGGATCAAGTCTTGCCTAGGAGATCGATCTAGATCTCGAGATCGGAGTTCCGTACGACCAAGCATAGCACCAGGCAGAGTGGTTGATGCTATGCATTGGTCGATGCATGCGTTGTGGAACGACCTTCTTCGAGACTAGTTTCGAATCGTGTATATGCAGGGATGACGAAGAATGAGGAGTGGTTGGAAGTATATACATGTACATACCTATTTAAAGATGCCATGCCAGGAGGTGGATGGAGGCGTCAGTCAGACGAGCTCGCGATTGCATTGCATTGAAAGCTCCAACTTTGAGCAATTTTCCAATTCTTTGCCGGATTCCCTGATAGCCTTTAGTTTTACAACAGGATTTGAACACATATCTAAGACGGATCTTTCGCAAGGTTGTTTTCTTTTTTTCGCTCAGAAATTAATTCATTTATAACATAAATTTATAAAGGTTGTTGGGGCGGCCAGGCAGCAATCAATTCTGATGTCATATGCAATGCAAGTCTTGTTGGAATTCGAGCGCTTGAGCGGGGTACTAGGGCGGCCAGCGCTGCAGCTTCTAAAGTCCGATTTAAAACAAGATCGAAGTCTGAAGAGCTGGAGTACATGCATTGTTCTATATAGATCTAGGCCCTACGTATACAAATCTGCAGACGTCACTGCATCTATCGTAGTTTCGGATCTAAGCGCTATTCACAAATGGCCTATCCATCGGCCCTGGCTGATATGAACAAGATATGTTTACTTCACCACTTTTGCTTTTGATTTCTTGTCCTCGGGACGTCGACTGCTCCCTCATAAAGCTCTTAAGCTGGGTGAAGGGATATCCATCTTATGTACATACTCCTTATATGTGCAAATCAGAAAAGCGGTATATATGTAATATTCTGGGGCGCGTTCTTCTGCATCGATGCCAGGGGTGGCCAGCCTTGGATTTTTTAGGGCCTCTGAGAACGATATCCCTCTTGAGCCCCACTTTAATGCGACAATAAATAAATCGAATTCCTGGATAACCGGTAATCGAGCATCTGCCTTCAACCGCGGATCTATAACTAGATAGTTCGTATTACGCATTATATTCTACGTGTATTAACCCTTAAGCTTCGGAATATATTAAAAAATAGGGTCAAGCACAACAATCCGTTTGAGACCCCATACGCCATCGTTAAGAAAATATTGATCAATAGTACTCGCTCTGTGGAGCGGATCATTGATATTCCAATTATGGCTACGGTCTGCTATTGTTATAGTACTATAGTTATGCATGAGGCAGATTGTTATACCTTGGATCGAACTACAATCAAACTACTGAATATTAGTAGCTCCGAAAGCCCTTCGGTTTATTCTTCCCTTTGTTTCATCGTATTTACTATCATAGTTGCTGCTTCCTAGCCGAATCCCTGCCAATCCTATGGCTACGGGGTGGGACGGTTTCAAAAGTCCGCTTCGTATAAGGATATATATGAATGCCGTCCGTCAGTCGCTAGTCGCCGTAGATATGATTATTTTATCTATTATTCCTATACGAAACAATAAATAGGATATACTTCGTTTTGCCATAGATCCAACTACCTAGAATGATTCTCGGAAAAGACTCTTAAAAATTTCAAGAAGCACATATATTTCAGGACGTCAGGAGGCCTATCGCGAGGAATCGAGCCGGGGGCAAGTGCAAGTGCAAGTGTAAGTGCAAGTAGGCGCCAAGATCATACTTCACCCAAACTGGAGAAAGAGTAACATCACGTGATATTACGATTCGGCCTTGTTCAGGAGTAGACCAGCGCGTGCGGGGTCACCACATTGCAACGAACATCAATCGCGTTGGTTCGCGTTGCATTGGTTCGGATCGAATCTCGAGTCGACTCTCCCAAGCTCCTCTTAAGCATAGGGCCTTAACTGATTCATCAATATAACCTTTCATAATTCCCACAGTAAATCTTGTACGTTGGTTCTCGATTTAGGACGCGTGCTGGGGTAGCGTGGCAGGAGTTGGCCGTGCCGTAATTCTCGACTGTGGATGAGGCTACCAGTTACCACCAGCGTAGCCTACCAGAAAAAATTGGAAGACTATCTAATCGCCAAATTTCGATGCATTAACCATGTCTACATATTGTAACCGCTGCGAGCGGCCTTTCGTCCATCGTCGTGCCTATCAAAGCCATCTCGAAGATAGCCCTCGCCACCATATCTGCTTCGTCGCCAACTGCGACAATGATTACGGAAATGTAAACCACCTTCGCCAGCATGCAAGAGACAAGCACACTGCTTGCTCCGACTGCGAGGAAACTTTTAATTCACCTTCTGATTTGTTTGCGGTAGGCGATATAAATTTTCGTTATGGTTTATAATCTAAAACATATACAAGGAGGAACAATAACTAAATATCTACGTATTCACCCGAATACAGCATGTCAGATCCACACTTCACGTGGGCAGGAACTTCGCATGCGCCTGTGGAGACGGATTCGGATCGCCAGCGGGGATACTTCTCCATATTGAAAATGGGGGCTGTAAGAAATACACCGGTCATAAACTGATGCACTTGATAGGCATCAGTGTCAGAAAACACGCCTCTACCCCTTGCAAACCTGGTGCGAATATCCGTATCGGAAAAAAAAGCGGGTTTATCGTCAATCCTACACAGGCTTTGCAAGATGAATATGGCGATCACAAAAGGATTGCTTACCATCCGAAATTCCGCAACTACGTATGTCAATACTGCTTGGACTATTTCGACGACTCTGACGATCTAGAAAGGCATTTATCAAATGCAGAAAAGTGTACCGGTAGTATCCGTTATATTTGCGATAATTGTGATGAGGAGTTTGGCTACCCAAGCGGACTTTGCCAGCATTACGAGAGCCGCAGTTGCTAGAAGTGAATTGCAGAGTCTCGTTGGCTGAGTTAAACATCCATATTATTCCGGCCGCTCCGGATGCAATCATTTCCTTACCTCTTTGCGCCTGGTGGTGCGAACAAATTGTTGATGTGCTCACTACAATTGGAGTAACATTTCACCTGATAGTAATACAGCTGGCTATTCAGATTTTACAGCTTTAACGTATAAGTTACCCTTAATTGGTATCTGGGAGAACTAGCATATGACACATCCCGATTACTGATCAAGAAAACACGTCGGCCCGTATGTATGTATTTACTCTCCGGAAATATTCATAAACGGTTATATCCAAGCCTTTGCCTCATACTCAGCAGCTTGCCCGAGTACAAGACGAAGCGAATACATTCATAGATAACCTGGTACAGAAGTGGTATATTGGCTGCTGCTACAAATACTCGTAGGTTAAATTGTAAGCGCGAAGGTCAACGGGTTTAAACGTTTCAAAGGTATCAAGGTTAGGTGTTACCTCGAAGTGTAGTCGCTATCTGCGAACGAAATTCTCATCCGTATAAAAGCATCAAGTATATCTGTCAAAGGGATTCCGTTTATCCAATTTCTAAATATCCCGTAGTATCAACGACAAAATGAAGTTGTTCACTAAAAGCCTCGTTCTTCTTCTGATCCCCCTATCTCTCACAATCTTTCCAGGAGCACTATGCCTTCCCACCGCCCTCGAAAACACAAAACCCGCTCCAATCCAAAAGCGCGATAGCTGGAACTGCGAAGGTTCTGGCAACTGCAATTTCATAGATGCAACAGCATGTCTAGCCGCGCTCTACAAATTTATCCCAACATTAATATACACAAAAGAGACAAGATTCTCCGTCCTTAATGCTATCACTGGTAGCTGTCTTTCCATGTGGACCTGTGGGAACAGCGCGGATTATGCTTCTGCAGTCCAGTAGGGGATTTCGAGGGGTCTGTGATTGTGACTAAGTATGTGGATTAAGCTCTTTTGATGTTGTATGCTTTTTGAGAGTTATTTGGTGTACCGGTCTGACTTTTAGGATTAGGGGAGAATCGATTTATTGGGGAGGTGGGAATTGTTGGCAATGTGGGTCGGTCTGGTTTTGGGGGTCGTGTCGGGTGACGTTTAACTGGTGTAATGGAAATGGTTGCAAGTAGCCTTGATACTACGTTTATGATATGTCTTTCCGGCGGGGGTTTATGCCCATAATATCAAATCGTGACTTCAATTGTAATATTGTTAGTATTGGCATCATATATATAACGAACCAGTGGCTCTACACTATCATGACCCGCTTCCAGTGTCGCTTCGATCAATTCTAAGAGTAATGGCTCAGTTCATTAATTTAATATTTGACAGATAGAAAGATTAATTCCGGCGCTCTAAAAAGCTAGAGTTTACCTATATTCATCATAATGAGACGGTAGAGAGAGAGAGAGAAATGTGGCCATATCAGAGGACAACGAACGAATATCTTCGCTCTATTGTCCATCATAGCGCTCCCACAGCTGTACAGAAAATGACTAATCATATTTCAGAAGACGTTGATAAGGTTCCCCTCTCTCAAAAGCTGTCAACCATTCCTCGATAATCTTGACCATGAACTCATTATCACAGTATTGAACCGCATGTTCAAAGTCTCTAATCCGCTCGGAGGACTCGTAGATGTCCATCCAATCAGAACTGAGACTCAAGCTCTTCATACGTTGGAAAAAGCATTTTCTCAAGGTCGTAAGCTCCCACTCTCGCAAATGTTCGAAGTATAATGAATTTGGCGGCCCATTCGGTTGTTCACAATACCTCTCCTCCGATGGTTTGGTATGTCGTGCTTTTGTGCACATAAGGAAACGCGGTAATTGGCAAGACTTCCAGGCCGGTAACACGGAAACGCATTCCCAATCTAAGATTCCAGTGAGAGCTCCAGTATTTGGATCGACAAGAAGATTTCCAGTATTAACATCATCGTGATGAAGTACAAACTTCTCATCTGCAGGAACAAACGCCTGAATATGCTGGAAGAGTCGTCGAGAGAGAGCTCTGAAACTCACAGCATCTTCTTTGTCGTACGGGTCGCTTGAGACGGAGTCCACAATTTGTGTGCATTCCTGGTCAACGAATTGGAGCCTAGAGGCAAGCCATTCTGCAGAAGAGGGAAATGGCCCACGTTCAACGGGGTAAGAGAGTCGCTTCTCCCAGAAAAATGGCATTGAAACAATCCTACCGACCGCGTATGTAGCGGACCCCGGTGGTGCTTGGTTCCCAGTTTCGTCTGTCTGGTTAGAGAGTTGATAGACGTTTCCGATAGACGAGAATCGAGCTACCTCGCAAGTATACATCTCGTGCAGTTTATCCGCGAGTAGCTCGACAGATCGCATCTTCAACTCAATATCCATTTCCTGCCAGGCATCTCTTAAGTTTTTGCCCGGCAATTTCGTCATAAGTATCCACTCAAGGCCAATAATACCATCGCCTGGGTGTGTTTCTACACCTCCAGCATAGTGAAAGAGAATTTCAGGGACCGGAAGAGACGTGAAAGAGCGGATCAAATTGGTGGTTGCGACTTCGCTAGCCGTTTTATAGTATGGGTCCACGGGGAGAGTAATCCGCAGAATCCAAGAATTCTTAGCGCCGCAGTCCATCGAGTAAAGCTTATTAAAGGCACCGCCGCCGATGTAAGTTGCCGGTGATTCGGTGCTACTGGTCTCTTCCTCTTCGTTTTGTGATATGGTTTGAATCTTGAGACGCATTAGATCAGTAACCCGATCTATGGAGGGTTCCATTCTCCAAGCTGGCTGGCTGCCGAAAAGGTTCTTCTTCCATTCGATTACATCTGAAGGTTCAAGCATTCCGCATTCGTGGCTTAGAGGTAGTTGACTGATATATACGTCGTTGAATAATGGCTTTGAGGTACACTTGATTAATCGCTGTTCCATGAAGGGAGAAGATGTGAGGGAAGCAGAGGGAAAGGCAGAAGGGATTAATCGAAGATTATGAAGACCTCTTCGGGAAGTTTTTGAGAGATTTTGTCGCCTTCTATTTCAAAATGATCGCTGGAGCGTAATACGACTTCTGTTTATAGTTGTTCGAAGGCATGGAAGAGAGGAAGATACAACGTTTTGCAGCCGGCCACGCGCCCGCACGTTGCGGCTTGGCAGGGACAGCACTAATGTTATATATCGATATTCGACGCTCACCTCCATGATATATAGAAAGTATTTCAAAAGCTAAAACTCCTAGTTTGCTGGTTTTAGTAGTTCCAAAGCGATAGACCCGTGCCCGAGACATAAAATTTGCTCGTTTAAGCGTTCTCAATGGCCAGCCATGGGCAGAGGAAAGTAATTAAAGATCGTTGGACAGGACTTGGTGTCTCAGATTGAACTCGGTAACATTTTAGCGTGTGCATAGCTAAATTCTCAAAAAAGCTTGTTTATGAGGCTAAAAAACAAGACTTCAGGTGTTCCTTTTAAGCTTTCTCATGGAGTCTTTGTGGTTGTCTGAAGCCTGCAAAAAAACCACAGTTGGCAATTTTATGTTGCATTCATTCTCGAGTTCTTCAGTTCGGTTCCTCGCTAGTTCCGCTCCGGTTCCTAAGACTCGAACACCCAGTTTTAGAGACTAGTCAAGCAGACTGCTTCAAAGCGGGAAATAGAGTAGCCGAAGCGTTCTAATACAAGACCAGGGAAATTGTATGTTTGCAAAGGGGGCTTTAAATTTTGTAGACTAATAATGTCAAATCAACAGTGGTTGAAACACATTTGGAAATTTTTATATTCAGAGTGGAATATTCAGCCTCCCGTCAGACTTCAAAAGCTAATTGATTTAATCTGCTAATGGATAAGTACACCCTGGGGCCCTCCTTGAAACATTAAATTACTCAATAAGGTCATTTAAACATTAAAGGATAGGTAATTGGTCAAATTTACTCCAGCCCCCACCCCCACCGAATATTCATCATTGTTTAAGATCGCTGGATTTTCCAGTTTCCCACTAAGTTCTTCCGAGATCGTCCCTGCCTAAACAATCTCTTTTGAATCGAATCCGTCTTAAAATGGTTGTTCCGAAAACCCGTACCACGCGAACCTGTTACACTTCGGCCCGTTGCTGATAATTTTCTGCGGGGCATATCTCGCATAAGTGAACTTAAATGGACTGCTACGGCATTGAACTGGCTCCTCTGGCGTGACGATAACAAGTTCGCATTTGCTAGTGAACTCGGGGCATGGACGGGACCCTACTGGAGGTTCCTGACACGGTTGCTCTCCGAACTCAGTTAGGGTGAACCAGGCACTGCCGACGCATGTAGCACCTCCTTCATTGTATGTATGGCAAGCCGCGCAGCAATTATAACTAGTCCCATTGCTGTAAATCACTTTGGTGGTTTCGCCCGCGACAGCGTCACCTCCGGTTACGTGATAGACGTCCCACCAGCCAACGTTCGGGGCTCTATTGTTGTCGCCACAGGCCGCGTAGTAGGTCGGAGCTGGAAGATTTGTTGAAATTGTCGATAAATATGTCGTAGCAGCGGTGTACGAAGTCAACGTCTTTGTAAAGAATGAGCTGTAGAATGCGACTTTATACTTGCTAGTGGTGATCAATTCAACCTTCGTGGTCGTTTTGGTGGTGGTTATAATAGGTGGCAGAATCGTCTTCGTTGCCAACACCGTTTTAGTAACAGTAGAAGCAGCCTTTGTTGTCGTCTTCCAGAGATCACTCGTGCCGGTCTTTGTGAGCAATATTTTGGTGCAAGTCACTGCTGTGATATATTTCCCTTTCGCGGCCGCAGGATCAGGCTGTGCATCACGACGGTTTTTGCCACCAGCCCACCATGGTCCGTCATCGTCGGGTGTAACGCCGATATTCTGGGGATCCTCGTCTATGCTTACGAACCCTGAAGGGGCTGGGACCGTTATAGATGGGGTAGTGATAGTTGAAGTAAAGGTCGGCACCGTGATGGTGGCGGTTGTAATCGTCGTCGTTTCATGAACTGTACGAGAGATCGTGGTGGTCCCAATCCATATTGTGTTCGCCAGAGTACTGGTACTAAAAGTCTTCCAAACTGTGAAGTACCTTTGCGACGTAACCGTCTTTGTCGCTGTGACAGTACGTGTGACTCTCGGTTTAACTACCGTCTTCCAGCGTACTTTTGTATATGGAACAGTTTTGCGAATAGTTTTCGTGGTTCTGTAAGTCTTTTTAGGCGGACTAGCGCAGTAACGAGTGGCGCATGTTTGGCTTGTAATGACGGTTCGCGCGGTAACGAATGACACGAACGCGATCAAAGCTACAATCAACAGGTTGAAGCGAGAGGAAACCAACATGATGGCTTAGATCAGTGGTGCCAGGGGATATAACCCGTATTCGACGCAGGTGAGTTTGAAGAAACAAATTCCAACAGAATCGGACAGCATTTTTCGCTACCAACGATTATAATATAACGCCTCCGGATACCGGCACTTTCGAAGGTGCGACGAGGGTCAAACCCCAGAATGCACGAGACCGCAGAACCGGCCTTGTTAGGTTACATGGTGCACGAAGAGGCTTGAATCTCATGACCGCAAACCAATGGATATCTTAATAATACCGTGCACATATAATCGCTCTTTCGGCGAGACTGCCTCGTGATTGGTGAGATTGCATGCCCAGGACACTTCGAAGCTGGAGCTAAGTAGGAGGCTTGTTTGTTCTGCAGGTTCGTTTATTTTCGACTAATCGAGCTGCCCCACATTGGGCTTGCCATGAGGCTAAACTGCATGCATCGACAGCTAACGTTAGCTCATTATCCCCAGACTAGCTTATTCATCTGGTGGAGCTTATTATATACATCGATTCGATCTATCGGCAGATACTCGCCTGCAGCCTGTGAGCGACATTTCATGAACGTCAGGGTCTCCCCTATTCCCCAGCCTTGTAACCAAATTGTCTCGTTAGTCAAATGTTTCTTGTTTTTGAAGGCTTCGTTTTCTGATTTGGCCAGGTCTTAACCAGACGTCGTTTTCGAAGCTTCCGAGATTTCATGAACGCAAACGAGAAGCTTCGAAGCCTTAAGCCAGGCGCAGGGGTCCCGAAATGGCCAAAATCCATTTTGGGTTGATGACGAAAATCACACACACAACACGGTGCGTTGAATGAGAGGGCAAGTGCTGCAAGTATTGTAGGTTTCCCGGAGCTAGGACAAAACCTTACTTCACAATACATGCATTTCAGAAGTATATTCAAGAATTACACTTGCCTATACACTTGCCAGAGTGCACAAATAAAAAGAAGTGTTATTGACCTATGCATGAAGCGGTAAGAAAATATTCAAGTAGTACCAAATAGAGGATAGCAAGGAGCAATCTTGATTCTTGGTCTAAACCCAAATTCATGTCTAGTGTAGTAGTATGGTCTGGTGACCTTAAACTTGGAGAAGCGAGCTCACTAGTCTATACGTGTCGTATTGAACAGCTTGACCATAGCAATATAGTCAAACTGTCTTTGGCATTATTAGCCTCAAACCTAAACAAATTAAACACCTTGGTCATTGTCCAACCATCGATGCATCACCATCTACTAGCTCGTTAACTCCAATTAAGTCCCGCGATATATTCAGGATTAACTAGTTCACTTAGAGGAGATTTGTATTTCCTCCATTTGGTATAGCTGTCGGCGACCTCTTCCTGGGGTGTCCGATATGTTAATGGTATTTCTCCGGAGAGATCCCCTGAGACGACTCCACAAGCTTCATTCGAGGCTACACTTGTTTTGCTGCTATAGTCTTCTAAGGCTCTTTTCGGGCTGTTGTCTTTATAACGTTTTGTTTTCATGGTTGGGCCTTGAAGTCTGGCCATGCTTGACAATTCTGGTATTATTGATTCATTTCCTTTTCGGGCCTGTTTGGTGGGTGAACTCGGGCTACTGGATGGGGGGTATTGAATATCAGAAATATCGCCTATAGGATCCGAATCCACGACTAAACTATTCCGAATTCTACTGTCTTGTGGTAGTTCCATCTGTGGTTCTTTGGAAGTTCTCCGTTTTCGACTCGTCGGGGACGGTAGGGATGGGACCTTGCTTAAGGGCCTTTTCTTCCCCTCTCGGGTTTCTCTGAAATTGATTGATTTGAAGCAGATCATGTTTTCTTCAAGCCGTTGGTTTAGACGTTCCAAAGCATTGTAGCTACTCTCGATTGCCTCTAGCACCCAAAACCGGCAGCTCGCAGTGTATCTGATATCTTGAAACTCGGGCATCAGGATGGCTCTTTTTAACCGTGAAGATATCCCGAACTGTCTCAGCGCGCTTTCCCAATCATCGATTTCGCTGTAGGCATCTTCAAGGTCGGATGGATACTTTAAGAACTCTAGCGTGAAATCTAGGAACGTACGAGGGTCCGAACTGGGGGTTTTCAACCAAAGGTTCAAAATCGTTTTCGCCCGGTCCGTGCAAAATCCCACGAACTCGAGGGTTTCCAAGCTTTCAAATTTGACGGGAATCTCAATATAGTCTGTCAGCCCGGTGACAGCTGTTGCTTCAAATTTTCCCTTTCCTTCTTCCAAGCGCAAAGGAGCGAGGTACTGAATGGAGCTGCTCGGTGAATTGGTCCTCGACGTGATGGCTAATGTAGATATTTTCCGTTTATTATCTAGTGCCGGCTCAAAGAGTCCTACGTGCTCGAAATAGCTGACGATCTGCGGACTAACGATGTTTGCGAGATTTCGAGGCATCTTGGCAATGAGGGTGGTCGTTATTATGTATATTATAGTAGAGAGGTGACTGGACGGAAGTCACGGAAGAGAAGCGTTCGAATTTGTGATTCTTGAATCTTAGAAGACCCTATAGTGCATGAAAGCACTATCGATATCACGTATCTAGTACTGCAAGGTTAGGTATTTGTATAGTACAAATATTCTCGATATTTCTTTCTCACGCAATCGTTACAATTATGGCTATATTAACTTACTATTTGATCTGCGGGGACGTAGGTCTACTCCCAAGAGCTCTACCTATCACTGATGATCCAAACTCGATATACCTTATATTAAAGGAGCATACTAATTTCAATGAAAAGAGGCAGTGTCAACAACAAAAGCTGTAGAAAATCAGAAAGTTGAAGTTAAGAAGGAAGGGTGAATTGTTTTTGCGGCGGATCTATGGAATTTCGGGTATCTCAATCCGAGGTCTGGGGAATCTGGACAAGAATTGCAAAACTAGGTTTTAAAACTAAACTATAAATGTTTATATATATAACGGATCTTATGATATCAGGCGCGCGTGCATGTTGCAACCTTTATATATATGGGTTCTTAGCTCAGCTCCTAATTTTAACTATCATTGTTGTATATCATTCTATATATCATTCTATATATATATCCACTTCGGCTCATTCTAATGTATAGTGCGCTGACACCTCCCTATAACTATCTTTTCATATAAATACGAGACTATTTTCATACCATCGACAATCTTTTGATCCAACCTTTACAAAATTAATAACTACATCCTTAAATAACCGCGCATATCACATTGAAAAGCTTCACTACCCAAAATTCTTGTCGTCGCGATCACAATGGCCGTGAAAGATACAAACAACAGTGGTAGAAGTATCCGATCAGTCGATCCCAGTCGCAGCGCCAATATGAAAATTCGTCGGGAAAAAATAGATGCGTAAATCAATATATTCCTTCTTCCCTTTTATCTTTTTTCCTCTTTCTCTCTTCCTCCAGTTCTTCTTCCTTTTCCTTTCCTCTTAATTTCACCACCACACATTTCACCCTACTCCCTCCTTTCAACCCATATATACTACTATATTTCCCCTTCTTTGTCAAAGCCTAGGTACCCCATTCCCTCCTTTCACCGTATGTCGATCCCAACCATATTAAAGTTGCTCCTACCTAACCCCCCTATCAGCCCCACCATCTGAAGAACACCCTTTCCTCCAGTCCAGCGTCTACAATTAATATCTTGACAAAATGATATCGTCTCTGTCCCGGGCCCGGTTGACTTCAAATTTAAAACGGAAACGAGTAACTGATAAAAAAATGGATACTGAGGACCAGTTACTTCGCAGTATCGACGTAAGTGTGATACCAAGAGTAACCAAATTTAAAGGGATGTTAGCTAATTTCGTATCACACTCACAGACCCTGGTAAGTCAGCCAGGGTTGCATCCCGCGATAGTGGCCAACCTCCAGCAGCTCAAAAGTCAAACCAAAAACGGTGAGGAGGTCATTCTTTCGGAAACGGTCGACGAAACCCAGTACGTCTCAAAGACAACGGGTAGAGAATATCCTATCTTCCCCCAAAACGCGACGTTTGAGCTCGGGTGAGACTTCTCATCAAACAGGATCCTCAACGTCGATAATATCTTTTGTGACAAAGATGGCCGTACTTCTTTCTCGAGCCCTAGAATTAACTCTGTAGTTGTCCGTCCTAACTTGAGATTTCTATTTAGGAGCAGCTCTCCGAGACCGTCTTGGGGGCCCAGGCGGCTGCCATCTTGGGTTTTGCCATCGATGAAATTTTAATAGTCTTAAACGGGCTCCCCATTTTCTCAGGGTTTCCAGCTTTCAAATACCATCAATTAGCCCACGGCCTAGATTTTGAAGAACGAAAGTTCGAACTGAATAATGGCGTCAATGACTTCGAATTCGATGAGCTGACAGTACGTAAGATTCGCCTTCAGCCAAATAACTATCCAATACACTACCGTCTCCTCGAGTCGTTGAGATTTCTTTCACTTAACCACCTGCACTGGAACATGGCCCGAGCTATCAATCAGGCCAGTAATCAGCAGGTTCACAGGATATCACCTCGTTGTCAGTTTGGATATATTCTCGAACAGTATGCCGTAACGATGGATGGTGAAGACCGAGAGATATTCTCCCGGATGCTTGTAGAGCTTTCTGCCCTTGCTAAAAGCAGTAAAGCTGCAGCCCAGCTACTCAGGGTATAGACTGGGAAAGCCGCCCTACAGGGCCCATCTGGAAGGCTCTTGTTACAGTACAGCGATATCAGTTGCGTTTTCCTTGTTGTTTGTCGCGTGGGGCATATCTAGAGGGGTATTGCGAGAGATGAGGGGTTTTAAGACGTCGATACGTTGCCACTTTAGCAGCGATAAGCATACTTCATCCCGATCGATTTTGGGGCCCGGGGTTTCTTCTCTCTACAGTCGTGACTTGGTTTTTCAGTGGAAGGTATTACTGTACTTAAGTAGTGGACTTCCCGAGGAAATGTTATTCTTTTTACACTATACATCGGCCTCATCCTTCTAGGTCGCCTTTCGAATTCTTCTTGAGACAAAACCATGGCCTCGAATATATGCCTTTCCTTTTCGATAGTCTACGATTAAATAGTCCGATGAAATGGTACATTATCGGCCTGACAGAAACTCTGCTATTCATGAATTCATAGCATATCTCCTAGAGTTCATTCCGTTACCTAGATGTCCACCCATGTCTCAAACCGATTCACTTAGAACTCATTTTCTCCATGCGTAGCGCCGACTACTTTAAGCTGTCGTCTTAAGATCCTGACGTAGATCGCACATGAGATATGACTTTTGATCAACATGCACGGCGACGCCACCATGTAACGCTCTAGCTAGAGTTTGTCTCAAGGCTAGCTCTTGAGCCCGTGTACCTCGTATAGACACCTAAAAATACATCAGTTTTCACCCTCTTCCCCTTTTCCCTTTCTTCATCATGTCAAGTATCCTCGGATCTGTGGATCCACGTGTACGTGTTAGATATATATACTTCCTTAGGTATCTATATAGTTCTCCGGATCTGTGTACACTTACACATATCTATTGCTAGATATGTGTATATTAAAGATCGCATGATGGTGGGTTTGGTTAGCCTCGAGACCAGAGGTTCAATGCCTGCATATAAAAGATCGCATATGCATGATGCATAAGTGTGCTGTGCTGTGCAATCCCCTATGAATTGACTACTGGTACTTACCTAAGTACTTAAGTAAGTAAGTAGGTACTTGAGTACTTGTATAATGGTCGTATAGGGTGGTTAAATGGTTCCCTTGAGGGCCCTTAGCAGCCCCACCAATCCTCACAAGGCGTGGAAACCGAAGACTCTTTCAAAGATCAGATTATAAAAATAGGAAGCAACTTCAGAGCAGCAACATCATACCTTTTTCCCTTCAATTATCTCTCCCGACGCTCCTAGGTACTAATCATTTAGATTCTGTGCGAACATATATAAACTTACAATCCGAGCTGTGAATATCTATCATTTCCTTTCGCAATAAATTGATATAACAAACAATCCGACACTCCAAAATAATTAGAGAGTTAGCGAAAGCTTGATATGAAGTCTTGTAACATGGTATATCCCCATTGTGAGTATCACAACAAACTTTCCCTCGGCCACAACACTTGTGGTATGAGATCGTGCTGACTGGGTTGTAAATACAGGCTTTTACCCTGGTATTCTCACTCCTTAAAACCCAAGGGTCAGCTCAAACTCGGCAAATTTGACGTCACTTCAAAATCTTCACATCAATCTCTTATCATTTGCAGTCTTTATATCATAAATTGCTGCTGTGGTGGCTCTTCTTCAAATAAATCGAACCTTCAGACCTTGAACTGGATTCAAATTATCACCACTTGGTTATCAATAACACCATGAGCGCCTCGAAACCGACATTTACCACCTTACCGGTGGAGATACACACAATGATATTTTCGTTTATCGAAGCACATTATCAACAGGCCAGAAAGATCAAACTATGGAAAAGCGACCCTCTCCCCGATGAAATGAAACAGTTGGCCTTCATAAATCAACAATGGAGGCGTCTGGTCATCGGCAGAAAATTCAGGTCTCAGCATCTTCCCTGGATTGAAGGTGTGCGGAAGTTGGCAAATTTGACCTCGAGTCATCCGGTAGTCGCCACTTCTTTGCGCGATTTAACAATTTTCGTGGCCCATACGGACCTCCCCGAACTTTGGAGGCAGATCTTGAAATGGGCCGAAGAAGGATCGAGTCTCCAAAGCCTGGTGATCAAACCTTCATATGGGCGAACAAGTCAGATCCAGGTTGCGGGGACGGAGGAAGGTGGAAAGTACACATTGTATGAGTTCGCAGATTCGGCTAATGCAGAAGCCGCGTCTTCTGTCCCAATAGCCATAGAGAGGTTGGAACTCAACACTAGTATCACTAACCCAGCTGAGGGCTCAGATCAAGTCCTTCAGTTTGGAAGCCAATCCATGAACATACTCCTGAGCAGATTGAGAACGACGACGGCTCTGAAGCTCTATGTATGTGGTTCATGTCGTTCGAGACGATTCTTGCGGACAACTTATGAAGGTATTTCCACTGCTCCGGTGTCCGCGCACAAGTGGCTAGTCGACGTAAAATACTAAATTCTAAATCCTAATTGAATACAGCTACCTGCGGATACATGGAGTCCATAATAAATTTTCACGATCAGAGCATGAAAAGTTTAACGACTCTTGAGCTTAGATATGACAACTTTATGTCAAGACAACCCTACAACACATCTACTAGATCCTTCTATTTAGATGAAAAGATTGATGAGAGAGGCGATAACTTGTCAAACCTATTGCGACAGTTGTCGAAAAGGCTTAAAAGGGTGTTGATACGCTATGACAGGGTTACACCTGAGATTTTTGAGCCTAAACACGGGACTTTGTCTGATGGAGAGACAGAAGATTGGCCGCATCTGCACACATTCCATTTGACTTTCGGCGATATGGACGCCTACGGGTATAGGAGATCCGAACTTCAGTCTCAAGATATAGGGGGTGAAGAAGAAGAGGAGGAGGAGGAAGAAGAGGAAGAACTTGAGCCCATGGACGACGATCAAGACTACCAAAATATTCCGAAGAACGATAATGATGGCTTCGATTGGTTGAATCCGGATATAGTTGACGATAGAATCAACTACAAAGATGACAGAGATAAGCGGACAGCAAATTCCGAAACCCGTAGCTTTTACTTGACAGCAGCGAAGGCTATCGCGAACAAGATGCGTGCGATTCAATCGTTCAAGATGTCAATGCGTAAGTCTTTCTGCTCGTATAGTCAATCCCATTATGAAATGCGAGCTTACCAGACCATACGGATTTTAAGATCTTTCGTTCGATAGCCAAGTATATATGGAATACGCGAATAAGGCGCCAAGTCCTAAGATGGTGATAATTGGGCATCAGGTCTTAGAACCTAAAGACTTGCCGGAAAATGGGGATGAAGAGGGCGACAATGAACTAGTGCGGATTTTCAAAGAAGGATTAGGTGAAGATTTGAAGATTAAATACAATCTTCCCAAATCATTGCATTAGTTTGTTCGATTTAAATTTGGTGAATGTATTCGATTTGTTAGATACAGGT
This sequence comes from Arthrobotrys conoides, assembly GCA_036971725.1. NCBI lineage: Eukaryota > Fungi > Ascomycota > Orbiliomycetes > Orbiliales > Orbiliaceae > Arthrobotrys > Arthrobotrys conoides. Next base: position 1,306,606 of record JAVHJM010000006.1, read on the forward strand.
TCCATATGCTTAGCAGGGCTATGTGAAGCCATAAAGTATTTCCGTCGATATATGCATGTAATGTAAAACTCTTACTCGGCATAACAACAGTTCGAAAGAGCTAATATAAATGCTTTGAAACTAAAATGAGAGAAAATAAACAATGATAGAAAATGAACAATAAAATGGATAATTAGTAAGCATGAATGAAGGTAAAGTAGAGGCGCATATGCACTTTTAGCTGATATATAAGAGACGAATCGAACCCTTGCCAAGAAACGTTCAACGCTTTAATGTGTTCCGATCAGGGAATACTAGGGTTGAATGGTAAAAATGTATTATGGAAAGCAGTGTTCAGCATATTGAGTGCCTTTCTGTTTTGGATGTCTTGCTGACTCTCTCCAGGTCGGGGGCTGCCGTATATTGGCATCAATCTTGCCAAATGGTCGCGCAGGAACTGCTCGCCGATGCGATTGAGGTCAGCGACAACCACGTTTTTCACATAATAATACCACGAGTCATCCAAATCATATCCTGGATAAGGACCTAGATCGGTCTGTAGATTGCAGTGTTAGTTGCGTTTCCCAACAGGTACTCGTGCATATGAGGGCAAGGTATGGAACGTACCCTGGGAATATAATCTTCCTCTAAAAAGCGAAGACCGGCACCCATTCTACGAATTTGAGCCTCGAAGTTTGCGTTGATGGTAGGGTCTCTGAGGTACTTGAAGACCAATAAGCATGACTTCAACACAGTCAATTGCTCTTTGAGACTGTGACTGGTCATGTATTGATCACGTCGGACCGTTCCACCACCCATCAACTAGATTTGCGAGTAACTTCTAGTTAGCAATTGTCCAAAAGTAATTTCTGTATACAAAAGAGAGTTAAATTGGCTAATTAGTAGCTTGATTTCAACTTACACTCATCTTGACCTTATTGGTAGGACTTTCTAAAATGACGAATTCCCCCAAGTTGTTGGCATAATGATTGATGTTGTTTGGGAATACACCAAGGGCAAGAAGACCGATAGGCCTATAATCACCACCATGGTTGGGCTCGTAAAATTTCTCTTCTAGACGGTCGCAAGCTCCTTTTCTAGTGGTGTCATAATTATTAAGTAACGCGAAAGGTTGCCGGTTGGCGTTATCAGTGACCCAGATGAAGAAGGAGTTGAACTAATTAATTTAATATTGTTAATACGATATCTACCGACTCTCATGGTGTAGGTCTGCTGAATACTTACGTTTTGGAGTTCAAGTATATGTTCAGCTGTAACAGAAATCGTCAAGAAGGATTAGTAAAGCTCCCGGTCAACGATTGCACACTCATTCATATCGGCGAAATTTAAACTTACTTGCCATGTGAAGATTGTTACCCTTTCGTTCCGGGGCGGTAGCCGTTAACGGGTATGTTTCCAGATAGGGAGCTTCATCACAGCCAGGTGCTCTGTCGTATACTGTCATACCCCTACGTTGGCCGGGCCAAGACTCGTAGTCACCGGGACTCCAAATAAAGGCATTGTTTCTAGACACACATATTAGTCTTTGTAAAATCTACTTTGGGGAAATAGATAATGGGATTATACCCTGATGGGCAGACTTTCTGCAATTTTCTCTTGTGGAAGGGTCCATATGGTGCGGGGGGCTCCCATTGGGAGACGGCACGTTTTTTGAAGGCTCCACGCTTCTCGGCAACCATGCCAAAATGACGCCAATACTCTTTGTCTGTCAAATTACCACCCTTATCTTTGAATTCCTTGATTGATTGACCAACTTCCTCCATGAATGCATTCTGCCAATGATGATCGTCTGATCTCTTTCTGCGCGAAGCACTGGTGGGATCATCTTCTCGGTCTCCGTAGGCATCGGTGAAGGCATTTGCAAAGTCTTCTCCAAGTGGGGTATCGCACACAGCATTTTCATCATCGCCGTCGCCACCTTCTGGGCAACTGAAGGAGTTCCCGAGGTTATAGAGGAATCCATCAGCACGCTTAGCGAGCGAGTGTCGCTTAGTATGAGAGTATTCCTCAATTCCCAGTAATGATGCTTCATTTTCGGCTCCTAAAGTTGTGTTATCCCAGATGTATTCACGCTTTCGTAGCTTCTTGTTTCCGGAGCTGAAACTATAACAGCTCGGAGAGGAAATTGTTTTCTTGTTAGTACTGAAGAGGCCAAGAACCTTGGCTGACGATACGACATCCTTAAGTCCAGCGCTACCAGTGCCTTCAATTTCTCCGGAAAACTTCGCGGTCAGACCCATCTTGACACCGTTGCAGCTAGAATCAGACTCGAGGTTAACGTTTAGCTCGCTAGGGAAGCGACCCTCGATAGACAAAGACGCGACTGTGGAATCTCCGCCAAGATTTCCAACTGATAATTGGAGTTGCACATAAGGAGCGATCTTGAAGGTTAGAGTTCCAGTTGCTGCTGCTCCAATCTTCTTGTTACCAATGATTTTGAATGAACCGCCCTTGAAATCCGGGTCATCGTTCGGGACTCCGAGCTTATGGTTCGGGAAGGAGTAGCCATATTTGGAGTTCATCCCTTGTTCCCAGTTGACGGTACTATGAAATGATTAGCACTTGGTGTCCTTGCACGGTGCGAGTGATATTCTGAAAATTGAAGAGGGAGGGCCTACGCTGATGTAGTCAAGTCACCGGATAAGGCCATTCTCGCACCGATAACAGGCACAACTTCGAGTAGACTATTTAAAGTTAGCGAATCCAAGCGATCTGAAAGGAGTAATTTTGCATGGAGACCAACCCTTTGACGTTAAAGGCATCACCAATGCTACGGTTTGGTTAGGTGTTAGTATTGAATACCGTTGATTCTGGGGTTGGTTAGGATCCGATCTTACTTGATATTTACGTCGACTAGTAATAGAGAATTGAAAGTTTAATTCAAGGCCACTATAGTGAATAAATGCACAGGGGAGGTAAATCAATGCTTACCATCTTTGGGGAAACCAAATGTTGTTTGATCGAACTTGAGGCGTCCGGTCAAGCTTAGGTCGAGCCCCATAGTGACAGTGAGGTCATGCCCAAAGAACGCATAGGACTCATCAAAGTTGACACCACTGGATGTAAATTTGCCCTAGAATATTTGATATTAAAATCTAGATCGCTGATGTTCGAGTATATGATAGCTAACTTACCACAAAACTGGCTCCTGCTAAGACCTTAGCGGTTCCTTCGACTTTCACGCCTGCAGCTGCCTCAGCTTTAAGGCTTCCGCCATTGAAGGTGCAAGATTTCTCCGCCTTGAAGAGCTTCTTCTCAACTTTGAAATCCCACTTCTTGTCCTTCGTCGTGCTCAACTCCCAGTCGAAAAGAAGGATCCCCCAGAGGTGCTCCCAATTTTCAGCCTTTATCGAATGAAATCTTGGATGGAGAACACGAGCATCGTGTTCAAGCCAATTTTCAGCGGTACGCTTTTCGATTACATTTGTTTCTGGGTGCATGGCAAGCATTTTCTCCCATGCTTCATAAAGTTCGTCCACGGTACGAATGCCATCCGAACGTTTGCGGTTGTATGGAGCGCCTTCCACAAATTGGTCAAAATACTTATATTGAGAAGCATAGTCCTATATGAAAGCAGGAAAGTTAAAAAGTATTCAGAAAGCATAGCTTGCCAGTAGCTGACGTAGGTGTATAACTTACGATTCGAACAGAGACATCACTGGCAGCTCTCTTGCGTCTAATAAAAGAGATTAGCATCTTATATGACGGGGATATTCTGTGTACACCTACAAGTGGAAGTTGTAGTCGAAAGCAAACTCATAAACCTCAGACGTGACATCTCTTGGCAGGAGACGTCCCGGCAGAGTCTGATCCTCGGCTCTCTTGAGATGTATAGCCCTGACATAGCGATCCCCAGTGCACTTTTTGCATATTAGTTTCGTCACCATTCGAAAGATGTGATTAATAGATCGACAAGACTTACGTGGGGAGGCATCTTGACAAATGTTCCCTCTACACCTCCTTGGAGTTTGAAGATTTTGTTACAGTTTTCAGGATCTCCTCGGCAAATGGCCTTAGCCTTGTGAATGCCATGGTCTCCTCTACGAGATGTGGGGCAGTCGAAAAGTTCCATATGCGACCCGTCTCGTTTGGAAAATGAGCTAACATCGTCAGCCGGTCCTGTAAGGTTGCTCACATTGTTAGTCTCAAATCTAGCGAGACCTGCTTACGGTCTCATAGACGAACTGAATCACTCCAAAGGAATAGCTATGGTTATCCTAGCTGCACTTACCAACGATGATGACCATGGCGAACGGTCCTTCTCTGGCATTTGGTACAGAGTTGTCATGGAGGACCAACCCAAATGCCTAGGTAGGTAGACATCTGTGGTTAGTGCATAGGTCTAAATCTGATTTTTGATTCCCGAAATAGGTCAACGAATACTTACTGGGTCGTAGTCAGTTGGGGGAAGAGTTGGGAAAACCATTTCCAACTTGACCGGAAGGAAGTTGGAGTACCCCTTAGGGGCATTACAGCATAGCGCACGTTGTCTGCCCCATCTGCATTCACCACCCGCGTCACCTCTTGAAGATGTTCGTAACTGAATCTGATCTAATTTACAGACTGGCTCTACGCAATCGGCACCGTGTCCCGACCAGTTGCAAGTTTTGACACCCTTTTAAAATCTTGTTAGCGGAATGCATGGCCATATGGAGGTGGATTTTTTTTAAGGCTGCCATGGTACAACTTACGGATTTCTTTGTGCAGCAGAAAGGCTTTGAAACACCTTTCTTGCAACCATTGAATTCTTTTCCGCCCTCGACGAGCACTGTTTTGTCTCCCATAGCATTACAGTCCGTAGCACCGCAAGCGCCATAGTCGCATGCTTGAACAATCTTGGTGTTTTCGATCTCACAACAGAATGCTCGCAATCCTCTGATATCGATAAGCATGTGTTAGAAACCGTAAAAAATAAACAAAGTCTTTTTTGTGTCATTCTGGGTTCAAAGTGAAGTATTTCCTTTGTTGTAATCGAGCAACTGAGGGAAACCCCTGCTATAACATATTTAGGCTGGACAGCTGGCAAGGGACGGCTTACTTGAGGCAGGAATGTCCGTTATCTCCTTGGTTGTCACTGATCATGAACACCTCTCCGTCGTGACATCTGCCATTGCAATGACCTTCGTTACCTCGCCAATGGCACTTACTCTTGTTTGGACGACTGGCGAATGGGCAACATAAGCTTCTTTGCTTGTCACCACCGCATCTTTTCGGGTCAAAGTCAGCATTGGGATCGTGGAGTCTATCCTTATGAGCATAGTAGATTTTATCTGTGATCGCGAGATAACCGGCTGCACAAGCGGTTCCGCAGATACCAGTAACATAACAGTCCCTAGGCAGCAAGTCTGACTCAGGGATAGCCTGAAACTCGTTTGTTGTAAGCACATTTTGTCCAGTGACGGCTTTGATGGCGTTCCATTGGGTATCATCTTGATCCACAGCCCAGATGAGCAAACCGCTGTACTCGAAAAATTAGTGATAAATTTCACCAAGTTCTGATCGATATGGTTGATAATGTCCCACTTACTTCAAGCCTCTTTTATTTCCGAAATCGACTTTCGCTTCGTAAGTGGCTTTGTTATCGTAGCTAATCCAGTTCCCACTACCCCAGGTAAGGTAGTTAACTTGAGCGGATTTGTCGAGCTTCGGCTTTGCTCCGCCAGCTTGTCCAAGGAAAATCAACGTTAGTGCCTTGTTCTAAAATGGTTATTGATTTTGCAGGTTATGCTGATTATACTCACATGCGTCAATTAGAGATTGTATTTCTTTGTAGGATAAGATTCCGGCAGTATCAGTACATGGACCGGCATCAGCGGGTCCTTCGAAAGGACATCCTGGATCTGAGCAGCCAGAGTTCTTCAATTTGAAACTTCGACCGTAAAAGCCAAAGCCCAAATGAATCTTATTAGATGGGACCTTGGTTCTCCAGAAGAGGTCGAGGGCCACTATATAAATAAGCTGTTAGGAGTCTGGAGAAGAAGCGGGGCTGTATGCCGCAGCTTACAGTCAATTTCAGTCATGTTTGTGTGGCCTAAGACTTGTGCACCAATTGGATTGGTACTATCCCAAATGCCGTGGAGATCATAACTCATAACATTGATGAAGTCAACCTATAATATATGTGTGTTAGTTTAGTATTAATAATAATTGGCGGGAGTCGCATTTCCTACATTGGGGTGGATCTTTTCCAGGTCAAACCATCTTAGGTACCAGAAAGATGTTGGCGCTGTGAAACTGAGGCCGAACTATTCCGATCGAACTGCGTCAGTATTGATCTTTGAACATAGTTAAGCTACTGGGCCTTTGAATTGAACAAACCTTCTTAGGATGAGCCTTGAAAGCGTTATTTGTTTCTTTCATAAGAGAAACGTAGTCTAAGAGATAACAAGCGAGTTAGAATCAGTCATCATATAAGTATAGTTGTAATCAATGCATATAATGAGAATGCAAGTGTGCGATATATATATATATGAGCTTAAGGAACGGTTACATACTCTCAACGTCGGCTTTGTGACCACCGCGATCTGGTGCACCTGGATATTCCCTATATTACCGATTTTTTTTAGCTAAATAGCCCGGTTTGTGGAAAGCGGGCTAAGGTCGACTTACCAATCTAGATCGCAACCATCAAAACCATACTGAACCATAAACTTGATCATTTTATCAATGAAGCTGCTTCTTTTTGCCTGTGATGATGCCAGATCGGAGAAGACTGGCTGCCAAATTGTACCATTCTATCCAATTGAAAGATTGTCAGTGAGAGCTTATTCTCTAGATTTGCTTTCAAAGACATTCATTGTCTTATATAATTTTGAAAACTTACATCGTTGAACGACCACCCACCGACACTGATCCAGACTTTGAGGCCTGGGTATGTGCTCTTCAGGGCAGTTGTGCGAGAAAACAGTTTTGGGTCGGTATTAGGCATAGGAACAATATCTAGAAAATGACGAGTGCCGGTTAGTTCACAAATAAGGTTATCAAAAGCTTTAAAGGCGAATATAAACTAGTTTTAGAGTACATACCGTAGCTACCAGGTGTAACAAAGGCAAAGGCAAAGTTCAAATGGGTCATTCCTGACGCTGGAACTTCTTCTGGTTGCATTCTGCTACATGTCTTCGAGGTAGCTGCCCAGGATTCGTAGTATCCAATGACATTCTTCCTTACATTGCCACCGCCAGAGGGGCGGTTGACCTTTCCGCAGTTGCTTTGGCATTTGTCATCGCAGAACTCAGTAGTAGTACCGCAGAAACCGTGCTGACCTGAATGGTTTTTGCCAAGTAATTAGAAATCTATGTTGGTATATCGGGCATGCATGCAGGCTAGAGCCCTAGCCCCCATCAATTAAAAATGACCGGCGGTACTTACTGCAGCAGACGTTCAATGGGCAAGTTTTGCCTACTGGTTCAGAATACTGCCCGCATTCAGCTTTAGCATCGCAATTGGAGCTACAACCTGTACCACAGCTTTCGGGACCGTAACCGCACCATCCACTAAAATTAATTGAGAAAATTTAGCATTCCTATGTATTTTCGTACGTACAAGATATTTCTCAATCGTGTATGCTTGATGTTGTACTTACGAAGGGCCACAACAAGCTCCGTTATGGCACGGTCTGCCTGGACCACAAGTATAGTCTTGACGCTTGTTCAGACCAGCGTGCACTTTAGCATTTGATGGATTTTGTGTTATAGCATTAGCGTGCTCAGGATCAGTGATTTCGTAGCGTTTGGCGTGGTGCCGGTGACGATACTCTTGGGGGCCAGTCGCGCGGGCATTGACCACTCCACAAAGTGCTGCAATGACCGCTAAGCTTCGTAGTAATAGAGATCTCATGATTGATTGATGCGAGTTACAATGGCATCAGGATGCCACGCAAACTACAGAAAATATATCTATTACTTAAAATTTACAGAATAGAAAAGAAGATAGACATTACTGGAAGAGAAAATTTAAAGAATGATATTGCGGTATCAAAAATAAGAGTACGCTAGCTTAGAGCTGTCGGTAGTTGAATTTCTTCTAGACGAGATAGTACAGCGAACGAGGGCGTGGAAGGATATACTATCATATCGCAGAGATTGCTTATATCGCGAGCTCACCTAGAACCATATCTGCCAGCATACCCGCGCGGCCGGCCGAGAAGATTAACTCTTGCTGATTGAGACTTTTTGGAACTCTGTACATGGGTAGCTTGCGAAATCGATAATACCCTGTTGCATATCCAATTTCCGCTTCTAAGACCATGTTTCCTGCTAGGGTTTGCATGATACCAGGTAGCCATGTTGGTATCGGATGCTTGGAACATTTCACATGCCGCAGCCAGTCGCGTTACTCTCCTCTCGGTGAAGACCGTAAGTCAGGATAGCATCGTTTGAACACCGGTAGTTGATATTCGGTTTTCGAAGAGGCAAAGTCAAGGATTCTGCAGAATTCCCAGATCATACCTGCCTTCTCGCTTAAGATCAGTTTCCCATGTAGTTCTCTACCGTCTGACATGACAATGAAAATTCTTACCGCTTTCGCGGCCATACAATCGTCAGATATCATATCGATATATTAGAGATAATATACAATGGCAGTTTTGGGCGTCAGGAGAAGATTTCAGTCAAAAGGCATGTCAGCTTTGATTGGATCTGATAAAAGCATCAGTTCAAGATCCCAGCTAGTTGCTGATCCGAATAATGTATGTGATACCTTGGCGCTTACCTTGGCACACACCTTGGCGTAATATGGTTACGGGAAACGGGAGCGAATGCCCACGCGAATCGAATCGAGTGCGCTATGTCATTCAAAATCGTCATGATGCAGATTCATATGGGTCAAGCCTTGCCCGGGTAGCGCCTTACCCGAAACCCCTGAATCGTGATTGTCGGAACTTGAGTTAACCCTCGCGCGAAAGTGGCGTATTTTTTTACGTTTGAATTTAATATTTGTGTTTAAGTTATAAACATTCTGACAGCATGCTGGCAGGTCCATACCAAGAAGATATGAAGGTACATGCATGTACTTCTTTACTATGGCTAAAGAATGGGTATCCTAGGATCCTGGGAAGGTGCGATAGCCAAATACCCGATTCAAAGTTTTTGAACTGAATTTTGTAATGTAATGACTAAACCGGCCTTACTTGGCCTGGAGTGTGCAAATTTACGGCGATATCGATAGGTACGATAGGGTTACACGTATACGAACTACATCCCACTATTCTACAGACCCACTGCTCAGTTAACGTCTGTAGACCTAGCTTGTCCCTTCAATTTCGAGAATATGGGCAAACCGGCCGACCCGATCTCTTTTGACATGATACTAAACTGATCGGCTTCTATCGATGGAGGGGCATGTACCTGCATATTCCCGCTGCCCCCTGCAAAAACTACTGCAGGCCCACACATGCACCCGGCCCCGTAAAATTTCGGCAGTTGGAAGAAACAGCAAACGAAACTTGTACACCTACTACAATGAAAAAAATATATCTTGCGGTTAAATGCCGATCGCTGCCTATCTTCAAGCAGTCGAGTCAGAATTATGCGTAAGGCAATGAAAACTCTTCCTCTCCGGGACCTGGAGGGGTAGTTATAGGCGGGTATCTATTATAACTATACCCTGTCCCAATCTATCCACTAGTGGCTCTTGCGATTCTCATATGCATGGGTGCACTGGTATTGCGATAATCAACTGCTCTGCCATCTTCTGTCTGTAAAATTACCCCGATGGCCCGCGTAAGCAGGGGTTCCTGTCAATGTGGGAGCTCTCTTAACTCGATCAACGTCTCTCCAAGCTTCAAATTATGCTTCGGCAGTCCATTTCTAGACTTAACTCTGTCAGCGCGTAGAAGGGATCTTACAGAGAGAGAGCGAACTTGCTCCCCAGAACCGGTACACCTGTTACGCCAGCCCTTTCTAGATTTTTTACATACGGTTTTAACATATCTTAGTTCATGATATTTACTGGATCAAAGATATCAGCTATCCCAATGGTATGCTGATTCTCGAGTATCTATCATCTCCAATCACTACCTCCTCGCTACTGTCTTCGAACTTCTAAAGGTAGAAGACATGAGATCAACAACCCTTCTAGGGCTTCTTTGCGCAAGCAAAGCCGTGTCGGCGCAAGTTAATTTATACTGGGAGGATTTCACAGAAAAAGGTGCTAGCACCGCATGTAATAATGCGCTTCTTGCGGCGATATCTTCATGTCCAGATGAACTTGCCAGCGAACCTAATTCGCGAGAATTCGAGGAATCTGTCCTCACACCTTTATGTTCGACTGCCTGCGGAAACAGCTTAACCACCTACGTCAATAACGTACAATCAGCCTGCGGAAGCTGGGTTTATATCGATGGAGTTACCGATCTTGCTTACTCAGCTGTATCATTAGCTAAGTACTATGCCTACGGACGCACTTTGAATTGCTTAAAGGATTCGTAAGTTATCATCTGAGGACCCGTACTAAACGAAGATATCTTCATTTTTTGGAAATGTAGAAGGATTTGATTCAATATAATTACTAATATTGGTGTACATTAATAGGCAGGGCGGTTGGTGCGCCATATCTACTACTGAAATTACACCCGCTCCAACTGGAGTCGCCGCGCTATGTAAAGAATGTATGTCAAATAATTGAGCCTTCACCATACATGAAACAATAATATTTGCGGTTTTAGAGCTAATATTTGGTCTATGTCATAATATATAGGTCTCTTGAAGAATCAGCAAGCTATTCTTAACTCTGAATTTGGCTATGAGGACTCCTTGAATGCGGACTTTTCAGCCATCAAGTCCAGCTGCTCTGTGACTGGGTATCCAATCATTAAGCCAACGCCCGTGATACTTAATAGTACTACTACACATCCTGTTGTGACTCCAACTTGTCTAGGAACCACGATTCCGATCCCTTCCGGGGCAAATTGTACCGACATATCCGCAAATAATCGTATTAGCACTCTCAATCTACTACAGGCAAATAACCTTGGAGAAGGCTGTGGTAACTTTCCTACCTCTGGCAGTTTATGCTTACCTGATATTGGACGTTGCAATGTCTATCGGGTTAAAGTGAACGATACCTGTAACAGCGTTGCGTACGGGCTGAACCAGGGTGTTACCGCGGTTATGCTTCAAAGTTGGAACCCTGGTATTGATCACTGGTGCCGTAACTTTGATGGCGGCTACTTCGTCGGCCAAGATATCTGTGTGAGGTGATTGCTCCGGTTATAGAATGCTCTCCGCACTCTTAAATTTATACAAATGCCGAAAATTAGAGCTCATGATCGACTGACCCAATCTATAGCAATCCATATGGTACATTTACGATTCCATCAATAACCGATCCGGGAACCTCGCAAATATCTACTGCTTCTACTGTCGTGTAAGTAGCAACTCTCTCCTTCAGCTATTCATATTTCGCTGGTCAACTAATCCTAACTCTTTCAAAGGCCTATTCCAACGAGCTTGGCACCAGATGTCAACACTCGGTGCGGAAGATATTACCAGGTCTCACTCGGAGATAATTGCAATCTTGTTATCCAAAGGAACGGTATTTCACTGGATGATTTTATCTTCTTGAACCCAATGATCAACTCGAATTGCACGAATCTCTGGGCAGGCTATAACTACTGTATCCTACCAGTCGGAACCAGTAAGTCTACCAGCTAACCCTCCACTGCAAATTATAGAATAGTTAGGTTCTGATCTAGGTGCTTACAATTGATTTGTAGTCACGACATATAGTGGACACCCTCTGAGCATTGAGACAAATACAGCTCCACCAACCACGTTCAACTGGAATTCGTTAGCCACGACTACTGATGGCCCAGTAGCAACTGGAACTCCAATGCCACTAGCTAACGGGACCCGTCTTGATTGTGCATATTACTTTGGTAGTAGTGAGTACTCAAAGACCTGTGCAGATGCGGCAGCCCAGTATGGAGTCAAACAGGAGGATCTTGAACAGTGGAATCAAGCATTGACACCCGGTACAACCTGCGCTTTCACCATTGGCTATCAGTATTGTGTTTCAATTGGAGATTTAGGTATAGTCATACATTCCTAGGAAGCCTATCGTCTTATTACGCTTCTGAAAGAAAGAAAAATGCTTATTACCGATTACTCGCTCTAGCACTACCTGAGACAGAAGTTGAAGGAGCCATCCCAGCACCAGGACCTGTTCAGGACGGTGTTGTTTCCCCCTGTTTTCTGTGGGCAAAAAACGGTAAGTTCACATAGGAAAGATGAATGCTAGCCCGCTGGTTTACAATATAAGATCTAACATTACATGTATACAACACCAGTCAACGACACTTGCGCCAGCTTTGTAAACAAGAAAGGTGTATCTCTAGCCCATTTTAAGGAATGGAACCCAGCAGTCGGTTCTGATTGCCAGAATCTTTGGACCGACACATGGTATTGCGTGTGGGGTCCGGACTACGATGGTAGCGACGCCTGGCCCACAACTGGTGAACTCGTGACCACTTTGGTCCCGACGCCTACGTCGACTACCTCCAGGTCGTCAACCACGACCCCGAATATCCCTGGTCCGACAAGAGAAGGAACTGCAGAAAACTGCAACAAATGGGCTTTATCAAGTAAGATACTAGCCAAACTCGCTCGTTTCCTATACTCTATATATTATGCCATACTATGTCACTAACATACTCGATATCTTCAGACACTTCATGCGCGAACATTCTTTCACAGAATGGTATCACAATCGCACAGTTCTATGCTTGGAATCCTACTGTGGGCTCGGACTGTACTGGTATGTGGCCTGACTATGCTTACTGTGTGGGCGTCTCCGGAACATCGACAACCACCACATCCCGAACAACTACGACGACAACAAAAGTTACGACTACGAGCTCTGGCGCTATTCCTGGTCCTACCCGAGAAGGGACCATCGCTACGTGTAATAAGTGGCGACTGTCCAGTGAGTTTTCAATATTTCTTTTCTGTCAACCTTTCATATACTTCGTTAGTGGCAAATACTTTCGAAATTTCGTCTTACGTTTACTGCACGTCGCTAACTTGTAGCCAACTACACCAAAGACACAAGCTGCGCCAATATCCTCTCTCAAGAGGGAATCACCATTGCTCAGTTCTACGCATGGAATCCTACCGTAAATTCAGATTGTACAGGAATGTGGCCCGATTACGCTTATTGCGTCGGCGTTTCTGGCGCAACTACAACTACAACTACTAGTAGAACTACTACTAGGGTAACCACGACAAGCTCAGCACCCATACCCGGTCCAACTCGTGAAGGTACCGCGACGAACTGTATTCGATGGAGGCTTGCCAGTGAGTGTTCTTCCTTAACCTTCCGCACCTCGAACCCCTATTGTTCAGCTCCCAGCGGGATACGATTACATACTGACGTTCTGGGTAATTTTGCAGCGGGTATATCTTGTGCGGGTATTCTTGCCGAGGCCGGTATCACCATGGCCAATTTCTATGAATGGAACCATTCAGTAGGCCCGGACTGTAGTCTCATGTGGGCAGATTACGCCTATTGCACACTTGTGGGATAAAGAAAGATACAGGAAGATACGTAGTGTTTGAAATATTACTTACATATTTCTGAAATACCTGGATTAAAAATTTTTCAATCGACTGATTTATTTTTCCTACTGTTATTTAATTTATCGCTATTCGACATTCAATTAATCGAACTACTGCGTTTATTTTCCAGCACTCTAAAAACGTGACCAAACATTCAGACCGGCCCCCAAGATGCAGCTGCAATCGCAGAACGCCGCGGGTTGAAGTAAAGAAGTTGATATTCTCATAGTATTCTAGTAAATGTACGACAAGGCTTCGTTGCATGAGTTATTCCTTTTGCGAAAACCAAGTTATTAGCCATGATTACACGACGTGTAAGCCAAGGCTAGGATAGCCTAAGGTCTACGTATATTGCTATCGAAGGCTTCACCGAATATTGATGTATTATCAATCAAGCAACGAATGACATGGTCTTCGTACGGCGAGGTATAAGCTGAAAAAGAATAGAAGAAACAATTTACAAATGAAGTAAGATTGCGAGGCCTTGTATCGCCACCTAGTCGGCCATCTGTGCGCAGAGCCTTTTATAATTGATTACAATGCATATTTACAAGCTCAGAGGACTTTAGCTTCATATCTAGTCTCACTTTGAAGTGACTTGGGGCAGTCGAGACCGTTGGCACGTTGCGTTTCTCTTCGCATTGAGACAACGTTAAAATCTAAAAGTATATCGTGCAACCAAAAGAATCGATAAGAGTTCGAATGTGTATACTATATGCAAAGGACTCGAATGAATATCCTAAGTTTCATTCAATATACCTATTTTACTTTAGTAACTATCACCAATTCTTCTTTGCGTATCGTGATATTCTTGCACATCTCACCCAAGACTATCTGGTACCAGGTATTATAAAGGATAGGAGCAACACAAAAAATGACACAATTTCCGGTCATGGCTGCGCTTCGAATTGCAGCCTGTATCATGTAGTCGGCATCCGCATTCGAAAATATTTTGCACTAGACGAGGGGCCGGGGCAAGTCCCGTGAAATTATCTGTTATAACTGGAGGCAATTAGAAAACATTTAGATACTATCGAAGATTGCTAGCGCTATAGCTAGGGTACATAACTTTCTAGCAAGATACCGACTCGTTATGCTGATCCCTCTGTTTAATTGAAGCTGTATCCGTTGCGCAGCGGGATATGCTTCTAGAACCTATGATAAGATATATGCTGTCGCGCCGTTCCAGGTCGTCCCAAGCTTACTCATACTTAGAAGTCAAGTTATTTTAGATTTCTCAATGTATCATCAAATAGGAAATGCGAGGTTGATTTGTTAAGAAACAAACGAAGTAATTACATAATACAGCCTTAGACTATTTAGATAGTTGAGAGTAGTACGATTAGAGCCCGTCTGTTATATGCACCCTGTCGCTTCTATATACGACAACGTCACCGAATATTCTCCTCATACGTACTTCCAAGGTCAAGTTGTATTCGGCAATGCAGCTTGTAAACCTTGACTTGGAGCCCTGCAGAGCACATTTATGCTCAGGCACAACAACGTCAAGCGTATCGAACGCCAGATCTCTTAGTTTCTTCTCTAGCTCTTCTGCAGATTTATTCCAGTCTTTAATCAAGCGGGAGCTAGCGGCCAGTCTCTTCTGGGAGATCGACCTCATAAGGCTTCCGTATGCTATGTTCCAACACGAGTCTGACTCGCAGAGCGGGCCATTCGATTCCAAGACTACGGTCTCTGGAGACCCTATTACCCGAGATAGTAGACACAAAGTCGAGCAGAGGTGTCTGATCCTCTTTCGGCGCAGTGTCATGATCTTATCTTGAGGTCCGATACAAAGAAGGTCAGCGGGTCGGTATACCGTCGTTGTTGGGGAGTCGACGGTTACAATACTTACTTCGTAGATCGTTCGACCAAAGTTCTATATTTAGATATTCATGGCGAGTACCACTGACTCTGTAAGGCTGTAATCCCTCAACACCGATAGCAGAACATTCCTTCCCCAGTAGTTCTACAAGTCTCTCCACTTCATTTAGGCTATTAAACACTTGCGATATATAAATCCAGTTTTCGTAGCCTGGGTCAAGAGCAAATTTTTCCCATAATAATAACCATATTTCGCTCCAGGTCTGAAGTGCCCGCTGCCATTGGTATTTATCGGCAAGAATAGCGATTTGGCAAAGAGTATTGAATTCGATATCTCGGCATCTTTCATCGGCGTTAAAGTGAAGTATATTGAATATCACTCGCAATGCTTCTGGGTCGCCATCGAGGTCTAGTTTTCTTAGTGTTCTAGCTGTCGTACTTGCTCCTAAGTCATTAATCGGCGCAGGAATCGCTTTAATTAATGGTCTTAGAACTGATGATGAGACGGAAAGAACATCCTTGGAGACCATATATCTAAAAGCTTGCTGGTCGGTTCCGTTTATTGGAGATACGACAAGGTCGTAATCTTCCGTAAAAATGGTGGTTGCGAGAGTCGTATGGGAAATTGGGCCCCTTGGAGTCGATAATCCGGAAGTGGACGGGTCCGAAAAAGTTTCTCCTTCCGGCAAAGAACTATTTTCAACATCTGACCGAGAGGGGGTCCTTAGCGGTATTGAGCTCCAAGAATTGGCAAGATTCTGAGGAGCAGAGACCCGCGTAGCTGTAGACTCGAGGGAAGCGACTGAGAGCTGAACGGCATGCAATTGAGACTCTATTTCCTCGATGCGGCTCATGACTTCTATTTGCTCAAGGCGGTTAATCAATTCGATGTCATCGATACGGTTGGCCAACTCAAGGCTTTGTTGGCTGCCAGCTGCCCTAGTGCTCGGGCTCGCTGATGCCTCCGAAAATAAAATTATGGAGTTATCAGCCATTAATTCAGAACTATAGAAGTGGACCAGCTATGAATCGAGGTGTAGATAAGACAAAATGATTTGTTTTTATAAAGGTGGCAGTTAATAGTTTCTGGGGTCGACTTAGATCGAGATTAATTAACTCCTAGAAATTCGAAAGATCTCTTAGCGCAGCGTCATTCAGTGGGAAGCTAGACGCAACCAAATCCGAAGATACCGATACACTGTATGTTGTACAGACTTAGGAAGATAGAATTTACAAGCATCTATGGCCTTTTATATATTCCAACTACCACGAGGATGCTCATGTGGCACAGCACAGTGGCCCATGAAACGTCCTGGGAAAGTGTATCGCGAGCCGCCTACGTCGTCACTATAAACCAATAGCGACAACAGCCCCAACACCACCAGCCCCAATCCTCAACACCACAACGCGCAAAATCACACATTTCCATACAGTCGAGGGATATATAACATTGCAAAGTGGACATGTCCTTGCATCCAGGGTTACACAAGTCCAGTCAAGTACGAGGCTGTGGGAATCCACCAAGAAGAAACGGCCAACTTGAAATTCCTACAGTCTCGGATCGACAATCTTCCTCTATTATTAGGCTAGAATCGGTTAAGGGAACTTAAGTGGTTTCTGGTTCGGCGCGAGGTCGAGTAGCAGGTTAGAGATCTTCTATTTCGGTTGTATTTCGGAAGCAACTATACTAGTATGAGTGTTAATTTCATTGCGGCGCAAACTAGTATTGCGGAAGTGGTGATGTGATTGTATCAAATGCTACGGTCAACTCTCATCATGACCTCTACTGGTCTTGTAAATCTATACCCATGTTGAAAAAGCCGGTCATGGGGTCAACACTTTCGTGAGCTCTGGATACGAGACCAGTCATGAGCTACATTGTCAATACAGTTTAGAAACTTAAGAATCCTCTCCGCGTATTCGATGTATATCTGGATGGTTTTACGGGTCGCTGACGTGGAAGACAACAGCGATCTAATATACCCAATACATCCTATACAATATGTGTTATTCTTTTGGCCTAGCTTTGGTGCTGATCTCTTGATAAATCAAGGATATATAGGAACTGGTTGCGTTTCAGGAGAGTGCTGGAACCTGCGGTTTAAAGACAGAGCGCTAGAGGTAGATTTGTAGCACTTAAACTCAACTACCGTAACTTCTGCAGGCGTTTAATGGTCTTGGTATAAATTGTGGTAACGAAAATGAGCATGATCACGTCCTAAATATATATCAATTTTTCGCTACATCGAACTTACGGAGTGTGAAATTCACGCCACTGTGGATTGCAACCAATTATATAATCTTAATTCTGAAGATGTTTTTGTAAAAGTTTCTTAGAAAACTCTCCTCAAGGGAAACAATAGCTATAGATAGAGCCCCCAAAATGATGGATGGTCTCATGTTACTAAAAATTAGTTTACAACGCAAAAGTGAGTGTGTAGGTACAAATTAAGGAGTGACTTGTAAATCATCCTAGCCTAATATTATAATTTACATACGGCGAGGACTAGACACCGGCATTTGCGCGCAATCGGCCGGTTCAACCTTCAAGTCATAACAATGTCTCTGCAGCTCTGTTGTCCTCTTATTAGAACTCTTCCTTTGAGATATCTTGCCCAGCCACACCCGACGGCGCGAAATTACATCTTCAAGGTAATTCCCAGGGCAATTTAGATGCTCTGGTCGAGCGCATAGAGGGCATGGGCAGCAGCCTTAGCATTAGTCTCCAGATGGGTCAAGTGTGCATTCGGCAAGTTGTCGCAAGGCCAAGGTTGTCCATAGCATGGATCCTGAACTACTGCATCTCCACCAAACAAGCCACCAACAGGCTTCGCAACATTTCCGGACATAAAACTAAAAACATCGCCTTGCAGACGGGCAGGCTTCGCAGTGATACCTTTGCTGGTAAAGTAGTTGGTGAAGGTATTTTCGATAGTATTGGAACCGGTAGGGCCAGGGTCGCTGTATCGGCTGCCGTCCCCGTCATAAACACCAAAGGCTCCTCTGCTAACGGATTGGAAGTCCAGGTATAAACGAATACGTGCAGCTTCGGTGGGCGACAGTCCGGCGGTATAGGCTGCGGAACCGCCAGTACCCCAGAAAATAAAGCGGATTTTGTTTTTTGGGATGAATTTTCCAGCCTTAATGGCGTCGATAAGGGCAAGCAATAGAGAGACACCGCTGGCGTTATCATTAATCCCAGCATTGAAAGGGGCGCTATCTAGGCGGGCGCCAAGTACAAGCACATTGCTTTGACTACCGGCCGTGGTTTCGACGATAACATTTTTCCTGGTAACATCATCGTAACGATAGTTGACGACTTTGAGATCTGCCGTGACTGGCAGATTGCTGTTGAGACGATTGTGCACCTTCAGGGCTTCCTGTTTGCTTATTATTGCCCACAGTGTGCTATCGCCATTCTGTCTTTTAATCTTACTGAGCTTAGATAGATCCTCAGGACTAGGTAGATCCCTCTTAACAACATTGTCCGGTCTCCAGTTGTCTCTATAGAATAAGAGAGCTGCTGGGGTGCCTGTGTATGGAATCTGCGTGAATGTGCCTCCAACAGCCCCAGAATAACAGTTTGCCAATCGATAGAGTAGAATCTTTCCATTGACATTCACATTTGGAACCCAATTTGGATTGTTACAAAAGTCTGGACCACCGGTTTCAATCCTTACGACGTCTCCCTGGATTCTCTGCGGGGGGTTCGGCCCACCACCCAAAATCACACCGGCTTCGATAGGGCTGATATTTTTTCCGTTTATTTTCAAGCTTTTAGAGTCTACTAGATCAGCTTTAGTCTGATAGTTCTCGGTTGCGTAAGAAAACTTCGCGGAATTCTGCACCCGAGATCTAATCCAGTCGACAGAGGCCTCAAAACCAGGTGAGTTAGGAGCACGGTTTCCGCCGTTGAGGGTCGCTATGAGATTGAATTTTGCGAGATCAATCAGCAGGCTGACAGAGGGCACGTTAAGATGTCAGTATAATGATCTTTTTGCCGTGTGGACTATATTAAGAGCTAGCCAAAACTCACCTTGCTTTGTTGATCGAAGCCTCGAATTGCGCCGATGTTGGGAGTGGGCCGGCGGATACTACAGAGGCGCAAAGCACCCAGATGGTAGCAGAGGATAAGATGCTTCTCATTTTGGTTGATTGAAACTGTGATCTCAGAGGGGTAAAAACTTCCAGATACTAGTCCACTGCCGACTGAGCTGAGTAAACTCCATGATAAAGGTGTAAACTTGCCAGCTTTAAATAATCGTTTACTGCTCAGAAGCATTAAGAGACAAGAACCCATTTCTGGATAGTGGAAACTCGTGGTAGAAACTACTACATCAAAAACCCCTCAAAGTCCTGCCCGTTCTCCATTGATTGCATTATAGATCTTGTCTATAATAATGATGGCGAATATGATATCAACTGCACATATAGGTAAGGACGGCAATTACAAAGAGGGGTACCATCGGGCTCATGCATGGATGCAATGGCTACAGCCATTTTGGCTCTAGCAACATTGCCTCCATGGAATATCTAAAGCAGCGCTACAAACAATATCCGATTTTAAGCTGGAAATCGATGTTTCCTAAGCTATGAGTGAACAAATAGATCGTGAATTAATTGGCTGCTGGGGTATTTGCAGTATGGATAATGCACTAAGTTGTTCTAACGAAGATGGGCCTTTCGGGATCGGTTGCAGCCGCCCGCACCGTGGTTACCCAATCAATCTACATGCCGTTCCCCACTATCCTTTCATAGAAGGTCTTTTAGGTGAGCGCCATAACTTCGATTGGCGGAATGAGCTGGTCGGGATAAGGCCTTAACGCTTTGTGGTTTAGCGCTTCTTGTCTTAAGTTTTTCCTGTAATAACGCATGTGATATCAGCCTCTTTGCACTAGAAAGAAGGTATTGCTCCACCTTAGGAGCTCTGAAACTAGGATTAATTATTAGAATCCCATATGCATACATATGCATAATTGAACGAATTGCAGTAGACCCCAGCTAAAATCTCCGAGGTCAAGCGGTGATTATAATTATAAAGCACCCATTCTCAACAAGTCATATTCTCATTAAATAATATGCATGAACAACATTCCCATGTTCGATTAACTTGGGATTAGGCTGGTAGCTAGAAAACCCTAGAATAACTACGATAAACCATTCCTCAACAATTTGATCAATTGAGGGGTTGATTTGTTTCCGGAACAACTCGGGGACTTAATTTCCATTTACTATGCATAAATTAGTACTATAGCCGTTAGAGTAGCAGAATTGTTATAAGCTAGCTAGGCACCGACTAGCCGACTAGTCTTTGAAGGGTTCACGCCTTAAAGCAAAGTGGATACGGTTGGGGCCTAATGACTCTTTCAATTTGAAATGGACGCAGCTTGATCAATTGAGAAGCTATTACTAAAAACTAGATATTGGTTTCATTGCCAAATATCAGTCACTGCAGCCGTTTTATAAACATATCGTCGTCGTAAAAATACGTATAAAGATCCTACCTGCAACTTATACCCCTTAACTACCTTGCATGTCGGCGTGAAAGAACACTTTATAATTTATGGTCAACTAGGATGATATCAATGGAGGGCGGGACTAACTTGTCCCAAACTATTTGCACATTGACGCTAAAACTAGCTAGAAACAATAATATCGTAGTTAGAACGGGTTATATCACTAAAAATTTGTTGATATCGGTAAGCAATCCACGCACGCACGCACTAAACTAGCGCTGCTCTAAAGAATCTCCTCATTCTCTCTTGGCAATCTACATGCTGTCCTGAATAGCCGAGCCAGCAAAAAGTTCAGTGGGGCAAAGATTTCAAACAGGAACCGATTTCGGAATTTCGTGGAGTCGAGCCGTGGAATTGCGCCATTGCGGGGTTGGTCGTTTCACATATAATGCATAACCATGATTTGCGACTTATAAAGTTGCAATTCGTTGATTACATTGGTTAAATAGGTTAGCATACTTGATGACTTCATTGATACCTGGAGAGTCCTTTCGGGCTCGCGACCTTTTGGATTCTGCCAGTTCTCCATGATTTTGATTAAACTACTAGAAGATATGTATTCAATAATCTACACACAACGTAACTACCAATCCTCTACTGGTATACTCATCAGGATATCTATACATCTAAAACTTGCCACGTGTGAGTGATCAGATGAGCTGTATTACGTACGACATTTTGATATACAGTTAAACCAGATAAATGCTGTGCCTGAAGAGCTCCCGGAATTAATTGAGGTTAAGATGTATGTAAGAGGAGTATTATTGTATTGATAGCTACATTTTCATCTACCTACAAAGTACTACATTAGTGCATTCCATACGTTGTGTCGATGTCTAACTTGAGAAATACCACAAAGCACTTTTTTCTTATAGACCACCTTATAGTTTCTTTTGGTATGTCCCCGAACGATATGGCGTGATAATATTGATACTGAACGATGAGAACCGAGGGATATTCTCCCAGATGCTGACGGAAGTTTGCTGCCGAAAGCAGTGAAGTAGCCTAGCTATTGAAGATAGAAACTAATGCTTCACTAAAACTGATTTTCGGGCGTCTTCTACGAACGAGCTTTGGTCTGGAAGTCCCTTTTTATGTTGCAGCACAACTACATTTGGCTTCACTAGGCTCCCGTGCACACGTGAAAGTACAGCGTCGACATAGAAATGGTTCTCTGATAGGTATATCGCGGATCAAGCAACATAAGAACTCTAGAGCGAGCGGCGGGCAATATAGTTCTAGAGAAAACCAGTGTATTCCCTACTACCCTCGCCGTTGAGCTAAGCACGTACGTAGTAGGTCAAGGGACAAGCGTGCATGATCTTGTCTACTTAAGCTTAAGGCGTCTAATCAATAGTTCGACGCTTTAGAATTAAGTTGAACTGCTCATGTGATTTTACAACAATAATTGAGAAAAAGAACACCAGGGAGAAAACGAGCCTCTTTCTACGAAGGTGATTAGTCTGATTCGTTCATGATCCATTGGTCCCTTTCAAATTCATCGACCTTTTCCTCAATTCCCCAAATATTTGATACCTCCCCCGTAGCTCCGCTGGTTTGTCATACATTATTCTGCTCCGATTTTAAATCGGTCCCATTTGTGCCAACGCAACAAGCAGCCTAATCCATGGTGTTTGTTGTTCACCTTGGCCTCCTATTTTGCATTAGAGAATCTATTTCTCCAGTCGAAGGTCATCGGGAAACCTAGGAAGATTCATGCTAATCACCGTCTCATCCTTCTCGCTCTCAGGCGGTATAGTTTGGTCTTAAGATCCCTCGAGTGTCTTTTCGCCATTGCTAGTAGATAAGCCGTGTTTGTGGATCTGTACAATGTCAGTTTAACAATCCATATACGAAAGATTACGTCCATGTGTTTTGAATGAATATATACCGTCTCTCGAATGCCATCAAGATCCCCGACAAGCACCTCTGCAAGTCCAGCTCTGCTTAGCGCGCAACAAAGCTTATGTGGGTCATTAAGGAATCCGAATGACCCAGCACCTTCCCGAACGAGCAGGCGATTTCCCGTGCGTTAGCGAAAGAAAAACCTTGTGGTATTTCTTTTCCTGGTACTTTCGCCCATGTGGCCTTGCTATTGATCCTAGGGTTAAACTTTTGTAGTACTTCCGGTATTCTAGCTGCCCCAGGCAAATTTTGAGATACCTCTGTATCAAGAAACAAGTCCCGCTTTTGTAATTCCTTTTTCCTTTCTCATTCTTCGCTAACAATATGCGCATTCGCTGATGAGCTTAGGAATCTCCAGAACAACATCCCCAAACTCGACTTGGGGAATATTGAAATCTGGGATGGGGAACTCCGCTTGGTGCCTCTGGCGAGGGTGTGGTCTTTTTTTTGCAGCCTCTTTGGCGCCTTCGTGAGTGACTCCAACGCTCGTAGGCAGATCAACCTCTGGATTCGTTTTTGGCCCGGATTCTGAGTCTAGCTACGGAGGAGTAGAAAGCCAACGCTATTGTGAGACGGAATCTCAGGAAAAAATTTGATAGCCTCAAGCTAGATCCTCAGAAAAAGTTTATGTTAGTTCAAATCTTAAGCATAAGCCTCCGACACTTTCTCTTGAGGTTGCAACGACGGGGAGTGATCCAAACAAAAGATTCGGGATGAAATAGATGAAAAAACCAAGATCTAAGAGTACCTGGCAGTCCCGGCGCCAGTGTCGAGGAATTCAAAAGTCCTTCGTTAACCTAATGCAAGAAACTAAAGATCACGGAGGATATATGTTCTGTAGCGCTTGATGTTTGGCCGGATGCGATGATAATTAAGATTATACTTGATTGATGAGGAGCTTCGTAGTGGGGGGAAGGTTCGTTTGCAATACGTAAGGAACTCTCGATGACGGTGGATAAGGCAAGGGACAGAAGAAAAGGAAAGAAAACACTGAGATACCTACTGGCTATCGATATAAATATCAATCGATCTCCGCTAGGAAAATTCATCAGGGATACTTGTTTACAGACCGTATGTTTGTGTCCAACTTTATAGGAGGTCTGGCCACATTTAATGCTGTGGAAGACATACTGTTAAGTCTATAGCGTATGAGAACTGCCCAAATTCCGGTCGTGGTCGGTATACTGAAGCCTAAAAGAAACTAGTTGGCAGTCGTATCTGTTCTGCAGAACTTAGGCCATCCGACTTCCCACCAACATTAATGTTTCTATAAATCTAAAATTCTTCATGAACGCTGGAATATTTATAAGAATTATTAAAAACTATTTAGTTTCAAAATATCGGAATGCACGACTAGTAACCTTACAAATATTCTATGTCAACGATATTTCAAGCTCGCTGTCACTCCTAAGCGCCGGCCCAGAGCTAGTTATAGCGCTATATATATCGCTTTTGTTTTCTAGCAGCAAGTCTTCTTGGTCTGCTGAACTCTTCGTCTTGGAACTGATCACATCCTATGAAATATGGTACGTATCCTCTGTATTTCTCCGGGTACACCGCCATGTAGGAATGGCCATGCTCTCTTAGGATAGATGCCGAGATTTCATCTTCGCCGATGATATAAAGGGCCCGTTTACTCCCAGCATAAGAAAAGTTAACGAAATTACGTTCACTCTGGCGTGCCGAACCGTCTTCGGTGATCACTTCACATAGCTCACTCTGATCAGTAGGGGTGCTTAAAAATTGAAACATATAGGTATAAAGGCCAGAGGATACTGCTATAAAACTGAAAACAGAGGAAACGACGCTCCGCGAGTGATACCGTGGGAGAACTCACATCCAATAATATCGGATTTGCGTAATTCATATAAGAGACTTTCCGAGTCTCCGGCTTTAAAGAAGAGGACTTGTATGTTTTCCCAACCCCGTTCATCGCCATAGAGTCCACTAATATTCATATGGTCGTAAGGGGCACCGGGATAACGAACTGTCGGTTCGTACATAACCAATTCATCGTACCATGCTGACCAATATTGACCCATATTGACTAGACAATTAATTATCAGAACTCTAATTCGGCGTCGGCAGCTAGGATTTTGCTTTGCTTGGAATCCGGTTTTCTGGGGCGGGATGAAGAGGAATGGGGGTTTGCAGAATAAAAGTTGCTCATAGTGTCCTTTACAGCCCTTTATATTATTGGTATACTATAAATAGCGTTATACTGAATAATCGAACAAACCCCCCACATGCACATTTGAATATCCAGTAAATGAGCTCACGGGTCGCCATCCAATATGCGGTAGTAGCCTACAACCTATCAATAGTTCAAGTTGTACACTAGCGTAATGTCAGCCGTCTATACAAAGTATGCGCGATTGCACATGGTCGATCGTACTGGGGCTAAATATTCCCCGCTAGCGGATAAGGCCATCAAATAACGGGATAAGATATTAGCACCGTAGAGATATGATATATAAACCGCGCAAGTTTCAAGGATCAGCGATTTCGTGGTCGTGTGAAGGCGATATAGATTCAGTATTGAGGTGGATGATTTCCAACAGGATAAGCATCATCTTGCAAACACTGTAAAGACCAAAAGGAGACTTAAACAATGAAAAATGACTTCCTGTTGTCACCAATCGTCATTAATCTATTCCAGAGACCATTCTCCTCCAGCTTTCTGGTCAATAGATCAACATTTTCTTCCTTCGTGCCATTTGTATCAAATTCGATCAACATGCCGCGTTTTCGATAAGCGTTTTCTACCGGTACAGTCTCTGTTATATACTCAGCAAACCGTTTCTCGAATACCCCTTCGTTATCATTCCCGTCCCGTCCCCGTGCCAAATATCTTGCTTTAGCAATCTCTTTGTTGACTGTAAAAGAGAGAACAACGTCCGGTTTGCTACCGCCTTTCAGGGTGAGGTCATCTGAGAATGGCCATGTATTCCACGACTCTAGTTGCTCCATGCATCTTGGAAAGCCGTCCAACAGGATACCATTACAAGCCTCTTGATTCATCATTGCGTCTTGTATCGCTTCGAGAATGAATGGATTGAGCTCTTCGGGTATCAAGAACCCTTGGTTTTGGAGTTTCTGCTGAATACGCTCTGCAAGTGGCTTGTCTCGGTTTGCACGCATCCAGATCCTGAGACTGTCGCCGACGGAGAAGTGTACTAGGTTGTAGGCTGTTGCGAGGTGTGTGCATAGGGTACCTTTGCCAGCGCCTGGAGCTCCTGTGAAGTATCAGTTATTGATACACGGTGGATGGAAAGGAGCTCTGCTCATACCGAGTATAAAAACAATCGCGAAATGCCTTCGCGTTCCATCAGGGTTGTCGTCGGTTTCCATGTTGGTGAAGTGGTGATGAGTTGGCTCTGCCTTTATATTGAAAAGGACTGGGTGGGGAGCTTTATCGGGTCTGGAGTATAAAAGCTAGAATAGAGTGCCTACCGGATACTTCCTCCCAATGCGCAGAGACAGTCAAGCTCAACGGTATAGAGCGTACACGGGAAACAGGCAATATGTGAGTGATAGTCCAACACGATGACCCCATTTGTTGATCTCTCGCCATATATCGCGGCATTCTTTTCGTCTTCTCTTCCTTCTCACCCATCTCCACCTCCGATACAGCATGCAAACCAATCTAACGGCGGAACCTTTAACCTTGCACATAAGAAGATGCCGTCCTACTTCTTGATTTCGGTCTTAAGCGCCGTGCTCATCTTCATCTGTACTGCCATCCAGTACATCTACGGCCGAGGTCATACTGACCCCACGACGGACCCCGATGCACCTGTTTCGGTCAACTACTTCCCATCTCGAAAATGCAACTATAGCTGTGGATTCTGCTTCCACACTGAAACTTCTTCCTACATCCTTCCAATAGCCGAAGCGAAACGCGGACTTCTTCTCCTCAAGCAGGCCGGTATGCGCAAACTCAATATCGCCGGTGGAGAACCATTCTTGAATCCAAAATTTCTCAGCCAGATACTGCAATACTCTAAAGAAGAGCTCGGCTTAGAAAGCATCAGCATTATCAGCAATGGTAGCAAAATACGTGAGGACTGGCTCGAAAAACACGCCAAATGGTTGGATATCCTTGCCGTCTCTTGTGATTCTTTCAATCCGGAAACAAACAAAAAAATTGGGCGAGGGTCCGATGGTGGAAACGTTACTAGACTATTCCAAATTGCGGAATGGTGTCGAAAATATGGAATCAAGTTCAAGTTGAACACAGTCGTCAATATCTACAATTGGGACGAGGACATGACAACCCAAATCCAAGAGCTGGCACCATTCCGATGGAAGGTCTTCCAATGCCTTATCGTTGCAGGCGAAAACGACGACGAGACTAGAAAGACGGATGCTAGGAAGTTTCTCGTTACCGAGGAGCAATGGCAAACGTTTTGCCGGAGGCATAAGCACCTGGAAAGTTATGTACCTGAAGACAACAAGCATATGGCGGGCAGCTACCTGCTCTTAGATGAATACATGTGTTTTCTGGACAAGGGCGAAGGCATGATGACCAAAAGCGAATCGATTTTGGAAGTCGGGGTCAAAGAGGCCATGAAACAGGTTGTTTGGGACAAGAAGTCCTTTGTGGAGAGGGGTGGTATTTATGATTGGAGCAGGCCGGAGCTGTATATGCCACAAGAGGCAGGCGGCTGTAGCGGCAATATTGGCGATGTTGGGCTTCAAAATTTAAAATGGTAAACTGACCTCCAGGACACAAAATAGGTTTCGAAACGCCTGGTTTAGAGCAAGGACATTTTCAAAAGGCTCGAAAGGGAAATGTAAATTATGACCGTAAAAAGAATTAAAGGAACCTAGCTTCGTCAGACCTCCAGCCTGATGTGATCACAATTAGATATTTTTGGAATGACTCACTCAACAGCACAACGGAATGGCCCGTTTCGCAACGTTCCCGGATCCCCAGGATCTATCAGGAAATAAAGATATTACAGACTATTTTTGACAATAAAAAGTCGCACTGTCTCTCGCTGAACATCGAGATGTGTTGGCAGTGCTAAAGTTTCGAAGTTCATGGATCCATGTGACGGTAAAGGCCATATCGATACTCTCTGTGTATCTACCGGTTTATGCTACGAACTCCTGATCATTACGTAACTTGAAACAATCACAAACCAGATAAATATCACGATGCAGTAATGTATTCGAAAGCAAAGCTGGTTCGAATCCAGCCCGATCGAGTATCTGAATCCGAAGCCCTGGTGCAGTAGAAATTCTGCACATCAAAGTTAATTAACGAGTGGACCGCCCTTGCATTTAACTCGACTACAATCCAATGGTACCTAATGGTATTTTATTATATCAAGTGTAGCCTGGTCTAGTAACAGGTGCACAATACGGGGGACCAATTGCCAAGCTATTGGCTTTTGTAGCAGGTTTTTGCTTGATGAACTGATATATCGCGATCGATCGCCGATTGGCCAATCTCTCCAACAAGGAAAAAATAGGAAGTTTCTTGCAACCTTAAAACAATGCGACGCCTATTGGGCAATATAGCTATTTTGCAAAAGACGGGTTAGTGTCCACGACGGCTGGGGATTCGAATAGTGTTGTCTTGATCTAGGTATCTGAATCCTTCAATATTAATTCGAAAGTAGTCGATCGCTAGTCTAGCTTCGGTGTATACATGTACAACCAACGGTTAAGACAACTGGAATGTGCTTCATAAATTACGTATGCCCGGTTGATCATATATGCATAAACGGATTATTCCGCATCCATTGATCAAGATGCACATGTGTATCTTATCAATATTGGGTCGGCCTTGTTAGATTGCGTCGGGGATCTGAGATCGATCGCTGGATATCCGAATTGGTGCTTAATCCATATGGTCCAACTCGATCCTGATTCCGCTTCCGAAAACCTGCAAGATCAAAATCCAGAATTCTCTATTATCATTCGCTGTTAGTCTGGGAGTCGCCCACCTATGCCTTGGGTCTAATTCGCTGTTTTTGATCGCGGAATCTGAAAAGGGTTTAAGGCATAAACATCCCGCAGCGCGTTAAGCCGAATTAGTTCTGCATGCCTAGAATATTCGCCTGGTCTGGGTCGCTCCGATATTCACCTTCAGCCTCACCAGATTTTGAGAGATTGACGTGAAGTATTTCCTGTTTGGTGTGCAACTCAGAAGGGGAACTGTCCTTGCATATCATGATATCACGGCACTTTCCAGGGTTCAAGAAAATAAAATGCGGAGGGGTGTCTCCGCTCTATTTTCCAGTATTCTTTTCCTGTCAGAAATTTCTTTGCTCCTCTTTTGTTATCAGTCTCGAGGCCTCGAATATCAACATACAAAATGCGTTTTGCAATAATTAATACTGTTGCTTTATTTGCGGCCTTGGCAGCGTCGGTGGCTCTAGAAGGAGGACCAGACCGCAGGACCATACCATTCAAAAACTGCAGGCTTGATAAATGCTTGAAAGGTAGTTGAAGCAACGTTCGCAATTGATACAACGGCATTTCTGATTTATTGGTTTAGCCATTGTTTTGCCAATATTTCCATTGAAACTGGGTCGCGTCGATTGCGCCTCCTATTTTCGAACTACAGTCATATCAGCATTGAGGTGAATCCCCACAAAGTCCCATAAACTTTTGATGAATCTATCCTTCTAAGCTTAACCGTTCCCGAAGAACCTCAACAATCACTCAGACCACTATAGTCGCGACAGAAACCGTTACTCAGGCATTCGTACCGCGAAATGTCAAGTTGAAACGATCCACTGTAGTCCCAACCCGCATTCCAAGTTATGCATCCGCATGTTCGGGCAGTGTACGATACTCTAGTGCGTGCTCATGCCTGGGCGCCACTGCTGCGACTATCACGCGCCGAATCCCACTTACGACGACATACGTTACCGTTAGTGCAACAGCGACTACGACGGCTTGTTATCTATGGTTCGAGAACCCACCTTGCTGTCTAAAAACAGATACCCCCTGCGATATTGGTAATCCGGGACAGTGTTGCGCGGCAACTTGTGGGGTTAATCCTGAGCTTGGGCCGGATTATTATTGTTATTAGTTTGGGTTGGAGCTTGATGGCGGGAATCAGACGTGTGACATGTAGTTGATGGATTGTGGTATATATCTGTTAGCAGAGGATTTCTATGAAACTCTGTATACTACGTTTCTATCTTCATTCAATCAAGCAACAGTCAACAGTATTAGATATGAGTGCCAACGATCTTAGGAGCTTGTGTAGAGGCTATCAAATTATCTGTAGCTTGCATCGTGTTCCAGCATCCCTACAACAGTAAATCACCTCGGTTACGAGACTGAAATCACCTTATAATGATTTCCTATCTATAGATCTAGGAATTTCTTATTTATATACGATATATAGGATGTTCCAAATCTAATTCATGTTGATGAGTTCTTCGGGTATCTAGTGTATGTCTACGTTGAATAATATATTATAACCCAAGCGCTAGCTGTTTGGTAAGATGGGAGATGCTGCTATTGAATGCCTGATTTCCCTTGCATCCGTTTCTTCTATCCCTCTGATGGAACTTAGGTGCGTTGAAATTGTTGCATCACACCTCAACAGCGGCCGACAATAATTAGCCTCGAATCGAGGTTAGACAATAATTTCCAGGGTTTAATTAAATTTAAAAGCGATTGGTTCCTTACATACGCTGCGAGGCCGCTATACGATCGCGATGAAGGATCACCGATCTAGATCTCTCTACAGAATAAACTAGTACTTGCTACCTAACTTCACAGCGCTAGCGGACCCCTGCCGAGCTTCAACTTTCGCTCAATGTGGTAATAATCATACCCCTCGATCGGTTTTGAGGATTTATAATATTCGCCTATCGCTTTGATTAATTATGCATCTGCTGAGAGGAAATCAACATCATGATATTAGGCAACCGATCAGGCTACCGAGAAGCAAATGACGGCTTCAACAATACTTGAAATATTGGACTTCTGCTTCTGAAAGGCTATAGCTCTCAGAAGAGATGTGAGTATAAGAATCATCCGGACCGCTGCTGTGAATACTTTTTTTTCTTCATCATCGACTCCTGTTTAAGAGTACTCTCTTTGATAACTCTACGTCGTTCTTCACTTCTAGTTGCCGAATTTTTTCACTCACGCTCATTTACAATATTGCCCAGGAAAATCTCAAGTTCAGCTACTTTAAATCAAACCCACGAGTCAAGATGCTGCTGAGATATATCCTTCTCGCCACGTATTATATCGCCGTGAAGGCTGCGCCTGCCGCTGAGCCAGCACCTATGGTAAGTTTCCCCGAAGAACAAAAATGGAAAAAATGGGCAAAAGAAGATGGTGCGGTCGATCGGCAGTTACTAGTACAGCGTTCTAACACAAACCTATAGCCTCTAGGCCTAGATATCGTTTCAGACCTGTTGAAGGATGATCCGGCTGAGAAGGACATCAAAATCGCCAATGGTGGACCAGTTGGGCCTGGACTCAGCGAAGTTGTTGCAATCGCCGAACAACTTCTCAAGAAATATGGTATTACAAAGACGTATGCCGATATAGCGGATCTCGACGCGGGAACTCTCCAAATCGTCGCAGGTATCCTTGGGGTTGATGGAAAGGAAGGCATCATTGCGGCCCCCGGGAAACTCCTCGGTGGTGAGTCTCCAAAGAACTCGAAACTGGACGCGGCAAATCAAAAGATCCTGCCTACGGATATATACAAACCAACTTTACCCGCATCAGAGCAAGATGGTATCAAGTTCCACAACATTGACGTTGTCAGCTTTTTACCTGGTGTCGTGGACGAGACTTGGATTGTTGCTTTCGGCGGCAAGGAGACTCATTTTGGAACCAACAAAGCTTGCTTCGCATTGACTGGCGGCAATCTTCAGGTGTCAGGGGACGCTATCAAAGCTAGGTGCCTGAGCAAGGACATCAGCGGCGAGGACAAGGGCTCTCCTGCGCAAGAAAGGAGGCCCTTAAAAGAAGAGAAATGCCCTCCATTAGCAATAGCTGGGATCATGGGGGGGAAAGTTGTTACGTTCAGACCTGGTTCAGTGAGCGAGCCGGTACGAGTTGAAAAGATTTTAATGTGTTGGGGCACAATTCCAATGGATCTCTTACCCCGGCCCCCACTCCCTGGACCGCCTGGACCGCCTGAACCTGGATTCCAACCAGGCGTCAACGAGACTTCTCCATTGCCTGACACCCCTTTCCCTACTCCCGAGAGCGTCTCGGCCTCCGTCAGAATTCCCAAATACGCGATTCTCAAGTTCAACGATGTCTTGGCGCAAGAGGAATAAAGGGCGCGGGTCTGATGATACGGCAGTTCACATTAATAACTGTCTCTGAGAGGGCAAGGCTGGGGTTCTGCAAACGTTGCTGTGTCGAAGCAAGAAGCTCTTTTGTACC
The DNA here is from genome assembly GCA_036971725.1 of Arthrobotrys conoides. Taxonomy (NCBI): domain Eukaryota; kingdom Fungi; phylum Ascomycota; class Orbiliomycetes; order Orbiliales; family Orbiliaceae; genus Arthrobotrys; species Arthrobotrys conoides. The sequence goes on from JAVHJM010000006.1 coordinate 1,338,791, forward strand.
GGGTATTTAGCACTTAGGAGAGGATAAATTCACCTTTTCAATCTTCGTTTTTGTCGACCATTAAAAGAGTATTGAGGCTAGTATTGTTTTCACGTTTCTATTCACATTCTCAGGCTTGTTTTACAAACTACGTATATATAGTTCCATATCTTGTGTAATAGTTTAATATATTAGCACCGCGAAATCCCAAAATCTAAAAAATATCTTATTTTATTCGTGTGAGGATTATTATGTGTTCAGTAACGGATATTTTGTTCGGATATTTGGGTGGGTACTACACGGTAGGTATACCTGGTCTACCTACCTGCTTCTACAGCCTGTACCTGTATACTAAGTGATTAACACCCAGTTAGCCTATGATAAGTAACTCTTAGTCTATAGAGGCGCAAGAACATCGGCCTTTAATCACGAGTAGGTACTTAGCTACCGTATACCTGGGTACTAGCCACCTAGTGTACGTATGAGTCTTAAAGCAGTCGCTGAGGGTTCTGGAAATCGGACTTCCAACAAAAACAACACGTAGCTGCTACGAAAGGTAAGTACCTATATCCCTCAGTCTGTGAGATTAAGAGTCCTGTTTTAATTCTTATGCTTCAAATTTGAAATGTAGTATATTGAGTCAGTTCTGTTAGATTGTTAACAAGCGGTATCGCTGAATACATGAAATCGATAGAAACAACCGGTTTCGAGTCCAGCCAACGCAGCACCTTAACATCGACAGTCTAGGTAGTCAGGCTAAAACCCGAGCAAGGAAAGTCTACATTTCAACCACCACATGTACAGAATCAACCCCTAATATCGGCCGACATGAGATCCCGAGATCTTAAGAGATTATATTCGCATTACAGTGTCTACGTAAAACAGCCTCTGGCTGATTGAGTAACCCAAACTGAAATAGTTATCCCAGTATCGCCGGTGATACTAGTAGAACCCCCAGCACATCTCGAACCAGTACAGCAACCCCCAATGACAGCCATTGCATCGCCCAGATTTCTAACGTAAATATTCGTATTCGCGAAGAGATAGTAATTTCCAACACAGATCTTAACCGTTCCCCAAGTCCAACTAGCGACCTTCAAATGTTCGATATACAACCAATCGGTACGAGGCCAGAAACTATTTTCAAGCGCCCAGTAGTCGCTAGTGTTGAATGTATAGTAATCGGGGTCGTAGCATGTCGCGCCACGTTTGAAGAGACGTTCAACGTTTCGCTTGTTGGGGGATATTGCCTGTTTTACTGGGATATCGAAGAATTCTACCTCGAGATCAGTTGGGGCGGCTATAGCGGCCGTAGTGGTTGCGGGCTTTGCGATTGCCCGTGGTAAATGGATGTCGGATGATGCAGCAATCACTCCGCTGGGCGATAGTGCTTCGCCGACGGGTGCTGCGGATGCTACGGAGAGCAGTAATCCGATAAAGGCCAAAATAGTAGTCTGACGCATGATTGGGAATGCGATAATAGATCTTGATAGAGATATCGTTAATCAAAAAGATGAGACTGCTTCTTTTGCAGATAGACTGGAGGACGTAGAAAATGATTCGAGTGCTGAGTAGCTAGAAGCCTATGGAATGGGAATGAATAAAATTTCTATAATGGAAAACCTCAACTTTTTATACTTCTATTGCACAAACCAAAAGCCAATCTGATAGAACAGATTATCCGTTTTTCGAAGTCTCCTACAGTATACTGTAGAGCCTACACGCGAGAGTTAGAGCCGCTTCCACAAGTACAAGTCTGCGCCAAGAGGCCCGTAAAACCTCAGGAAAGCTTATCTAGTCATCCAATATATTCGCAGAGAGCGAAATTTTAATATTCGTCTCGTAATGTCAACGGTGAACCTTCTATTTACGCTCCTTCACCGACGCGACCTGGGGTTTCCCTGGAACATGCAGCGGATTTATGTTTACTAACTGGTTCCATCTTGAAGCGATGCAACGCATGATTGGTCGTATTGGTAGGTGTATACATAAGCCTCCCGCTTTCAAGGGGTACATTGCCTTCTGTATATCTACCCCGGGAATGTTTGCGTCATGCGTTGATAGTCCGATAAGATATCACAGGATTATTAGTGGACCAATTGCCACAAAAGCCTTAACTACCCGCAGCATGCGGGCAGACTTTTCTTTTGATCTATCGATAGTGTGTTCCACTTAAAGTGCTGACTGCTTCGGTAGGCAAGCTTTCTGTAGTGGAACTCCGGTTGATCTTTATACAGAAGGAAGCCACGTTACCCAGATATTTCTATTACGAAAAGCTATATATATTGACATGCAAGATGCCAACCGGCCGGCCAGGCCATGATGGTTTGAAACGAAGCTTTTCCTCCAAATATGTGTTTACTCATCGGTCTCTATATCAGACGATGCTAGAACGTTCCTCTTTAGGCGCCGCACTGACCTGCTAAGAATTAACCACTTACAATGCATCGATAATCGCAATTCGGAGAAGATATGTATACTTGTACTTAGCCGAAAGGATCGTAGAAATTGAACTCTAGAACTATGAGGGTTCGAACTCTCGGTTGATTGGTCGAACACTACTGTCATATATGAATCTGGAAACTATGCCGGAATACTCTGGCTCGTTATATATATGGTGAGCACCGCACACGCACCAGAAATCATCATTTCAACTGGGAAATCAATTGTGTTGCCGATGTTGTAAATTATTCACAACCCGATAACTTAGTACTTAGGTAGCAATGCAATGACCATAAACGTTCTGTTCATGAACGTTGCGAGAATGACTGAATCGACTGGAATTGAAGCCTAAATAATCTGATGATATATCAGTAGCCTTGGATAGATACAACGAGCATATCGATACGAACTGACATCTAATTGCGGTCCTCCACGAACCATCACGAGTACTCCCATTGATTGTATCGACACCTCGCCCCACCCTCCGGCTAATATCAATTAAAACAGATCCCAGCGATATTATAATCTAAAGTGGATTTTTTCAATCCTGTAGACCCGATACGATTGGATACTATATAATACAAATTAAATTCCAGTTCACTTTTAACGCCAAAGTTTGGATGGAATCGCGGGGAGCGAACGTGTAGGCCCAGTCTCCTGGTGTTGAGTAATCGGCTGGTGGTTTAGTGAACAAAAAAGTCGCTACGAAGGTTAAGCTTCGCCCAGGCGAATCCTAGCCGAAAATCTGCAGATGCAAAGACGCTTGAATCTTCGAACCAGTGAAGCCGCTTCTTATCGATCGAAATCATCAAGTAACTTAGTTCATAATCTAATCCATGTAGTCCCGGCTTGAAGATATATATAGCTAGGCCCCGGACTAACATCTCGGTGCTTCGGAATTCGGAATTCCCAATAGAGTCTGACTTCTTTGTTTAGTTTTACTACGCCAGACGAAAGTTTCTGAATGAGGTATATGGGATGGTCTTAAAGATGAAATTGATGGTTCTTGCCGGCCTTAAGCCTGGAGTTATTTATGGCGTCCTGGTTGGTATGATGTAGAAGCAATGTCACTTTCTGGCGCCAATGGGTCTTTAGTTTTATGATAAATCGCGTCGGATCGATACTCACCTCACTGAGCATCTGGCTAAAATGCAGATGCTAGATGATTCAACGGGAAGTCAGGGGGAAAAGTGGGTAAACTCACGGACAAGTTAGTATTAGACATACCGATCTGATCATGTTCGCGCAAATTCGTGCATCAGCGGCTTTGAAGCCGCGTGTACCTACCAAAGGGCACTCCGGCTCATTGGCTATCTTTATTAGTTACGTTAAGGGTGGTCTTGTTCCTAGACGTGACAAAGGATATGCGGCCAGTATAGGTGCTAAATAGATATTAAACCTAGAAATTCATTCAAAGGGTAAGACTACACATGAAATAACTCATTCGAGAAGGGGGGATTGTAGTGCTATCTTACTACTCAGGTTGCCTAATTTTAAATCCCAAAATACAGCTATAGCACGTTAAGTCAAGCGTCGATGTGTACGCTAAGCTCTAATGAGCCGAGATATTCAAGGTATAGACTCAAATTCAATCTACTCCTACTTCTACTAGTCCTACTCTAGCCTGCCTATCTTCCGACAAAACTCCCTGCTCACTTGCGTATACATTCTAATCACCACCAGAATCTAATTTCCATCGTCTAAATCTCCTATCACAACTCAACCTTCAGAATCCAACATCTCCGCCAAAATATTGTCTCTATCAGAGCAGAGACTTTTTAGCAAGTCCAGACTGGTGGGCCTGGAACTTCATAACGGTCGGGTTGCACCTAGATGCGGTATTAGTGAAAGTGCTCTAGAATTTAAACCCGATAGGGTAATACGGCGAAGCTAGGGACTATGCATACCCAGTTTTCGTGAACGTTCAAGAACAAGCCGGGCTCATCAGTTCTGTAGGCGCCTGGGAATTGGGCAAAAGGCCATGGAGCGCCAGTTCCGAGCCCGTTGGTAACCCTCAATTGTGCGCATGCACCGAAGAATTCGTGTTGGCCCTCCAGGAAAGCAATGTGAATGGCAATGTGTTCAACACGGAGAAGGTACTCGCCGGATGGGATACACTTGGGGACCTGGATGTGAACTTCGCTTGCGTCTGTGGTAAAGTTAGTATCTCTTGGTCTACCATGAAGTGGATGAGCTCGAAACATACTGTAGTGTGGCCATTTGAAAGTTTCAATTGGAGCTGGAGTAGTTCCGATATAAGGAGTGGTCTGGTTGATTTTGAACCAGATAGGTCCACTACCATCCATAGTACTAGCCGTCTTTCCAGTTGGAGCACGGGCCATATACCAGACGAGTGGGCCTTCGTGAATGATCCGACCATCGACAGTGAAACCGACGGTATCACCAGCTTTGACAGTGAGAGTACCAGGGTCTGGAATGTTCTCATCTTCGAAGCAGCGAAGGGTGGTGGAGTTCAAGTCAAAGAGCGGGAAGTGGGAGATGTGGTTGAAAGTGCGGCGGATGTAAGTGTAGTCCGGAAACTTGGCGCCCTTGTAAAGAAGATTGGGGAAGGTGTCTATAGATCGTTAGTGACAAAGACCTTGGCCTGGAGCCAGAATCTGGGAAGGGAGTGAAATACAGTGTCCCATAGCGGTAGGGAGAACGGCTGCAAGAGCAACAACAAGGCCAAGTGGTGCTAGCATTTTGACTTTGGACTTTGTAGAGTCTGATGTTTGTGAATACTTGAGTAAGATGGTATTTATTATAAGTCTTTGGTTTAGAAAAGCTTGCTGTTCGAGATGATTGTCTTGCTTGCTTACTTAGTTTCTGTTATTGAGGGGGATTGGTCGGTCTTTTATACACCTCCCGTCCCTTCGTTCGGACAGATGACGGGAAGATTATCACAACGACACAGAGTTGATGATTTCGATTATGTAAATTGATCTCGTACCGGAATCAGAGTCAGTATCTCGTAATTCAGAACCTCGCCATTCCAATGACGGTTCGGTATACGAGCTGCTTACGTGAATGGGGGTCTTCCACCTTGAAATTCAGCGTAAGTTGTAATATGTCGTATTCGATCGTCATCCGGTGTTAATGATCTGAACGCTGATGCTGTGGAGTAACCAGTCGCTGAAGCTATTATACGAACACAAGTATTATCCAAAACTAGTTTTGTAGAACGACTATGGTGCTTAAGAAAAAGTAACTATTGCTTAGAGTAGCCCCGGTGTCCTCCGGACGTCTATAATAAGGTGTAATATGCAAATGTCTTAAACTATCTGTCTCGAAAGTTAACATATATCGGAATTCTGATAGTATTGGGCACATATAATGGGGACGGCTGGAGAGATAACATGTGCATATGGTTAGTTCATACCGCGTGCCGGTACCTCGTACAAAATTTAACCAGCCATAGGTGCACGGATATATATCTATAGTAACTTGCCTTATGGAACCTCAACTGTAAACAGAATAATTGAAATTTTAAGTTACATGCTTACTCATGGTTAAGCTATCGACTATTGGAGAGGATATAAGCACACCTGACTGATAACACCATGAACTGGTCATAGGAAAGAGTAAGAAATTTGTGCGAATTCGAACGACCAAATCCCAGCTAATCGTTATATTATAACATCTCTTGCCGATCCCAGTGTTATCCATACTAGCTCTCGATTACTAGCTAATACTTCCCCATTTTCCTGATTATAATTATTACCAAAAATTAGATCGGTCCAAAAGCACAAAAGAATATCGTCCTCGTGAGCCTGGTATACGTATATGTGGGTAATTAGAACTACCACCCACTGAAATGTTAAGGGAGAGCGCAGACAAGCGACAGTATCACCGAGCTAATGTTATGGCCCCACGTTCAATTCGTATAGTCTAAGAGTTCTGTAATTTGTAAATTTATTTAAAACCAACTATAGCCTGCAACCGTATATATCCGGCTAGTGAAGGTACCGTGAAATATAAAGAAACTTATCACTAGAGTGATACAGCCTAGCCTTGCAAAGCTCGGTACGGAATGGAAACCTATATGGATATGCCTTGTTTGACTTTTGCCACGAGGAGGTCCCATTAACCTGTGAAATCGAACCCGGCAGCTGCGCTGTCGATCCGGCTGCATGGGTCCAGGATATGGAGATTTCGAGTGCAATTTGGGTCTTACCCATGCATGCATGTCGGGGCCATCAAATTAATGATACGACTAAAACAGTTTTATAATATTGGCGGAGACGCCACCGTTGCAATCAGGAAGCCTCTCCAGATCAGCGCAGTTCCAGAATCGGTTAACCACCAATGAATTATAAAAATTACCAGAACATTTGATTGACCAAAATTCAGTCAAATTTGAAAGTGCGAACGAATAAATTCTTTTTCCTTCGATGGAATCGATATTTTACAAAATTTAAAGAATTTAATTGGATTGATTATGTATGGAGCATTGAGACGCTGAAGAAAGATGACAGTTTCGGCTTACGAAACAAGTCACTGCGTAAAAACGAGCCTGAGAGCCGCAACAACTAATCAGGAATTTACGACAAGATTAATACTTCTTCGGAGTACACGGGTGGGGGATCGGGAAGACAAGGATAGGCACAGTCAGCACAGCTACGAGGTCCACATCAATATTTAAGAGGTTCCGTTCTACAGTGTCCTATAGCAGCACCCCCACATCGGACTTCTGAATATTGCATATGCAATGCAAATTGTTGCACAAGATGAACAGGGGTCTTTTAGATGGAATTCTCGTACCCAACAATATTATGGATCCCAGAAATATATTTAGCTGCAGTTGCTATGTATAACGCAATTTCACCTGAAGCGACGGAAAGAGTGAGAGAATCGAAATAGTTGCACTCTGCAACGCTGGAATAGTCCAGTTGAATTCAACCAACATTGAACTTTTTTTTAGTAGTAGTGGAGCTCTTAATATCGGGACCGGGTGGGCTAGTTGGCGAGTGAGCGGGACGAAGCGGATATGGCAACTAAGCCAAAATCACCCGTTATTCGAAATATACCCGAGCAGTACCCACAGGCCGGAAAGAGATCGGAATGTAATATTCACAATGGTCAGCACGTGGAGCGAAAGGTTCGTGCGTGCCCGCGCCCTAAATTAATATGCAAGAGCCTCCCCACGTCACCTGCATCTTCGTGGATTCACACTCGAGATGAGCCTTGCAGAAATCATGAGTTCGTATCCCCCACCAACGAACAGCGAATTGTAAATTGAAGTACAAGTATAGACTCTGCTAGCTATATTCACATTTCTTAAGTTTCATCCTTCGTACTTTAATTGATCATACGATGCTCACGGACCTTCAACTAAGGATATTCCACATTTTAGCAAAAGAGTTGACCAATAACCTTGCCCTATAAACGAAAGTACCCCCAAACATCGACTTCGAGGTAGACGATACGAGATAATGACAAGGCCACCTTATGATCGACGCAAGGATTGGTTTTTCGGAACGTTCTATCCGGGTTCTTTCGAGTATTTTGGGTCCAAGAGCCCTCGTAATGGTTATCCTTGGACCTGGAGCACGGGATGCTGGTTGGCTGGAGAAAGCTTGGCACTCGGCTTGTTTGGGGTGGCTGTGGTAATACGGGCTCGTAGCCTCGATTTGCCGATGAACTAGACCAGACCAAGAAGTCGAGGGATCTGATGCGCAGGACGAAAAATATATCTGCACATCCTTGATGCCAGCAGCCACCCGCACAGCCTTACTGCATATGTGTGGCGGCAAGAACAGCCTTGAGGGTGGATTCCAAGTACAAACTATCAACAACGGCGAGTATACAGGTTCCGTTCCTTGGTAGTATGATTTTTCTGGGTGATGAAAATATGGACTATGGTCAGCTTGTGGTTACGTCAAATATCTCCATAGCATATCCATCAAATAAGAACTTCAATGACATGCGATTCTCTCGCTATAAGCCTATGATATTCTACTAAAAATTCAACCTGATGCCCGACCCCGCAACTGATAAATCGAAAGAAATTAGCTGCGCAAGGAACTCAACTAACTGCGCTTGCACGTGGGAAGTTTTGTTGGATGAAACGAGAATCCCATCGAGATTGTCACAATGGGCAAATCTCGTACTGTGTTTGTGAGATTGCGGTACCGACGCCGGTGGGAATTAGTCAGAAAACGAATATCGAGAACTTCGACGATTTAAACGTAACTTTGGCCTAGCTTAGTAATAAGTAATACATTGATCTAATGACTAAAATACCGTGAATCTTCATTAAAATACCTAGGCAGTTTGACTTATCCCAGGTATCGACTGTGAAGGTTCGACGTTCACAAGGGGTGCCCAGTGTCTGTTTCTGGCTGGTCTTGTGCTACCCTCAGAATGACACACAACGCAAAAAACAGTCGGCAACATCAACGACGAACAGGCAGCGAATCTGGAGAGCTGTAACTGCAGCGACATTATCCAACGATGCATTGAATTGGAAAATACAACCAACCAACCGTGTCACAAGATCCAGAGACTGCTCGTTTCTATTTGGGCTAACGGTAACATATCCTACATAGCCCGGAACCTGTAAATTGCAGGTAATACCAGAGCTGTTTGCCCTGGTTAAAGAACAGTTGTAAATACGTAAAAACGAGTAGATTAACCACTTCGAGCCCATGCGAGCGGAAGAGTTGAATATTAAATTGCTTCCAGCTGGCTCTGTTGTCGCAATGCGCACAGTACAATAGGATCGCTATAATTGAACCGAAAAAAACCGAGTTTTTCGAAACTCTATACGCTTCATCAGCCTGGCAAAAGATATCTTATTCCTTTAAGAAAGCCTCTGATACGGAGCCGCCTGGCAGAAATTATTTTTCGGGATAGAAATTAGAATACAAGTCTCCTTATTGCTCGAATGGCAAGGTTACTTTGGCTGAGTTCCCTACTTAACAATCTTAGCACTAAAAGTTACTATTTTCCGAGGCTATGTTTATAGATATAAAAAGCCACAGAGTGTCCAGCCTCGAGGTATGAGTACGTAAATTTATATTTCATGTTCGCTTGCAACTGCTTTTAAAACCTGATCATCCCATCAAGTTCTCACCTATACAGTTCATTAAGTCCGAGAGAATGGAAATCAACACGAAATCACTCTGTCAGCTCAGAGCCTAGAGCACGATTAATGCAAAGCCCCCAGCCCTAGGTCCATAGTGCTGATATGATTTCTAGGATCATATTCTGCGTTCTTAGTCCTTGGGCAGAACGCCGGACTGCAATTGAGGATTAGTAGCGTTGCGGGTGAGCTGAGAAATGCACTGTTCGTCTCGCGAATACCTGTGCAGATGTGATTGGTTCGAAACGACAAGCATGATAACCATGCTCAAGCTCTTCGCAGATGTACCGAGTGGTGAAGCAAGAGAGCCCGAGTTTAAGCAATTGTATTCCGAGTTGAAACCTTTCCCTTAAAACTTCCGACTCTGAGGGCATATACACGCCTTTGGGGAGTGTCGGTGACCCTTATTGTGTTGGCCCTGGGGGAATCATGCTTCGTGCACATATATTCCGGAACAAAGCCTAATAACAACCCCATGAAGTCACTCTCGAGTCTGCAGCCGCATTCGCAAAAATGATGTTTTGCATTGAAGCTGGCAGTAACTATATTTCACTGGATAGTACCAACCGAAAATACTGCGCCTCCGCGAAGAGCACAGTGCTGAAAACAAGAGGCCTTTATTTAACTTTAGGACCGCCCACCAGCACCCCAGACTAGACCGTCCATCGCGTCTTTTCCAGACAAGTCTAGTCTAGCCTCGTTTCGACATCGTATACCAATATTCTAGAATTTTGTCAAGGAGCAGAAGAAGCCAACTCCGTTCAGCGCTGCAGCACTGCGTGCTAAATAATCATCAATTCGGATGACCGACCGCGAGATGAACGGGAAACGAGCTTTGGACGAGGACCACATCGAGGAAGGCTCGACTCACCTCCCGAGGCGGCGGAAAACATCGCACTACAGCCCAACCGATGCAGTCTCTGGGCACGAGAATGACTTATCAACACTGGAGCACGACTGTTACACCATCGCCTGGATCTGTGCGCTCCATATCGAGAGAGCAGCGGCTCAGGCCATGCTGGACGAAGTCCACAGCGCAGTAAGAACCTATGCAAACGACAGCAACACATATACACTGGGAAGCATTGGGCCGCACAACGTAGTCATTGCCTGCCTGCCCAATGCGCAGTACGGGACTAACAATGCGGCAAATGTACTCACAAATCTCATTCGGACTTTCAAATCCATTCGGTTAGGCTTAATTGTAGGAATTGGGGGCGGGGTGCCGGGTAAGGTAGACATACGGCTTGGTGATATCGTCGTTGGGATCAGGGTTATGCAGTATGATTTAGGTAAAATTGTGGAAGACGGAGAAATACAGCGGGCTGCAATACCAAAGATCCCTCATCCACTAGCCGGAACTGCTATCTCCGCTTTAAGGTCCAAACATTACCTAAGTCAGAGCTGCATCCCTGCTATTTTGCGGGAGAAGCTAGGAGAGCACACAAAGTTCGGCCGCCCGGACCTCCCGGACCGCCTGTTCACTGCGAATTCTCGACATATATCCTCAACGACCAACTGTGGCGAATGCGACGAATCGGAGTTGGTACCGCGAGGAATACGGCTATCATTTGACCCTGTGATTCACTACGGCGTCGTTGCTTCTGGAAACCAAGTAATGAGAAGCGGTACCATACGGGACAAAATTGCAAGAGAATTGGACGCTATTTGTTTTGAGATGGAAGCCGCTGGGCTGATGGATATCTGGCCGTGCCTCCCCATCCGAGGGATTTGCGACTATTCGGATGCTCATAAAAACAAGGAATGGCAAAGCTACGCCGCGGCTACCGCGGCGGCGTACGCAAGGGAGTTGCTATTGATGTTGCCAAATGCAGAAGCGCCGAAAAAATTATCAAATACGGTCAAAAGCGGTGAGTCGGGTGTATACACTAGCAGTCAGTAGTTTTGTACTTGAATACTTCTAACCATGATCCAATATTAGAGCAGGCACTATCTTACGACCGTCGAATGGTGCTACTAGATTCACTCAGATACGAACAGATCGATTCTCGAAAACTAGATATCAGGTCAGCGTACAAGAAAACGTGTTCTTGGTTTTTGAAACATCAGGACTATCAGGCCTGGCTGGATCCTGCTCAGCTATCAGAGCACTGTGGTTTTCTCTGGATCCGTGGCAAACCGGGTGCTGGAAAGTCAACAATCATGAAGTTTCTATACAATGAAACAAGGAAAAACACACGCGATGCAGTAGTCGCCTCGTTCTTCTTTCACGCCCGAGGGGGGACGTTAGAAAAATCCATTTCTGGGATGTACCGATCGTTGCTGCTTCAGCTACTCGAGGGCTACCCCGACCTTCAAACCGTATTTGATGATACTGAGCTTATCCCACAAAATCAGAGCGAATGCCCCCACTTGAATGTGCTGAAAGATCTTTTCAGTAGCGCAGTTTTTAATCTTGGCCAGCGTCCATTTACTTGCTTCATTGATGCTCTTGATGAGTGTGATGAACAGGAAATCAGGACAATGGTCCAGGATATTGAGGATCTAGCGGAAAGATCTACGGCGATGGGTACCCCGTTCCGAATTTGTTTCTCGAGCCGGCATTACCCATACATAGATATCGACCGAGGAATCAAACTCACCTTGGAGAATCAGTCAGGCCACTCTCATGACCTAGAAAGCTACGTTAAGACCCGTCTTAAAATGGGTAAGGGCGTGTTAGCTGAACAGCTGCGCTCTCAAATTCTTCAAAAGGCGGCTGGGGTTTTTCTATGGGTAGTTCTAGTAGTCGATATTCTCAATAAGGAAAACTCACGAGGTCGACTGGCTATACAAAAAAGACTCTCAGAACTTCCTAGTGACTTAAGCGCATTGTTTAAGGATATGCTTCAGCGGGACAATGAAAATATGGAAGAGCTACTGCTCTGCGTCATTTGGATTTTGTACGCGAAGCAACCTTTGAAGCCCGACGAGTATTACCATGCGCTATGGTGCGGCCTATCTTTAAAGAGTCTGGTTGATAAGGAAATCCCAGATGTATCTGAGCCTAATGCTGATGCTACTATCAACAATTGTGTTACAAGTTCCTCGAAGGGACTTGCCGAGATAACAAAATCAAAGCGCCCGACTGTTCAATTTATTCACGAATCTGTCCGGGATTTTCTGATTAAGGATAAAGGCCTCCAGCAACTCTGGCCCGACCATGGGATTGACCTAGAAAGCCTAAGCCATGAAAGGCTCAAAGAGTGTTGCAATTGGTACATGAGCCGCTACTTCCTGGTTGAAGCTATGGAACAGCTGAAAGTGGGTCAAGAAGCCAACCAAACAAGAGAAATCTCTGCCAACTACCCATTTTTGGAGTATGCTAGTCAGAATATACTATTCCACGCCAATGGTGCAGCAAGAGCTATACCTCAGAATAACTTTCTCTCGACCTTTGCAGTGCCAGATTGGATCGACACCCTTAACCTATTCGAAAAGTTTAGGACCCGGCGATACCAAAGAAACACCAGTCTCCTCTACATACTCGCGGAAAGAAACCTAGCAAACCTCATCCGGATCCATCCTGACAGGGTATCCTGCTTCAAGATTGAAAGGGAGCGATACGGACCGCCTCTTTTTGCTGCATTGGCTCTTGGGAGTCATGAGGCAGCTCAGGCACTTTTGGAAGCTCAGGCGCATGTCTCACAAGAATCTCAACCTCATGAGCTCTGTAAACGATACTCTGAGCAGATTGACAAGCGAATTACCTTGGGACGAAGTTTCGAGTTTTCGAAGAAGAAAGGAATCTTCGCTCATATGCTGGAGAGTGGTGGCGATATACTCCCTCTATTTCTCGTATACTCAGTTGACAAAAACCGTCCCGATATTGATGATCGCCTTGGTTCGTCGCCCTTGTCACATGCAGCAAGATTAGGGCGCGAAGAATCAGTTCGGGCGTTACTTGAAAGAAATATCGATACTTTCTGGGGAGATCTAAGTCGCATGCCGCCACTACACCACGCCGCTAGCCACGGAGACGAGGCAATATTCCGACTATTGTTTGAGAAAACACTTGAGATTAATTCGAGCAGAAATTATCCCCGAGATGATCTCTCTCGCGAATGGGATGATGGAGAACCAATATTCTTGGAGGGGGGGTGCGTGAATATTGACTCGAGGGATGGCAACGGTCGAACACCATTATCACACGCAGCTAGCAACGGCAATGAAGCAATAATTCGGGCGCTACTTGAGCAAAATGTTGATTGTAACTATGAAGACTCCGAGGGTAGGTCGCCATTATCGTACGCGATACAAGCGGGGCATGAAGCCGCTGTACAACTGTTACTTGAGAAAGGCGCCGATGTTGGGATAGGCACATATTCTTGGGGGACAATACTACATTCTGCCGTCACATCAGGAAAGGAAGCAATCGTTCGATTACTACTTGAAAAAAGTGTTGATATCAATATGAGAAATATGGATGGGGAGACGGCATTACACAAGGCCGCATATTCAGGGGATAAAACAATGGTACAACTGTTTCTAGACGGATCTGCTGATGCTGATCCTAAAGACCATGATGGATTCACCCCGCTGTTTGAGGCAGCCAGTAGAGGTCATTTGAAAATAGTTCAGCAGCTACTGGCTACAGGGAAGGTTGATCCGGATTCGAAGGACAACTATGGGAGGACACCACTACTGAGTGCTGCCGAGGCGGGACATCAGGGGGTAGTTCTAGAGCTACTTTCAATAAAACATGTCAATCCGGATTCGAGAGATAATCGCGGGAAGACACCGCTGTCAGCAGCGTGCGATAGCTCCAAAGATACTGCAATTGTTGTCGAGGAGCTACTAGCTACAGGGCGCGTTGACCCAAACTCAGAGTGTAAATCGGGATACACACCCCTAATCTATGCAAGCTGGACAGGTAAGGAGATGGTCGTCCAGCAGCTACTCGCTATCAATAGTGTAAATCCGAACCACCAAAACAAAGAAGGAAATACAGCACTGATGGTAGCAGTTAGAAAAGGCAGGACAAACATCGTTAGGCAGCTACTTGCTGTAGAGTGCGTGGATCCAGATCATAAAAATCATGGTGGTATTACACCTCTGTTGGAAGCAGTTCAAACCGGGAAGCAGACAATAGTCCAGCAACTGCTTGATACAGGACGTGTCAATCTAGACTCTAAAGACGTGTATGGAAATACGCCATTATCGGTAGCCTTCCACCTGAATACAAGAGATACGGAAAGAGGAGAGATACTGCGGCTCCTACAGAACCATCGAGACAGACATCTTACAGCGTCCCTTACAGCGGGAGTGTAGTTCGACACGTTGTCTGGCAACGAGACCAGTCGATACCCTCAACGGTACTATAGCTATGATTCCCATTTGTCTCACATCAGACTTTGCAAGGTTCCAACGCAATATCGAGTGTTCATTATTTCGTGGAATCTGGTGGGGACCTAAAGCGAAACTAGGCCTTGGCCTTGAACGAGACTGATCGAAAGAATTGTTACTATCCACTCCATAGGTATCAATATCTATGCAATTTTATACTTTATCACTACCTCGCACATACTTTATCTGAGTTTCTCAGGACTTTCATACTCCAGAGATGATCCGCACAGTGAAATTGGAGATAAAAATCTTCCGAAACGGAGACTCGAGCAAATTTAAAATGCCGTTGGCGAAATAATAGTCACTCGCGGGAATATAGATATAAAAATTCCAGATACACGGTTCAAGATGTAGTCCCAAAACTATCAACTGATGAGATCTCCAGATCTAAAAAAGGTCAATCTATCGTATTTCCAGTAATTTCACATGTACTAAGTCTATGGTAGCAGAAAACCCTAACTAAAAAGCAAAAAAAAAAAAAAAAGATGATGAATGCTAAAGCCCAACATATCTACTTTCAAGTAGCCTTTATGTTCCTCAAATCGCGTTCAAAAGTAGACATGACTCCAAATACAATATTGAAATGCTTGAGGCCAAGCACTTCGCCGTTAGTATCTGCAATGCTCAAGGCGGTCCTGATCGCATTCTTGATTTGCCTTCCATTCAAATCCACAGCCGAAAGTTCCTTATAGTCCTCTTCACCAATATCCGTCTCCCTCTTATCCATTTTAGTGATAAAATTCCTCCATATTTGCTCACGTGCGGCAACATCAAGTTTGCTGTAGCGAAGTGCGACATGAATTCGTGACTGGAAAGCATCATCGAAAGTTGATACGCGGTTAGTAGTCAAAAAGAGGATACCTTGGTAATATTCAACGAGACGAAGGAAGATGCTAACGAGAGCATTTCGTTTGATATCATGAACAGATCGCTCTTCAAGGTAGACATCCGCCTCATCCAAAAGAAGCACAGCTTTCCATCGTTGAGCCAAATCTAAAATACGTCGCAGACTCTTTTCCAAGGTCGATGCATTCGTTCCGAGGCTACCAGCAGAGATTGTATATAAGGGAGATTTTGTATATTCGGCAACGGTTTCCGCTGTCATGGTTTTTCCAAGACCAGGGGGGCCGTGAAGGACAGAGATGAGACCTTTACCCTTGCCTTCGATAAAATCATCGAATTGGCTCTGCTCGTTGATGTGAGTTTCCACAAGACCACGGATCAATTGTTTCGTCTCGGCTGGGAGCACAAGCTTAGAAAAGATTTCCGGATTCCATTGGATGTCTTGGATGTCATCGATAAAAACCTCCAGCCAAATCTTATGGTCATCAAGGGTAAATGCCGGAATAACAGCCGTACAGATCAACTTCTCATCATCCGTCAATTCAAGAAGTTCTGAGCTCTCTGGTCTATCGATCGGGTTTCCGTCCTCGTCATGATATTTGTCCTCGGTTTCATCTTCGACGGCTGCTCGTTTAAGTGCAGACAGGTACTTGCTTCCTCCGTAAGATTGAGAGTCGACCATGACGCGGCAATTGATCGAAGAGCCACCTGGCAGAGGACCGTTGTACTTCTTGCAGTGATAACCTTGAAGGCCAACGAACTTCGTTCCGCGGTCAATCAACCGTTTGACAAGAGCCTCCTTCTTTGGGTGCTTGTCAAGTGGGAAAACTTGGAGTTCAATTATCTTCCTGCTGCCCCGAAATTCCGGGATAGTGAAGTCTATGGATGATTCACCGAACATGGTGCCATCGTAGTCGATGTAGGTACCGTAAATTTGTCCCCATTTGGAACTGCAGTTGCTTCTATATGAAAAAGAATCGAGCCTGAGAACTCGAGGTTTCTTACTGATGGTGGTGTAGATATAGCTTCCGGGCTGGAATAAAGTCCACAAGCTAAAGTCTCATTAGCATTTAAATCTTTAAGAAAAAGAATGGCAGACGCTACTTACTAGTCAAAGGTGATCAACCCAGCATCCGTCCAATAGCTAACCTTCTTATTGTAAGGTTCCCATTCATTATTCAAGAATTTCATTAAAACACTGAGATGCTGTCCAAGTTCAGTACCCTTTGCCTCCTCTTCCTCAGCCAACGCATTTAATTTGTCGCTAAAAATATGAAGCTCCTTCAAAGGAAACGTCAAAGTTGGCGTTGCAACCGAGAACGAAATCTCAGGGTAGCCGATTATCATTTTTTCCAAAGCCTTTTTGACCGGCTCAGATTTGATCTCAAGAATTTTACCCGATGAGTATCTTGAATTCTGTTCTATACAGCGAAAAGTATAGTTACTAAACTCTTCGGCTTCACTTTCATCAACCTTCTGCCTTTTTGCGGCTGGACCCTTCCCAAGCTCGTAGAGCTTGGTTCGATGGGAGTAAAAGCTATCTTTGTCCTCTGGATCTTCGTAATCTCGACGCTCAAGAAGAATCACGTCGTTGATAGTTTCTAGAACGCCATTGGCTTTAGAGCTCCCTTCGTTGTTATTTTCAAGAGAGCCATTGGCTTCAGAGTTCTCTTCGTTGATCTGCATCTCGAGGTTTTGGAATGATAAAGTATAATGATAAGGGTGAAAAAAGAGGTAGAAAGGGCCCAGAAATATGTCTAAGAGCGTGAAGATTTGGTTATATCCTTAATATAGTAGGAGATGCGAATGATTGCAAGTGTGATGATTGTTGTGAATGATACTTCAGAAATTCGCAGCCTCGACGTCTAGATATAGACTTTTTTCAGATCCTTCAACACTTATGACTCCAGAGCCCAGGCCCGATGCGCGCCTGAGCTCAGGCATTGTGCAACATTGAGTCATTGAAAAATCCAAGACCTTTGTCACAATTGACGTTCAATCGACGTGGCGTGCATTCCGTGGTGCCGTGGGGAATCGATTTTTCGTACTCATGTGATTGCGCGTCGAAAGTCGACAACTATCGATGTTTGCGGTCAATTGGTTAAGACTTGGACGCGGTTCCACGTAAAGTCTTGTGGGATGACTATCCAGTGGGTCAAAATTTGGGTCCGCCAGAATCGGGCCTGGGGTAGACAGCTTGGAAAGCTTCCGAAAACCGTTAGCTTTAACGCAGCTTTATGGCGTGCATTCTGACTCATTGACCTATTTCACGGTCCGGGATCGAAAGGTCTCAACGGATCGCGCGAAGACTTGATCTCGCAATTCTGAGATTCGGAAGAAATAGACTGATCCTTCACAATATTTATGCAAGAGGATGGGATCCATGGACCGCACTTCGGAGCTGTCAGCTCTGGAAATGTGTGCCAAGAAACTTCGGAAAATACAACAGACGCAACGCGCGGGGCAACAAATGCCAAGAATGCATTTGTGCCAAGTCCGATGTTACACAAGACCTGAGGGTTCATTATCTTACGAGATTAGGTTTCAAGCTTGCTTTGTGTTAGAATTTTGATAGTGCAGATGTCGAAAACCCCATGCTTGAACTACCTATATGTGAGTTCACCCTACATTTTATTTAATTGATCCGGTGCTTTTCTTAAGCTCGAATACGCCCACGCACACTTCGGGCCCGGGTAAGATCAATTTAGACTTTATAGTTAACGTTTCCACAAGTCTTGGGTTGCAGTATCTCTTAACTTTCTATAGACCTACCTAAGAAAAGTTTTGAGACTCTATGTAATTTATGGTTAGTTTTTATCTTGGACTAAGTTGATCAACTTTAGGTAAGTTTATTATACATCATACATATATCAATATATTTAATAGGGCACACAAGTTTGAATCCAATAACCTGTAGACAACAAAGACATCTTAAAAGTCAAACAACTTGCATGAAATAGATACTTCCAGCCAGTCAAAACCGCAGGGTCCCATTTCAAGACTTCATATAGGGAGAATAGTTCTAGATTGTGCCGGCGTTTTATGATGTGCAGCGCTCGCAATATGCCTTCTGAAAGATAATCCTCGGCGTCCTGGGTACAGACCAACGAAGACAATAACCGTTAACGGTATAGATATCGCCCAAAATACCCAGAAATCCTTTGAAACCTTGTCGCCATCCGGTGGCGAAAATGAAAAGAATGACGTACTGAAGATGGCCTAGAATAATTCAATATGTGTAAGAGTCTATGTAAATGGAGGTAAAGGACTTGGCAAACTTACTGAGACAAACGACGGGGGTAAGAATAACATCGTTACCGCTGCAATCTTGACCATCGTGTAACTATCATCTCTGGCGGCTTGTCCAATCTCTGCTTGGACTCGGCTGTCACGCTGGGCGACGGTACTAAAAGCCTGAATAAATTAGTTCTAGGAAACTGAAGGGTTATCCTTAAGTTGAGAAGATCCAATTTACCAGTTCTATCTCGCTTCTTATTCGCGCCTCGTTTGCTTTCGCACGAGCTTCCAAACTCCTTACTATGGACAGCTGGAACTCCAAGTAGACCGATATTTTTTTGGCACAACGCTTCGCTATGGACATATCGTTGTGGCTTCCCTTCTTCGCTACCGTTGCGCCCGAATATCTCTCGTCATCAAATAATTTCTTACGGGTGCAGATGCTATTGAGTGTTTGAATTGCGACCCCTAATATCTCCGTTTTGTGCAATGCGTGCCGAAGGATCTCATGAAGGGAATTAAAGGTAGTGCTAGACTCTTTTGTATCTTCATCATTGGATTCAATCCCGTTGGTCACTTGGTGCGTCCCAGAGCGCCGACCCTGTCCGATTTAGCCTGTTAGAAATTTGCGCATCATCAGAGAGGTGAAAAGATAGCGGGATACCGTTTCAAGCTTTTTCACAAGGTCGCGAAGATTCCAAACCGCTTGATCATAACACGAAATAATTGGCCCGATGAGGAATTGGTGCGCCCAGTAAGGGTTCCCCAATGCATCCTCGTTTTTGACGTTTTCGCAGTTCGATTTTATTTCATCCCGTATACTATGCGCAGGACTATCTTTCGCATCGAAGAATATTATTGTGTGTTGGTCGGGCGCTGTCCAGCTAGTAATAATGCCGATTTTGTACCAGTCGTAACCAGCTGGGTTATTACCGTGTTGTAGAACATTTTTGACACCTGCTCCTTCTTTCGCTTTGGACGGCGGTGGGTAAGGGTATTTTAGTTCGAAATGGAACCAGGTAACTATTATGTTTGAGAGCACAATTCTGTTTAGTTAAGTCTGGTCTTTGGGCATATGTAAATGCGGAGGTCAATTTGGATAAAAGAATGGACGACAGACATACCATGAGATACAATCGTAGGGTCATTTGGCTCCGAAGAAAATATATCTTCTGACCCAAAATAGCCTTGCAAGCGGTTACACACCTTAGTCCAGGTGTATTCAGGGACCGAATAGCGCCGGAAAAGCTCCTTCCGTAGAGCCGGGTTTTTGTTAAGGTCGTCTCTCGTAGTAAAGCTTTAGAATCAAATGACAGGTACGTAAAGTTTAATTAAAATTAGTCAACAAGAACGTTTTCATTAACTTAGTTTTCAACAAAAAGATTGTCAAAGGGCCCGGCACTAACATGAGTGTCAATTTCTCGGTGCTTTGTCTCTTAGAAGAAGTTAGCGTATGGCATCTAAATGTTTTTGTCGATAGTGGGAGTAGTTACCCGAAATAAGTCCTGGAGCCTCTTCTCCGACGGGTTTGCTGCGATCGATTATATTAGCATCGTATTTATGACAAGGCTTAGGATAAGATTAAGTAGTGGCCGCCTCGCGCACGCCGAGAACATACTATCTTCGATGATGTTTACTATCGACATCGTGAGAACTGCGACGGCAATATAAATATTGGAAAACAATAGTGATACCCTCCAGGCTATTAAAGGAAAGTTGAGGATCTGGTATGTGGTGAGAATTCGCCCCTCGTGAGGACCATTGTATTTTCACTAAGGGGATTAGTAAGATAGGATCAATTAGGCCCTTCGAACTCTTAAACTCTCGACTAGAAGATATTTATGAGGGCTGGGTGCGAAATCCGACAGCCGGCGTTCTTTTTCTTCGCATCGCCACGAGTGCAACCCTCAATTATCGAAGCGCCCGCAACTGGCGCATCCAGTGCACAAGAAAAGAAAAATCTCGGAGCGGACAAGCAAACACAGCCCTGCATAATGCAATCGATATCTCCGGATGGTAAACTCATATCCAGGGAAGTACTGTAAAAATGCTTGACGGAGCCGCAGAAGGATCCTATACTAGTAATGCGTCGCCAACCCAGCCTTGGAGATCGCCACGTCACATCAGCACATATTTCTGCATGGCTACCGTGTTTCAGCCGCTTCATTAGGCTCCTCTGCAGAGTGAAGTGCCCGGGCCTGGATACATCGATACTTGATATCCGGCAAACAGAGCATTTTTCCGTCGAGGGTACTTTAGAAAAAGAAGATAGGGTAATGGGCTAATATATCCAACTTTGAATGATATTGGGACGTCTAACAGGACAGTTTAAAAGCCTTTTCAATTTTTGTTTATCATGAACAAGATGTCGTGTTGTTGGATATTGCGCCCCGATGCTCAACCAAAGTGTATGTCAGGATGTCTTTTTCCGAGGCCAGATCCAACGAAAAGGATCCGGCACCGGCCCGCGCCGCTTTAACGCTAAGTGGAGTTCAAATCCTCCAGAGTAACTCTTGAAACTAGAAAGTATTCTATCGGATCATCTCGAGCATCAAAGTCGCCACTGTACTATAGGAGCCGGCCCATGCAGTGGAGTGGTATCCTGTGAAGGATAAGAATTAGAACTCATGCGCCATCCTTGTTCTAATTCGTTTACAAACCTGCAGCTGCGAAAGGACCAACGAAGCTTCGAAGAACAAATTGCCTAGACTCTTATTTGCCTTGATGGTTGTTGGCATCTGTTTTGGGAAGAAGGCTGCTCAGCTTGATATTGAGAACAAAAACCCCGCAGATTCGATAATCGCATAATCTTTCGCAGCTTTCACGAGGTGGCTTATCGTCGGGACAGGGCACGTCGCATGCGCGCAAACTCTAGCAGCCGAATTTCATCCCCGAACCGCGTAGCTACTAGAGTTAAGTATTCGCATCTTCCAATTTTACTGGAGGCCACCTTATAGACAATAACAATGTCTCAATCCTCAAATCCAAACCCCTCATCCACCCCGCCTCCGGACCAGAGTATAGTATGAGCCAAATCCCATAAATACTACACCATAGGCTGGATATGCACCCTCTCCAAAGAACTCAGAGCCGCGAGGGTGATGTTAGACGCTGAACATCCACCCGTGCCCAAACCCCCTAATGACGCAAATAACTATATCCTCGTTTCTATTGGAAATCACAATATTGTAGTGGTTTGTTTACCAGAAGGTATAATTGGAACAAATAAAGCCGCGATAGTAGCAACCAGAATGGTTAATACCTTCTCAACTATCAAGGTTGGGCTTATGGTTGGAATCGGAGGGGGAAATACCACCTACAATTAAACAAGGTGATGTGGTCGTTAGTGTGCCAAAGGCGAGTATCCGGGAGTTATGCAATGGGATATGGGGAAGGCAGAAAGTGGAGGGGGTGTCATATTCCGTCAAGGCTAGTCATTCGCAAAAAGACTATGAGGATATATACAGAGCAGGGTGCTAATTTACCTACGCTAGGGCCTATGGTACTTTAGCCCACGACAAAGTTACCCAAATTACATTTATTTGAGAGCAAGAAAGCGAATATAAGATTCTCGAATGGTTAACAACAATAGACTATGGCCCAGCTCATAACGAAATTGTTCCAAGACGGCAATCTGGAGCTGAAAAGTGGTTTCTTAGTCCTGATGAGTTCAATACTTGGATTCAAAGCTCCTCCAAAAATACTATTCTGTCCTGGGATCCCAGGAGCGGGGAAGACATTTCTTTCATCTTTACTTTTTGACCAACTATTCCAACATTTTGGCAAGACGGCCAACAATTGGTATCGCATGGTCTACTTCAATTACACGCTGAAGAGTCAACAAACAGTATGCTGAAGCAATTAGCCCGGCAGCAGTGTTCTTTACCTGAGGATCTAAAGGAACTATACGATAGTTGTAGGTCTACTACCGGAGCGCGACCAACGGTTGAGAAGATTGTAACAGTCCTGAGCTCTGTTGTAGCTCTGTATTCAAGGGTATTCATCGTTGTTGATGCGATTGGCGAGTGCCAACGACATCCAAACTACTGTCGCGAAAAACTCCTCTCCACCATCTTCCACCTCCATGCCGTGTATGGTATCAATATATTTGTAGCGTCCAGACATATCAAGGAAATAATCGAGGATTTTATGGAACAGGGATCCTCGATTTTAGAAGTACGTGTTGATGATGAGGATCTACGACTATATTTGGATAGTCGGATAAACCAAACCAACAGACCAATGCTACGGAACAACCGTGAGACTATCAAACAAGAAATAGTCAATGTGTTCCAAGGGATGTAAGTAGCCTCAATAATACCAGCATTTGTAAATTCAATTAATTGTCGAATAGTTTTCTCCTCGAGCGCCTTCATTTCGAATCGGTCGAAAATAAGACAGCACCTAAAAAGTTGAAGACAGCGCTCGAGAGACTGTCAACTGGGGAGGGGGAGGCAGCATACAGTATCGCCTACGCAGAGGCTATGGAAAGAATTGACAGCCAAAATCTAGAATTTAAGAGCCTAGCTCGTCGCGTTTTGGCGTGGGTAGTATGCGCCGAAAGACCCCTCAGTCAACTAGAGCTCCGATATGCACTTGCATTTAGAGCCCAAAGCCGACCAAAGTAAAATTGGTGAGGATGACCTGACTACATCAACGATATTATCTCAGTTTGCGCTGGGCTTGTCACAATCGACGATGATAGCAAGGTCGTTCGGTTGATTCACTACACTACCCAAGAGTATTTCGACAGGCAGGAATGGATTCGTAATACTCGAACTGGTTTAGCGGAAATATGTATCATATACCTTTCGATGAAGATGGATGGTGTGGGCTCGGGTAAAAGAACTAATACAGACGCATATACATACACCGCTGGTAACAAGATTGTGGGCCTCGGTTCATCTTATCCATGTGCGATGCAGAACTGGGGACATCATGCTAGTAAATGTCCTCTATCTCGTGCGTATGGATCCAAGTCTAGTACATCCCCCAAAAGAGCGACAAGCCAAATTATATTCGAGTTTCTGAGAAACAACGGCAGGATGAAGACCTACAGCGAGAATATAGACAGATTCCACAAACTCTGGCAGCCGAAATATTTGAAAGTGTCAAGTGTAACGACAGACTGGGATGCATGTTGTGGCATACTTTGGGCTATGGGGGTATATAGACCAGCTCTTGGCTGAAGGGGTCGATATCGAAGCTGCGAATTACAAGGGTCTGACACCATTAATGATAGCGACATACGATGGTAATTTCATGACGGTAGAACAATTGCTGAAAAGAGGTTCTAATCGAGATGCTAGAGATATGACAGGTGAAACCCAGCTGATGTTGTCTGCGACCATGGGCCATCTTGCTATTGTAGAAACACTTTTGCGCCAGAATGCCAGTTACGAGGTCGCAGATACTAGGGCAAAACAGTCTTACGGGATGCAGCTAGTAGAGGGTATTCTGCTATTGTGGATGTGCCTTTGCGATGGAGTGGCGGTAGGGGACTAAACCGAGGAGACAAAAGCTGGGGCACAACTCCGCTGATCAAGACTGCAGAGCGGGGGTTTGCCGACGTCGTGGAAGATTTGGTATGCGAGGAGGCTGCAAAGGATGCACACTCTGGTAATGTGCAGTTTTTACTGAGTAAGGGTGCAAACCCACATTCCAAGGATGAAGATTAATTAAACACCACTGCACTATCATGTGCTGAAAGATCCTAAAGGAATCTTGCTGTTATATACAGGAGTTTCCATCACGGCAAAAACTTAAGATGATGCTCGCATGTAAAAAAAGATCCCACCGAATGACCAATCTCGAGGCTACCAACTGTGCCTCTTTCAGTATAAAGGATCAAGCCCTAATGTCAAGCCGTGGTGTCACAACATACTGAACATTGGGTGAATAATCAGGAACAAAAGAATTTGAAATACGTGTCATATAACATTACTGAAAAAACAGCACGTTCTCGATACAAGCACCGGCTGCTTTGTTCCGAGACTGCTCTTGACCATAATCCCAAGCGACATACTATAGTTTCATTATCCGAAGCTCCAAAGTATTCCGTTTAAAGAATTATATTACATCCTTGGGCATAACCAAAACAATATAGATCCTATTTTAGAATATTGTGACCCTACAAAGAGCTGCTTCATGTAAAACATTGAATCTCGGAGCACATCATGATAACAGTGAACTTACATTAGTATCGACTACGCTACGGACTTCCCATCTGATTTACCTTCTCGATATCGATTTTAAAACCGCTAACTGTAATATAAAATATATATCATTTCCTAGTTTAGTAAAGCTAGTAAATAATAACACAAGCCTGTTATGCTGGATCAGATTGACCGTAAAGCTAGTCAGTCTAGATCCAAACGGTCCGTTGTCAATACATGCTAGCTGGTTAATCAGCCTAGCACACATACTATCTATATGCAGTGCCTTCGTAGATCTATTGTCTATAGCTGGAATACTATCTTTCGTTTCACCATGGCCAATCTACATATCAAAGGGAGCGTGAGTTCCAAAGTCAGTTAAGCACTAGTCTCGTACTCGGACAGTTGTTGGAATCGAAGCTCCAAAGTTCTTGAGAATTGCGGCAGCGCACGGTTCTAAAAAAAAAACAGGATCCCAACACTATCAAATTGAACATTCCATTCGTTCCACATAGGAAAGAAAAGAACCCAGAGATGCTTACGGCGGGGACCAAATATCAGAGGTTGATGATGTTGTATTCGATGGGAGGGAGGTTCTAGTCTACTGATCAAAAATAGTTATATAATATCCGTCAGTCACGTGATGAACCAATTAGATGATCTGAAATGGTGGGGACACGGACCTAAGGTTCCGCCCGAAACTCTCCGGAATACTTAAGGGTAGCCACCTATAATACACCAATATATACGTACTGACATTAAGTTAAACCTACAGCGATGCTCCTCACAATACTAGCGTATAACCAAGCTACTCCGAGATCTGTAGTAATGCTTAAATAATTGCTTTGAACTAATCACTTAGGCCCTTAACAAAAATTTAGGGAAAGATCACAGCCTCGATATCAATCGTACCAAAGGCGTAGAGGCCATGGGTATGAATAGACTCTTTGTGATGAGTTAGAACTCGCCTGATCTTTAAGATAAAAAATGAATATTCATTAGGTTTCGTTATCCCTACACTATAGCATAAATCATATAAATACTGTGCGGTTATGTTTCGTAAGCAACAAAGATAGTTTTTAGGCCTCACTAAAAGACCCCGTTTCGAACCTTATCCCCAATCTTGCGCGTTCCCTGAGTAATACCGCCTCATAGTCGGCTTGCTCACCTAGAAAGCTTTTCAGCACGGGAGGAAAAGGGCTACGTGGACTCGGCTCCGTCTTCGTTTGATCGGTGCATACGGTAGGACTGACCATACATAGGAAAATAATCGGCATGATCCAGCACATATATCCCACGATTTCTCACCCGCAAGTACCGGCTATGGTCGATATCCACTTTTGTGAAATGGTTTTCCTCTTCTTTTGTAACCACCACCTCTCGGCCACAACTTTCCAAGATGGAGTCCGTCAAGTGTCCATATCGTTGCCGTAAGCTATCTGGTAGTATAATCGTATATCTCCACGGCCCCGCCGTTAGTGGCCACAAGGTTTCGACTAGTTCGGTGTACATTTTCTGGTTTTCGATCTGGAATTCCTCGCCATCCATAACATTCAAACTTGCAACAGTGATTTCCACCGCAACGTTCTCAGCGAACGGTTTCAAAGCTTCTGCTAACCTATACCGAAATGGTAAAAGTAGTTTTCGGGTTGTTTCTTGGTTGTATTCTCTTTTTTGGTCCAGTGCCATACCCATCTCAAACACATCGATCCTTATGCGACGGATAAGATGTCTATACCGAAGTGCCGGAATTGGGAATAAGTTTTGGTCTTTTATGTTTTCCACACACTTTGTGCACCAACAAACCTCTCGGGGTATGTAGGAGAAAGTTTTGAGCCTCAGCGGACAATCTATAAACGCCCAAAAACTATATGGAACGAATCTTCCAAACTCTCTAAACAAAATATCAGTATTTTTCGTACGCACTAGTGGCCTTATACGAGAATGATGAGGATCTGCTTACTTTCCTCCATGGAAATACCCCAATGTCTCCCATGGTGAGTCATAAAGCGCGATTGGATCTCCGGAGGATAGCCCATGGCTATCGATATTTTGTCGGGCCACGCTAGTAGTGATTTGTATCAAAAATTGATTAACGCTATACAAGAATTCTGTTGCTTCGTCGTGTATCTGTTTATTGACCCGGAGAACATCGATGTTACGGCTGGGATCTTCAAATTGACTAGGGCGCCTTTCAAACCGACGGACGTCACCCCATCTACCCACAGGATTCGGACTGGGGAGAGGAGGCAGCGGGAAGTCGAGAAGGTACTTGTAGATTTCATTACGGATTTCGCGAGGTACGCGGAGGAAAGGCGGTACCACCTCGCCTATAGTTGGCGGTGAAGGGCCTTCAAATGACCGGAATTTTGGTTTTGACATCTGAATATCCTTTGAAAAGAAGATTGGGCGCTCAGAGCTTGGATTAAAGTCACTCAATTTAAATGAAATACCCGTGAAGCCGAAAATTAATTAACCAGGTGCCATGAAGTTGAACTTATTGAGTTGATGCTCCGCAATGCGGCGGACACACGCAACACGTGTACAAAAAACCGTCTTTTTGGATACGGAAGATGTCCCAAGGAGTACACCAGGATTGGAGATTAAACAACGAGACCAGACTTAACCGACTCGAGTTTCCGTTTTGAGGAGAATAGAATTCTTAGCCCGATAGGCAGTTGATATGTCATACGTAGAGTTTTTAAGTATGGACACCGTGACGCCAAGCTTGCAAGCTTAAGGCTATCTTATCAACGCAATATTACGATGCGAGTGCGTAAACTAGTTACTCGGATATATTGGTTTGTCTCGTAAACCAAACTGCCCCGTCAGACAATATATTGATTACATTATTGTTTTCGAGATGATATACCTGCAAATTAAATGGAGATAGTTCTAGATATCTTCATGTGTTTCTTGAAAGATGGGTTATATAATTCTTCTTCTTTTAAGGATCTTAATTTCGTTCAAACCCGCCGGTATTCGAAAGATCCTCTGCATATTTGGGATCAAGATACACACAATCCTGATCAAAAGAGTTATCAACATTCTCATCTTCATGGTAACCACACTTATCATCCCAATGAATTGGAACAGCTTGCGCCATAACGGCAGCTCGCGTAGCCGCCAAAGATTACCCGACAGTTGCAACATACACTAGACCGTGATTGAGATTTGCAACGTAGACGTGAAATATCAACTCTGTATAAGTAGTCCCAGAATACATTGGGCTTATAATACGAGCACAATTCTAGAGCACACAGATCCAAATAAAAATACTTGGCTGAAGACACAATAACCAGGAAATCCGAAAACTAGATCGATTCCAGTCTGGTAATCAGACTTTTGGTCGATTCCTGGTACATTAGTCCGCTAATTCACGGGATTGAACAGGATCATGATCATATGACCCGCTTGCTCTACTACGGACCACACGCTCGTTGATCAATCTTGCATAGATAGTCAAACCTCATGGAATTGAGCGTGCAAGGCTCGAGGATTTTACGAGGCAAGCCGAAGTAGATATCGATATCGATCGACAGCTAACGGTTTTCGAGTTCTGTATGGGCGGCTAGACTATCAATTACCCTGCAACACCTTATATGCAGAAGTGAACGGGCTAGCCAGCTTTTAGTTATTGCTTTCAAGGATTTCAATTTCATACACATAATTCCATCATAGCTTACACGAATATATTAATAATAAAGAAAATATATAAATTAGTCCATTAATTAAAGAAGCGGTGTATCGATATATCACATGTCGCCATTGCTCACGGTCGCACAATGTGTGCGATCGCTACTTTAAGCTTTAAGCAAATTTTACCCTTGTCTCTGATCTAGAATATTGTTGTTATAGCAAGGAAAAAGATAGTTTGGAATTTAAACTTGGGCTATTCAATAATTTAGCTGTGGTTCCCTGCGGCAATACATATTGGCGTGTGTAACATCGGAGGAAGATCGTCATAAATCGTCGAGAACAGGCCGAATGTGATAGAACGGATGATGAGTGAGGAGGAAAGAGAGGCCGGAGGAATGTGATAATATATAGATAGAGATACAGAGAGATCAACAGGAGATCTCTGTCACATTCCCCTTTTTGGCCAAGATCCAAAATCACACACAACACGAATGACCCAATCTTTCCTGCGAAACGAACGACACCAGAACACCAAATCTTCGTTTTAAAAGTACTTCTCTTTCACTCTTCATGAGAGTGACAGTTAGATTATATCCTCTAAATATACAAAGCTCATAGTTTGGACTAGGTACACTACTCCTTTCGCCCAACACCGCATCGAGTTGCGAGACCGGCGCAACACAAGAAGTTTAGGGGGGCTAGTCTCGTTCCCAGACGTCACAAAGGGAGGCATGGGGGAGCTCTATTCGTCCCGCGAAGTTCAGTGCTTCGAAAGGATGGGAGGATACTCAAAAATCAATCTGGGGAAGAAATAAAAGGCTTGGTTAGGAGAACTTGGAGTTTTGGACAGAAACGGACGTGATCCTAACAGCAAATATAGCCGCGGAAGTTCGCTGACAAATTCACGAAATAACGACAAATGCGTGGACTTCGTATCGTTTGGTTGAAGAGACCAGCAGATGCCGAACTCGTCTCGTTGGTACCAGACAACACGAAGTCCACGCCAGATGCATCGATGCGCAATGCTCCAGCTAGTCGATACCAACTCTGGAACCGAGATACACACTGTGCACCCGTATCCACCCGAGCAACAGCTAGAAAATATATTTTACCATTCTGTTGTCATTTCGTGAGTTTGGCACCATAATGAGTATTCATAGTTATCAATTACTAGTTGCAGGCTCGCTGACAATTACAACGAGGTAACGGATACGAGACCGCAGTTCCTCAAATCTTTCCCGCAAGAGCACGATCATTGACGGTAGCTTATATATTCGCACGTGAGATACTCGATGGCAATATTATAGAGTAGATGTTGGTGCTTTATGCCTGAACAGAGATATTCCGGTTGATAGTCAAGTCAGGTGGTCGTTCCAAGGCCTGCAACGCAGGACCTCAGGTTCAGACCCCAGGACTATTCAGGTTCTTTGGTCGCCTAGCTTAACTAGCTTAGCTTAGGGGTTACACTGCCCCAATCAACTATGAAGACCGTTTCGTGCGTGTAACATGGCTACACAGAGCTAAAATCCTGAGAGCTTTTCCGTTGTTCGAAACTGATGCTTAAGCCTTGGCAATTTTTCCGGCAAACGTCCGGAGAAATTTGGATCGAGATGGCAATGATGTATGAAAGAAGAAAATAGATGTACCTCACTAATTAGCGACATAGGTAGCAACTTGCTCCTGAGGATTCACGTTATTTAAGTAGTGTATTTTGAAGGCTTATGGGTTCTAGATGGTCTCGCGTCAGCAGAACCCGGTCGGCTTTGACAGAGCTGCAGAGACGAGGGGGAAACCATATTCTGGTAAGTTTGGTAAGGCCTCGACGCTTGATTAATAGTAGTTACGAGATTGAGCGGTATGCTACAATGCTACAGTACAGAAGCTTTACTCCGCGGATCCGTCGAATTCCATGAATTTAATGATATCATGATGCATAGTTCAGCCTCGCTTACACTAGCGGTTAATTCGCGAGGTCCGCAAGGTCAGGATGATCGATGAGGACAATTTTTACGGGAGCAGACCAATAGTTGCTCTTACTCCGAGACATTAGGGAGTTGACAGAGCCGCTAAATGCGATACGGTGCCCTATATAGGCCCTAGCCTACATCGGTTTGCTCAAACATTCGTCTAGTTTTTCCCCGAAATCCTCATATAGAGCCCAGAGCCGAGGGTCGTTTCGGGCGTGGGCTCCTGCAGATGTTTGGGTGTTGGGCCAAGGTCAGGCTTGCACACGCTAGAACCAAGGAGATGCTTGAAACGTTTGAAACCAAACTTTGGCCAACGGCTTTTTATGCAGCCAGGTTTGAGGCGCATCAAAACCTCTAAGCCATTTTTTCTATCTTCCTTTTTCCTCACTGGTGAATACAGCCACTATGGTCGTAGGACGCCACATTGAATCGAATATCGGAGTATTTCAGTTTTTGTAGATTAATATATAAAGGCACCCTCGCAGAAATTATAATAATCAAAATAATAATTCTATATCGCTTCTGTCTTCATCTACATTCGCTTCTTCTACTTAATCGTGCCGGTTCACGATCTTTTTTTGGCTTCTTGGCTTTAATATATCAATTATAATTTATTTTCAGCCTTTTTTTTCAGTCTTTGTATATCTTACAGCCCCATTGAATTGTTTTGATACCATAATACTTACGGTATGTCAAAATTTCTGACCGGGATTCGCAAATTCAATTACTGACTCAGTCATAGATTTCTATATAACCCTCTTCTATAATTTAATTCATACGTATTTTATTCAGCAATGGCCAGCACTTTAAGACAAGAACTCTTTTTGGGCGTTTTGCCAGCGGGTCTCAAATTCACGATTACCCAAGCTGCAGTTTTCTGCAACCCTGGTGGCTACAATGTAACCTGGAGAGATACAAAAAACTTCAACGTTTCAAATATGGACGGAAGGTGTTTTAATGCCGGGGTAAGTGATTACAGCTTCTTACCAACGAATGTGGTCGTGGCTAACTAAGTAATGTTAACGACGCAGAATCCATTCGCACCACGCGAGCCTGCTCGCGCTAGTGGCAAAACATGCGTTATGGCCACTAATTTTTCCGCAACGATAGCCTCGGGTGGAGAGCCAGTCCGACTCGGCGAAATGACCTGGGCTCGGGCCAATACGCTAGATATTTTCGCCCAAGCAGTCCCCGGTTCGGTCGAGCTTCGATTCCAAATCTCCAAGGCCTCTGGAGGGGCGCTCGCAGCCGGTACTCTTAAAGTTACCCCATCAAGATTCAAGACATTTGAGCGCCCGGATGATCTTGACTTCCTTCTGACCTGGGATAACGGCAAAACTGAAACTGGTAAAACATCGGTGGCTCCTGATATCGGTGTCGACCCTCCAAAGGTTCATCTTATGTTCGTTCCAGGACAGGATGGCAAGTCTCTTGGTGTAACATTGACACCGAAGGAAGATGTTTTGAATATGATCTCCAGTATGGCTGTTCGTGGTATTCTATACGCCAACAAAAAGGTCGTCGAATTTGGTGTCCCCGGCGGTGCAGTTATCATTAAAGTTGTCGAACTGCCTGAGACGATCGATACCATTCGAGATATTTACTCAGCTGGTGATGACTTCCTCTCCGCTATAGAAAAGGGTGACAGAAGCGCTGCTTTTGTGGCGGCCATGAAAGTCGCTAAGGGTGTCTATGATGTGGGATCTGGAATTGCCGACCTTCCAGGGGATGTTAAGGGATTCAACGGTCAAATTAAAGATA
The DNA here is from genome assembly GCA_036971725.1 of Arthrobotrys conoides. Taxonomy (NCBI): domain Eukaryota; kingdom Fungi; phylum Ascomycota; class Orbiliomycetes; order Orbiliales; family Orbiliaceae; genus Arthrobotrys; species Arthrobotrys conoides. The sequence continues at coordinate 1,371,244 of JAVHJM010000006.1, forward strand.
TGCTTTTGGGTAAACTGCCTACCAACTTCAAGGATATGTCTGAAACCCTCAGGGACGATATCATTTCAAAGATTGTCGACGAGGCTATCAATAAGGCAGACGCAATCCAAGCCGCTAAGCTTCGCAGGCGGAGGTTGGCTCGCAGGAAGTACTTGGGATATGAGTAAATCCTGGTAGAACTTTGTTTTCATGTATTTACTTTTGGTTGCATCGATCCAGACTCCATGGACATGAATGAATGAATGTTTTCTCTATATTTAGATCTACGAGTACTATTTGAGAACTTTCAAGTGCGGTTAACTGTATTTTGCTTCATTTTCCTGTTCTCGTTATCTTCTGTTTTCGCGTGGTTCTAGATAACATGAACTCGACGATTTATATAATTTAATCATTATTTCCAAACTTATCACTCGCCCTGTCTCTTAGTCTTGTGCTGGACGCGTAGTCTCTACGCGGCAGCATTCAGTTTATATACCTAATGAGATAAACAGTCTCGTAACCTTGGGGAGGGACTGTGAGATAAAATTGCATAGTCCCGAAGCCAGTTATGCAACACATTTTCCGGCGAAATGCAACTTAGACCCTAGTAGCTGCTAGAACTATGCGCCAAGCCTGTATAGCTTGCTACCTTGGCACCGATAACAACCCACTATTCCATAGTTGAGGAGCTAATTCACCCAAAAGGAACAGAAGTTCTGAAAAGATACCTCGTATGGGTTTCTAGAAGTCCTGAGATCCCCTCTGAAATCGAAACGCCAGGCCAGAAACGCTTCAGATTCGATCCATTTGACGAGTTTTCGTACGACTTTGAATTCTGGATGACGTCGCAGTTTATAGATCCACCGTTCCGTTGGGGAAAAATGGTATTTTTCAACGATCAAAGGAAAGCCTTCGAAGCTTCTTGGACTCTTCGGAAGATGTCGTGGAAGACATTCAAGCTACAATAGTCTACTACCGAGCCTTTAATGCAGCCTTATGTCTCAGAATAAGGAACGGTTCTGACCAACACCGACGATGGAAGGGCAAAGGGAGAGTCAAAGCTGCCGGTTGTAATGCTAATACTACAGCCACCCAGCAATACAATTCTAATGGGACAAGCGCCAATTAATACTCGATACAGGCTGGTCGCTGCGAGATCTAACCAAATACCGAATAGTAGAATGTATCGATGGTATTCGTTGGTTTTAGAAGGCAATACCGTTTTGCGGTGTCCCTCGAACTTGATCTTATTTGATATTGTAGATATCTATATAGTTGACTGCTCACACGTTCGCAAGATTGATGTTTTTGTTCCTCTCTGCTATGGGTCTACCTAGTACTGTTGTCAATGTTAATATAGCATATAATTAATTCATCAGAATGGATACAAGTTAGAATCGGCGGAATCTAGTACCTGATACATACTTAATTGATACTTTTCAAAATGGGGGGTGACCGCGAAATGGCACAAAAGATGGGGTTTTTCGCGTGGGCTCAAGGATCCCGGTGGACCGGGTCTGCAACCTAAGACTAGGCTCAAGGCAGGTTATAAACCTAGGTCCAGATAACGAAACGTAGGGTGCTCGTCATAGACTATACGACTAGTCCTTAATAAGGCATAATCCGACGTTAACAATCCAAAGATTCAACATCAAAAAAAAAATGAGATGAGAGGGAAGTCTAGTCTGCTCTGTGTACTTTATGTTGATTGAAAAGTCAGAAAATACTAAGGCTACTCTATATATAAAAAGCCACGAAAAAACTAATAAGGCTTATTTCTTCTCGCCAAACTTCCAGTCCCTCTAGTAAGGCCAATAACTCCGACTGAGCCACCAGGATTCAAATCACCAATCGTCCCGGGCAACTTCTCCAAGTTCTTTTTGTTGCCCTTGATCAGATCTCCAGGCTGTATAACAACCGGCCCATTTATGTTCAATCCCAGAATAAACATATTGAATGTATTCAACTTCTGCGTCCATCGCCGTCGAAATTGGTATAAACCGGCAAGAACCACGATTCCCAACGTCCATGCAGCGAGCAGAGCCAGAATAATTTCAGGCGGAACAACTCCCCGCACTAGGACTTTTGCTGGAGTCGCTAGCGTGATGTTGGGATTAGGCCAACTCAATGATGTATCACCCGTACCATCGTACATTAGCTGTAAAGCGTAAGACTGGTGTATCCTCAGTAAAGTCGCCCTCAAATCATCCGCTTGGATAACACTACCCAGATACTCGTCACCTTCATCTGTATTTCGCAGTTCCCGCCAATAAAACCCTGTGCTGGTCAATAGGTTATAGTACCAGTCGGTGAAAAGGGAGATACTTTCTCCCAGCCTCACAGCAAGTGTAATGTAGTTAAGGGTCCAGTATTTCGCAGATACCACACGATTAGCTACTCCGTGTTCAAAACGTAGGGGGGTTATATAAGTCGAGCGGAGGTCACCACCCCGAAGTCTAGGTTTTGTTGAGGTAAAATTCGAATAAGATGCTGTGATCCCATCCACATCCGCAAATCCAACATCCGAACTGGCAAAGCACCGGCAGCCGATGGCTGTTTGATTTGGATATATATCCCGTAAATCCTTAAGCTCGTCCTTTTCGATACCAACGATCGAAACGTTCTTATAGCCGCTATATGCCAAAACACGGCCTGTTGGTATTGCCTGCCACAATGCGACTTCTAAGAGTACGGGTTTGTCGATTCCTGGGATTTCGTCTATAGTCGAGTAGGCTGGATAGTTGTACTGGTTTGATTGTGTAAAGTTCGTGAATGGTATACTGGTCCCCACCTCCATGGTGGCATTTACATCTGGCTGATTGAGTCCAGTTGTATTCCTCCTGAGCAAAGTTACTATTGCAGGCTGATCAAAACTCTGATCAAGCGAGGAAAATACACTGTTGCCCTGCCGATTTGTGATCCGAATATCGGTCAGGTTTCGTTGTTGATTCAAGATCGTAAATTCGGCCGTAGACTTGACTACAGTGCAATTATAGCTGATGAGCAAACCGAACACTCTACTGGCTACGAAAGGGTAGTCTGCTTGTGACGTTAGAAATATCGGTCTGGTTGCGTCATCGGGCATCATGTTTTGCGTCGTCACGTTCAGGGATCCTTTAAGGCCTTTTTCTGTATAGAGCTGCCCCCGGGGTAATTGGCCGCCGATACCAGACGTTCTACCACTGGTCTCGCGGTCCAAAAAGTCTTGTCCAGATCTCTGACTAGCGACATATGATATGATAGTTAGTATGGGAAGAACTTTGGTCCAAACTTTGTTTCTGGTATATTATCTGCCTATATACCCAAAGTGGAATCTTTGTTGCATTTGGCATAATATATATTAATATTCTAATACAAATTTGTGTCACTTACTTAAAACTCGTCTCGTTTCGGCCGAGGACCTTTCCACCTGTCGGGCCGTTCTTATAATCGATGGCAAATCCATCGACAGTTTGCATGGTCAGACCGGTCAACGGCCAAGCAATGAACCCGATGATGTTCAGCACGGTGAGTATGTTCCATAGTCGGCCGTTATTTAGCCCTAGGAAAGATCGCTTCTTGATCATTACAAAGATGCTTTTGATCCAGTTGCTCGGGTCTGCAAAGCTGTTGGCTGCTAATTCTAGCAATCTACGAGATGTGAATTAGATTGCTAGCGTTCTGCTTAATTAAAAGGATCAGAAACACTTACATTCTGGAGTTTGCGGGTGACCACCATTTTGTCATCGTCATCGAGGTGACTGATCCAGCTACACTGTACGTCCCCAAATTTAGGGCAAAAGCCGCCAACACGAACCACGAATAGTTGACAAGTTCAGCATCGTCCAAGTAGCCCTTAACTACCCATGCCTCCCCACTTTCCTCTGGATATCTCAGCCACCTGAGATAAGTGAGCGTATAATATGATACTAAGGTGATTGGGATCACAATCGAAAGAACTGCCCGAAGAAGAAAACGGTCCAGCGGTTGGCCTTTATCTGCAGCACCCAGAGGCTGTTTTGTATATATATTTTAGACATATTAGCTAGAGCTTGACCACACAGGAATATATTATCATGATCAGGGACTTTAATAACTTGCTTACAGTGTTTACTGCCGGATCTGGATCCTTGTTGGCTGCTTGCAGTCCAGTTTTTATTCGTATGTACTTGCAACAGTCGACTAGTCAGCAATTATACTACCCGGTTGAATATCATTTCGAACTTATTAGAAATACATACCGATACCTGCGAAGTTGGCACTGGCTTCCTTTGGGATGCAGTGACCCGATCGGACACTCCGCCAGACATGTTCTGTGCGTTGAAGTCCAGATTTGAATGTGAAGGGCTGTTAGTGGTCACTGTTTGTTGTCGGGATATTGTGTCGGTGTCGTCAGGGTTGTTGCTAGCCGTATACCGCGGTAGACTTTCGTATTTGTGACCCAGAGACATTGTAAATCCAGGTTAGAAATCGCTATTTCTCCTCTCGAGATCTTGATACCGATGTGATATCCAGTCGGAAGGCCCAATATATTAATAACACCCCATTCCCAAGTCTATAAAGTATAAGCCCAAGGCCCCGCAATTCCAAATTGATAGACTACAACACATCTGCCCAGATATGCTGTGCAGCTGTGCCGCATGCGCGCAGAGGAAATACTGAACTATGTATACCCCGCTTCGAAAACTTTTCGTCTGACTCAGCCCGCTATTGCACATAATTTGCGGCACGTCAAGGCAGATATCCAGAAATTTGCCAGTCCAAGGTTACTTCTCGTGCATTTCACTCGTCTTTCAGTGTACAAGGTATAACCTCTGATATTCATCATGTAAGTATTATCGATATCCGCATACACAGATTCGACACGCCTACGCCACCTCAGTGCGTGGCATCATATATCGGTGAGGCTAAAATCTTATAGTTACAGACCGTTTGCGATAATTAAATGTAAGGTGGATTTAGGTCTCTATACATTTCCCATACATCGCCGCGCTGGAACTCTGCTCGTAATGCCCCTGCATGGCAGAGAATAATATTAGCACCACACCGCTCGCTTGCGTCCCTCTCCAGCAAATCAGCGGTCAGGATTATGGGGTGTTGCAATTCCTCACAAGACTGAGTACTCGAAAGTCTTTCGAATTCGTCCCAAGATAAAGTTAGTCCGAGATTGTTCTCGTTATCGCGAGGTCTATTCTTAGATATCGACTCATTTACCATCGTTAAGCCAAATATCAGTGAGCTTACATATGTCGTTTCAAAGATCAATTTTTGATTTGTGAAACCTAACAGATGTTAAATCTACAAAGCCGAAAATACATGATAACTGAATAGATGTGATACATGACCCTTTTCCGCACGGCTCCCTCGCTCCTCTTTACTAGCCTCGAGTCCACCTCTTTACCCTGTTTAATTTCTTTCACGATCCACCTATATATATGTCTTCAACTGACGACTCTTCCCGATTGCACGCATAACCCTGAACGCTAGACAAGGCCTCTTAGGTACCGGAACAGTTGTTACTGCAGTAGTTGAAAGTTACTCTGCAAGACCCCCAAAACCAAACCGATCCACAGCGCTTACACTTGCCCAGATCTTCGTCGTAGATCGTTTGACCCCTGTTTCAAGTTAGTCAGCTATCCGATAGTTATGATGGTAGGGTTGAGCACATACTTCGCGATAAGATTCCCAATAGTCGCAACACCGGCTCTTGCTGCTGATTCGTAATCTCGAGAATCTCCGCAGGTATACATGGCAAGGCAGTTTCCAAAGATGAGGTTATCGTTTATACGCCAGTGTCTTATCGGCCCCCATACCAAATCCCATGAACGAGTATTCTTGTTTGCAAAGAGGAAATTATTGAGAGCGTATATGCAAGCGTGTGCCTTTACCGAACCGCAGTTACTGGACCCTTTGCAGTCCCAGCTGTCTCTTTTCTCGAGGTTACTCCTAACTTCTAGAGCTGGATTTGGGCTTGCAGCTGCTCCATCAGGATTGGACGGCTGCGCTGCGGGGAATGGCGAGCACAGCGCGCCCGGAACAATTAGGACCTGGATCGACGACAAAAGAACGAAAATCTGAAAAATCCTGATGAACATTTTGAAATATTTTTTTAAGTTGTTTCTGATGAATATATGTGATTGAAGCTAGTTCGTACTCGACTCTGCAGGTAGAGTTTCTGATGTGGTTGGGATGTATGCAAATTAGTATCGATGAAGGGATTCTCTGGCCAATTTATAACTTTTTGGTGATGAAGATGTCCAATATCGTGGTAATCTAGTCTGGGGTCGCTCCGTGCAACGATGGTAATCGATTCCTTCATCTCGGCGCAATTAGCTTAACGCGAACTACACTTAATGCGGACTAAACATCTCAACCTGTAATTGACAGACATGGCTAAATGTTCGCTTCCCGCGGACCCCTGTTTTTAATTATAAATTAATTACTTTATAATTGCGAATAGGCGACCAACGAAGTACAAGGGGATATTGGCTGTGCAATTGTCATATTCGCTGAGGGCGGCCTGGGCAGCGAATGTTGGCGACAGCCTCCTGACCGCATCCACGACAAAACCCCAAAACATAGCTCGTCAATTAGCCGATAATATTTTGCATGTGCAAGGCGAATTTAAAGCGAAATTCGGAACCTAAAACTCTATTTTGATTACTACATTTTATCCTGAGAGTAGTGCGTGGTGATTAATCCAGACTCAATACCTATAATATCCTAACAATGCAACCGCCACGTCAACTATATATAATAGCGTACTTAATTAGCTCCTTTCGCCCACAACGACAGCTAGCGTTTCGGATATGGCCGCCCTAGACATATATTCATAATGAATGTAACACACATTATTGTTCCTTAATTGGCACTTTGATTCACCGCACACAGCATCCCTAGAAATGCCAATATCTTGGAGCTTCGAAACTTTCAGGCATGCCTATATTCCAAGTGGAACGGTTCTGCGTTCGCGCCGAAATCTCACGTCTTGGTATCGCAGAATCCAAATGAATGCGAATGAGAGGACATATCGTGAAGTAGTTAGGCAGCAGATCGTTGAAGAGGGGTTCCATATGACCGTACAGCTCTGAATGGCTGGAGGCGGTGCAAGAACTATCAGGTCGCCTATGGCGAAACCTGAAAACAAACTTGGTTCAAACTCACGATATCTTTTTCATATCCACATTTCAACTGCACCACTCAGCTTCGCCCAGATATAAATTAGCACAAAAGTGCCTCATGAAAAGATCTTTTTGTCTCTCCACTCCATCAAAAATCTCAAACGTCGATATCAAGCTATCCACTTTTCTTTTTGAACTTATTTACACTTTCTGGCTATACTTATTGCACAGCTCAAAAGACAACATGAAGCTGTTTACCTTTACTCAAGCCTTTCTCCTTTTCTTTGTCGTTTTTATACAGGAAGCCTTAGCCTTGCCGGCTTCTCTACCTACCGACTTGCAGGACTCCAGCTTAAACCTTGCCCTTGAAGCGCGATCCAAGCTTGAAAGAAGAGATAGCTGGGATTGTAATGGATCAGGAGTCTGTGGCATTAACATCAACCCGGAATCATGCCTACAAGCACTTTCAAAATTCGATCCTAGTGTCACGTACAGAGGATATGTACGTCATGTGCAGGATAATGGTGGCTCTAAGCTCGGCAGCTGTCTTGTGGAATACGCATGTGGAAAAAAAAAGGACTACATTTCCGCTGCAGATGCTGGGGTCTCTAGTGGAGTTTCGATTCGAGAAAGGTACGTGGCTCCGTGCGCAGTTGGTCACTTTCGTAGAGGCATATTCAAGATAACTGCCTCTCTATGATGCCCCATGATACTGATATAATCGAAATAGGGGCCGGTCAATCTATTCTTTGGGCGGTTGTAAAAAATGCGGATCGGTTTGGTTCTGGGGGTCCTGTAGGGTTACATTCAACTACTGCTACCACTCAGGCTGTTGAACAACACAGCGTTGGAGTTTAGAGACTGAGTCAATTGGCTAGGCTATCGCAAATATTTAGGGGGGGACTTATTAAAAACTGGGTCTTCTTTCTGGTCTCGTTGCATTCATTCCCAGTCTCGGTTCTCCAATAAAAGAAGGGTCACCGAGACTAATTCATTCCCATATCTTTATCACAAATTTAAAAGAGGCTTTATTGTATTCCTAGTAACACTTCTTAACTTGTTTTACCTCGTAAAACCTTTCGATAGCAGTGATACATGTATACAGTACTGGTCTTGAATTATAGAAGCTATTCTCTGTTTATGTCTCCTTGATCACTCGTTGATCTTTGATTTCTGATTATGATGCTAAATGGTTGAAGTAGTCTTGAGAACTCAAACGATAGCTCGACTGGTATCGTACACCCAGAGCACTGGACAATTTTGATTGAAACCATACTTTTTGTGTTGTGTTGCTAATCGTCTGTTACACAGGCTCAAACCACGCGTTTACAAGACCAAACCACGCTGGGAACGGGACTGGGGTGGGACGTGAACTCCGTGTGTTGTCTAGCCCGCGAGACCAGGGTGAACCGGTCTCGTAATATGAACTCCGTGTGTTGGCCCGGATTGGACTTCGTGTTGTCTGCCAACGAGACCAGCCCAACTAAACTGTGTTGGGGTAGGAGTTACGAGACTGCGGATCATTAATTACCCGTAAATCTATCGTAGATCCAACAAACCTTCGTGTGGGCTGTGTTGTAATCATATAATCTAGGTGCTGCTGGTTGACTGGGCTGGACTAGTTTTGATACGCCTACGGTCCTAGTCCCATTAATCGCGGGTTCCGGATCATGTGGATAGCGGTAGCTAGTGTCGGGCTGGTTTCACTAATAACCACCGCGTCTGCTCCCATACGCATAAAAGAGAGCTGATATTGGATTCTATGGGGATTTAATTGATATCAATTGATCAATCGTCTTGAATAACTTTTGTCAATACCCAGTACTCCTCTTTCTCGCATACTTAGCTTGGCCGTTGGCTCAAGAGACAATTTACGCCACATTTCTTGATATCATGATTACACCTCGCTGTCAGTAAGGAATATATTATGGCTGACTAAGAATAATTAATTGCAAATAGAACGCCAGAAAACCAAACGTTGCAAATCGACTGGACCCGTACCCACAAAAACAGAACTTGAAGTAACATGAGGAGGCGTAGCAAATCAAGAACAAAGAATTACATTAAAAGTAATAGGATTAAAAGTCTTAAATGAAAATGAGGTGGAAGAGAAGAATAGGAGAACAAGAAAGAAGGGAGAGGATCCGAGGAGGAAAGAGAGTGGGAGGCTATTGGCGGGTGTAGTGATAGTTGGTCAGCCACATTCTCTACTGTGGCAGTGGCGTAATGTCAACTTGTGTATGCAAGGCCCAGAAGTCCGCGAGCCTCTCGTGTCGAGATTCAGTGTGACAACAACATGTGAAATCCCCCCAATATATATTAAAATTATTAAAATCCGATGCGAAAATTAGAATCTGCGTCTGTCCACATCCCAAGAGCCTAGCCCATAGTATGGTCCACTTGATTCAGGTTCTTCAAGCCAGTGTGAGACCATAACAGAGTTTGCTTTCCGCTTAGAATCTCTAATAGGCTTAATGTTGGCAGGCCTTCTGTTTTCTGATAGCGTGTCTTCGGTTGTATCGAGGCCTCGGTAGGGCCTGGCATTGGCAGTCTTCAACTGATATCCCACGCATTAACTTAATCCGTCGACTATGTACTAGAATTAACAAAACTTACAAGTTCTCTTTGGCTAGCAAAAGAGTCTCTCTCATCATAGTTTGGCTGAAAACCTTGAGCGTTACGGTTGCTGTTGATCTGCAACCTTTGCTCTACTCGCTTTGGAGCTTCAAACGATTGTTCTGGCATTTTCCTGACAAATATCTTGATTTTGAAGACGATTCAAGTTAAAGTGTCTTAAAGAACTTTTATTAGGGAAAATTAATTGATAAAACGGGAACAATTGAAAGAGTTTGGTGTAACCGGTATATATCTTAGTGAGTGCTTTTGGTGATTGTTGTATCAAATGGTTATCTCTCTAAATCTAAAGGTGGAAACGACCCCATATTTAAGCTAAATTCTGACTTTGGAAAGCAATTTCTTTCCTCCAAATAACCAGAAATATTTTTTCGAAAGTGATCCTTAGAGATGGGGCGAAAAAGATTCAAAGTGCGGCCATCCTTTCGTTGAGTCGGGGCTCTAAACATGATGCCAAATGAAATGCGTATATAGCGGCATGTAAGGAAAGTTTTATGAAAAACATTTTCATAAAAACATTTATCCCGTCAACAAGGTTGATTGCCAACGCCAAGAGGAAAGTTTGCACATGGACATTTCCCATTGCGACAAAAACTTTCTTGTTGGAATTTCTTTTCTTTCGTTCTTTCTTGAAAACAAAACAGGGGCACTCAAACGGCCGCGTGGATAGAGACATGCAGTGCTGTTTTAGCAGAAATCCTCTTATCTCGTTGAAGCCGGCTTTTGATTCGTGAAAGTATTTCAAGAGATTCTTTATGTCTCTAAATAAACGCAATTCCACTTTATGATATCCTCCGGCGTTCTAAGCTCATCAATGTACAGTTCTACTCAGCGCAGAAACGATTTAGTATGGGATCGATATAATTGATTTTTGCAAGATTATCTAAGTAGCACTAAAATAACACGAAAATTGAACACAGGTATCACTCATCACTGAAAGGCTTCACTAATCTTTTAACGAGAGAGTCGTTGAGCAAGGAGACCACACAAAATAGTCCTACCCTGGGAACGAGACCAGTCCTACCACTTCCCTCGAAAGTGCTTGGGAAAAGAAGATGTGGCTCCCACTATTCGTCATCCATGAGACTACCAGCGCCTTTCTCATAGAGATATCGTACTATTCCGGTTCTTACGGGCTCTTTACCAGCAGCCGCAAGACCCATGACAGTGTGTCCATTCTTATCTTTGCAATGAATTGATTCCTTATCATGTTCCACCAACAGTTTCAACACTTCGAAATGGGCACTTTGTGCTGCCTGGTGTATTGGGTGCCTGCCTGATTTGTTCGTAGCGAATGATCGAGCACCGTTATCTAGAAGTACTTTTACTACGGCTGTATGCCCTTGTTGAGCAGCGATAAACAGGGCTGTTGCCCCGCTATTCGCCTCTGAGTTTACATTTGCACCAGCATCGACAAGAACTTGGATAATATTGCAGTTACCCTCTTGTGCGGCTAGCATAATTGCTGACCATCCATCGAGATCTTTTGCATCGACTTCGGCTCCCTTATCAAGAAGATACTGAACTATTTCCGCCTTTCCGCTGCCTACAGCTTGGTGGAGTTGCGGACGGAGATCCTTCAAGCTGGTGGAATGAACATCCGCCCCTCGTTCTACGAGGAGCTTTACGATGTCGTAATAGCCGTTTCGAGCAGCCAATGCTAGTGGAGAGGGGGTCTTAGGCTCAGGCCTTTTACATTGTCGCTTTTTGGCACCCTTCTGGCTCTTCTGGCTCTTCTCCCTAAATCTCTTTCTTGCCCTTTTTGCACTATGCGTCGAGATGACGACTTCCGTTTCAGAGTTATTAGGAGAAGACCCGTCCGATCTATTCGACTCGTCACTTGACGAACTGCTGCTGAAAATGTCTGTGTCAGGGTCCACATCTGCCCCAGCCTCAAGGAGGAGCTGGACAACCCTAAAATGTCCATTTTGTGCCGCTTGGTGAAGACAACGTCTACCTCCACCTTTTTGACTTTGCCAGGTGTTTTCGCAATCTGCACCCGCCTGGAGCAGCATCTCGACGATTTCGTGATGACCTCCTTGACAAGCGAAGAAGAGAGGAGAACAATTCGTCTCATCTAGAGGTTCGAAGTCGACCTTGTATTCGAGGAAAAGCCTGCATAGTGCGGTGTGCCCGTGCGTTGCTGCGTGGTGGAATGGACGACGGTTTGAACCGCTAGTACAGATCACTTCTGCATTAGCACCTTGTTTTAGCAACATCTCGACGATATTGGTATATCCGCTTTGCGAGGCAGCGTAAAGTGGCGAAGTTCCATCGTTGTCTCGTGGGTCGCAAGCAGCCCCGTGTTCGAGAAGAATCTTAACGACCTCAGTATGCCCGCCTTGAGCAGCTTGGTGAATTGGGGTGCGCTTTTCTTTGACGGTGGCCACGTCAATATCAACATCTTTTCTGCCCGCCAACAGTTTCACAATCGAGACTGATCCCTTTTGTGACGCAGAGAACAGCGGAGTCACACCACGAGCATCTCGAGGATCGGCTTTGGCCCCCTTTGCTAGTAATAACTTTACAATCTCCTCATTTCCACGTTGGGCCGCTTGATGAAGAGGAGTACGGTTGGATTCGTGGGTAGATATATTGACATCGACTTTGCCATTTTCAATCAGTAGCTTTGCAATTTTGGTATGCCCTCCCTGTGATGCTATCCAGAGAGGTGTAACGCCCTTCTCAGCCCGCAAATCCGCACATTTTGGACTCTTCTCCAAAAATAATTCAACAAGTGATATAGAGCCTGCCTGAACTGCGATATGAATGGGCTGGAGCTTCCCCGTTGGAGTAACAATATCAGTTGAGGAGTCTTCACGAGTAGTTTCAACGCCATAGTTGCCACGTCGATTTGCCTTTGGCGGCCGGGAAGGATTACCAATACGGCGTACACCGGCAGTCCCTGCAACTTGGGCAGGCTCTCCAACGGCATCGAAATCATCAGTACTTGCTGGTGGCATCATTGCTGGGTCGATGTTATTGATTGATTCGTTTGTCGCAGTATTGCTACGATAAGGGTCTTCAAACAGGTGGAGATCAATTGCAGGATCTTCGTTGAAAGCGGAGTCACCAGGCAAATTTAAATATGCGCTTGGGCCTAAAGAAATACTATCGTCGGAGTTTCCTGGGATATTTGAATCGAAACTCAGCATTGCGGGCCCAGTTCCAACGTATGCAAGTGCCGGAAAGCCAAGGTTATGCGCATACGCGTTTGACGGATTGAAGTTGTCGCGACTTGGTGCGTTAACATTCGGATCTACGAAGAACGGATTTGAAGTCATGTACTGAGGAGGACCACAGAACCGTGAAGATGATAGAACTGGAGTTTGAGATAACGGATTGGGATTCGGCCTCGCATGTGGATTTGAGGCGCCTATATTCTCTCGTGGACGTTTGTTGGTGAGAAGTCTTGCACCGCCTGTTTACATTCAGAGTTAAATACGTTTTGATATTCAACCTGCACATTCGATGAAGGCGACTATAGCCATTGGAGGTGAACTGCTTACTTTCTGGGATTAAGCTAGGCTGCCTCCGATTCTTGGTGTGCTTTTTTTGAAACCCCCATTTTCTAATCATCCGGAGATACTGCGCCTGGCTATAAAATTTACCTTCGTTAGTGGGGCAATATACTTCAAAAATGCTGAATTTTTAATATAAACTCTAAACAAGTCAATATTAATCGAAGAAACCTACTTGGCATCTAGTCCTCGACGTCTCATGTGGTCCCGGAGATACTCAAGTGATTTTCGCCCGTCGACATATACGCGTTTTATTTCGAGTTTGTGTCTTGCCCATTCTGCTTCTGTAATGGTAAGAGCTTTTTTGGTCGGTGCAGTCTCTGAGAGCTGCTCTCCTATTACATGGCCCTCATCCGTTTCCGATAGCCCAATCTCTTCGCTATCCATGGAATTACTTGCCATTTTCAATAAGATTATTCTTTTTGGGGTGTTGTTAAAATATAGTTCTAGGGAACGGTTTAATTAAGGATACACATCGACCTGGTAAGGCGTCGACGAGGGGTTTTATAGCTCTTCTGAGAAAGTTTAAAGCATTATAGCTGCAGCTGTTGCGACGAGGTGCGGCGACTTCTATAAGTACGTCAAATTAAGACTAAAAAAAACCTATTCATTGCATTCCGGAATATATACACGGGATGGGGTGCTGCCCCGCGCCTGCCTATCACTCCTCACCGTATAAGTTTAATTCCTCTGCATGCACTGCACGAATCGATAAACATATTGCACTTAGGATGTTATGGAGCATATCAATTGCAATGCTGGTCAGACTTGACCCCGCAAAGCCAACGGTGCAGCTTCGAATATGTGCCTACTCACCTAGCGGCCTCCGAATGCAAAACCTTTATGATTAAGTAATATAAAATCGAAAACTTTTCTCGTCTGCTGATAGATTTGACCGGAGCTCACTCACAAACGTTCGAAATATCCTTAATAGAGTATGTTTTCCTGGGCTCCGCGAACGCGGAAACATTGTAGAAAATATTTTTGAATCCTGCAGAAATATATTCAGGCCTCAGAAAGTTTTTCTGGCCAGGCGGACCTAACGCCAGGTTTGTGCATGTGCCAGCTGAAAATATTGCGTTGCGTAGGCATGTTTCTGCGTTCTTGCGCATGGTTGGCTGTCATTGGTCTCGTTCATATTGGCACGATTGCGTAGCGCGGTGGCTGAGGGGAGTATTTTGGGAGCCTCGCGACTGGTCCTACTGTAGCCAGAGTCTTGATCTCAGCCTTAGGCACCCTGCGACCAGTAAAAGCCCGTAGAATCGATCTATAATTGCAATCGCTAACAAAGGCTCCAATGCTAGACCTGATCCTGCATCAGTTTATTAAGGCATATGTTATCGGAATTATCTACAGCTGTATATTTATTGAGGTGCAGTTGTAAGGTTTGTCATGCATGGGGAACATATTCGAGTTCGCGGACTTTGTTGGAATATGCATGGATTTGTGTACAAGATCTGTTCATATGTCATGTAGTATCTACTCTTTCTTGCGCTCTGCTGTTAAGTCCTCAGTACTTTCTTGCTTTATCTCTTTAAACGCAAAAAGCAAGCCAGGATTATTTGTATATCTTCTGCGGTAGGATCATGCAATACCCACTTATGTGATAGAGGCCAATTTGACTATTTGCATCGTATACGCGTATACTATAATTCAGCCTTTGCGGATATGCATGTTGGCAACAAACGTCACTTAAAACTTCATCACTCTAAGCTACGCACGGAAAGATATCCGTGGTCGTATTCTACCTCATAGCCTTTATATATACGAGAGGAACTTTCGGGCGATTGTTCGCCCTTAATTAAAGGCCCGAAGTACTGCTGGATGCATCGTATTCTAACTTCGCTTTGAAAGGCTCAGAGCTAGGACTATAACATTTACTGGATTCGCGAAGTAAACCTTAGTCTCTATCAACGGGTGCTAAATAACAATAACGTACAATTGTTATAAATCCAACTTGAAACCTACTATATAATATCCCTGCCTCACCAAATCCATAACCGGGTGATATCATCTTAAATACTACTTGAAGAGTGAGTAAGTACGTATATAGACTGCTGTCGACTACCTATCAGTTAACGCAGGCATACCTCATTCAAAAAAGTTAATATTTTTAATGTTTCACAGGATAGTTACACTGAATTATACCAAACACTCGCGCTCGAGATGGCCCACCAAACTAGCAATCCAGCATCACCAAGCTCTTCCGACCGAATTGAAAATGCAGTAAAAATCTCCAAACCGGAGGCTACAACACTAAAAGTGACCGCAATACCCTCTCCCAGGCCCTTGAAAGCCGAATCAACAGCCTCGAGGATAGATTCAGATAGCGAACAGGGCTCCTATGGCTGGGGAGATCGCTCTCCACTACAAAAAGGGAACAATATATCTCTCTTAGATAGTAAACGACGATCGGAGAGTACGACTTCCCCGGGACCTGAATTTTCAGACCATTTGCAATCGGACTTAGACCCTGATGAATATGATAGTTCAACATCAGACTCAGAAGACGACGACGATATTCTTCGGCACCTCAAAAAGTCCAATTCAAGTCATCTTAGAAAATTCGGGGATTGCATAATCAATCCAAGTAAGTTGGTCAATGATATTATATTAAATGCATGCGCGCAGGTACATAAGGCGCTAACCATTTTACAGATGACATACACGTCACCTTCGATGATGTACACATTACGCCTGATGCGATTGAGGCGCTAGATCCTCTCCTTCTGCAAATACAATTCCCTGAGCAATTTCGAACTGGAATCCTAGCACGAAATACCTGTACTGGGCTTCTTCTGTATGGACCTCCTGGAACTGGAAAGACACTCTTTGTCAAAGCGCTGGCAAAGATGGCGAATGCGACTATGATATCCCTAACTGGCGCCGACTTTCAGGATTGCCGTGTCGGCGAGAGTCAAAAAAAAGTACAGGAGTTATTCGCTTGTGCCCGCGCTCACGACGGGCCCGTTGTTATCTTCATTGATGAGGCAGACGGCCCTTTCCGGAGCCGAGCAATGGAGAACACCACACATTCGCACGCTAGCGAGATCGGACAATTTCTGGTAGAGATGGATGGGATAAAATCGCACGGCAACTTGAACATAATGATAGTGGCTGCCGCCAACAGGCCCTTTGATATGGACGAGGGTATTCTTCGCCGGTTCAGCCGTCGAATTCTGGTAGATACGCCAACGCCGAGTGGTAGAGAAGCCATTCTCAGGATCCATCTCCGAGATGAGCAAGTCTCTGACGATGTGGATCTCGGGGATTTAGCGAGACGGACGGCTGATTTTACTGGATCGGACCTTAAAAACCTAGTTTTTGAGGCCACTCTCGCAACTTTGCGTGATATCTACGTTCTCACCAGAGACGGCGATTATGCAGGCGATATGTATTCACGAATGATCTGTCACAGGCACTTTTCATACGCTCTAGAAAAAATACAACCATCGCCCAAGTCAGAAATTGTTGAAAAGATACACCAGTTTCATAGCAAGTTTGGAAGCAGGTCTCAGCGGCGACCGAATGAAGCGCCTGAAAAATATCAATTGCCACTGAAGAAGCGCAAGTTGGATGTTCGCAATAAATAGGTATTAGAGAGTTCAATGTGTCAAATGCGCCATGCTTGTCCATATTTACGGGTGACTTTCTGTTACTTTTTCAGGCGATTCAAAGCGATTTTTGAACTTTGTATTTACGTACATGGATAGAAGGATCTAATTGATGATTTGCACTTAATCGGTCTTATAGAGGGGTGAAACGGTTGAAGGCATTGAAAACGAATTGTTTTATTAGCAGTGTACGCGTCATATGGCCATCTTTAGAATGAATCAAGTAAATGAATTTACATGACCGAACATTTCCTAGCTATAGAAAGTTGATCTGTTAACTAATTCTTGCCAATGTTCGCCTATCTCGTGCATCTATAATCGAGGCCGCCCTGGTTCATGGATTCTGAAAGTCTAAGGCCTTGAGACACATGGGCTCACCGACGAGAGGGTTGAAAAACTATAGCTATGATTAATCATGCGCATGCCTAGCAAAGAGCAACAATTTGGCCAAGGTTACTTGACTGAGGGATTTTATATATTGAATCACCATTCCGAAGCTTTCCCTTATGTTTGCTTACCTGCAGGATCCATCGGTATCAACGCTTCCGTCGTGATTTGTTGATAGGCATGCGGAGTACTCCATACCTACGCAGATATATACTATATCCTTCACATTATGACCTTGGCGGTCTGGATCAAAAACCATTAACGCAATAAAATCCCCCATGCTTCCGACTTCATCTGGGAAGCTACTGTGCTTTGGATGTGTAATTTTGCCTTGCGTTATCTGCATAATTACATCCGGCATGCAACTCAAGGAAATAAATCCGTGGTGGCTTATGGGAAGGCTGAGTGAGCTAGGCCGTTCGGAAATTCCGCGAACGCAACGCAGCTGCATGCATAGATCCTACATTTATATTTATCCCCCAAAGGACGAAGTCAGTATTAACGTAAGAGAAGCTGATAGAGCGAGTGAAAATATCAGGTGAATATCGCTAATTGGCCCGAATCGTGGAAGTATTATTCGTAACGGATGACGGAGGCCCAATGCTGCACTGTACTTGGATAATGTCCTGCGCCTGCCCTGGACTATGAAGAGCGTGCACTTTCGCTTTCTATGTAAATATATATATCTTTTGGAGAACAGGAGTTTCGATTCTGTGTCTAAGCAGCATGCAAGCCCGATATCTATCACGCATTTGTTCAATTGATCGAGCGGGTATAAGTTAGACCATACTTGTCCCTCAGCGCCTCATATTGAACCCAGAACCCAACATACTGGTGGACAGTCCTAAACCTGTCAGATTGTAGACTAGGGCCTACTCATTTCCTAAATACTTTCGTTTGATCTCTTCGTCACATATATAAACATTATCAACTCCTTTCTATTTTGTATCAACCAACAACCAGCGGCACAGTTTAAGAAAAATGGCTACGGCTTATGTACTCCCCCCAAGATTTCTTGCGGGTAACGTAAAATCACTGGCAAAGCTTGAGGCGGAAGAGCCAACTTTTGAGGTTATCGGATACCCACCTATAGATGCCCCTCAAGAACGAGATCTTCCGGTGCAATGCAACCCTGTGTCACAGCAACTCAGCGATACCCGCTCTTCGCTTCAGAGCAATTCCGAAAAATATTCCATGCCTTATAGAGACTATCTCGAAACCCGAGATCAAGTTGTTTGCGGTCTTATAAATAATTCCGGTAGCGAGTTTTCTTCTGAGCGGATGAATACCTTGCTCCATACGGAATCCTTAGGAACCGCCTATGTCCAGGCTTTAGTGGAATATTTGGCTCGAGATATTCGTGCTAATCTGATGTGCCTGGACATTCAAGACTTTGAGGAGCTGGGTTACCACTTTCAACAACAAGACGTTGAAGCAAAATCAAACGTCGACGATGCAAATCAAGAGGAGAATGCGTTGCAGGAGGAGGAGGATGGGGCGAAGCAAAAACCAAGCAGCGAAAGCCGTAATGGCTGGAGTGCTCTTGAAAGCTTTTTCGATAGGATGATCCGTGGAATTAGGAGCGAGATCGGAAACTCTGGGTACGATAAGGCGAAGACTTACTTCGGTGCTGCCAAACCGACCGGTCGTTATCATAACGTGGAGGAGCATTCTCGTACTAAGGCTGCCCTCACCGCACTACTAGATTCTCCATTGAATGATGGTGGGGTTGAGCATGGCGCCGAAGAATCTAGCCAGATCAGTGAAAAAAAGCCAGAGCCTTTAATAATGTTCATCCATGATGTTAAAAAGATAAGGGGGGTACGAAACGGCAATCGTATCTTGTCACGGATCCGAGACGCCATCACTGAACGACGCATGTCTGGTATACCTATCATAGGGCTATTCTCATGGGTTGGCTGCGATTTCGAAAATTCGATTGATTCGTGCCTCAAGAAGACGGGCTCAGCCGAGTTCATTAGACTTCCAGAGGGCTCCGACGGAAATGAAGTCTCAAAGAAAAAGAAGCGAGAGCTTCAAAATCGACAAACAAATATCAGATTACTCAAGCAGGGACTAAAGCGGAGTTTTGCTGAATTTGTTGACGACGAGGTTATTGGAAATGAAGCTGATTGGGGATCGAAAAAAGTACGCCATGTCGATTCTTTATTGTGCAGAGAAGAGTTACCGACAACCGACGTGAATCGCCTGGTGAGACTTATTGGGGCCCGCGCCCATGGGAAATCGAAGATAAAGCCCCAAGATGTCATGGATATATTGGATGGAAAGGAGTCGCGTCGTATACGCGAGAGTATCATTCGAGGAGAAGCATCGGATCCTAGGATTAAAGATCTTACCGGTCTCGAAAGGGATCTCAGTCAATATACGGTCACCCCTGGTAAAACTTCCTTGACGCACGACGATGTAGTCATGGATCCGGAAACCAAAGCTACAATTCTCCAACTTTTACAGATGTCGTCACAACAAAATACCACAAGTATATCCGGACCTTTGTCTAATGAATTCAAGATGACCGGAATACTGTTCTATGGCCCTCCCGGCACCGGAAAAACTCAGCTGTGCCGCGCCGTGGCAAATGACGCCGGCCAAACTTTTATTGCACTGACAGCAGCAACGTTGTCAAACAGCAGGGTCGGGGAAACTGAAAAACTAATTCAGGCAGCGTTTAGTCTCGCTCGTAAACTTCATCCTAGCATTCTCTTCTTCGATGAAGTTGATTCGTTGTTTTATAGAAGAGCTTCAGGGGATAAGTCATGGGAGAGAAGTGCACTGACCCAGTACCTTCACGAGATGGATGGCCTTACCTCACAAACGGCGAACGCACCGGTGGTCATTGTGGCTACAAACCGGCCTGCCGACTTAGATTCAGCTTTCTTGCGCCGATTACCACATAAAGTTTACTTCAAGTTGCCTTCCCGTCCGCAAAGAAGAGAAATACTTTGTGGCCTTCTCAATCAAGATGAAATGGAAGATATCGACTTGAATGCCATTGCGAAGAGCACGATAGGCTTTTCGGGGTCTGATCTGAAGAATCTTTGCAGTCAGGCGATACTATCATGGCGCACAGAAAAGCGGATGGAAGGGACTACACATTTATCCTCGGGAAAGGTGGACCTGACGATGAGACACTTTGAGACAGCATTATCCCGTGCTGCTCCAACGACAACGCCAGAGGTACTAGAAGGGCTTCTGGAATTCCGTGATAGATTTCAACATTAGTTTTTCAGCAATTAATGTCAGCATTGACGTTGAATACGCTTGGAAAGGCTGAAAACGATGTATAACATGTTAGAAGTATTACTAGGTATTTATGCGATTGATATATTCCTTTAGCGTTGATTCCAACATCCTCCGGGGTGCACTTCGTCTCGATATTCAGTATCTTCCATTTCCACTTCAATTCAGATTTGGAGCTTCAAAGTCTGTTTACGTAGTATGAGAGTAGCTGTAACTCATCTTCTGATACATGTATATAGCGAGAGTACTAGAGCTATGGAGGGGATCTAGATAATTCCCTCACAAGAATATTTTTGGCCAAGTCAAAATTCTGGGATCAAAACAAATTTCATGTCCTAAATATTCGTCATGTCGGTAATTTGTAGATAATTTTTATATATTTATATCGTTGTATATTGTGAAATTATCATTTTTAAAATTTTGTGGCCTTTTTTCCTGTAGCCTTCAATATCAATTCACCACATCCCTGATCTGATTTTTGTTGTTTTCCAAACGCCTGGTCGCCGTTGATTGGCTGAAAATGAAAAAGAAAGAAGAAGCCGATCAAACAGCGTATAGCGCAGCCGGATTCGCTTGATCATCAGATACTCACGAGTTCACTCACGTACGTTACGACCATCTTTTTAATTCGAACATTCGCAAGGCTCAAAGTTTTGAAAGATGGGTTAAATAGACGAAACGGCGCAGATGGATTCTTCAGCATTGCTAATGAGCTACCTTCTTAAAAATCTCGGAAGAATTGGAATCAACCAATTACCAATGGAAATCATTCGCGATCGGAGAGATATGAAAGCATCAATATTCACTTACCCAATTTTAGGTCTTTGTTGGGTTCTTCTGCTGTGGCCTTTTGCTTGCGCGCAGTTTGAAGAAGGTCAGATTCCAGCATGCGCAGTAAGTGCCTCACATTTTCTATAGTCTACTACTCCCCCAATAAATGAGATTAGTCAATCCAGCGCATGTTCAAGAAATCCAAAGTGAGATCCTCGGGGCTAGGTTCTACCGTCGCCCACTATTTAGTTATCTTCAAATATTCATTTGGAGGACTAGATTTTATAAAAGACTCGGCCATATAGAAATACTCCTACGTTTTTTGTATCGCTTGTTAATACAATTTAGGTCCTCAATAAACCTAGTAGTATTTCTTCATCGAGGTGGAACCGAAGCTAATATCAAACTACGCATGCATAGTCTACATGTACTTACGGAGCGTTCTACAGTCCAGACTGCAAAGACAAAGATTATCTCTGTCTCTGCAAGGACCCTACAATGCTATCTTTCCTCATACCATGCACTGGAGCGATGTGTGAGCCGTTCGAGATTGACCAAACGGTCAGTGCGGTTCAAGAAGTATGCGCTGCAGTCGGAGTTAGCTTGTCTATCACCACAACGTGGAGTATAGCTCAATCATCAACAGCGACCCCGACCACATATGAGCCTTCACATCATCCGTCAGGGACCCCGAACTCCTGGAAAACGTTACGGACCTCAACCGTAGTGGCAGTTACCACGACTCTTGGATCCGATAGCTTACCAAGTAATACTTCTACAGCTTTCCCGCACGGAGAAGCATCTAGCAGTTCCAAATTAAGTACTGGAGCGATTTCTGGAATTGCTGTCGGAGTTATCCTGCCAGTGGTAGCATTGGTGATATTATTCTTCGTGCTATCCAAACGAAGATATCGGAAGCTCGGCGTCCCTATTTTACCGGCTAGTAAGAGTCACGAAACAGATCGTTGGGGTGGAATTGGGCCGGACAACGATGTGCCTGGCCAGGTTTCTGAAGTAAAATGAACGGTTATGATATTAGTTGAAATTGATTTCAGTGTCTTATGCGTGCGATTTACGAATGATTAACTGTTATCTTAGTGTGGCCGTTACTGCTTCTATATTATGTTGTTACCAGCTGCGGGGATTAATGGTCTGACCTGGGATTGCTCATACGAAATTTACTGCTGTCAAATCTACCGCACGAGTGCTGTCGATATAATGTTTACTGGTAGATAATGTGCTAGTAAAGTGGAGTAGCTGGAGGCTCCTATATAGATCTGGTGTTAGTGCCGGGATAGTTGTTCAGGTGATACGGTGCATACTTACTAAAGTACTTAGGTATACAGGTACCTCCTTAGCTACCAAGCTTTATTTAGTAATTGTGAATTGCAGCACTGGGAAAAGCTTCTCCTGTAGCTTTAGCTGCCGTCTCTTCCTTCCATCTTCTTTTATCAAGTTCAAGTCTACTTCATGTCACGAATTCAATCTCATCTTCAACTTGACTCTCAGCCTCAAAACAACCTTACGCCACCCTAATTATCGTTCCCAATATAATTCCATTACATATCATTAGTTCAGTATAAACAGTTACGAGACTGATAAACATCACCATAATAACAACAGCAATTGACTTTCAACACCCTTAATCAGCCCCGCGCGATGTAAGAGCCAAATACCAAAATCCTGCGGCATTGCCTTTGTACTGTTTACCTGACACCGTTTACTGTCTAGACCCTGTCGTGATCAAAATTTCCAGTAAGTACTGTATCCGAGATAGTTTCTCAGCTTAGTACGCACATATGGCCCCTATTTATTCCCTCAGATCTCCGGAGATTCACAACGATGCTATACAATCTATACCATCCAATAAATAGCTAATCACCAGGCTATTCTAGGCTGCCAACATGGATCCACTCATAATCGGTATGGTTGTTGGGAATATTTGTGCCAATAAAATTCTACATTGTTGGACAGGGACATTCACGACTCTAACTGACGCTTTCATTCGCCGCTTGTTCGCCCCCCATCTCGCCCCTCATGCTCAGGGGCTATTATATACCCGGTTATATGTCTGGAAACTGGCTGCTTATAATATAATAAGCCTTCGCAATATTTCGGGGGTTTTCTTGTTTATTCATGCTGTTGGAAAGAGAAGCAGCCAGGAAACCACCTCATACAACATTACCCGTCCCCTATCCGACTTCACGATGTTATGGACAGCTGAAGCTATGACATGCAGCACTCTTCCAATCTGTCCCAACTATAAATTTCCGCTCTATCTCGCATTAGTTGTCAACAAAGCGCCAACACAGGATCACGTGGGTGTCTTTGATTTCTTGGGTTATAATGACGTTTCAATCGCTCTCTTCTTCTTCATGATGTTTAACTTTGTCCATATGCTTTTGAAGATGGGTATTAGCTCGGTGAAGCTTGAAATTGTATGTCAAACTGTCAATTAACTTGTTAAAGCGATGCTTTCTATTCCGTGCTAACCTAATGGAATCTTAGGTAAATGTTATCATCAACTCTCCTCCCCAGTGAGCTCGAGGCCCTGGATCCACCTCAACCTATTATGCCGCCTAAATCATACGCCTTTTATTGTTATTCCTACTTCATCCAGCTCTTCTCTTTATGTCTAGTCTAGTGCCGATGCCGACCTTACTTGATGGTCTCTTTCTTCCGCTAGAAAGTTTTCGATAGCTGGCTCAATTCAAATACTTAGTTCACTTTCCGAGGATCTTGTATATTCAGGAAACGGGTTCAAATCTCATGCCTTGATTCTCTTTCTCCTTAGGTAAAATAGAAGTCACTAAATGGTGAACCAAGCCCTATGGTATTTTGACGAGATGAGTAGAGTAGAGGTTGATCATCAGTAATGTGTAAAAGAAATATTAACACTAGCAAATTGACTGCTTCTTGTTTAAAAGCGTTAACCGTGGCCAGATTCTATGAGTAGGGAACTATGATAATTATCAATATATTAACATCAGCTAGTATGCCCAAGCGGGCTGGTAGTTCTTGGTACTATCGTTGAACAGGTCATTCGAAACATAACATACTTTTACACTACGGCGTGAGACTATTCAGGTAAGCTTACCGAATTTCAAATTCACTCTTCAAGTTTCATTTACGCATATGCGCATCTATCTCAAGGTCGATATTAACTAATTGAGTTAGGATGTGGATAGGCTCTATTCCGCGCCGCCTATGGGCCAAGTAGCCTAGCTTGCAATTACGAGACAATCTTTTCCGACAATTGCTGTCATTGTATTAGTCCCGGTCCCAGACGATAGCTGTCCACAAGTGTCAAATCAGTGACTATCATCATCCTGAATACTGTATGTGTGCCTCTATTCATTAATACTACGCCCGCGAGATTTAACTATCTATTATCAAGCGAAAATAGTTCCGCAGATATGAATCTGCCCCAAGGTTGGCAAGACCGATCCAGGTCCAAAAATGAGTTATTGCAAGATCAATTTGAACCTTTTTAGGAATAATGCTCAGGACTTTAAAGTTAAGATGATGGGTATATTCGTTAACGATCTATTTCTATGCGTAAAAAACTGCAACGGACAGTGGATGTCCAAAAGTCTATCTATCTGTCTATCTATCTATCTATAGCCCAAGTTCATAAACACCGAAACGTGAGTATAATACAATGTCCAGACCTAGGACGTGCAAGCCATATATACAAAAAAACTGGTAAAATATACAGGAAGCTTAAAATTTATGCTTTGAAAAGCCTCGATTGATTGGTCTAAATTTTATAAACCCTGAGACTACACCTCTTTACTGGGGCTTAGGTGTTAGTTTGCCACCAGCGACATCAACCCAGTCAATTCTAGTTTGATAGTCACCATAGCTTGGTGCTGTCGCCATGTCCTTTGGCAATCCGACTTCACCAGCAACGATCTCAATCTTTAAATCCTTAACTTCTTTGAGGTCCTCGACAATCGCGTCTGTAGCAGTCCTGACCTTGATTTTCAAGTTCTTAAGGAGGTAAGGAATGACAACATCGGGGAGAAGACTTTCAATCTCCTTAGATTCGACCTTCTTTAGGAGCGCGGCAGTAAGTGGGATTGTACCGGTAACAAGAACATCGGGATGTGCGTCGAATCTCGTGAGAACACCATGTGCACCGATGGAATTTGCGTCTGTGATCCACTTCGCGGCATTGTCTGTGGAAGGCTCGCCAAGGAATGCGTTAATACCGAAAGTTCCAACTTCAGCTCCGTTGTTGACTTCGATGTTGATGATCCAGTCGGTATACTTGTTGGAGTTATCAACAACAGATGCAACTGGATTCTCTTGACGTTTCTGGCGACGAGATCCATCTCTGGCGTTTTTAATCGTGAAAGCAGGAGTTCGAGAACCATAAAGTTTGTTAACAGCGACTAAAGTATCCCGAGCGTTACCACTGTTGGTTTCGGAGTAGGAATAGCCGAATTGCTTCGTGTTCTCGACATCGGCACCGGTGAAGAATGCGTTTGCGGATTTTTTGAAGGGGTAAAGGGGTGTTCTTTCATCAACCGCGGCATTGAATGGCACAGCCCATGTTCCCATTCGAGTTCTACCAGAGAATTTGTAGGCATTTGGGTTCATAGTCTGCCACATGTTAAATATGCGGTCAACGTTGATGTGATGAAGCCAAGAGATAGGGTCGAAAGCAGAGTAAACAGGTGGGTTCATGTGTCCAAGCATTGCTCCGTCCACACCTAGGATTGCACCGCTTCCGAGACCATCCAAGTTCTGTCCAACGGCCAAGTGAACACTCCCGTGAATAGCTTCGAAGGATTCGAATCTGAAACCGTTTGCACGGTCATAACCTGTGCTGGCCATGCTAGTGAAAGTCTTATAACCGGTCAATACCTGATAAACTCTGTTCCTCCAGGTACCCTCGCTAGCTTTCATAACTTCATTGATCTCTCGGGTGTGAGTAGATGGGGTCCCAGATTTTGCAGGGAAACGAATGGTTTCTGTGACATTTCCCCATGGGTAGTTCGTAAACTCAGACAAATCGCTGAAGTTGTAAGAGTATAACGGGTTCGGGATGCTTTCTCTGTCGTTTCGGACAGTTTCGATCGGGATGAGGTTTTGCTGACAAACTTCTTCGGGGATACTGCCGTCTGCAGCCCAGTCCCAGTATGGGAAGCGCAGACTTGGTAGAACAGCCTTGAATTTTTGTTTCTTTGGACCCTCAGGGATTCCATCGACGATATCGCTGGCATGCTTCCACATGATCTGCTCGATAAGCGCCATGTAGGGTCGATGCCACGGGAGGAACAAAACGTCTGAATGAGGACAATATCCCCACTCTGGGTTCCCGCCTTCTTTAAGTTCAACACCACCCCTACACAGAACAGTTAGCAACTGCTACGAAGATATTGCACTATGCAAAAAGCTTACCATGACTTAAAAGGTGCACCGTGGATACCGGCGATACCGTAGTATGATGTTTCCATCTCTTGCGGCTGTTTCTGAAGTCTGTAAAGAGCCATGATGAACAAGCTGAACTGGGTATGGTCTTTAATCAGCTCCCGAATTTCTTTGCGCACGGCGGTTTGTCCATTCTGAACACCGGTTACAATGATGGGTCCCTTTGGGTCGGTGCCATAGGACCCACGGAAGCCTTCAAGGCTTGTAGGGTCATATTCTCCCTCGACCGGTTTTGGGGCGTTTGGCCTTGGGCTCGGAGTTCGCGTCCTTGTTGAGGGGCGTGCAGAAGTTGCACTAGCAGCTTTAGGTCCACCCTCAGCTTTATTTCGGTACCTAACTGAGGTTGGGTAATTTGATTCGTCTCTGTAATCTTGATGGCTATAATAACTATTGTCGTCAGCGGCGTAATAGTCGTTGTATTCGTTCTGAAGCTGATAATCCCGGCGGGCCAAGCCGTCCGTGGGAATAGCACCAGTAATAGTAAAAATGCTTGAAGCAATGATAGCGTATTTGAGTGAGGACCAGCCCGCCATCTTATAAAATGAGAAAATGTATGAAGAAAAAAAATAATATATAGTACAAGAAGATGGTTGTTTTTAGTCTCGAGGCCAGCCGATTCTGTTTGTTGATGATGATGGTGATAGAGAGGAAATGATTTACGATAGCGAACCTAAGGAGCTTTATAGGGCAGCGACTGGAGCATACGGCATCTAATGGCTTCTAGAAAACGTGCCAGCCGTCTTAACGTGGGACGCCATCATGCCATCGACGCTCTCGTCAAGACATAAGATAGCTTGTATCAGCCCACTAAACTTGATTGTTTATGCTCGCGAAGTTTGTTCCTTCCTTGTCCGTGACCTGGGCGGCTCTATAAGGGCATAGTGAAGCTTCTAGCTGCATTCTAGGTCGTCTGAAGTCGGCCTGAGACCAAACAGGTGGTGGTTCGACGTTGTATTGTCGGTCTCAGGTTGGGGACTAACCGGGCCGGATCTAGCGTACCCCTTCTTACAACCTTGATGCGACAGCCTTCCTGCCACTATGGGACTAGTGTCCCTCCAAATTGTGGGAACTGGTGTTTCCACTAAAAAGATTAGAGCGAGTTAGTCCAAATCAAGTAATTATCCAAAAAGGAATTGTGCCACAAAAACAACACTATGTGTTGGAGCATTTTTGTGGTCAGGCCACCAGAACGACCTGTTGTGTTCCTAACTCTAGACCTTCCATATATTTAGTTCCAGCTGGTCTCGCGGGTTCCAGCAGCATTTGAGACCCCGGTCGATGATTTAGTGGCGATGCCCTTTAAGCCTCGTTGACCTAGACCCAAGACCTAACGCAATCAGCAACTGCGCCAAGTACAACGGCGCTCTCTACCAGGATCTTTCATGTATTTCGCACGGCTAGTTTGGTATCCGGGCTTTCTGCCGCGGCGGAGCCTTCTTGTAAGGCGATATCTTCGACTCGAGTCTAAAACTTCTTAGAAATTAGCTGCCTTCTTATATTGGTATACTACCAAGTTGAAAAGTGTGGCTATGGTCTACTGTAATTCGAATATTCGATCGTTTACGAATGGCAGTCCATCGAAAAGTCTCTTTCGCTTATAAGCTACCCTACAAGTATAACATTGTCACACTCCATAGTACCAGCCCAAGCTCCACTTGGAGTTAGCGTCACTGTGTAAAGAGGCTCTCAAGTTCGAAAACCCGGCGGCTTGATACCAAACGTACACGGAACTCTTAAGATCTTTTAACATAGCCCTGTTGAGTTTTTTTAAATGGGTGTTGTTACGTTAACTTGGTCGACATATGATCCGAGTAGCCTTCCGAGCCTCGTAATCAAAATTTATCTGCGGGGTGGGCTGCGCAAGAGACAAAAAATTTATATGTAATTGCTGTCTACATGTAGTAAAATTACAAATATCATCAGCCGAAAAAGTCAAACCAGTATGGTTTTCCTCCGTATGTGAACATCTCTGGGTCACTCCTGGCCACCGGCCAACGCAAGATACCATCTGGTTGGCAGTCTGTGCACAGCTGCCTCTTTGTTCTCCCATTAACATCAGGCAACGGGCCGCTCCATGGCCTTGGTGAATTTGGAGTTATACTTGGATCATTGCGGTCGAATATAATGTATGTAATCGTTTCCTCTTCATTTGTAGCTATAATGCGATCAACGTTCGGGTTTCGTGATGTGTTGCCGTACCGATCGGTCCATCCTTGGTTTGTGAGAATACGGAATTCTACATTCCCCCAAATTCCAGTCATGGTGATTCTTCGCGGGTCATCTGTGAGAACCACTACAGTTCCTCGGGCCGACATAGCATATGCGGCAGACATCAAACTGAAATAATAATATTGGTCGCTGGCCTCATAGAAATCTTGGGGTAAAACTGGTCGAGGATCAGTAATACGGACGTCTCTTAGATATCCGAATGGGCTCAGGTCATAATAATTTATATAGGGATCGTTGGTGTTGGGGAAATCGTCGCTATACCAGCCATCCTACATTGACCAAGAGAAACTATGGTTAGCTGCAACATGACCAAAGCTTTAAAAACTTAGGGGTTCTCCTCTGAGGAAATGGCAGAGTCGTACCCATATGGTTAGCCAGCCGTTACCGCCTCTATGCGACGCAACGGTTTGAGCTATTCTCGAAAGGCCGCGCCTCCCAAACAAAGCGACAAGCGGCCTAGTATAGAAAAGTTGGACATGTTCTCCATAATAGACACCCGGGCGGATACGGTCCATCATCCACGCTACCGAGATATAACGAAGCATGAGCGGAACTCGACCCATTTGCCCTATGATATGATTTGGTAGGGAAGGGTCTGGTATGGGAGGGATAGGTGGCATGTTAGGAAGCCCCCGCGGTGCGACATCTGGCTGTGGAATATCGCAGACAGAATATATCCTGCCACAATTTCTATTCTGTGGAGCACAGAACATTGCAGAAGCGCTTGGCTTGGAACATTGTATTGTTGCGGTAGGACTTGCAGAAGGAGAAGCAGAAGTAGCGGTCTGACTTGAAGCAGAGGTTGCTGTTGGGCCAGATGACCCTTCACCCCAACATTCCAAGCTTCCACCAGACCCGGTACTAGGGTCATAGCTACACCTTCTCCCAAAAACTCTATGATAGCTTATATCAGTAGGTGGCTTATCTGCCCCGATATCAAATCCGGCTGACAACGCTTTTGACACCGATAAAGGACTATTGTTTTGTTCAAATAAAAACGAGTAGTCGACGGTTTGGCCTTCTCTGACTCCGTAATATCTCCATTGATATTGTCTTGTGGTAGCACTTCCTAGTTGTGAGCCGGCAGCTACGACAACAAAAGAGTCGCCCTGTGTTACGATATTCGGATTACTGCCGGGTATGAAAAAGGGTGGAGGGCTCCCGGGTTGTGGAATTGCCGGTGGAGCACCTTGGTCAGCAATACGAGCATCAAAGTCTACAGACCACACCATTGAGCCCCCCAAACAGAGATTATTAGCTACTCCTAGCTTCATGGCGATGGTGTCATCGTCATCATATCCCATCCATTGGTCATCCCATTTGACCTCCTTGATCATTGGACCAGAGAGTAGGTTCGGCGTGACTCCTTTGGTGCTAATAATATTTTGAATTTCTATTTCAACAGAGCGCATGGTCAGTATACTAGTATGTTCTGCCCATCTTCATTTATATATTCTTCCGAAATTTTCGCGGGTTATCCATAAACAATAAGATGTGTATCTTTTACAGAGTAGTATCGTACCTCTAGCGGACATAACACCGGGGAAGTTGGTGCAAGCAGCTGCTTTGTTCGGTCCGCTGAATGTGCAACCGAGAGTCACTATTCAATGCCAGGTCACATGGGTTAGTTAGCCTCGAGCAAAACAGTCCGCTACATGTATACATCAAAGCAGTGAATCTCTATTTCTACTTACTACACGACCTGTCTGCCACAGTATATCCACGACCACTTCATGCGCATACGACACCGTGTTAGCCGTCTCTCTCATGACCTTTAAATTTTGATGGGGCTTACATACTAGTACGCGATTCCGAAGTTTATTTTAGCAGGATTGAGCTTCGCAAACCAAAGCGGTTTTGTGTCGTTATAAATCTCTCTAATATCGGTTTGTGGGCGAATTTTAGGCCCCAGTGTCTGTATCGTAAGTTCGTTATTAGCTATACGGCTCTGAGCTAAGTTACCTTCTTCTACACAATATCGACTAAGCCCACTAAAGAAACCTACCGGGTTATTACCGTCCCAGGCGCCTATTCGAAATCTTGTGTTAGTCCAAGGCCCAAGTTACCTGATGAAATGTTTGAATTAAGATATCACGCACCGTGAAGATCGTAGGACATGAAGCCAAAATGGTCAACATATGGCTCCATTGATTTTGGGTCCATCCCTCGAAGGTACCAATAATCTGGCGCCCTATCCATTCCAGAGTTTTTAGTATAGGATTGCAGCTAGCATATATATATATATATACTCACTGTCCACATGGACAGAAGGAGATGTTTTCCGACTTACAGTACAAGGCTTATTCCGTATTTGGTGCCGAATGCCGCCCTCATTTCTCTTACGAGACTAACATAGTTTTGAGGGTCTGTCGATCTCCCTCCACGTTCTGGTGCAGTAGGATACTCCCAATCAAGGTCTGCGCCTTGGAACTTGTACCTTGCCATAAAGTTCAAAAGTGATGAAATGAACTTCTGCCTGTTCCCAGCCGAAGCTACCATATCTGACCATGTTGTGTGCGTTGGACCTGGGTCCTATTTATCTGGAGATTAGTCAATCCGATACCATGTTGTTATCATATCTAGTATTAATACTTACGCTAAAATCAAACCCACCCACAGATATCCATGTTTGCAATCTGCAATAATTTTTTAGTCATCCAAAATATCGAACTGGTATTTCACTTCCGATTATATACGTACGTTGCAGATTTTAGGTTTGTGAATGAATAATAGTAAGGCTCATCCGCAGAATCCCAAGGTATAACTTCAAATGTCGATGGATTGATCGATCTACAATCCCAATTCATTAGCTCGTCCGACTCCCCAGCCTAAACACCCAACCCCGCCCTCCTACGCCAGAAACGTGATTACTTACGCAAAGGCAAGATTAAGTTGGGTAAAGCCTTTTGTGATAAGTTGATCTGGTACAACCTTATTGCAGGCTCTACCTCTAATATTCCTATTATCCTCACATCGTGTGTTAGTTCGAGGTGTTATAGAGTACTGCTTGAAGCATTAGAGTGACAAGAAAGATTATCGAGCCTCGAATGCTTGCTTGCTCCACTTACGCAACTTGATAATAGCCAATCTTCCTTCCTCCACTGGCGGTTCCGCTGCCTGTTCCACAAGATGGAGGCGGCACTACCTGGCATAGGCCATAACCCGCCTGACAAGGTAGTGTATTCCCCTTAGGATCCGCGTTCTTGCAGTGGAGCTCTTCAGTCTTAAGTAAATATTATGTCGTTAGCTCCGAAACTCGAAGGCTTCATCTTTTCGATACACAAAATGAATGAATTCAGAAGAAGGTTACGAGGAACAGACTTACACCACACCAACCGAAATACGAACAGCATATATCTAATCCACATTTCTGAGTACCACCTAGGGAGTACTGTCCACACATAGCAACCGCATTGCAATTTGAGTAGCATGTCACTGGTGCGGTCGGTTTACAATGACTTGGTGAATATCCACATTTTCCTAACTATTATTCCCAAGATCAGGTTAGCCACTTTCTTGTTCGATTTGTTTCATTTGAATGCTCAATGTCGCCAGTTAAAGATATTCTCACCGAATTACAACAGCTACCATCTGCACAAGGAGTGGTGCTGGTGCACTGGATTGGGCCATTATCTTGTCGTTTTTGTAAAGCGAATGTCGTCGAGTTCCAATTGTACTCTCTCGGCTCTCTGAATAGACTTCTGCCATTTGAGACTCCCAAAAAGAGAAGAAAGCAAACTATAACATTTTTCATGGCGGAGGATTGGGTATTCATCTCAGCGCCAAGTCTGCCGCATCAGCGACAACCCGTAAAATATGCGTTTAACTCTCTGTGAGACGCACTCTAATGTCTTCAAGGACTGGGCCAAGTCCTACTGATGGTAGTTGCCTCAAACGTGGAATCTGGGAGAGTTCTTTTTACTATGGCTTTTAAATAAAACGTCGCGAACATTGCACTACGTGCCCGGCCAATCCGACCATGCTGTCTTTGACATCAAGATTTTCGTAATGGTTAACAGCCCCAAAAAATAATTTTCTAAACCATGTCAAAACCTAGAGGTTTTAAAAATTGAGACATACCGACGCGCCATCGAGGCACCATCTGGGTGGGTCTTTGCCTCCCATGAGGCTCGTTTGCAAGGATGGCTATTGTAACCTTCGGCACTTCACCAAATAATAAGGAGCGAGATGACACACCACCCCGGGAAGTAATACCGCAAGGAACAATTTTGATTTTGTACACATGGCCAAGATAGATTTGGCAACTGTCATGAGTTTAAGCTTTCTGGTGCAAGGGAAAAGGTGTGTACAGTCAGCATTTTGGTGGGGCCATGGTCTCCTGTCAAGTCGGATGAAACTCACCAAGCTTACCAAAACTGCCGAGTTTTTTTTCACTCAAAAACGTCTATTTACCCAAGGGAGCTTTGTAACGTACAATGAATGTCATATGACTACCGGCCGAGTGTATTTAAATACGTATATAGAAAAAATTTGCCGGCTTCTGTGGCCAGAGTTGAAGCCATTTGAGTGTATTTCTAAGCTGTCGCTGACTTAAGGGTACGAATTAAGCTTGAAATCACCTTTGAGATATAGTGCCACCAGGCAGATCCTAGTAACATGCTGACATCGGTCAACACCGATGGTAAATACTTTATCCATACTACCTCGATGAGGGTTCGCTTAACTCGCCTTCATGTATATGGCCCATCTACGGAGTACAAGGATATGATTTGGCAAAAAATGCCGATGGGAAATCTGACCTATATGTCGGCTAACGGACTTCAATTACAACCCCTATAATCCTAGGAAAAGATCGTCAACATCGAACCATGCTACAAACTTTTTTCGGCTATAGCGGAAGTCGGAGCTCCGAAGATATATATCGGCTTTTATTGTTTTCCCAATCGACTTCCTTGATGCTGCCTCGAAGTTTTCAATTGTCTTCGACTTTCGAACTTTTCTTAAGTGACAAAAGACTTCCTGAGTGCGCGGATGGTCAATTATTCGAACCATCAAAAACAGCCGAAACATCAAATCTCGATCAATCCGTTCGTCATGTTGTTAGGAGCTCCAATTTCTAGATCTATCGCGCAAGCTGTTAGCTTAAGCTTTATTCTGCTACAAAGCCAGTGTAAAGCCAGCAGCTTCGCAGTAGATTTGGAATTCGATATCGTTCCACGGGCTGCTTTGGTTGAACGAGATGTTTCCGCAACGCCCTCCTGTGGGTTTTGGGTTACCACAGATAACACCACGACCTGTGCTCAGATTTTAACAACATATAATCTGCAGGCGAGTGTCTTTGTCGCACTAAATCCCTGGCAAGGTATTTACGATAAAAGCGTTACTGTCAATACCACAGGTTGCGGGGGAGTTCTTGCGTACGAGACGTACTGCGTAGCACCAGGTAAGCCCGAAGGCTGATCCAAGCGCCCAATCTACTTAGGTATATATCACTGATCAAGTGAACTTGAAGGAGTATCAAATACAATCTCTACAGATGGATCGTGTGGTCCCAAAAATGGTAATGCAGTCTGTCCTGGCTCACCATTTGGAAATTGTTGTAGTGTTGCAGGATGGTATGTTCATATCCCAAATGATTTATCAAATGAACGAAACTGACTAGGGTACGTCATCGTTCAGGTGTGGAAATGGCTAGTAAGTTTATCAACGAGAGAGATAGCGTCGGTGAATTCGAATATAAATCCTAACATAAAATCGGAAGTGCATTTTGTGGAATCGGGAATTGCATTGGAGGGAACTGCGTAAACGGCACTGGTTGGAGCACAGATGGTACGTGTGGAATCAAGCCCCTGCAACCTAGGTGCGGAGGCCAGTTCGGTGTATGCTGTTCAAATGCAGGATGGTAAGCTCTCTGCTCTTCTCGGTCTACTTGGGCACATATACTAAGAGAGAAAAATATAGGTGCGGCAATGGAACTACTTATTGCGCCTGGGATAACTGCGCTGCTGGCGCTTGCTCGCCGCCGCCGTACACATCTATCAAACCTACAACAACCGCAGGACAGCAATGTCAAGCTGGATCTTGCTGGACATCCCTACCCCCGACTGGTCCTGTTGAGGGGTCTACTGCAACAACTACGACATCGAAGACAACAAGTTCTTCTAGGTACCCATTTCATTCAGTTGAGCCCAACAAAAAGAAAACACTAATCCGACTGTAGCAGCACAAAAACAACAAGCACACCTGCTTCAACACCCACTTCCATTGATGGGTCTTGTGGGGGTACTAGTGGTTATACTTGCGCCGGAACCACATTCGGAAACTGCTGTTCTAGTTCAGGCTTCTGTGGGAAGACCGGTGTTTTCTGTGGAGAAGGATGGTGAGCATGAGCACGCATTATTCTTGTCCTGAAGATTCTTTATGATAAAAGACCATTTTAGCATTATAGCCGAAATCTAACGAGTCTATCTGATCCCCAAATAGCCAAACAAAGTGGAGCTCTGCATGCCAGACGACCAACATCAGCTCGAACGGTGGTCGATGTGGTGTAATATCCGGATCTCCTACCTTCACCTGCGTTGGAGGACAATTCGATAATATGTGTTGTTCGGGAAGCGGATATTGGTACGGGGTTCAACGTTCATATTCCTGATACAAAGAGCCAAACTAACCCAGGTTTCTTATCAGTGGAACTACAACAGGTCATTGTGGGACCGGATGGTAAGTGCTTGTTTCGATCTTGATCCCGGGTTAACGGTTTCTATTGTCCTTAACTAATTGGATTTCACTCAGCCAACGTAACTACGGTCGCTGTACTTAGGTTTCGGTGTAACATGACCACATAAGTAGATCCCTCACTAGCGCTGTTTGAGGTCCCAAAATGCATCGCATCATAATCACTATACCTTATGATTCGAGGAATTCCTACATATCTACTTCTGAAGCTTGTTTCCGGCGTCTGGCACGAGTGGTCTCGAGGCTAGAGCTTATGCAGGTTTCCAGAGGTTCGCTGCAAGGTGTGGCATGTTCAGATATGTTGTGTTTTGTGTGTTGCATGTCAAAATAGGTCTAAGCCATAAATGGCAATGATCACAATGCTTATTACCTAAAACGGAAGGTTTCCTATTTTGTCCGTACTATAGACGTCTAACATACTTTTCTTTCGATTTCCTTCCCGGTCGCGCGCACTTTAGATTTAGGTAACATCTCGTTCTTCTGAGAATGGTAAGTCAATAGCTTTGTACGAATCTACACAGTATCAGAGTAAACATTCACAAGGGGCGCGAAGATTCATTTCATAAATAGAAGGCGATAGCTATATACAACTGCATGGCAATAAAGTTCTGGTACGAATCACCGTACTTACATACAAAATCGCTATGATAATATGAAATACAATCGCTCAAACAATCAGTCCTCCCTATTAGTACTATATCGAGCTTTCAACCTCTTTTTAGCCTTCCTCTTCCTCGATGTTCTCAATCCTTGAATCAGTGGGGAAGTTTTCCAATTCATCGCCAGGAAAAGCTGCGTGGGCTCCCGTTCGCGATTCTTCTGGGTATTGCTCATTTAGATTCCGCTGAGTCGTCTGAATATCATTGACTATCCTGGCTGTTAAGTCCTCGATATTATTATAAACGAAATCTTTGTCTTTTTGTAGAATTCTTCCGGGGATAGTCACAGCGAAAACTTTTCCGGACCCTTCGCGCACCTCGAGAGTTCGCTGTCGGATGATGAGATGCTCGCAAACTACGCAAGGCGGGCGAGAAACTCCGATATACGGATAGGCCAGTTGTGGTGACGGTCCAAGATAGGCGAGCAGAACGAGTTCCGGGTGGTGTAAAGGTGGAAATGTGGGGTTATCATCATTCAAAGTCGATAGTAGGTGTTGGCATCGTTGTGGGTTAGATACAATTACGTGAAGGAAACTAAGGAAACTTTGAACCCTAGTAGAAACCTCACTCTCTGTTAAATGATTGAGGTGAAGAAACTTATGAAGAGAGCGTTCAAGTTTTTCTCCTCGTCGTATCTCGGACGGCTGTTTTTTGGTCCGGATTACTTTCAGCGTTGTTTGTCTTTGAGTCAATTGTTCGGCGTCAATGACATAGCGAAGGAAGTTGTCTGGCCGTCGATAAGCAGTAGATATGAGATGGCAGCTCTGAAACAGCTTATTTTCCGTCTTGAGTTTGCAGTTCTGTTTATTGTTACGTTTGTTTTTAGAGCTCCTAGTTTCTTGTTCGTTGTCCTCTTTATCTTCCAACTCAGTTTTGGTAGCTTTGTGGCGGAAGGTTGATAGCATCGATTTGGGGCCGGAAAGGATTTGCTGGAATACATGTCGGGCTTTCGCTCCAATATTGTGAGGTTTTTCTTCCCCAGCTTCGCGATTCTCCTTTTTGATTTGAACGGTTGAAGCATCAAGAGGAAGAATGGCCTCTAGGTTGAAACCTTTGGCTTGTAGGTCTAGCCGTTGCTTGTTGTAAACCGCGTGTTTCATGACAATTCCAGAGTATTCTCGGAATATCCTAGATTTGTTAGTGAATGCATCAATATAATCCAGATAGACACAGAGAACACGTGTCATCTCAGTGAACTTGGTGTAGTCGTCATCAGCGCGATACTCGTCAGCTTTTACTAATGCCAGTCTAGCATTCACGAAGGCACAGCTAAAAAGCTCGTGCCAGACATGAAAGTTATCAGCTGTGAGCACGCGGAGTTTCGGCTTCTTTTTAGATCGAAGCCGTGCTTTGACACTCTCGGGTGAGTTGGGAGATTCCAAACAAATATAGCTAAGCCTGCTAGCCAGTTGATTGTCTTGTAAATACTCAAATGAAGGGAGCTCGTCCACAAAGTATCTTTCCGACTTAGTCGGCTTAAGGTCTTCAAAATACTCGGGCCGAAAGAAATCCTCGTTAAGTAGATTGATATCATCTAAGAGCCTCTGAAGGCGGTCAAAGAGATCGATAATCAGCGGTAGGCTATGTTGGACTTGAAGAAGGCGAAACTCGCTTTCAATATCTGTTCGAATTTGCGAGTCCGGGTCGGGTGTTGCAAGGTAGTCGTGAGCCAATCGAAAGATGGTATCTGCGTGCTGCTCTATACTCCTAGATTGCCACGCAGCATAGCTGGTTTCGTTAGCCTTTTTGCCCATATCTCGTGCTCATATATTATATAAAACTCTTCAGCCGTGAATTCAAATGCCACAATGCTCTTACCCTCCAGGATAATCTTTTTCGTCAATTAGATCCGCCGAATCAACGTCCTCTCCTGAGTTAACAGTTGCCAACAACTGTATCTTGTCTTGAGTTAACCAAGAAACAGCGATGGCAACAGCGTCATGAGAGTCGACTACGAGAAGAGCCGCTAGCTCATCTAGCAGTTTTTTCATTGTTGCGAAGCGGAATTTGGTCAGATAACGCGCGTTTTGTTCCATCATTCGGTATTCTTCCGCCCTGGCGATGATTCGACGGTCTATGTTTTTATTGCCAACTGATAGCTGGTGAAGAAAGGCGCAATTTGATAGATATTCGCGTGCCGCCGCTTGGTTCTTCGGGTTTATGGCCGGTGGGGGCATAGTGCGTTTGCGTATAGGTCTAGAGAGATTCATGAAGTCTACGCGACTTGATCGATCGATCGAGGTGCTTGCTGATGATGATGAGTTGGGGGAATAATTTGAAACTAAGAAATAGATCAAAGATTTAAGTCCAATGCCCGTCGACGACCTAAGCTGGATACAAGACTAGGAGCAGGCACAAGCGGGGTTAGATCCGTCCTTGATATATATCTCAACTCGACTAAGCTCAGCTTATGAACCACACCTAGATGTACACGCAGGATGGGGCAGCTTGAATATCTCAAACTTTGCGGACGCTCATGATAAATAGATAGCAGTACACTCTAGGTGCGGCTCCAAGATTTTTTCAGTACGGCTGAAAAATGTGTATACCCTCTTCTTGCTGGTCTAGACGTCTTGTTGGGGAGGTTACGAGATATATACCTAATGCAAGACTAAACAAGAAAAAATTGATGAAGGATGTGTAGGGCTAGTTTCGTATTGCAAACGCAGTTCACACGAAGGTATAGACTCTCGTATAAACACCTAGAAGAAGTAGACAAACTGTTCAAACTTTGTACTCACAGAATTTTGATAGATAGGGCGGCTCTTAGTCGTCAACACCAAGCCGATGCGTTTGGCCTTCGAAGTTCAATATATAAATGAGTGAATAGAGCGCTAAGATTTTGCGGTGAAGGTTTTGGTATAACTCAGACAAGCCACAATTGTGCAAGACGTTGAAATATAGAATAGTGACGCTAAATCAGGGCCAGTAGCTCATTTTATGCATATAATAAGTGTATACTGAGATTGACGAAGACAGAAAGAATTTAATTAAGAAGATATGAGGATAATTTTAAGGTTGGGTATTAAGATAGTAAAAGAATGATGTCGATAATAAGATGTATTATATTGAGATATTGGTAGAAGATTTAAAGAAACTGAAGATCTTAAGATTGGATCAAAAAACACAGATCTTCTAAACAATCAGGGCTAAAATAAAATAAAGGGCGGAAAAGCAATCCAGATTGTCGCATATGTCCTTAGCGGTTTCCCTAGGCTCAAAGTTCAGGACAAAGGTTGTTTTATGCCTTCCCCAAATTTATATTTGCGGGCTTTCCCTTCAGACACGATATCAGTTACAGTCCCCGATAAATATGACGATAATGAGAGGGACGTATATGGTTTATCGTCTCTCCAAGTGTACCATGACTTTTTGGGATGTATGTTCTAGGGCCTGAAGTACGGTTTTGCGACTTAAACGCGTTAACGGCGACTCATATATATTCTTAGATAGGGTCTCCCTTTCATCTTGGGAGTGGTTTCCTTCCTCCCTATGCGCTCCGGATTTCATTGCCAATAGATCTATAAGACGGTTTGAATTGCATTAATTGAAGGAGATCTATTAAAGTCCGCGTCGGAGATCGAAATCGTAGTGTCTCCATATCCGCGGGCGTACGCGGCAAGCACAAAGACGGGATGCGTGAGCAGAAGCAATATATCTTCGTGTAGTGGCCAGCTCCGATGTTTGAGGCGTAGGGATACAATCGATACGAACAGCTTTTTGCAAGTCTCGGATGACGTAATTATAATTGCAAATTGGCTTGATATTCTCGAAATCTCCCCCCAATAACCCGAGGCGGGTTTATCCCGGATAATAAATTATTCAAAATACTTAAAGTATTCACTTGGTAGTTGAATGATAAAAAGAGAAACAAAGGAATAATCATGACCAAGTTGTAAGATTCTAGGAAGTAATGGGACAGTATTGTCGGGTAGAAGAGTTGCTAGTTGTTTCGTTTCCGGTACCGAAAATCTTATAGCTAAATATATCCACTACATATATCATATACAAGAAAGCCCTATTAGAACGCGAAATGCGAAAATCGAGGTATTCAAAATTCTCAAGGGACGAACTTGGCAGCGTCATGACAATGTGATCATACGATCATATCGGGAGGTCCATGAAAAGAGTTCCGAGACTGATATTAATATATTAAGAAAGAGCCGTAATAAAGGTACCTTAGTTGCCTGTGCGAATAAACTAGCGACGATCTATCTAGCAAAACACATAACCTCAATCAGGAATTCCGTCGACCGTCCCCTGTCATCCACATCTGCAGGTACATTACACTATCGATATATATCCCTTCGAGTTTTGAGAAAGTAATGAGGCCCAAACCATGTAAAAAATAGAAAGCAAAAGAGAGCCATCGAGTTAGTTGTATACCTTTCCAAATCACGTATGTTTGCACCGATCTCGCCGGCACACCAAAACATCAAGCCCCCGACACAACCAAAATATAAGATATCCCAAATAATTTCTACTATTTCGCATCGGAGATTCTTTGCACAAGAAGCCATCTTGATCCAAAAAGCCATTTGGAGAAATATTATGGGCAGGAAGAGTATTTGTGCTATCAGGATTATATTAGTGACGGGGTTTGGAAATATATTTTCATTGGAGTTTAAACCGAAACCAAGCAATTTAAGGAATACCTTATGCCTACCTTTAGTTAAGTGAAATTGAAGCTTAATGTTTATTCGCTGTATGTCTCCTTGGGGGTCCGGATGATATTCTGGGTTTTCAATTAGTGGAGTTGGCTCGGTTGTAGTACTGCTAGAGCTAGCAGCTGGTCGGAATACTGAGGACCCGGTTGACTCCTCCGCGGGTAGATCTGTGAGTGTACCCATGGCAAAAGGTGTTAAAAGTCTGGTATATTGGTTCTCTCGGTCTTTGTATTCGGGTTGGTTATCGCACTCTCCAGGAGGAGGGATGAGGATAAGTAGTTCATGTAGATGCTCGTATTACGAGAAGAATATTAGAGGTAGGAGTGCGGTAGGTTCCAGTAAGGGTCTATCGGGATCTTAGTTCATAGAAAACAAAATTCTCGCCAAAGATTCGGGTAGGCTCCTTTTTCGTTATTTCCCGCCGATAGAGTTGATTTACTGATCGCCATGGGGACTGCTGAGCATCGACATGACATGCCGACACGTGGCCTCGCGGCACTGTAATTTTAGTGTAGATCAGGAGGTCATTCTTACTACAGTGACCGTCTGGTGTTATTCCAATAATCTTGAATTCGATCGGAGGTCAGCTATATCTTTCAATATACTTACTGTTCCAGAAGTTTCGAAGAAGAGGGGTGGTTAATGAATCTAATATCAGTACATTTATTTCTCTATAATAAAATTAACACGAAGAGTTGAACTAATGAATTAAGAACTAGAAGGGTATTCGAGATGTCGAGATTAATTGTTGCCAGTACTAATACCAGGCTATTGGGTGCGCCAAAGTGTCTAACTGGGTTTCTAGGGACTTGGAAACCTCTAAATATGACCTAAAATCTTCCTTTAACAGGTTAAGAGAATCTTATGCAATTGAGGACTCCCACTCAACGATTCAATTAATTTACTAAAGGGCTGCTATATTATAATACCACAAAAGTATTAGTCGACCGGCTATTATGCTGAGAACCTTTTCTAATTAACTGTTTGGGATAAGCATTCACTTCTGTTCGGCTGGTATTGTTCGTTTAAAAGTGTCATAATCCTAGGAGTCATGATAATATTCCCGTTCTTTTCGAAATTTCGGGGCATTTGACATTGTAGCTAGCGCTAGTATAATATTCGCTCGACGGTCTCACAGCAACGGCAAGATACGAGGGACCGGTGGATGCTGGCTAGACTCGAGTAACTCGGTAAATATAAAGCCGGGGCTACCATCAAGAGCTTACCATTGACAGAGCATAGTTTCTATATACATATGGCAGGGGCATACAACTTACTCATCTTGTTGTATTCTAATATATGCCCATGCTAGGGTAGCCCTGCGCCGATCCTCTTCTAATCAAATCCCACGTTTTGAGCTCCATATCTAGGAATCGTGTATCTTGAACATATGGGTACTTAGTTAAGAATGATGCTAAGTATTCGTAACTGACTTTTAATTTTGGTGGTCTCCGAGAGGCCTTTTCCATAGGACTAGATATATAGATATTGGAAAAGATGGTGAGAACTTATAATCCCAAATTTCAATTTTGAGCCTTTTGAAGAAACTATTACCTGGGACTAAATTCCTTTACTATATCATGAATTGTCGTCACAATAGCGAATGCTATATGATATTGGTGCCTCTACCTTGTTTCCGTACCGAAATAGAGTAAAAGTGCTGGTAAAACTCGGCACGGGCGGCTCTTCTCCTGATGGTACCGGTACGGGTGTATAGTGACGGAGCACTATGTATTGACTATCGCCTTCCCATCTGATATTTCTGTTGAGATTTTGGTCTAACACTAGCTCACATATGGAGGCTGGCTCTGGGGTATTTTCCTTACGGAGAAAGTAACTCGTTGCCTCTTCGCCGAACCCCAGGTCTCCGACGTTGATTGCACGATTTTCTTGTTCCTGGTTTTCTTGTTCGCGATTTTCTTCTTCACGACGTTGGTCTTCTTGAGTTCCATCTCCAAAGTCGCTAACTTCAAGACTTTCATTGTCATAATCCTTAGGAACAGAGCTTCGCTTGGAAAGAGGGGTCGGCTTCAATCCGACGATTCGTACTCTTCTAACCACTAAGTCTTCTTCTCCTTCATCGGCCGAAATTTGTTCATCATTGTATCGAAGTTGCCACGCCACACCGTTCGGCGAAAGGTCTGGAATTACCTTCGTTTGTGAAGACTTTTCAGCAGGCATTCCAGACGCCGGAAAGCGATAAATGGCTCCAAAATTGAGATATTGAACGTTGTACTCGAAATCCGTTGCAAACTTTGATCCTGGCTGGAAATCAGATTGATAGAAACGTTCCCAGTCTCTGTCACGTCTACTTTGCTTTCTATCCACGACAATGCGAGGTAAACGCTGGCAATTGCCCTCAAATAAGATGTATCTAGGGGTCTCCGAATCTTCTTCTTCAAGTTTTGTATCCGCAGGGGAGTATGAAAACAGGTTTTGGCCGCCACTCGGAAAACTGACAAGTCGAGCTGCAACGAAGCAGGGATCCGAGTCGCTGAGCTCAGCATTTCTGTTGGGCGGGATCCCGGCAGTCGACTTCATACGATATGGCATCCCGTCCACTCTGCAGGCATACCGGGACAGAAAACGATCATAGTAGTTAAAGCAACCCTTTTCCTTTAAGAAACCATTGATGGTTGTATATATATCGCACCTGTCGTCTATAGATAGATAATACGAGAGTGAGGAATGTCCATTCCAATCTGGGGAGTCTGTCCATATCTGGCACAGAAAATCATTCCAATCGGGGTCTAGACTATATGACTTCCCGACTATCGGGGTCTTTGTATCGATTCTTATTTCCCAAACAGTGTAGTGAGTTAAGAAGCTGGCTGAGAAGACCACGTGTTGACCATTCGTACGAAAAAGGTTTGGTGACCCTGGGAGTCGTAAGATGCTAGTGGAGCGTCCTTTTTCCTGATTTGTGAAAGAGTCCATTCCATTGTCATTGAGAATTGACGCGTATGTTCCGAAGTCAATATCTTGCACCGTCGGTTTGAAAGACCGTGTAGCGAATGTGATCAAATCCACTAAGCCAATGGTTATGCTATGAATTGTTAGGACGTCTCAAATTACTGAAAGAGCTCGGCTCTCACTTTGTCTCCTCGTCTCGGTCTTGCGCCATCCAAGCCATATAACCATTTGCAATGGATACGTGTTCAATCTTTCCCAGACATTGTATTTTTCGTGCGTTGATTTCAATCCCAGATGTTGCTACAATCGAGAGATTGTAAAGATAGATAGCATCTCTTTCAGTACCGCTCCTCCTCCCAGTGCTAAAGACAGCCAAATACCCATCGGCATAGCAAAATTCGACACGCCCAAGGCAAGGGGTTGTGATCAATGACCCCGCCTCGTAGAGGCGACCTGATTTGATATCCGCCCAGTTTTTTCCGAGGATGATTAAAATTTCTCCAAACCTAGGTGTTCGGGAGTTGGTTGGAGAAACTTTCCTGCGATTGATTTGTTCGTATTCTTTTGGCCAGTTCTCGCGAACTAATTGCCGATATACTGGTTCGAGAGAAGAAGATCTAATAAAATCCCTCCAGCCTTTTGACACCTGCAAAACCCTGCATTTTAGCCTTAGTCACCGAATGTCTGTAACAAGCCAAACTCACTCGTGTCCACCTAATCAAGCTTTGATAATCCTCAAGATATGAGAGAATCCCAATCTGAATATCAACAGGCGCGTGTGCAAGAATATCCTTAGACATTTTGTATGGTCGTAATAGTATCAGAGCAAGTTGGGATTCTAACTCAACCTGATTAGGGATGAAGAGGGGTATAAATAGAAGTTCTGCCTTGTCTTTGAGGGCAAGTGGCAGAGGCGGGACGTGGACAGCAGACGCATAAGA
The DNA here is from genome assembly GCA_036971725.1 of Arthrobotrys conoides. Lineage (NCBI taxonomy): Eukaryota > Fungi > Ascomycota > Orbiliomycetes > Orbiliales > Orbiliaceae > Arthrobotrys > Arthrobotrys conoides. The sequence goes on from JAVHJM010000006.1 coordinate 1,416,052, forward strand.
GTGGCACATCGATTCCAAATCCAGTGGGTTTTCAACCTGGTAGTCAGCTCAGCAGGGGTATCCTTGATATCAGAAAGTGTGGCGTTCTTGGCACAACAACTGTGTTGCACAAGTTAACCTGCACGGCCTCGGGCCTCGACACGACTCCTACATGCTACAGCTCTGTGGCAAGCTACCAAGGTGTAACAGGCATATGCATACCTACAGAACAGGTACCCTATGGTTTGATAGGTTGCTGGAAACATATACCGTATAGAGTTTCCAAGGATTTTAGGGATTGCTTCCGAATTCCAATCTCCTTTATACAGCAGTCAAGCCGCCCTATAGTAATGCCGGCATATGCCCTGACAGCCCGGGGAAAGCGGATTTTTTGTCTCAGAAGGCTCTCGGGTTTTCCTACGATATATAGTAGCTTTGGTTTAAGAGTTTAGATATCGCAGCTTTTCTTTGAAGTTAAGGACATTGACACCTTTATAACTATAAACTTCTAGTTTTTCTACAAACATCGAATTTGAACTCGAAGCGAACAATACATGCACATACATACATATTTGATGACATATTGATATCCATCTGGGACTATTTTACCTGTACACACAAATAAGATTTCGCCCACATTTTCGAACAGTCTTTGCCGATGGCAGGGTTCCAAGCATAGAGTTGAGCCAAAGTGAGCTTGAGGGTTGGCTTCGCTTTTATGATATCTTGGCAGGTTTGTCCTGATTTGACGTATGCCCATCCCTTACAATTTTTGACTTGACCTGGTTGGACAGGGGTCGGGGTTGGATTCACCGCAGTTGTCTTTGGCTTGGTAGTAGTAGGGGTAGGCGCAGCAGGACCGGCGATACAGAGATAATACTTCGCAAGCAAGCCACTACAGTCGGCTTTGACAGACGGGTTCCAACGGACTAGATCCTTAAGCGTTGACTTGACATCCTTATTGCGATTGAGGATAGTTTGACAAGTATCGCCGGCCCGGATGTAAGCCCACTTTTTACAATTCTTGGTAGTATTCTTTCCGATGGGAGAAGGGGTCCCGTTAGAAGCTGTGGTCTTCGCTGCTGTTGTCGTGGCCTTCGTAGTGGGTGTACCACCGATGACGCCGACACAAAGGTATGTCTTCGCCCACATGCTCGTACAAGTTTTCCCAATAGCTGGATTCCATTTGAATAGGAGATCAATGCTAGTGCCAGGATATTTTGAAACAATGTTTGGACAACTTTGTCCCTCTGCGACGAGGTGGAATTTGTTACAGGATTTAATCATGCCAGTTTGAATCGGGCTAGGAGTGGAGATGCCGTTTCCTGTAGTCGTAGGCTTTGCTGTGGTGGTAGTCTTGGTAGTAGTTTGCTGGATTCCCACACAGTATTGGGTATCCGGCAAAATGATCTCGTCGCATACGCCTTTTTTGAGAGATGGATTCTAGTGAAAAATTGTTAGCTATATCTCTGCCTACATAGGCTCGGTATAGAATGCTTACCCATTTGATAAAATCATCAACTGTGATATCGTTGAAGGCCGCTACTGTCGTACATGAGTCACCCGCAAAAGTTGTAAACCATTTCTTACAGCCCGGTACTGCAGTCTGGCGAACTACATGAAAGAAACACCGTTTAGCTTCACAGTACTATATCGGCTAAGCCGAGAGCTTTCCAAAGATCCTACCTTGTAAATTTTTCGGAGACACAGGGAAATATGCGTGACAACTGTTGATAAACCCAATGAGGGCCAGGGCGCCAAAAAGTTTGTTCATGGTTCTTTAAGGAAGCAGATGTTAAATTAATAAATAACCAATAAGGGTAGATATTCAGTTATATATGGTAGAATTGGACTGTGTATATATATTTAGTGTAGTTGATAATGTGTAGGTATCGTGGGCCAGCTCTTTCTCATTCCCTCGACATCCCGACTTATATATACTCACTACTTATAAATTTAAATAACATCTTTTTGCATTCCGGACCGCTTTATTCAATAGCCGCCTTCCAAGGCTTGAGGTGATAGTTGTTGAAACCTCGTATTCGTAACCTTTGGTTCTCTATGCCTGATTCCTGATGATCGTGAAAGTTAAGTGTATGTCCGGGAAGGCACATGCAAGTATTATTCTCCTAGGATCCTTTGATTCGCTCAAACTTTATCGGCGTTGGCTCACGATCCTACGGGCATATTTTTGATTGCGGCTCAGAATCATCCCGCCATGGTCATTTTATAGCGCCATTAGAGGGATTACATGCACCTACCTTGTCCGTACGTACCGAAGCCAGGATCAGAAACACCAGCATCGCTGCTCCGATATAGTGAATCCTGAGCCGCGCTTGTTAGCTTGGCGAAACAAAGTTTAAAAAAGCCGATAGTAAAAAAATGGAGATCTGCGAAAGCAAGGCAGAGATATATACTTATCAAGGATTATTGTGACATCGAACCGTGCGGCCGTGGCTGTGTGATAAAAATATAGCCCTATTCAAAAGACAAGTCAGTATACGTATGTAGTGCCGTTCAGATGCATACGAGGATGTACTGTGCCGCGGCAGCGCCGGTATACGTTATGCGGCAGTACATACAACGCAGGCATCTGAGCCGACAGCCACATTCTGCTATGTCTTTGAAGCTTACTATCAGGAATAACTGAATACTGCCTCATCAAGTATCTGAAACGAACTCATGAAAGTTAAGGCGAAGATCGTACCGCAGGCTAGCTTTGCCATCGGATCTATCGATTTCGGTATCTCATTGCATCTGTATGATCATATGATGCATGAGATTCTGCATCACCAATGTAATATTTTTGCAACAATTAATTGTTCAAAGATTGATTGCGGCATTGATTCGACTAATTTATGTCCGAGACTTAGGCTAAATCCTTGCTATTAAAAGATTGCGTAGCCTCTCATCATAGATATTCCGGTACAGCCGTAACTAGCATATATATGCACCTGTATATATATGCACACACCTGTTTGAGTAGTTAAATCCAGTTGCTCACTCTCCTGCATCCGTACAAGCGAAAGAAAGGCACGGAAATTATCTGAACCCAGATTCTATCTGTGCTCAAAATCCTTTTTGCGAATATTCTATATCAATAGTGCAGCGCTTGAAATCCTATATCTATTAAATGTGTTTGCCGCAAGTGCACTAGCTAAGCCTCCTCGGAATGAGGAAGCTTATGCGTAGACTTGGGCTCTGATCTCGAGATCTCGCTTTAGAAACTCATACGAAGAGTATCTCTTCGTTTCCCAGCTTGCTGAATGCGATCAAGACCTTCTAGCCACCCTATTGCTTCAGGGTAATTGAATTGATCAAGTGATACTGCTCTCGAGCCGAAGCTATAGCGAGGGAAAACTATTATATATTTTAAGTGATTACAAAACGTCACGCGATTGATGAAAGTAGAGAAGAGTTCTAGTACTTGGGGGCGAATGCATGAGCCAGAGCCACACAATCATCATTTGTATGCGATGTAAAAGTTCAAGATAAAGTACATTGATCAGAATGCAATAAGATACAGGTAGCTAATTAGCTTTAATTCAAACGCCCCATCTTTTCTATCAAATAACCGTTGTAAATACTAGCCTAATGTGGTGAAAAACTCCATGTTTTCCTGGGTCTTGGTTACAGTGTACGGTATATGGGTCATTGACGTTCGACTTTCCATTGGAAATGCACTATAAAATTGATGTGGATTATTTTCTAGGAAGCATAGAGTTAGTTAGGTCTCCATATTTGATATGCACAAGTGATTCACTTACCGAAAACCGGGTTTGGAAGTTCATAACGACCCCCTGGCGGCCCAACGCATACGTTCTGAAGTTCTGCCAGACCCGATGCACAGTTTCCAATTAGATGAGGATTCCAAGCAAAGAATAATGCTGCCGTGGTTTGTGCGGCATTGATGATATCCTCGCAACTTTCTCCCTTGTCGACTCGCAAAATTTCGCAAGCTGGGGGTACGCATGCTCTATATTGATTTGGCATGAGCTTTTTCCACGGTATCAATATATTGGCCCCCGTCAAAGGAATCCCATTGGAATGAAGCAACTCTGCTGTGCTAATAATCAAATTGTTGCTGAGACTGAGTGGCGTGTCAGTATCGAGGAAAGCGAGGCTTTCGCCCTCACACGATACCGGTTTAACGGCAACAGTAGGTGTTTCTGCATCTACGGGCTTGGCGACAGCAAGGCTCCTTTGAACGAGTGGTTTGTCATCTCTAACAACCTTTTTGCTGGTTTTAGAGCATAGTTGTCCAAGTGAGGCATAATCGTTTGCTAACGCGGGAGACCAATTTGAGGAACTGGTGGTTGCCTGAATTTCTAGCCGATCAAAGAAGCATGAGGAACACAATACTGATTTTGGATAAGCAGAAAGGAGGCCCGTAGTCTCGTGGCTCGGCAAGTTGAGCTCTAGATCTTCTTGTTCCCCTTCGCCGTGGTCTGCATTTTTGAACGAGGGTTTTAGGTTCGTATGCCATTTTTCAACTTCATTTTGGCACCAGTTACCATAGGTTCTATGCACTGTCAGCTACTAGCCTTTCAAGCAAAGTGATGAGGAAGTAATAGGAGATATATACTTACTTTAGGTCTTTGGACTTCATACACACCATATCCAGCCCATATCTCAACTTCTCCGCATATACACTGCCCTTATAAAGGGAACCGCCGACAATAAAGGGCAAATTGTCTTCGTCGCAAGATGTCCTGACGCCGGTCTGCCAGGTATCGACTGAGTTGAAACATTGGGATGTGCACAAAGCAGCAAGTTTATCATTTGTCCATTGGTATTGGTAATAATTACGAACGAAACGAACGTGCTCCGTGCAATCTAAGGTTTGATTATAGGCGCTGATACAATTTTTAACAACTGCGTCGTCGCTATCAGAAATATTCCCGACATCAGGTAAGAGGCTTACAGATCCTCTCACACTATGTATTTGATGTCGGAGGAAAAGAAAAATAAAGATAAGTTGATGATGCATCTCAACCGGCGTATACGCGTAAAATGAAAGTATTAGAAAGACGTTTCGTCTTATCTAAACAGAATACGGATCTAGAGTATCCGACTTTATAATACTATAGGACAAAGCTAGTAAGCTCAAGTAGGGTGTATGTTATCTATACATTATCTATCCTTCTTCCTTCTAATAGCGTTTTAAAAGTTTCGTACACTCGAGGCAGCTAGGCCAGGAGTGGTTCATGGTAATAATCTGGCTGAAATTTACTGCTTCCAAACAGTTCGCTCACAGCCTTTTGGCGGTTCAAGGTGCAATTTCTGTGCCCCGCCATCGAATTCTCAACTATAAGTTGAAATATAGCCAGTGAGGCTTCACGGTAACTCCTGGCGGCTGGGTTACGAGGCCATGCAGGGACTCATGCGGCGTCGTTGAAAACAGTTGAATATGGCGTCGAGGCCGATTTCGTCAAAATTTTGTTGCCAAGTGACCAGAAATTAGAGAAACATAACCGAATTATTCCTTTGGATAGCAAGTCGTATCCAGCCATTGCCAATCCAACTTCTAGCATATGCAAGGCACTCGATTCTTGCCATCAGCACTGTTTAAAAATCCTAACATTCCGTATTCCCGGTCGGCCCGTGAACATCTATCGATATCCTTCGATGCAGGGTCTCGCTAATTATGAACTGCAGTCATCTGAAGGCTTGTAGCTGAGTCTTTGCCGCACTCAAGCGCCCGGATAATTTGCAGGCAACCCTATTTTTACCCAATCCATGCCAGCTGATCAGAATCGACAATGCAGAAGATAGAGATAAAGTTTCGGCCGCATAATTAATTGTACAAAATGACAATACGATCTTATCCCTGTTTTAGATTTCAATGCGTAATGCAGGGTCAAGTGCCAGGATCTAAGACCTCACAATTCCGAGAATCGGAACTTTAAGCCTTTTCGGCAATGCTTATTTTTTTTCAGGGATTGAGAGCAGAGCGCAGATGGCCGTTGTAGACGCCAGGTTGTGGCAAATTAATAAGGTATACGCATCAGTTCTTGACTGGCGGCGCAGGCCTACCGCATTTGCCAAATGTGGCACGCAAAATGCAACACTCGTTTCTAGCATTTCGCCTTACCACCAAGTGAATACACATCGCGGTCGCGATGTATGCGCCTTCATCTGAGAGATAAACCGATACAACGTGATTTGAAGAAAGAACTAAGATTTCTAGCTGGCTAGTTGCGCCGGATGGCTTAGTCTAAGCATAACTTATAAACTCTAGTAGGAACTATCATACAACCATGCATAATTATAAAAGCAAGAGATACCCAAACTGAAGTTGTCGATATCAATCTATAACCATACACGACAACATTCAAGCATATACCATCAAGTAGAATTAAAGCCTTGACACTTTTAATTGAATATTTCAAATGCTGTTTCATAAATTCTTTCCATTTTTTACTCTTCTATTATACTTTACAGGTAGCTTTAACAGCCTTAAATTAAGATGTCTTTGTAAAAATTATGTCAGTATAGTAACTAACACGACGGATATCCGTAGGCGTGCAAGCACAATCAACGTGCTCTGCGAAGGTGCCATGCAAAGTTGGTTGTTGTAGTAAAGTAAGCTATCATTCTGTCTAGACATTCAATTGTGGTGACAATATACATTCGTTCATGGTATTGACCAAGTCTGACATTATAGTTTGGAAACTGTGGTTTCGGCCCTGACTTTTGCGGTACTGGGTGTTTAAGCAAGTAAGTTGAATCTGAGCCTGAGGATACTTTATGGGTGTTCGTCAACTAATCTGATGTCCGTGATAGCTGTAATGCGAAGGCAGAATGTGGGAAAGATGCACCAGCTGGGAAAAAAACATGCCCTCTTGTAAGCTTATGAAACATGATCATGTCGAAGCATGTGAAGACTAACACTGACTAATGTTTCTTGTAGAATGTTTGCTGCTCCAAATGGGGTTTCTGGTAAGGATTCCGATACGATTATCCTAAATCCCTCTATATATGCAATTATATTACAGACTTGTTTCAACGATTCTAACAATATTCTATCACGAATAGCGGCCTCACCACAGAATTCTGTAGTAAATCCGCAGGCTGCCAAAGCAACTGCGACACCCCAGCGCCAAAATGCACTACCAACACGCTTGGACCAAGAAGAGTTGGATACTACGAATCATGGGCTACTACCCGGAGATGTGCGGCTGTTCCGCCTTCTAAAATTCAAACCACAGGCCTCACGCATCTCATATACTCCTTTGCTTCGATCGACCCATACAATTTTAAAATTGCTCCTGTAAGTAGGCTGGACGTTCAGCTCTTTGGGGATATCACGAGCTTGAAAAGAACTTCTCCGACTCTCAAGGTCTTCATTGCAGTCGGCGGTTGGGCATTTAATGATCCCGGTCCTACGAGACAAACTTTTTCGAAGATGGTATCTACGGCTGGCACTAGAAAGATTTTCATTGATAGCGTGATGTCTTTTATGCGGACTTATGATTTTGATGGTATAGATATAGACTGGGAGTATCCCAGTGCAGATGGTAAGGTTTTCCATGGATTCAAGGAATTGAATCGAATCCCACTCGCCTCCTAAAGGAATATGGCTAACATTTGTATAGATCGGGGTGGCAGGCCAGGAGATACCGAGAACTACGTATCACTTGTGCGTGAAATGAGACAAGCATTCACAACAGCTGGAAAAGGATGGGGTGAGTCTAGTCTCAAGAACAATCTTAAAACTTTACTTCACGCTACCAGGCTTATTAACATGACCATTTTTACTAAATAGGTATCTCAATCGCAATCCCAGCGTCTTTTTGGTATCTCCAACACTTCAATCTTTCTGCAATGGCAAGCTATATTGACTGGTTTAACCTTATGTCATATGACTTCGTCGGAGCATGGGATGCGACGAATAAGTGGACTGGTCCCTACGTCGGGGCACATACAAACTTGACCATGACACAGCAAGCCTTGGATCTCATGTGGAGGAGTAACATAAGCGGAGCCAAAATTAACATGGGTCTAGGATTCTACGGCCGCTCATTCACTCTAAAGAACAAGGCCTGCACCAAGCCTGGCTGCCAATTTACCAAAGCTGGGGCGCCAGGCAGGTGTAGTGCCGCAGCAGGAATATTGATGAACATTGAAATCCAAGATATTCAGAAGAAGAAAAAAGTTACACCGATTTTTGACAAGGTGGCTGGCGTCAAGTATATGAGTTGGGACGATCAATGGGTATCATTCGACGATGCTGAAAGCATAGCCTTCAAAAGACATTGGGCCGCTACAAAATGTCTTGGTGGGTTGATGATCTGGGCACTGGACCATGATACCCGTGATAACGTCGGTCTAGCAGCCGCCATTGGTGTCACCCCCTCCAAATTTGTGGCAATGGGTGCGTAAGAATATTTTATCGTCATTGATATCATTGTAGTCGTTTATAATTATGTTTGCCATGCTGAAGCTAACTCAAATTTCTTCCAACAGCTGCAACTCAAGAACGACCTCCCCGTACGAATTGTTATGTTGCTTTCTGTGGAGATCAATGCATAGCTGGGTACTCAATTTTTGGATACGGTGCTGGTCGTTTTAGTTCTACAGATGCCTTAGGTCTGCCAGGAGCCTGCGACGGCGGAAAATTCTCGAGCATCTGCTGCCCTTCAAATAGCATGACCAAAAACCCTCTCGAGACATGTCGATGGGTTGGGAACGAAAACTTAGGTGAGAAAAGCTCTATCGGCTTAGCCGTAATTAACACAGAATAACACCGAGGATTTCTGCTGACACCAGTAAATTTAAGTGAGCGTCGTTGGCCCTGGACCAAAACGGAAGCGGGCTGGCCCCACAGCACCAGGGCTTTGCAAAGTCGGCTGCCCCAGCGGACTGACTCAAATCGCCCAAAATACGGTCACAGCGCAGCGTAGGGTCACAAGATTCGATGAACAGTGGAGCTACGGGTACTGCTTAGAGGGATATGCTAGTGTAAGTTATACCTCGTTACCGACGCTACACTTATAAAGCTTTGACGGCAGACGAGGAACTAACGAACACAATCGATCATTGTGCCACAGTATTGCTGTCCAGAATTTGCCGTCAACCTAGATAAAGCGCCACCACCTCTGCTCTACGAGGATGCAAAGTCTCTGAAGAAGAGAGGTTTCGAATCCCTTCTAGGGCCGCTTTTCAATTACGGAGTTATGTTCAAAGAATTATATGTCGATCCACAGCCCGTTTTGAGGCCTGTGAAAATTGGAATAGACATCGGTGGGAAACAGGTCACAGGTTTTCCCGCGCTCCCAACAGACGAAATTCCTTGGGATGAATTCCTGCCCGACGTTAAGAACGTAACTTCAGGCAGCAGCTCCGAGGAAGACAGGGATAGTTCCGGTGACTTTGACACTGACATCGACAACCTATCCGATGGGGAGGATCCGGATAGTCTCAACGGGTTAGCTTACCACGATCGCCAGGATACGAGAACAGGCGAAAGATACGGCGCATATGTTGCTGTTGCGTCTAGAAGATCACATAGCACCAAAAGCCTGACCTACACTTGCGTCTATAGATCATTCTCACAGGTTTGTGAGAATATAAGGAGTGCAATAGAGGTTCGAGGCGCACCCCAACTTGTCCAATATGTGAGAAACGCAGGAGGCTACCCGATTCCTGATCGTTGGAAATCTCAACATGGGAACCGAAATAATCCTCAAGGGGGCCAACTAAGAAACCCATGGCTGGTTTACACAGACCGCCCATCTCGGTTTTACGTGACAGCGAACGATGGGAGTGTTGCAACAAGAACTGCCTGGAATCTATATCCAACTTGTGAAGTGTTAGTATCCCTATATCCTTTTTATCATGCAGTTTCCAGTTTTCTGACTCGATCACATAGCGATGAGTATCCATTCCACTCCACAGTTCAGAATTCCGGCGCAATTGTTGTCGCTCGTTTGGTCCCGCGGGAACAAAATAGGAACCAGGGCCGCGACTGGGGGAATTTTCTACGGGCAAACAGGGTCGCGTATGTTATACCATCCGAACTAATATCCATAGAGCTTTGTTCGAGTCTTTTAACTAATACTGATGAGCCTATGTCACATCTAGTCCCTGGGATACCATCACAATCACTTGGACCCTACCTGCATCCAAGTTCGCCAACAATATACCTTGGCATTCATCATACGAGCTTGGCCAGAACTCTGACTGTTTTGCAGCACGGGATAACAATTCCAATAACAGGGTAATTGACCCTGCATTTGCGGTGATGACTGATGACCCGTTTGCGCGCACGGTCAGCCAGAGGTTGGGTGCTGGCGTTTACCGTAATTCATATCCAAGCAACGGCCTAGCTGCACAACCGAATCCTACAAACGTCAACATGGCACGTCTTGCGAGGCGAGATATAAACCCTAATCCCCTGCCAATACCCGTACAAACCAGACAGCCGTTGGAAAATAGAGATTCGTCGCGGGTGGTAAAAGAGCAGCCGATTATGTTACAGCCTACGAAGAAGATTATTACTGTACCCGTCATCAGTCCTACTAATCGACCAAGGAAATGAGTATCTCAATCGTTGTCGCCGGTGTCACCAGTGAGTAAATAGGTATAAGGAATGTTAAATTTAACGCGATGTCTTGTTATATAGTGCTATTTTTTATGTTTTAGTCATAGTCGCCTATCCTGTTTCAAATCTTATCTTTAATTTGTCTTAGCTCCCTTTGCGCTTAAATTTTGTCATGCGAATTAGAAACATAGTTCAGAAAAACATTGGTGTGTATTCAACTCTTTAAACTTCTTTGTTGTGCAATCCTCGACCTCAATAGCGCGTGAGTTCGCGATCGATCAAGGATACCACTTTCAAACGAGTAAATTTATAAATGAAGACCACATAGCTAGATGATATCACTAGTGGCAGTATTCCATTGCAAGGCGGTGTAAATGAGGCTACAATAAGTACGTATATATATTCTTCTTGGATATTGGTGGACTAAGTGAAGGACCTGGGGCCGTAAGATATTTTGTTGGAGATAAAAGGAGAGAGAGACTTTGAGATGGACCGTAAGGAGAGGAACGTGAAAAGAAGACGTAGACCAATAGACTACTATGGATTCGGTTGCAAATTAAACATCCCTACAGCCATCAATACAGGCAATACTGCCACTGCCAAATTCACAGGAAGTCCTGAGTCAGAGGTCAGTTTCTATCATTTCACAAGTCGAGATGGTAAATCAATAGTCATTGAACCAAGATTCGAGAAACTAGCCTAAAAGAACGTTTTGATGAATTCAACATAATCGCCAGAATAGAAAGACTAGGGAACCGAAAATTTGACTTCATTAAATTAAGTTCCAAAGGCTCAGGAGGTCAAAAGTCTACGAATTGAACAATATATTTATTCGGGTACACTCTTAAAAGGGTTTTTAGATGACTTTACAGCTGAAACTTGTAGAGGGTTTAAATTTGTTCGGTATGCTACAGGGACGTCAAACTATGGTCAAGCTATTAAGGTGCATGTGTGTGCCCTGGATATAGTGGGAGGTGATAGCCTCAAAGACCACTTATGGATGTCGAGACTGGGTATTCAATGTCACAGCTTCGTGAAGCATCCCATAGTAAACATAAATTTATGAAGACGACACACAATATGCAACAAGGCCGGTCAATATAGAAGTCTTGGCGGCACCACCCACTGTACAGCTGTACGAAGTCCTTTCCGCCCGAATTTCAGAACAAAATCCAGGCAGAGCCCTCCTACCCCGGTCAGGTCGCCAGCTAGTAGCCAGGTCGCTAGCTAGTAGTTAGGTTATCAGCTGGTCGCCAGGCTACCAGCCAATAGTTAGGTACTTAGTTTAATTATAACCAAACTAACTTGTAACTATAAAGTTTATAATCCAAAAAATATAATATTATTTTTTTTAAATTCTATTTAAGTTTGATTGAAAAACAGTCGGGTTTACGCGGTCCGAAGAACCCCCCTTGTATATAGATTATACCGATAAGGTTGATTCAAAGCTTGAGCCTATGTGTGGGGCTGTGTAGTCTGGGGGACGCTCACCTCTGCCTTGGGGGGCTGCAATTCTACATTTAGTTTAGCTTACCTTGGATTTAGATTGCCAGCTCCATGGCCAAGCCGGTACCATTTCGTAGGATCATACTAATAGCCATCAAGAGCATGCCATTTACTCAAATTTTTGACGATAATTAGGTCAAGACGCCGGCGCTGATAGGATCAAATTTAGAGATATGGTTTTGATTTATCATGATGGTATTAGGTCCAGCTATATCTAAGGTTATACTACGGATCAAAGAGAGGCGCGGTAAAAGTCACAGACGTATCATTACACGAATCATATTTCACATTTTAAACTGAAAAGAACAGTTAGAATTCAGAAATTTACTACGGGAAAAGTTCATGCTCACGGAGACCAAAAAGATGGAGGGTGGGACGGGTAACTCGGCTTTATATATTTTTTTTCAGATGACTTAGTGACAAGGTAAACTATATTACATGATGTGACCTCCGTTTGTCGCAGCATTTCAAGTGGATATAGATCGAAGATCAGCCGCCGCATATCTTAGCTTAGATATCGGGACTGGAAGCTTAATTGAAGCCTTTTGTCCACGACCCAGAAATCAAAACGTATGTTGTAACCCCCACCGCGTTCAAGCCATCTTGAAAATGCCGCTCGAAATCATGATCGTGGGAAATGAAACACGAGTCATTGTGATGAGCCTCACACGCCAACATTAGGTCGAACTTACTACTCAGAGGTCTGTTGCGCCATTTTATATATTTTAAATTATTAAATAGCCTTGTCTTTGGTCAAAAATGGCCACGGAGAGGGGACGGTATCAGTACATACCTTTATTTGTAGCGCCCGGCGTTTCACCTCGAGATAACGGGTTGTTATTGACCATAGTTGCCTTATCGAGCGGTTGGTAGCTATAGCCCTTAACACAGCTTGATATACCAGCCTAGTATCCCTAGAGCTAGCGCAAGGTCCAGGTATGACTGCTTCGTACGTTGTTAGTTTCGTCGCATCGGCCAACGAATCGTTCATCGAAGAGATATAAATAATTGTCTCGAGGATGTGAGTAATCATGCAAACTCAAACCCTGTTAGTAGGTTTACTCAAATTAGCCTGCTGCTATATATTAATTATTTATTGGTTGGGATAAGTTCGTACAGACCAATCCTCCAGCTATAGTTCGTGAAACTATTAAGGCTTGACCGGAAACCTATATAGCGACGAATATTGGATATATGAAGAATGTGAAAATTTTCAAATTCAGACAGGCCACGGTTAAGGGTGGGCATATACTTGTCCATTGTATTAATTATACCTATCGCGTATTTATTATATTTATAATACATATTATATTTATTATAGCGTAGATCATTAGCCAATCTTTAGCTTTGTCAGCCACTCGAGGATACTCAACCTGATATTGGGAGTACACAGATTGAAGTAAGCTATGTCGATATATTGATTTTTTATACTGCACAATTGTAACTTCAGTCGTCAACATTCGAGCTCTCTAGCCCTTGCATTAGTCCCACCATATATTAAGCCCTAAATTAATATTCTAGGAAGAATCATGAGTTAACCTGTAACGTCTGGGAGCGAGACCAGTTAACCTTCCAAATCTGTACAAAATAAAAAATAAATGCATACGACCGGTAGTCACAACCAGACCCAGAGCGTCTAGGAGCGTGATTAGGGTAAGTTTCCGCTCTCTCATAGAACAACTACAGACTTCAGATTACTCAGGCCGCCCCACAATATAATTTAGATATTTCTGCTCCTTGTTTCTAACAAAGCCACATGTGCACAACAACAAACCGCTCGCAATCTACAGAGAAGGCTTCCGCAGCTAGTACAAATAACACCCTAAAATGTAAGATGCATTTTCGACAACTTTCCTTCTATAGATCTACTTAACTAAGCGCAAAGCTCTAGCACGCCTAAAACGCCAGAATCTCAAAAATAAACAAAGAGAACGGGTTTTAAGCGTGCGCACTCGAAATGGTCTGTGACACAGTGACGAATCGTCTTGTGCCGAAGCATCGAGCAACGTCGCGAACCAAGATCACTCTGCAATCCCTGATCCTGGTCTCGAAAATTTTTTTCTAAAAACACTTTGCTAGATCTCATACCCAGCAACAATATAGTTGGGATATCAGGATGGGTACATGGCCATTCCTTTCACGTAAGGTACACAGCCAGATCACAATACAGACTTTGAGAGTATATAAAGGATAATCTTTCAATCGATTATATCAATTGGCCTACTGGCCCAATGGCAAGGCGTCTGACTACGATTCAATTCGATATCAGGAGATTGCAGGTTCGATCCCTGCGTAGGTCACTACAACTTCTTTTTTAACTTTTTCTTCGGGAAACCTTTTTTTGTTTTGTTTATGTGGTGCTTCGATGGCCGTTTTGGGAGATGTTTGTCGTACCGACACCACGAGTGAAAACGACCTAGGCCTACCGACGTCTTTGGGTTAGGTAATACAACTCGAAATTATTAGTGTATTTTATACCCAAATACATTGAAATTTACCATTAGCTAAAACGATACCAGAACTAGTCTTGAGAATAAGAGTAGGTTCCTAGAGACGTTAGAAGAAGACAAAATGATTGATCTTCTAGCTTCGTATTTTGTAGGGGATAATGTAGCTAGCTTGCCGGGCTGCTGCGAGGCACTAACAACGTGAGACAGGCAGCTATATCCTACGGGATTGGGAAAAGCGCTTCAGTGCTATAGGTATTCTACTCTCTTAACTTTCAGGCTCCCTATGCAAGTCCGCTTCTACTCCGGTATCTCTTACGGCAGGAAGCGTAAGAACAGTTAAAGGTTACTTTCCCGTGTGTCTTTTTTCGATGCTCCGCGCTCCCAGAGACCCCGCCTCAACAGGAAAATAATACAGCATACTGAGCATTCATTCTTTTTGTGCTTTCGGACTGGCTTTCCCTCCATAATTCTCTTAATTGCGGCTGCCTTCTTCAGGTTCCTATCTGCCTTCTTCAAGGACTTTCAACCACCAGCAGCCTGCACTCTCATAGCTTCTTTCAGGTCTGGCCATCCTCCCTCTTTCATAATTCTATGGGCAGCTGAGACGTCACGTATGATCGCAGAATTGCCCCACATAGCGTCTGCCATAGCTCGAGAGTGTTTTGTACCTCCTTTTGAGTTCATTTAATACCATTCTTCCTGGGGTACGCATAAAGAATCAAATCGGGGATATCTCGAAACGGGGTGTCGTCAGCAGTCTCTTTTTCGATAATCTCCTCTTGTATTGTGAAATAGTTCTTCAATTTTGGAGGAGTTTTGAGCCCGGACAATCGCTTCATCCATCAGCTTTCCGTATAAATTCGCCTTTGCGAAAAATATAGCTTCTGGGTAAGGATATCCAATAAAAATTCCTTTGATTGGCATATATATAATCATGATTATCTGTGTGGATCCCGACATAAAACCCCCTAAATTTTGGATTCTTGCTCGCGGATCTACTTTTGGACTGCAGCTCCGACAGCTAAGACAGCCTTAGGGTTCGAGAGGATAAGACTATCGGCGGCGAGTTGTTGAATATCTTCTGACACTCATACTGTCACAAATCCTGGACTCGTTCGAGAAAGCTTCAGAGAGTAGTTGGTTCTCGCCGATGCCACCTATCCCACATATCAATCCCATTCCTGTCCGGTATTAGGCCCGTTTCCTTTATGGCGAATTTGTGGGAAGCATCACAATACGACAGAGGGCCGGTGTGGGCAGGACTCCTGAGGGAGATGGTTCCTTACTTTAGGGAGAATCTCATCTCCAAGCTCTCGCCAGGTATGAAACTCTATCAAAACAAATTAGCACTCTAGGTCTTTACATTGACGTAGTCAAGAGTGGGAGCTTAGAAGTCTGCATCTCACTGATAGATTTGCGAATGGGTATGCTGCATAATATATGAGACTAAGGTCCGAGAGAAGGGTCGCCGAGACTAGCTTCGATGATAGAGCACTCTCTGTCGTTTTAGCTTACCATTAGCCGGACCAAATAGCGGGGAGTTCATCCATCTCCGTAACCAAGCCAGATCCATCGCTCCTTCCTTCCAAAACAACCACCAACCAATGCAGCCCATCGCCATCGCCATAACTCACCATGATTATCAATGAACGTCTGCCGAAGTATTAATATTCGCCCTCCTTGCGCCTCCACGCCGTCCGTCACATTTCATCCCGACACATCGTCTCGTCCCCCACAACAGGTACTCCACAGATCGACACTATCGAAGATATGCTCCACTTTTTAGTCCAACACATGCTCGAGCTTAAGAAGGTAATATCACCTAAAAATATTCATCATCTAAGAACATAATGATTGCTAAATATAAATTTGAATAGACCGTAGCGGATATGAACCAAAGTCTTGCAACCATAACGGTCGAATTACAAGTTGTCTCTAGTGTGATGACCACTACAGTTTGTGCTAGCGGCTTGGGGGTAGGTGGACTTTATAAGCAATTCGATCTTAAACTTAAGCTGATATTTCGATTCTTCTTACAGCTGTTGATATGGTATGTCAAGGAAACCATCAAATGGAGGAGCCGTAAGAAAGATGTTTAGGCT
Organism: Arthrobotrys conoides; assembly: GCA_036971725.1. Classification (NCBI taxonomy): domain Eukaryota; kingdom Fungi; phylum Ascomycota; class Orbiliomycetes; order Orbiliales; family Orbiliaceae; genus Arthrobotrys; species Arthrobotrys conoides. Next base: position 1,432,635 of record JAVHJM010000006.1, read on the forward strand.
GTTGTTGAATTGGTAAAGCGCATGTGAACTGCACATGAATCTGTCGGTTCGATCTATTCGTCACCGATAACAGGAGCCACCCACCACGGCAGGGAGCGTCATCTATTGCGTCTGGGAACCATTTATTGCGGTGGGAGGTGGACTGTTTTCACCAGTAGAGAAGATCTATTTCCTGTAACGAGGAACTTTGTATCTTCCAGACATAGGGCCATTTGGGGGGCGGTGGGCGCTATGGTCCCGTCAGACATGTCATGTTCTCTGGGCGCAGACCAGTCCTAGGCTTTGGCGGGTTCGTCACCTCGAGCTAGTACCGCATCTTAGATAGCCTATATAGTAGGCTTAACTAGGTAGCCAGCATATAAAAAAGCAATCACGGATCTTCCAGAAAATCAACCTGCGTATACGTAATCTAATCTATCCAATTGTTCAAGCTTTATCGCCACTGTAAAATATTTGCAAATGTAATAGGGATGATTGTGGCCTTTAGCCAGGTTAGGTGCGACGAAGCTGTGACATGCAGCACATAAGTTTGGGTGAGGGGTGATGCGTGCATTAGTACCTATGCGCATATGCAGTTCGTGTTGACTGATACCACGTAGCTACGTAGATGCCCTCCACCTCGAGCGCGCGCCTGGAATTGAGGCTAGTAGATGCCAAAATGACAGCTAGCCCATGGCCCAGCGCATCTAGTTATGCACCTTGCAATGCAGCTACCGAAACCAGGAATTAGTTAGTGTGATTAATTTAATGATATTAGAGTTAATTGCCTAAGTACCGTGATCCTGAGTGCAGAATACCCAAGTGTGATAATTACAATTTCTCGAAATGTTGTTTTTCCTAAATTAGGTATATATAAATATTTGTAGACTGCTTGCGGCAGTATTTAAACCCGATTGCCAGATTTGGACCCACCTATCCAGCTACCAGCCAGCTAATGAGCTGCCGGCTAGCTAGCGAACCGCCTATCCAACTACCACTATATATTAGCTAGGTGGTTAGTTTCCCACCTAATTCACTAGCTGGTATGTCGGCAGCTAGGTAGATGAGTGGTTCACTAGTTAATAAGCAGTTCATTCGCTAACAAACACTAGTAGCTGGGAATACCGATAGGTAGATATTTTATTAATTAGCACGCCAGCAATTAAATAGGGAGGTAGTTGAGTAGTTAATAGGTTGTTTACTAGCTAATGCACCAGCGGTATACGGTAGGCTGCCCAGCCAAGTTACAAAGCATGTCCTCCGCTATGCATATGTAGAGGATTTTGTCCTGAAGATTCATAAACGATACGAATACCAGGCTATACTATTAAATCCCGACTTCCTTTTGTCAGTACGCTTTATACCATCTACTAAATTTTCCCCTGACAAATTTAAAAATATTATGTAAGAGCTAGAGATTCCTTGCGATGAGAACATGAGAGTGGACGACAAGTACTGGGTGCGTGAAACTAAAGTTGGGGTAGCAATGCGAGGGGGGGTTGCTTAGAGCCCGGAGCTCGATCGTATCTAACAGGTAGATTGCCCTCAAAAGGCAGTTTTATGTGTTCGTAAATCTATATATGCTTCCCCGTATGCCCTCTCTGGATCCTGCCATGAAGTAGCTATAAGCCAGGTTGAATTTCTCTTAGACTCATTCAAGTCCCACTGAAGCACCCTTAATTTATTAAAATACCTAATACCGTTACTGAGAGAAGCTCAGCTGCTCAGCCCCCTAAGATGAGCAAGAGGTGTTCGAAACCTATCATGGCAGAAAGAGGCTATACTTCGCAAATAGCGCAGGATTAAAGAAGGGAAGCTGCCAACTTCTACTGTTTGAAAAAATTACGGTCGTCATCAGAAGCTGACTACAATTGCCTAAGCAAGAAATGGCATGAGTCAGCATCTGAAAGTCTATAAACTGAGCGCACCCTTAGCCCTAGTTACTCGAGCCGACACAGATATTTATTCATAGATTCAATGAGTTTAGTGGGAAGCCTCTTACCTATGGTTTTCGGCCAGGTGACGTTATAAGTACTACAGACTTGAAATAGTTTATGCGATTCTTGATTGAAAACTCCAAAAACAAACACATCAGCAAAGATATCAACTCCTATACATTCCATGGTATATTGTAAAAATTAGAATTATTGAGAAGAGATAGGGAAATTGGATAATCTTAGATTGAATATGTAATAACATTTAAAATTGTATTGATTGTAAACTTTTTTAAGACATCGGGCGGACGGTATTTATTGTACAAAGAAAAAAAGGTTCATATTAATTAAAAGGAGTTTTTTGGCATTATGGATTATTTATGGTTAGAGGATGATGAACGAACAATGCAACTGCTAGTATGGCTACAGCTTTCCTTATTAATTATTTACTATGTTATCTGACTTTACACTGAGCCATCCGGGTGGTTTTGCCCTTACAAAGGGCGAAACAGAACCTACTGCCGCTCTCTGTTACCAGGTACGTTTATATGCTCATACATGAATATGTGGCTGCGCTTTGTCTCGAGGCTAAGTTCATATGATATCAGGTACTTAGCAAACGTAAACGCCCAAAAGAGCTCTATATATAAGATATATATATAACTCTCATATTCGTCCAACCTAATCCTCATCAGCATAAACTTAACTTACATTTCCCTCTGAAGTCAAGCTAGAAAATCATAAAAACCGAATATCGTATAGCAACCTCTATTAATATATATTCGGATGTAATTTTACATGATTCTAACAAGTTTTGCCCTGTCTCTCAGGAATTCATAGCATTGGCATTTCTCGACGACGCATTCGATGCCGACATTCGCAAACCCGAGGACCTTATCTCGGTTCGGCCTCTCCATCTATTTTGGCCAAAAGATCTACTGAATTTCGTTGGAAGAAAAAAAGTCACATTTGGATAGGCCGATAGCTCGAAATCAGGAGAATTGTACAATGCGCATCCTCCAACTAAATTACTCTCTGAGGATCTTGGGGACCCACATGGGACTTCGTTTCAGTCTGACTAACTCCATATAGCGTCAGATATGGGGACGTCTTGAACGCAATGGAGGGCAAAACAACATTGGATCGACGGCGTCAGGCCTTACCCTAACCCTCGGGAATCTGAAAGATTGTACATGGGCTGAGCATTACATGTCGAAAACTCTCCTTATAGACCTTCAACCAGTATTCGTCGGTATTGAGACGGAGCTTATAACTAGTGAAATAATCAATACTTCTGGCCACTCACGTTATCAAGACACCAGAGTCCCACAAACTGCTATCAACTCTGGGCTAGAGAATCAAGAGCGTTATGAAAGATTTTATCTACTACGAGAACAGCAAAAGACGGCCCCAGAGAATGAGGCCAACATGGAGATCCAAGATACCGTGGTGGTATATGGGTAAATAAAATAGGTGGGTCAGGGGTCGGGTACCAGTTGAGTGTAGCTAACTAGTTATGATTTCTTTTGTTTGGAGGGAATTAGATCTCGAGATTGGACAGTCAGTGTTAACAGAGCCAGGCTGGAAAGAGGGAGGGAGAGGGAGGGAGGGAGAGAAAGAAGAGGGGCAAGGAGGAGTAGAGTATTCGAGTGTTATATCTTCTTTCTATGGCGGCTTCGATATCACGAAGATAACCATAGAAAAAACCAAATTCGCATCTTCCAGAGACAGTTTAATACTAGGAGATATTGTATAGTACCAAAAAGCTGTAATATTTTGGTGAGGTTATGGGAATTCAGCTATATATATCTTCTAGAAACCATGATGACTAAGCCCTTAGACCTCAATGAACATATCATTCCTTACCACACACACATTATTAGTTTGTATGGTCTCTCTTCACTCCCAATCCCATCCACCACCATCCATCACACCGTCCACCACACCATCAACCACACCACCCACCGCCAGGAAAGATGAACGCTCTTCGCTTCGTCCGCCCTCGCACCCTTCAACCCCTCAGCATCTCCCGCTCCCTGCTCCTCCATCCTCCTCACGGCCGTCGCCTTGGATCAGGACTTTCCAAGCTCCTAACCCGAACCCAACCCCAACATCCCATCCCACCAGTAGGTTCTCATAACTTAATTGCCTCTATAACTATCCTTTGCTCTCAAAGACCCGCTCATCTTTTTATAGCTCGAAGTCCCTCTCGACGGCACTGCCGATCAGAAGTTGACGTTCCTCATGCAGCACGCGCTGCACTCAGACATGGCAAGATCCCTTTAAAATACTCCAATACTTGATAAAAATACAATAAGTACTAAACAGAATTTTTTACAGCTCCTGGAGGGTATCAATTCTCATTTAATGCTGATCAATTTTCAAATGAGTATCGTCTTGACGGGACTAGGGTCCACCATTTTCAGCGGACTTGGGGTAAGAGATCATTCAACTTGAAATAATCTGACCTTAATTTTACGCTAATATTTTGCTTTAATTTTTAGATGTTGTTCTGGTATGTCAAGGAGAGCATCCGGGGATCAAGGGGGTTAAAAGGGAGTGCCTGAGCGTTGTGGCTCAGTGGTAGAGCGCGTACGAGCGGTCAACTGATCCAAGAGTACGAGGTCGTCGGTTCAAATCCAACCAATGCGACAGATGCCCTTTTTTGTCTTCTTGGAATATTCCCGGGTGTGGTTGTTCGTTCTGTTTTTCTCATGGTGTTATTAGGGGGTTTTCTGTTTTTCATGGTATTATTAGAGGGGGGGGTTTCTTTATCGGCTTTTCCGTTTTTTTTACTGGGACCAAAACTACTTTCGCAGCAATGAAAGCATGATTTTTTTGCGGCTTCACTATTTCAAGATAACGCAGCAAACCTCTAAAGACTTCGTAGACTTCAACCCCATGGCAGTAGAAGACTACCTCAGGGAGACATATCTACAGATGGGTCCCATTCTGCTCGATCGCCCATCTTCAATACTACAACCCAAATACCTAGACCAATAGGAGAAGAGTTTAGACCGCCAGCTTGAGCAACAGCAACAACCACAAAAGTGATGTAGCGCAGGCTCTGATTTACCGCTACTGAAAGTACGCAGCTGGCCTGCGAGATAAGATTTCCTGGAGTAGCTTTTATGGGCCTTGGGGGCTACCGCCTCAGCTACTCCACACCCAAAGCCCGTACAGTTTATACCGTAGGGTAAACCTGGTCTCGCCAAGCCAGACAAGGTAAATCGTATCTCCTCGTTTAGGTCGTAAAATCCCCTGACATCCCGATTAGGATATCGACCTTGTACGTCTTGTCGGCAGGCTTAGAGAGCTCCAGTAGCCCCACCTAGAAGACTTTACGGGTATGGCTACATACCTAGGCAGGAGCTACATACGGTATCCGAACTCCTCGCTGGATGGAGCTTTTACCACCGGTATTCCCCACAAGGACCCGGGATGCAACCATGAGCTATTGTTCTACTTGGTCCGGCTCAGGCAAGGCCACCTCACCAACCACCGGGTGTCCGGTAACACAAGAAGTGTACTAAATCCGGGTAGATAGAGTAAGGGCAATCAGGAGTTTGCAACGTTTGTTGGGGTGGAAAATGCGTCTTAGAGTCATCTTCGAACCAATCGAGGCGCCTTAAACCCCGTATGAGGCCTTTTGAAGTATTGAAGTGATCCCAAAAGCTGATTAAAACCCCCTATGGTGTGGAGGCTATCATGGTCGACTTGGAACTGGATGGTGTCCTAGACTCCTCTGCTAGCCTGATGAATTTGCGGTGGCCGGGTGGATGTTGTGATGTGATGGAAAAGTTGCTGTGCACACTTTCAGACTGCGGGATCTGCTTGAAGTAAGGCTTTCCCTAGGTATGGCTGCTTTTGGGCCTGGGTACTGTATACCGTAGGGGAAATCGCGGGTTTTTTTTAGGGCGGAAAATCCGCCTGGGGGCTGGATTAAGACGGCTTAAGGGCCAAGTAAAACGTAGTGGAGACTTCAAAGCGTTCCCAAAAACCCAAAAAAAACCCGTACGGTAGGTAATTATATGGCCAGACACCAGGGTCTGTCGAGAATCAAACGGGCCTTTCCACCCCGGGCTGCTTTCCAGGGCCCGGGACTTGGACACACCTTCCCGAGCCTTTTCAACCACGTTGACCCAAAAACTCCCCTCTATTTGGTCCGGCTAAGGCGACAGAGAGTGCTCTATCATCAGTATCGTCCCTTGCTGGTCTCTGTGATGTTACTGCTCAACGGAGCCGGTTGCACAAAGACCGAGTTCAATATCGCCATGCGCTAGAAGTCAGACAACCTAGAGTATCAACGGTTTGCAGCCAAAGCGGGTTTGATTTATTTAACAACCGATGTGGCTTGAGACTCCCAGACTAAGTTGCTCGGTGTAGTTAATAGTCTCAAAACAGGTTAGCCTGGAATCAAATACGGCTTGGGACTAAACCTGGCTGGTTGTCATTCAGGTCCCAGTTTTGAGAGCGTATTCAAATACGAAGCGTGTAGCATAGGGATAAGAGCGCTCAAGGGTCTCTTAGGGTTATCAAAACCGATACGCTATGTATGAAAGCTACTTTAGGGAGCTTGAAAATGCTTCTGTTAAGAAGTTGTTAGCCCAGATGGTTGAAGTGTAGCCTCGAAGCTAGGTACTCGAGAAGGGGTGGGAGCCATAGAGCTTCATCCACGTACATATGGCGCGTCGATTCGGCGTCTGCGTAGGCGTTCATTGCATGCCCGCCTGGTAGTAACGTTTCTTTTCACGAGCTGCTATCTATCTATCACTAATAGGGAGGTATCAGAAAGATTCCTTGTCAGAAATTATTGTGCGAATACCAATATTTCACAGTTCATGTACCTTCCACATCTGACCAACGGTATTGAACAACATGGAAGTGATATCACACAATTTTTCGTTTTTCGAGATTTTTTTAATTCGCTTGGGAGGTGAGAACGACACACCTTCCCTGACCAAGTTAACGAGACCACATCGGCCTGCGGTTTGGCAAGGCCTACTGTACTCATCGATAAAATATTTTATTCAGGAACTATCGGTAGATGCTTGGGTTACATAGGCTTTGAAAATCGAACTGGCAGATGGGGCGCAGTTGGTGGCATGAACTCTAGTTTACGAGACCAATCCTTCGCAGCCCCAGTCTCGTAACCAGACTTTTTTATCGCAGCCCGCTAACTTTTCAATGAAATAGCGATTGGAGACGCAGAAAATGTTCTACTTGAAGCCAAGCCGGACAACTTTCTTCACCTGCATTCTAAACCTCAACTTCCGATCCCCAAGAACACATAGGAGCTGTAGGTGAACTAAAAGCAGTTGAGGAGGCTAAGGTGGAAGTTTTGTGTATTGGCCGGGAAGTTTTGGAAAGGGCAATATAGGGCCTAAAAGAGTGCGTAATATTAAATTTCCTAACAGCAACCCCTACTAAATTCTTCTTAGAGCTCACGAATATGAAGAGCCTGCATACCACGCCTTGGAGATTGAAGATGTCTTATAGTGCTACTCCAATGTAAGTCATCGCCGCTCCTACAACTATTTCTCCGAGTCAAAGAAAAATCACCACTGCTTCCTGAGTCTGGCGACGAGATAATTAGAAACCTTAGTTAATCAATTTGTGGATATTAATCAAGCTAGCGGAAATTAGATACACCAGGCGATAAATGGAGTCCAGACGCGTGCTGGAGTCCAGCCTCGAGACCAACAATAATTTAGAAATAACGTTATAACCAATATTACAAAATAAACTTGTCTATACTTGCTTGCCTTATCGTGCTGTTTCTTGATGATCTCCGAAACCACGTTAGAATTCTTTCTTGAGCGGCGGACTCGGTTAGACGGCTCAGATCTTGTTTCTTCTATGTAAGCTTCGATATCACGAAGACAACCATGGAAAAAAAGTAGATTGTTCGCATCTTCCAGAGACAGTGCAATACTGGAGACACGGTGAAGAAACCATTAGCAAGCCAAGAGGGTTCCGTCGAGATTCAAAAATAGTATTAATATATGATGTCATCACGTGGACGACATTTCAGATATTAAACTGAAAAGAACAGATACTACACTTGATCTAAGCCAATTGGCGAAGAGAGCTGATGAAAAAAAAGAGGGTGCCGGGGAGGCCGTCCTTTTATAGTGGAAAGGTCTTGGCGAGGGAAACTCTGCAATTGTTCGTTCGTCTTGCCGAAAGCGGACCTGAGAGGGTTAATCACCTAATTAAGTAGGTACTAGTCTTGTGAGTCAAACAGTAGGGGATGGCGCAACACAAAGTGTTGAGACGACTTCTGTTGGGGTTCTCCCGGAAGAGATTGCGGAAGTGGTCGATCTCTTTCCACGAAAGCTTCGGTCGCACGAAGGCAACCGCAGAAAGAGAATAATTCGCGTTATTCGGAGACAGCACATATATACCGAATCCAAGTTACAAATTCTCAAGAATTAGTAGTCACATTGATACCATTTAAGATCTCTTATCGAAAGTATTCCATCTGAGTGACGGTTAATGGTTACGCCAAGCAAGTGTGACTGTGGTGGAAGGCCTGACGTTGTCTCGTGAAACCAGGCCTGAGGGAAACTTTTGAGCAAGACTGAAAAGAACAGATAATTCTTCTCTTAGTCTGGCAAAGGGAGCTAACTGGTCTCGCGAGCTAACGAAAGCGAGCTAACGAAAGAAAGAAAGAAAGAGGGCGAGACCCATCCTTTTTATATCCCGAGGCTGGCACTGTTTGTTTCTCTTGCCTAAAGCGGTTAGGTGTTGCGAGTCAAACACCAAGGATTGCCCAACACAACGTGCAACACAAGGGCCATCGAGGCTACCAGTCACTACCACCACCGCCACCACGGTACATCGCTACGATGGTCGAAAAATACCAATCCTTCGGATCTACTCCAGATTAAAACTGACAGCCACTGGGAAATGGCCATCCCATGTGTTTTCATGAGTTTGAGCTCTACCAGGGCAAGGTTATCCAATAAAACATGTACCGACCCGCCACTCTTGAGCTTCCTACTAGAATCCAATCCAGCGATACATTAATAATTTTGAATCAGTTGCCGCACATTTTCTAGACTGCTATTTGTAAAAATAAACCCCGAATGAATATAAAAAAACTGGGTCATGTTTTGGTCTCACTACTATAAAACCCATATTGGTACAATAATATGAACAAAGCTATGGCTATTGAATTGTCCCATGAAACCATTGAGGCCCTAATAATGTGGCCCACCAGACCTATTGTTGCCTGTGAGAAACGCACGCATACGTAGTGTAATGGTCAAAATGGTAAATTCTGATCTGAGGTTTTCTAGTCATAAACAACAGGATGACAGGAGAGAGTTACGCTACCTCTCGCCGTGCGACTATCAAAACTATCATAGCTAAGATGGTCGTGGTAACGGCTAATCATACTTGAATTCATGAACCCCCTTGCCGTTGATAAGATTGTAAAGAATTGCCGCCGCCATAGATTTGTAGACCGGGTCCATAAGACCAACGAAAAGTTTTTAACTCCGGCCGCAATGCTAGTCGGACGCCTAAGATGGTAATTCCTGTGTCACGGAACGAATTTTCGATTCAAAAGTGTCCACCCGCGGGTCCATGGCCCAGACACTGGACCATAAATCTTGACATCGGTTTGAGTCGTCTTCTGACCTCTTGGTGTGTAATGCTAGTACTTATTAGCCACTTGTGTGTGGATATATATACACCAAGACCAGATAACTGGGGTGGAATATCAATGAAATGAAATATATGATTTACCAGAACGTAAACCTATGCGATGATGTACCAGTTTATTCCTAGATACCCGCGAGGGATACTGGACTCCAGCCACTTTAGCCAGATATGACCAGGGGCCCTCTATTCAATCTCGTTAACGTTCTAGCTCGCGACGCCGCTCTTGAAATCTCCGTCGTTTTAAATGCATGGTTCGTTGCCTCGCCAGAAAAAAAAGAGGAAAGACATATCGTCTGTGTGGCTTCGCGAGATTGATGGGCGTGATTTAATATTTCTCTTTGTTGATGAGTTATCTGAGGCAGAGTCTATGTATGCAGCCAAATCAAAGGGAAGATGGAGAAGTGTAAGTTCGAAAGAGTGTGAGGAACTTCGTAGCTATAGCTAGCTAGTATGGATTATTGTTTACTTCACCGGGTTGCTTTATTCGATTGTTTTTCCGGTCTATCCTATTCAAATTACATGTAACCTGCGGGATCCGGGAGCCAGTTGTATTTGGAGCTATAATATAGTATATACATATACTTTATGTCTCCATGGATGTAGCTGAATAAATGAACCAAATATTGCAATCCTTTTGGCAAGAAAGTTCTCTTAAACGTACGCATATATATGTCCATGTCATTTGATCTAAAGGTTTCTCACTCCTCCACTGACCAGTTACTTAACTTACATAAAGGGTTAATTGCAATACCGTAAGCTTAAACCCGTATACCCAAGTCATTATGAGAGCTTAGTTTGGGCGACTCTCGGTGTGGGCGTTTCTGTGCCTATAGTTAGACCGGCTCAGACCACCCATGTTTGTAATCAGTCTGGCTCGAGACCCCTCTATATATACTCATACACAATCACCTTCTATCTAACCCCCGCTAACTTCCAAGCCTCTGTCCTTTAGTGGGCGGTTAGACTTACCAAGTTCTTTATTCCATGCAATAAAGCATAAGTCTCTTATAATTTTTCAAATAAATAGTCAAATGTTACCTCAGCAGCATCCCCGAAAATCGAAGTATCGAATTCATCTTCAATAAGGCAGACCCTGAAATTTCTTCTTCTTCTTTTTTTTTCCCCCCTTCCAAAGATGAGTATTAAGACATGGCAATAACTATATATACCCATCTAAAATCAGTCTTAAAACTAAAGGTTTGAGGTAGCCAAAATCCCAATCAACTTACTACTGGCAATATTATATCTCCATGGAAAGGTTTTTTAAATTGGTAGAGTAATAAAAACACTCCAAGCCATATAACCAAGAATTCAGACAATATGTATGAAGCAAATCGGTGATGCAGCCATTGTAACAAAAGTATTTAAAACAGCAAGATGGAGGATTGCAGTATATCCTGTGGTAACCGGAAGTTGAGATTTCTAATCTTATTTAGATATCAATTTCGGGTGATCTGATAGTTAGAAAGCCGAATCAAGTCTGAACTAACCTGAGTTGCAGAGCCTAATAAACCGGAATAAAATGTCTGTTGATGCCAGTTCCAAGCGACAAAACTCCCTACGTATCCGCATGTAGCTATTCCTCTGAGGCTTCCTAAGCTGAACATTGTACCTAATATTGCAGTCTTAGGAATATATATTAGATCCTATGTAATATACCAGCATCGTTGCGCTAGGAACTACCGACTATGACGAAATGATCGCCTGGAAATTTCCGTAATACCCCATATTGTCGTCGGTGAGAGGTTGTAAAGACATTGTTTTCCCGACCCCCCCTCGTAAGATGTTAGAAGAATTCGAGTCATGTTTAATCACACGTCCGACCCCCCGCTGATAAAACCAGCACCCAAAGAACAATCCCTCGAATGTCTTCATCATTATCCTTATTCCCGTCCGAATTTGCAACAACAATGTTATCCGGTGTTCGAAATACAACCCGGAGTATTTACGCCGTCCCCTCAACCTTAAAGTACTGTCAGAGTAGCTTCGGAACGGCCTCGACATTTAATTATTCTCCTGAGGGTGCCCCCACAGCCAGACAAGGAAGCTATAGTGGCCAATTCTTTGCGACAAAATATTGGTTTTCTTCCAAGACTACTGGAAATCCGGTATGGAAAAGCAATTCTGTTTGGGGCGTCTCAAGAAAAAGGATATTGGGGTAATCAGCAGCGCCTGTTCATCTCCCTCCGGCACCGAACTGCTCTATGATATGATGGTGTATCAATGGGGAAAGGCTTTCAACAATCCCGAAACCACTAAGTCCTACCGTGGTTCCGAGGTTCGAGCGACAGCTGGTACCATGGTGAGTTTTATCGTCTTTTAGTAGATCAATTATAGCAATCTATAATCTAATCGACTGCCAGGTACTTACGACGGTATAAATTTAGTTTGAAATGAGGAACTTGACAAGAGTCGAGTGTAAATTCCGGGCGCATTAATTTTAAGGAATCTTTGAGGAGAAAGGGCTTCACGTCATCCTGTGTCGTCACCGAGATGAAGTGACCTTCACACCCTATATAAGAAAATCGCTGCTTACTAAAGTCCTGACAGCGCGAGCATCCCCATTATATATTCACATCGCTGCTTGCTGAAGCCCGGATGATGCCGGCACTTGTACTTAATTCACTGCGATAGGCGTGTATATATTACAAAATTGACGCTTGGTAAAGTCCGGACGGCGCCGGCGGTTATCTTTTGAGATTCGACATCTATATATATTTTCGCGTCTTGCATTTTATATTTCTTTTATTCACTCTATCCTAATGATAGGCCAGCAAGGCGGCGGCTGTGCATGGTGGGCTATCACCTCTAGGTACCTGACTAGACGACACGTAGTTTATCTCGGAAACCGGCCGCATCACGCAGTTATGTTGAACTGGTCTCGCACCAGAGCTCACGAAAGTGTTGACGACTGAACCAACTTGCGTTAATTACCATACCGCACTATTGCGATATCTCATCCTTCCACCACAGTTTTATCTCCACCATTGGCTCAGGTAGTTTATTCACATCGTCCCTATTGACTAGATCACAGACAAACATCAATTCTAGCCAACGCCATAGACCCGACAATTCCATTTCCCAGGTTTCATAAGAGTTCCCTTCCTCTTCTATAACAGACCTGGACATTTCTGAGTCAGAATACAGGGCCTCCCACATCCTATAAATCTTGTAGTGATAGTATAGCCTGAATGCCTTCCTGGATCTAAATGTTGACAGTTCGGAATCAGGATAACAGGTAATATCAACGTCGTAGAAATCGACTCGTTCGCGCTCAATCTCATCGTGGAGATACCCCGAGAACTTGGGGTAATGTACCCAGGTGAAGGCATCGGACAATAGGAGAGATTCGTAGGCGAGGTTTAGGTTCTGGACTCCTGGCTCCGTGACAGTTATCTTAGCCCGGTGAAGCTCCTCAACGATAGCGGCGGCGAGGGGGTTAGTTGGCTTTGTCGTTGTCGGCCATGTTGGTGGAATAGCTGAGGGTGGACTCAAACGAACAGCGTAACTCGACTCATGTGGCTGGGCTGTCGGGTGCAATCCCCGACAAATTCGAATACTGGGATTCAAAACGACGCTGGGATATCGATAGAACCTTGCAGGTCTCCGAAGCTTGAGGTTCAACGGCGCTCTTGGAAGAGATAGCCTAAGCTAAGCATTGCATCGTCGACTTAAATCTCAACGCCAGTTGCAAGTCGATTTATCTTCAGGTGCGGATTGATATGGTCCTGTCCCGTGTGTCTTTTGAGTGTGATGAGGAGACTTTCAATAGTTCATTATGCTATGATTGGTCACTAGGGAGAGGGTTCTTATGTAAGTAAACTATAGTACCTCTGAGCCCAAATCACAAGATTGACTTTGCATTGAACTTACATGTTTGTAGTTACCGGGTTGTCTCGTACCAACCTGAGACCTGGTAAGCGATGTTGAGGATTCTCAATTCTCCAGAGATGGTCTTATCCCGGATTGACAATGTGGTGCCATAGCTAGTCTATTTTTGTCGTGTGTCTATTTTCTAGTTTCGGCGGGTCATAGATCTTCCGGTAGCCATTCGGCTTAGAGCTTTGTGGGACGAAGCACCCGAAATACCATACCCGACCCCCGGAATTTAGCTTGAACAGCTACACCTGTAATCAATCACTGAGCCCTAGTCTTCAAACATGTACGTTATAATGAAACTGTTATCATATTGTATTGTTTAATTATCAGATTTTTAGAAAGTCATATATAAAATTGATTTTTCTTTTTTCATTTTTCACAGGCACCAATATTGGCAGAAGCAGTATCACCGTCTACACCACCAACATCTATTTCAAAATCTACGAAGTGAACGGCGTCATCATCGACCAAGCTTCGCTTACGAGCCGCTAGCATCTAAATTCTCTAGATTGGCTAGGCCCTTGAGCTTTTTCATTACGTCTCTGAGAGTCCAATCTTGCCTATTTCCAATTATCATATTTAATCTGTGTGATAGCAGCTTATCGTTAAGCCCATCTAACAACTTATCTCACATATAACGTTGCTTTGATCTGGACGAATAATTAAGAATTTCGTCGATACTTGTGGCTTCCTCGATATAGTTAATTATGGATATGGAGCCTTGGTTTAGCTTAGACAGACGATCTCGAGATCTCTAGATTCGGATTTCTTTTTTGTTTATTGATCGAAACCTTTTTTTTGAGCGGATGGTAGATGTTCTTGAAATGACTCGTCGACGTCTGGTGCTTCTGGGGTGGGCGTTATATTAATGAAGGGCCTTGCCAGCGAAATTGCTTTTAAGAGTTAATAGATGGAACTGAGCCCAAACAGCCTTGGTTAGGGTGCCCCTACAGACTTCAGTCTTAAAGCAAACCGTTTTATAGAAGTTCTTGAAATGCGTGCCGTATTTACTAATCGATGTAGTTAGATTTATATTTTCTGGAGCCCAGGGAATTACATAAACCGGCTGGCCGGGGCATGTTCACAGAACTAGGAGAGTCTGACTTAGAGTTAGAGAGCTCAAATTTGAGTAACCAGACGAACTGGAGTCATCAGACGAGTCACGTCAGGGTCTGAACTGGACGATGAATGTTTACGATGTCTATGTCGACCCTCCTTGTTTTTACGATTGCTAGAGCTAATTCTGGTGGAACCATACTTCTTCTTTTTCTTTTTTTCTTCTTCTTTCTAGACTTATGATGTCTACCGTGGCGACTACTAGAGCTGCTATCGTCTCCAACTCCCATCGGATGAATCAGGTGCTTATATAATTATAGAACCGGGCTAGCTAGAAACAACCAAAAGTGACTGCACCGTATAGCCTGCGAGAAATATAAATCCTACCATAATATATTGTGAACGCCTTCGCAAACTCGAAGCTTCTGCTCCATCGAGTAATTGTATATCAGTCCCAGACACCAGTCGGTCACAAGGTCCATCACCATCTCGTATCAGAACGGTTTTGACCATCAGAGCAGCATCGTGAAGATTGTGTTCCAATGTTGTATAAAACCTTCAACGATATTGCGTAATACCCGACTTCCGGGGTAACAGAGGCATGGACCGGTCGATAGTCATGAAGATCGAGTGCAGAGTCCGTTTCTCAGCCAAAAAGCAGAAGTAAAGAAATAAAATAAAAAGACATTTAAACTCCTCCAGCAGGACGGAGCTCTTCGAATCTTCTACAATTGCAACCATCAACTTCAATCCCCACTGCACTGCATCGCGGAGTGCCGACACTTCAAACGGCACTTATCCGGCAGGCCAGATGCGTACTCGATGGATTCCAGGAACTCTATGTTAGCAGACGATACGCCGTTTGTCTGGTGATCATTTTGTTGTCGTTAGCCTAGCCGACGATCCAGAGATGGCCTTGATAGTAACCTTTCATCGTCATCACCGCCCTCATCGTTACTCTCTCGTAACACTCTAGACGCGAAGAGAAATATATTAATAAGAGGAACCCCCGCAAGAAGGCGCTTTTCTGTCGAATTCGCGAGCGACATTCGGAAATCTCCCGGTATGTTCTCCGTTTTCGTAACCGGCTCACTGAGAGCCAAACCTCTCTTCATAGCGGCCCCCAGCGCCATCTACTCGCGACCGCCTAGACTCCGAAAATCTAGTGCTCAATCGAATCCGGAGCAGACCTGTAGAAACAACTAGGAGCCTAGCGGAAGCTTCAAAACTTCGCGAAGGAAATTTAGGGCCCATTCTATGGGACATCACGTCGACAGCCACTTATATATACGACTTTGGGGGGGGGGGTTTAACAGCCCATGGGATAATCACATACTCGGTCGATAAGTCCAAGCTTGATGAGCTCCTTTAGTGAGCCTCCACTTCTCTATATATTTCCCGTATATTATCATGCGCCGCACGCGGGGCTCCGAAAATTGCTCGCCCCAGTCCTCCCATGACATAACTTGCGACAAAGTGGAGATAACTTCAGCGACCCCCAGACTAAGTAAGTACGTACTAAGTAGGTAGTGAGATAGGTAAGTAAGTACTTACCTACTAGTTAGGAGCCAGTTGGCTTCAATTCTCTCATTCATAGGGCGGACGACCTAGCACACAAAGGCTATGTGGACTAAACCCCTAGGTACCTATATAACTCTGCACTTTAGTATAACTAGACCATTGCTTTCTCGGTTATCCAGAAGCAACAAAGGAACACTCTAATGTCGCATACAGCGCGGGAAGACGCATTAGCGAACAACAAATTGCTAAAACGGACTCAGGACTAACTACGGGCTGTAGGTGTCTAGTCTGGGGGACGCTCATCTCTGCCTTGGGTAGGTGTCCAGCAAGATTTATAGATTTGGTCCATGGCATTTATCTTACGATTCATGGTCCAGACATCCCGACCAACTTTCCGGGTGACATACACTAACAGCTCTTTTATTGTTCTTTCTGCGCGTCTCAGGGCCTCGATGAGTACCCCGAGTCCTGTTTCTACGCATATACGATATCCCTAGATCGGTTTATCTGCAATACAGCGAACTGTCGTTCGAAACTTCGGGCTTGATACCAATTGCGACTAACCTCCCACAACGGAATCCGAAGATATGATTCGCGAACAAAATGTTATCCGCGAGGTCGAGAGAGTCTTTCGATCTCCATCATCAGCCGCTTTCTTAATTAGACAACTCTGAAAAGCGGGAATAGAATACACTGATCTGGGCATTCAAGTGAGCCAGAGTCCTCTCGGTAAATTCTACACCTCCTTCGAACGGGAGATGTTCCATGGGCCGGTAAATCTCTCACATCGGCCACTCTGGAGTACTGAGGCTGGTTTGCTATGGAGATCGGAATACATCTGCTATCGTTACCGACGGTATAAAACTTTTGTTATTTGGGAAGCGGTGTATCATCGATCACGATTTTTTCGGAAAACAATGGATGTTGAGGAATTCGACAATGCGGATGAGATTAATGGGGATTGTATAGCGACTTCGAAAATGTGGTATATCCTTGATCTGATGTATGATTGGGGTGTTTTCACGCTGGAGGGTGTGAACGGATACCAGATCCAATCGTGTGCAACAGACCCGGGAAACGACGCCGTTACCTAGAGGAGGGGCCTATAGTGTCGGAAGGTGATAAGGACGCAGGTATAGCAGCACAATGACAGGATATTTCTGTTCTATAGCAAAAGAATCCTTCTCGCAATAATGGAATGAAAGGAAATTATGATCAGAACGGGTGAAAATCATTTTATATAATCGGATTTTCGATTCATCGAAGACGAGAGATTTCATTTCCAACACCGTAGACTCAATATCTGGGGTCTTGGTCTAGCCCAACGGTATGTCGTACTTGGTATCGCACCCTTTGGTGAGAACCCGGTTCTCGTCCTGCTCTAGCTACGAGGGCTTTCTCGTCCTGGAGTCTGAGGCACGATGCGGTCAAGGACAAGACCGAGAAACCGTAAGTCATAGGGCGTAGCCATATAGTCTAAGGTAGGCGGCCAGCTCCGGAGATCAAAACGCGTTTAATTAATCGGGCTCCAAATTGAAATTGTTAAGTGTTTACAAGATAAATATAATAGGAATCGAAGCTTCATGATAAGGAGAGTAATGAAGATAGGAAGGAAGACTTTCTATGGAAGCTTCGATAACACGAAGAAAACCATGGAAAGAGGTTCGCATCTTCCAGAGACAGTGCAAATACTGGAGACACGGTGGAGCGATCATTAGCAAGCTAAGAGGATCACATCCCAGCTTCAAAAATAGTATTAATATATGATGTCGTCACGTGGACGACATTTCAGATATTAAACTGAAAAGAACAGATACTACACTTGATCTAAGCCAATTGGCGAAGAGAGCTGGGGAAGAAAGGGAAGAAAAGTGAAAAAGGAGGACGGGAACGAGGTCCTTTTATAGGGAACGGGTTCTCGGCGAGGGAAACTTTTGCTAGGACATTGCACGCGTCCCAAAAGGGGAAGCCAATCACAACACGTCTGTTCCCATGGTGACTCAGTAGCAACCCTAATTGATGACGCACTGCGGTCACCACGCGACACAGATCTCCCTTAGCTTAGCAGTCACTCCGTTACTATCGCTGCCATAAAATATCATTGGGAATCTATTGGCAAGGCCGGATCTCTAAGGCCAAAACTCGCATGTAGTATCCAAGATTCGTGCAGCACTTGTTAGAGCCATCAACTCTCAACTTAAACACGAAACCCTTATTTTCATAAATTCCGCGAAGAGGAAACCTTTTGCAGCCTTAAAAATGAAATTGTCGCGGCGGCTTCCGGACCAGCCCCGAGTGTTTGACCGTGCATGACCACATGCACAGACGTCTAATATCTACAACTTAATCTCTCTTGGTACGATGGCAAGCTTAATTTATTATTGCTATTAAATGTGGGAAGACCATGTAACATATCATGCGAGATCGACAGCTAACTAAGCAGCAACCGTACGTGAGATTAAATATAAAGCCAGATTTAATTGTGGCTTAACTGGGGATGTATAACTGAGGAAAACCAGAAAAGGATATTCGAACAAGATTTACGCAGAAATAGGGTACTGCTAGTCCATAACTAAACCCTAAATTCGCTCGCACTAAGCTAGCTATGCTGAGATAAGGTTTGAACAATTGTCTCTATCAACGAGACAAGATGTGGCTTTCGTGTTGTCTGGTTTACGAGACCAGACAAGATCAAGTTCACTGGAAAAATTTACACCCAAGAATGAATTTTATTTAGTACCGTCATTTGAAGGTTCGGGCAACCTAACTGGTGAAAAGATGGCGGCAGACCTCTTAAGTATTTGCTTCGAAGACAATGGTGAGGTCTTGTCAAGCTTTCCATCCCTGCAGCCGCATGACAGATCTATATCAAGATCGTTATAGCTTCTAAAACCGACCCACACCCAAGACTCAAAATCCAACACCAGGCCTGTGTTGCTCAGATCAAGTTTTTTTCTGCGTTGTTGTAACATCCTCTCACACTACGAGACTGGAGACTTCTCTCGCACGCACATTACTCATAGCTTAACAGTCACTCCCAGCATCTCAGGCAAGATGTTAATTTCTAGGTTTATATCACATTCTCAAACATCAACTGCGGTGATAAGAATATGCTATCTGGTGCCTCGCCTTGAAGAAGAATACTACTGATTGCAGCAATTTACTCGGCCGGTTTTAGGAAAGCACCTGAATTCGAGACCAGATCGCCATGTCCGGATGCCCCTCATGAGATATGAGATGGCCTCCTAGAACCTCGACAGGATCGAATTTCTGCGATCCCCTACTCCCTGAAATGACAGAAAGTATCCCCGAGAAAATATGACAGTCGTTGATGTCCGATAAGCTTAGGGCACTCGAGTTCGGAAGAAGTAACAAGTTCGACGTCGCGCCTGGACGCAAAATAAGAATTGCCTTCCAAACTTATTCTTATTTAAATTACTTGCGATGCGTTTATCAAGGTTGTTAGACATGGGCGAGCACTCACCAATATACATCAGGAAGACGAACGAGTATTCGAATACCCTGTTTACCTTTTTGAATTTAGACTGTATCAAGTTCTAGAGAACGGGAATTTCTAGTCGAATTCATTATAAAGGATAAAATTATAAAGATCCAAGACACCTATATAATATCGTACAAGCATCGCATATATATATATCAAGAAACCAAATAACGCAACTATATTATCATTTAACCTTCAATCCCACCCATTGGATGCTTCTCGCCCGCGAGTGCCCTCCTCCTGGAAAGGAACAAAACAACAGCTGCTGCAATCAAAGCAAGGCCGCCGACTGAAGCCCCAACCGCAATCCCAATAGTAGCGCCTTTGCTAAGGCCTCCACTTCCGCCTCCTCCACTTCCCATTTCGCTTCCTTCCTGTGTAGGACTAGGCGATGATTTGCCTTCAGCAACAGCCGTGGGTGCAGCCGTATCCGAAGATCCAGCAGATGAACCGGTAGTAGCTGGCACTGAAGGTTCGTCGGCCGAGGTAGAACTATTACCAGACTCGCTGGCCTCCGATGACGTTTCTTCCGAGGGTGCTGGTGCTGAAGTTGTTGACGCAGCAATGGTTACAGGAGTAGGTACCGGTTTTGTAGGGTTCCCGTTAGCGGTAGCGCAATATTCATTGTACAGCGAGAGCGCGGAGACTAAGTCCTCCGGGTCGGCGTTTTCTCCGCTACCACAGTAGTAAGGAATACATGTATTGAAGTAAGCAGTAGCGCTAGAGGCATATTTCGTGTTACAATAACAACCGTTGATAGGCGCGTATCCACACTTCAGCTGGCCGCCTACATCGTCCCAATCGTGGTAGTATGCTCCACGTGGCAGTGGGCCGTTGTAGTAGAGGCAGTGGGCGACACAACTGCGCTGGAGGGTGTATTCTAGTCCTGAGGTGATAGAAACACGAGAGGTTTGGGGAAGTGCTGGGCCGGATGTAACATCTTGGCCAGCAGCCAGACGGGCGAGGAGGAGGAGGAGTGTGATTCCCCGATGCATTATAGATCTTGTATTGATTCGATAAATGTATCTAAGACTTTAGAAGAAGATTTCGTATGATAAATTAGTTACTAACAGAATGCTGAGTCAAGTAGATCAAGATCAAGAAAAAGAGTCCCACATGTAGTATTTATGTTTTCCATCTTTATGACTTTCACTGCTCAGCCGCAAGTCTAATTTTTCTCCTAATCCCCTTTCGAAACAAAAAAAGCCTTTGGCATCGCGTCAACTATGAATGGATTATCAGCTTTGATTGAAATCCTCGCCAAGATAATCCTTCGGTTTTTCGAGACTGGGCCAGAAGCAGTTCGCCAAGCGCGACCAAGCAGTAGCCAAGGCTGTTGGATCAGATGGTCATTGGCTAATTTTCGAGAGATAGGGCCTTGGCGGGTAAGGGTCTCTCGATTGTGTCACATACCTGTTGGTAACACCAGCCCAAACGCCAGGCTGTTGGCTCGTGGTGGCAAATTTGGAGGATTTTGGAAGGAAGATAGCCCAGCGGTGGCTCGGCCGCAACTTTAAGTTCTTAAGTCTTAAGTCTCTGTCTTTGCAAGGCTTACTTATCATGAGCAAGCGTGTTAATATTTATATGTGATGCCGACGTTGACTCATCACAATGGATGTACATATACATGAGATTGAAGGAATCTTTTATAAACGACCTAATATTTCCGCACTCGATTAGTGGATATATGGAATCATTATAAGTAGTATAACTTGAATATGCGTACACACTTCGTATGCATGGACTGTTCTCGTAGCCAGACAAGTGTAGACCGCGTCTAGATGTCTGCAATACGAGACTAACTAAGGTATAGCCTCCGAATAAATATTACTAGTTCGATATTTTATACTGATTTAGCACAGTCTAAGCCTATCTACGTTAATTCATGAGTCTCCTTGCATCACGTTGAGAGTACTAGTGCATACGGCATATACATGACTTATAATAGAAGATAGTGCATGACGGGTAGACAGTTGGACATGAAACTGTAGTATATTACCCCTATAATTTAAATATTTGCGCTCTAGGCCCATAAATGCATCCCATTCAAACTTCTACGGGCAGAAATTCGGCCATCATAATATTCAAGCACCAATAATATAATGCGCTAGGTGGATTGAAACTAAAAATCTGTGTTATGAATTCAAGCTCCGGTGAGGCGCTTCGGGGCTACCAGTTCAAGTCAATTCGGCGCTATTTCGGCTCCTGTGCTAGAGGAATAGTGGGCTAATCTCAAACCAATTCGCAATAGTGGTGAACCACTGTGAGTAGGACTGGGAGAATTTTTGACGGTGCATTGAATGGCCACCCCTAGAGGGAAAAACCAGGTATCCTTTGTCATCCTCCATTTCAAGCCAAGCTCCACTAAAGCTGAAATCTCAGGGATGCCAATAAGCGTAGCCCACTCCAAGGTATCCCGTGTGTCATCTGTGTTCATCATGAAGCGGTTGAAACCTGTCGCTTTCTGTGAGTGAGGTTCTGGCTTCATGATGGTGACAATTCTCCCTGGCGCATCTTTATCCTTGCAGGACTGTTTTCGCAGGCTGAGGATTTCTTCAACGATGTTGATTGAGCTTCTGGCTGCATTTGAAATCAAAATTATCCGTGGGGCGGGCGGCTCAATCCCGCCATTGGACTGGCCGAACCAACTCCGCTCATACATTTGCATTAATTCTGCCTGCTGTTGCTCTTGACTCAATATTGTTCTGTCTACATCCAACAAAACAAGCACTCGACGAACTAAATAGGTGACTATTACGTAGCCTGGCAGGTCCTTAAGTTTGGTTTTTGTCCAGTCTCTATTCTGTTTAAGATTAGGATGCATGAATACCCAAATTCTTTTAGTGCGGTCGACATTTTTATATGACGCCATGTTAAAATCAAGGTCAGTCGCTAGCCCTAAGCTAGCTTCTAAAAGATCACCTGAGGAGAAGGTGGTCCGTACTTGTTCATGAGACCAATCCACATTTTCAAACCGGGCCCGGGGGGGCGTTTCTGTCCGGCTAGATCTGCTTGTAGAAACCAGCCCGCGCTGGCGATTAAGAACGTTGATATCTTGGTTAGTCCTGGCTATCAACGCCTGACCAACCACTACCGCACTCCACTCCTCTATGAGGTTGACTACAGGTACAGGTGTAGGTGTAGGCTTAGGTTTAGGTGCTAGTTTACCGACAGCTGAGGATATTATACGTATCCACTCAGCCATGTCCGAATGCTTCAATTTCTCCGGCACATCTCGCAGGACAGCCAGTATCTGTGGGACAAGGCTCCCTTTGCTCCCCTTTCGCCACGTTATAAAGATATTGTCAAGTATCCTATCGCCCACATACTGCCCTCCGTAATACGTGACAACCATATCATGTATCGCTGATAACTCTCGCGTTCTGAGAAGGTTACCCACAATCCTCTCTTGAGCGCTGAGGACTTTTCGCTCAGTCCCCAATCGATGTGGCTTGGAACTCTGTACAAACTCCGGAATATACTCAGCTAGCATGATATCTATCAAGCTAAATTTCAAATAGTTTGCGCTTTTATCCACATTGTACATATCAAAGAGATCGGCCACCGAGTCTTGTGTTCTTTCGTCTAGACTCTCAAAAGATATGAACTGAATCCTTGGTCTGTTAGCCCCCTCAAGTTGCAGGTAGCTTTCGCATAACTCTGATATCATTGAGTATAGAAGTTTGAAATGAGAGAGATGCCCTATACTGGCGCTCGTAGGCAGCATCGCAATGACGAGATGATTGGTACTAGGGCTGAAATAAAACTCGCCGAGATCTAGATTTGGATCGTTGTGTGGGCCCTTATAGCGAGAGGATAGGGAAAATCTGTAGTAATGAGGTTTCGGTTCTTGACCTGAGGCCGCAATAGCATTGAGATGGGGCAGAGGTGGCTTTCCGCCTTTACGCTCAAGTTCTCCGAATCTCTGAACTAATAGGCGTGTTTCTTTGTGTATATTGCTTAATGTATTAATATCTGGTACAAACGTAAATACTAATTTAGATGTTTCTGTCTGTTCTTTATCTTGGCTGACTTCCTGGAGATGGTTTGCAATTTTGCGTTCTATGGTCTGGTCGGGAATCTCGCCGCGAATGGCCACAGTATTTAATACTTCGAGTCCTGATAAGGAAATTGGAGACTCTGCGCCTATATCGATACCATCCCCGTCGTCATGTAGAGGCTCAGCGCTTAGGGGGGCGCCAGCGATACTTAATTGGTCCTCAGGGACATCTATATATTGCGCGCGTTCCAAGCGAACGAGCATTGCGAATGTAGTAATCGATTTTGTACCATCTTCTCGTCCTTTACCCTTTGACTTCTTAACATTCGTTCCGTCCCCGATTTCGAGTGAGCGAAGCTCGAAACCAGGTGAAATTCCATCATATCTCTGCTGTTGAAGTATCATCTTCAATACCGCGCCGTATTCTGTCTGCGCGAACTTTCTTAACAAATTATCATGAAGACGCCTCTGAGAGGAAGGTTCCGCAGTCGATTCCTCTCGAAAGGCTCTCCTCCAGTGTCCACGTCCCCACAAAATCAGCGGGCTTTGCTTGGAGATCTCCACTCCCAGTTCTTCGACGACTTTACGGATGAGAGCTTCTGTATTTGGAGTTAATTGTAGAAATGTGATGTCTCTGAGATCTTGAGCCCCCTGTGCTTTCATCCAGGATAAATATATAAAGTCTGCAACTATCTGCTGTTTCTCGGTTCCGATGCCATCTAATAAGACCAGGTGGCTCTCAGGACCCGATGTCGAAACCCGGATTTCGGAGTTTTTAACATCTCCGAGTGTTGTCAGGAGAAGCCATTTAATCGTGCTATAAGTTGGTGGTGCTAGCTCAGGTTTCCGCTTGGAACCTGTTACAGGGCCTGGGGCAAGAAGTTCCAGGGTAGATCCTTCAAAAATCTCAATGCCTGGATAATTTCTTAATTCTTTGTCATCATCTAGGGTCATGGTCTCAGTCGCCTCTGTTAATGAATCCGCCGTATCGTAGTCAGGAGTATCTTCTTTTTGTCTTAGTGTCACCGAAACAATCGCTTCCCGGTCCCCGAGTAGTACCGTATGGATGTTGAAGCAGATAGATTGTATTTGATACCTCGGAGGGAATAAGGTACTCCATCTGGCAAGCATTTGCTCTATTGCGCTGATTTCTGGTACTCCTATCAAGCTTGCCCAAATTTGTGCGACAAAATTATCTTGATTGAGGTTCTCCGGTCTCTCTATCGAATAACCCCCAAGTTCATTGATATTGCTGCCCAAGTGCACTTTTATTTCTTCCAATGCCTCTAGTGTTTCCTCGCTTTTGACCCCGGCAATCGTAATATAGGTAGGCGGATATGCTTTGATATTGATTGCCGCTCTGCGACTAGCTGCTCTAACCGTAGAAAACCATGTTGTTAACATAACAAAATCATAGTCTTTCTCAAATATCTTTCCTATATCGCTGCTATCATACCACCACGTGATAATCATATGCCTCTTATCGATAGAAACGTAAATTTCCGCCCAACTCCCCATAAGTTCCTTCACCTTGGAATTGAATATGAAGTAGATGTAGGAGGTGTCCAGTTGGCCTTCTGTCTGCGCGAGCTTCTCCATATTGAACAGGGATAGGAATACTTGGATTGTGTCGGGACAAGGAAAATTCTGTTGAAGTTTTGGTTTGAAGTATCTTTCACCCGCTGTCACAGCTGCATCAGGTTGGCCAAGGTGACTATCCGCATTATTCTCTCGGCCTTCTATGAGCTTCCAGCCCCGCTGGTTGTACTCCGATAAATCGCGTTTTGCATGGTAGTGTGCATTTGGATGACCCAGTATCGCGGATCTCGGGCGAAATGTTTGAAGTTGCCGAACATCCTCCTCAATGATAGCCGTCGCGGATACCGAACCATTAAGGAAAGGCCTTTTAAGCTGTTTCAATGGCTCTTTGATGCTGTACGCTATCGCTAAGGAATTTCTTAACAAAATTAGAAGATTGATCCCCAGAACTGCTAAGGCAAATCCCACTTGGGGTTTCTTGCGTCCACTCTTCATGATAAGTGTAGTTTGATTTTATAGCGCTAGGTTATATCGATATATTGCGTGAGCACTCGAGGTGCTCAATATTTTGGATTTCGTTTTGTCTCAAACCAGACTTCACAAAAAAAAAAGATTTCGTTCGAATCGTAGGGTTGCAGTTCTATTCGGACATGGAATCAAAAAAAATTCTGCGGTATATGTGCGTCTAGCCGTGCGTTTCGAATTTCCGAGCTGAGTTAACGAAACTAAGTTGTAGATACTTACTTAGGTATGTAGGAGGATTAGACGTCAACCTGCGGCTCCACCATAGATATAATCGTTGAGTATGAGAAGCTTTGAGACTTCGAAATTGATAATGGTTTGGCTTGCAAAATTAACACCATTCGGATAGTATTTTTCAATTTCTGGGTGGGACCGGAGGGGGTAGGTATGTATAGGTTCTAACGGTAATGTTGGTTGGGGCGTTTTTGAATGTTTTAATACATCCTAACAAGGCGACGAAGTTTCCAAACAGCTACAGTACAGACCAATTATCACAAATATATTAATAACCAACGTTCAGACTACTAGTTGGTCGTGGCTCTAAAAGGGCAAACATGTGATGATCCATTGTGTATGGTTAGCAACCTTTCAGTGCATCGATGTATATTTAGATTTGAACCTCTAATATCATAGCCATATGGGTGGAGTTGGTGCAGCCGAACGCCTCGCTCGTACGTGTATATATGTATCTAGACCAAGTTACAACAGTTATCCCAAACCAGACTTCGCAAAACAAAAATACAACAGTACAACAATAATGTTTTCGAGAAATAGTTGTATGCTTACAAAACTGTGAGTTTTCTAAAACGAGCTGGGTCGCATGAAAGAAGGGCGGAGTTAGATGTTAGCGGCGATGTTGGTCTCAACCCCAAAATTCATACGCCCCAAGATCTTTGAATTCCTTGGCTGGTCTCGTTCCCGTAACCTAGCCTTCCAATGGTCATTAAAGCTTAGAAGCTATAAAAGTGTAATTTTGAGGGTATACTATCAGGTCTAGTAAATTATAACTCGATTTTATTCCATGGTAGAAGGGTTAGCTACTAAATATACTAGTGCATACTATAGCCAGGCGAGTTTATCAAAAGGATCTTGGATAGTCTATACAAAGATGTGACGATTGGTCTATTTTATATATGTAACCCCGTTATATATTATAGTCCCGCTCCCAGCGACATAAGAAATTTAAATTGAGACAAAAAAACAAAAGAAAGAATTTAGCTTGCGCACAATGATCAAACTATAGTACTAAAGTTTAGGTAAGAGTTTTATATTACAGTGCGGGAGCTGGCTATTGTCGCGATTATTAGAGTAGCTAGGAACTCGGGACTGGAGCATGCTAGCAGCCACTTCTAATATATGTGTCGGTGAATATGGTCACCATGGCCCATTAGCGTGAGGAGGTCTTGGTTAGTTGAACGGTGGATCCGGTACTGGTTCCCCTGTTTCAGAGGAATAGTGGCCAAGCCAAACTCCAATCAAGGTCCTATTGAGTGGTGCAGGGAATGCTGGGTCCGGGCAAATGAGTACTACCCTCTGTACGATGAACCAGGTTGGGTTTGTCCACTTCATGTTGATTCCCATTTGACTGATGGCTGCAACTTCTGTAACACCTAGGATGGTGTCCCATTCCGGTACACGCGCACGTGGGCCGGGAATGGGAGTGACCTGGCGGTGACCAAATTTCGGGGTATGTAGATTGAGGCTATAGCCAGGGTTGTCGCTACAAGATGGAAGTCCTCGCCCGTTCATAATAAAATCGATTATTCGCTTTGTTATTTCGCCCATTCTTGAAATGAGCAGAATTCGCAATTGTTCATGATCTTTTCCACCTTGAAGAGACCAGGTTTGAGAGTATATTGAAGCTAATTCAGCTACTTTAACTCTTTTCGGGACGTCTGGCAACTCGATCAAGTCTACGGAATTTGGCAATTCGTCTTGCCGAAACGTCGTGTCAATTGGGGTGTCACCAAAGTGCAAGTATCGACGACGAAAACTATACGATACTTCGTACTGACCGGCTTCCAAGCTCGATGTGGCGTATTGTCTGCGATATCCTGGGTCATTGGGGGGCTGACGATCCATCCGTTCTCCGTAATATTTAGGATAGAAGAGTGACAATAGGCCTTCTATGCTGTCCTGATCACCGGGTAGCATCTGCACCGGTTTAGTCGCCTTGATATATACTTTTTGAATGGGAAGTGGATTATCCTGAGAGACAGAGCTATCAATTTTGGGCAAACTGTCTATCGTGTTTCGAAGTTCTGCCCCAAAATAGAGTTCGGGTGCGCCTAGAACGGTAATTGGCTTAACTACTGGTATACGGTGTTCAAAGAGCCTGGGTAGAATAGGTTTTGGAGTACTAGCGACGGGACTGGGTTGAATGACGCTTTTGTCAATTTGAACCCCAAAGCTCTTTAGGTACTGAGCAGTACTAGAAGTCTTGAAATCAACCGGGACTTCCCCTAAGGTAATTAAGAATCCTAGCCGGTCAAGCGCACGTTTCGTCTCTCCATATATACTCAGGAAAACTTCTCGTACGATATTCTCTCCAACATATCGATTCTTGTGGTATTTTAGGGTGAGCTCTTGGACCGCGAGCAACTCTGGGGTTCCAAATATCGTTTCTAAAAACTGAGGTGTGCCTCTGACAGCATCCGTGGGTCCACTGTAAGGGTCATTTTGCCGCAAAATTACATTCATAGGGCTTCTTGACACCTCGGTGGGGTCGAAAGCTTGTCTCACCAGGCGCCCTGTGGAAGGGCTTATATTGACGAAAAAGACCCCTTTCAGGTGAAATTTATTTGGGTCACTATTTATATTTCCGTCGCTCGATATAAATGGAGACGTTTTGGCGTGAGTTTGCTAGGCGAAATATATTGCATCGGCAAGTCCGCTAATTTGACCTTGGGCGTCAGCCTCCGGTGTCTTTGTGACCAAGACCAGGCCGTATTTGGAGCAAGCATGTAGGATATATTGCCTCTCGCTCCCCGTCTCGAAATTTTCATAGGATTTGCAAGCTCGAACAGCTTTAGCGCTTTTTAGATCGTCTAGTATTTGTAGAAGATACTGGGGTGGCTCAACCTGTTTCGAAGCTGCGAAATTAAAATAATTTGCGAAGAAGACTTTGATCGAGGGCTCTGATATAACCTTAGAAATACTAAGCGGTAGATTGGGCCCTGTCTTTCTCCTAGTAAACTTCCTCTCCAATTTATCTTGGGCAGCGGCGCCCAAGTTGAATTTTCCAGTCCCATCAATGACAGCTTTGGAGACCTCAAGTCTCGCACGGAAGCCCCGTTGAGATGTAGCAAAGACTATGTCGCTAGTATCTATGGTTTGCTCGTATCGAATACGCTCCTGCTCGCCTTCTACCTCCCCAGTTCCGCCCATCGAAATATCTTCGTCTTGTGGAGGAGGACTAACATCAGGTAGATTATCAGAGCCCTGAACCGCTGTAGAAACCCCGACCTCGACCTCGACCGCTTGGCTATGAAGGGCTCTGGGCTCCGCTAATCTGAACAGCATTGTGTAACCACTCTCATCACCTATCTTTGACCTTAATCCTATCTCGAGTGAGTCAACCTCGAGTAGCCATCCCTGCTCTGACTTAACCTGAGCGTCTCTCAAGACCTCAAAAAGTGAGCCATATTCGGGAGCCTCTCGGAGCTGTCGAAAGATATTCTGGTTCACTTCATGGATTGGTTTCCAGTTTTCGCCGCCGGGTCGGCCTAGTCGATCCCATGTGTCCTCTTTCACCGGCAATAGTAGACCTTTCGACTTATCGACTTTGTTCATTGCATATATTTTCTCGATAACTTCGGTTGACTCAGAACTAAGGTGTAGAAATGCCATTTTTCTCATCAACCCCAAGCCTCGTTCTTGCTTCCACGCTGAATAGATACCTTCAGCAAAATACTTAGGGCCGTATAAGGATCTAGCTACCGGTTTTGATAGGACCACCATAGTTTTTAGGATACTAGAGGTTGAGACCTCTAATTCCACCTGTGATATAGGTCTCTCCCCAGCCCAAGAATATCTCGATTGGCGAAAACTCGGCTGTAATAACTCCATTTTCTCATTACTAACTAGGTCTATACATTCTCCCATAACGAAAGATGTCGATACGCCGAAGGTTCCGAGGTCGGGAAAGAATGTTAAATCTGGTGAACTCCCCCGGTACGAAATGAAAGGAGGGATATATTCAAAACCGGACACCTCATTAACATCCTTGTTGGCAGGGGACTCGGAATTGGGTCTTTGATTCGAGTCCTTTCCACGCGGGTCCCGTCCGGCCCAAGCGTCATCACCTATATTTTCATTTCCAAAGGGGTACTCATCATCGTCATTTCTTTTTCTTAAACCTGAAATATCTCGCTTAAGGCTTGACCGAGTCTGAGGATCACCATCGATATCTCCAAGCTGATGAGGCTCTTCGGCGTCTGACGATGTGAATAATGAATTCGAAGGCAATGCAAAGGTTGTAGTAGGAGTCGTATAAGACGCAAGAAGGAGAAAAATCTGCACTAAGAATACGAAGTGGTGCAGTTGCCCCCACCCATCTGACGAAACCTTCGACATTCTAAGAGATAGAAATTTCCGGAATACTTAGGGCTTCGCGAATTTGCTGGATACATTCACCTATTATCGCGTTTTCTGGAATTTTAGGCGGCGTGTATGTGATTATAATTCGGGTTCAAAGGTTTCGGGCCGCGTGCCGTATACGTATAACCTTAAAACCTAATAGAGACAGTTTTACAGTTAATAACAAGACTAGAGTACTAAAAGGTTTTATCGTGGGCTAGTGGATTATACCGAATACCGATCGGAATTTAACTGGCTTCCACGTCTGATCGTTTCTGTGTGCTTGAAATGAAAATGAATATGGACCGCACTTTGTGGTAAAAGTTAACTACTATCTAATAGGCAGCTGCGGTTTGGCAACCTTCGAGATCATAGGACTCGGTTGATCAAACCCACAGGTCGCGAGGACGTCACTTTAATTATTAAATTCTATCCTACCGCCCTCACAATCGTACGAAACACTATAATTCCCATACCGGACCGGTCTAGACTAACCACCATCATTACCAACATGCTTTCAAAACTAATGTTAGAATTCTTTTTGTGTAATTGCAATTTTTTTTCCCTCGAAGAGTTTTATCCGTTCCAAGCCTCGAGTTATTGTTTTGGACAAAGTTCTAAATGTATCCTATGACTTTGCTTCCGTGAACGACTGTGATTCCTCATGTACTCGAAAATTAAGTTGCCTGCGTAGCTGTTAGAATGGTAGAATTCACCATGAAGTAGGCTTATAGACCTACGCAGTTTATTTTATGGTTAGCCAACTTTCCTAACTTTTGGCGTGTTTGTATCACAAGACCGACGCTAAGATGCCTTGCGGTTGCATTGCTGGATCTAAAACTTAGTCCATTGAACATTAATATTGCATAGATTCAATTCAAAATTGAAAACGTTTGAGAGGTTGAGCAGTTATAGGAAGTTATATATGAAAATCAGCATTGATCATAATATAGAATGGGTATCACGCGATGCGATTAGCATCAAATAAATACAGGGTATCTTTTTCTATGTACTAGGAGGAAGGTATGGATCCTCATGTTGAGTTTTGACCTCTGATAACTCTTCTAACTTCCTCAATATAGAAAGATAGTTTTCTCACTCGAGGTCCGCGTCATCCTTCACCATCTACATGGTGGTGAGCAGATGAAGCATGCCTTGCCACATTTCTTCACCAGAGGGCTTAATTTGGTTTGCAGGTAAGATGAAACCGTTGCCACCACCGCCAGATGGTCGCAACTCAATGCACCAACTGATCTCCGCCTTTCCAACATCTTGCATCCAGTCAGTGCTGCCACCAACAGCCTTATACAAACTTGGACACGTAGCGCCTGGCTTGAATCTGGTCTTAGCAGAGCTTGCGCCCGCAATAGCTGAGGCGACACCGTTTGCCAACGACATTTGTCGCTCATAGTTGTCAACTTGTCGGTTGCAGTCATATCCGTATGGGAGAAGGATCAACTGGCTGAAGCTGTGCCAATCAATGTAAAGCTTGATACCCTTATTTGCAACGAGGGTCTCGGCATGCTTGGTAAGAGCAGTGTTTTCAGGAGTGTCTCCTGCTGCCTCTCCACGATACGTCTCGTCGCATGCGTTTTTAGACGAGCCACCAGGAGTATCCCACTTGAAAGGCCAGTTTCTGTTGATGTCGGTTCCAATACAACTGGATGAGCGCACCTGTCGACTCTTGCGCCAGAGACGGTTGGTTTTTTGTGTGTAAACAAATCCTAAATGTATCAAGTAAAATGTCAGGGCTCATGTATGGTATTGGATTAGAAGAACAGAGTTATTTACCATCAGGGTTTACGACTGGCAGGATGTAGAAATCGTAGTTATCAAGAATGCTATGGACTTGTGTATCGTTTAAACTGTATCCAGTGATGAGGTTGTAGGTAAGATATTCAACGACCTACACTTCTTAATTAGCCCTTCACTTCCGGGTGATTATAACTATATCTATGCAGGCCTGGACTCGTTCCCAGACGTCACAAAGGGAGGCATTGCAAGCCTAGTCTCGTACCTAGACATATAAAGCTACGTCTTGCTTCATTTGTCTGGGTACAAGATCAATGCAGCCTCGAGGTTCAGTACTTACCATAGCGGAGATCCATTCTCGAGCATGGACAGTACCGTGCCACAATACAGCAGGTTTGGAATCTTTTCCACCTTTACCCCACAGGTGAATACCATTGATTGGCCTGCCTTCATACGATCTTCCAACTTCAATCAATTCAGAGTTCTCCGGGAATCCGGACTGGATATCAACCAGCCATTGCTGATGCTTTTCGAATGTCTGGTACGCGTTAAACCAAGTCAGGTCCGGGAAGGCGGCAGGGGTCAATTCATTCAACGCTAAGCCACTAGTTAGCTTACTATTACATAGGTACATACTCTACCCACTGGGAAATAATACTCACAAGAAATGGTTTTCCTGCCGGCAGAACCAGGCGAAAATCCACCTTCCGCCACAATAGATGCTCCCAAGTCTTCGTCCAAAACCTCGTATTCAAGCTTCATTTTTTCAAACTTGCGAAGGTCTTCGGGTGCAATCGCAATCTCGATACGTTCCTGCGTATCGAAGTTGTATTGCACAGCATTGAGAGTTTTCAACCGTTTCTCAATGGCCTGGCCCCGGCCGTGGGTAGCAATTCGAACGACTCGATAGCCATCATAGGTGATGACCTTATCGGTATCGGGAATAACAACTGCCGAGGCTAGCGGTGCGATAAGTGAAAAAAGAGCAAGAACCTTCATGTCTACTGTTGATTGATATCCTGATATCTCTCTGCTGGACTTATGAAAAGATCGACGGGAATACCGGTAGTCTTATACAAATTTTTGGCAACCAGGCCCTACATGTTCTGCTACAAAACCTATGTACAAGCTCATAGTCATTTCTCTTGACCTCGTGATAATACTCTTATCGTATAAAACTCCTATCCCAATCAACACCTGACACTCTAGGCAACTGTCCTGTCGATTCAATTACCAATGCGATCTCTATGATCTATAACTATAAAAGTCAGCGGTGATCACACTGAAAGAGTAGGTGGTAACGTATCGGATGGTTTAAAATAGTAAGATATGGAAACTATACTTCGACGGGCGACTGCGCTCGGAGAATCGACGTCAGACTTCTCGCTATCAATTACAGCACCATGGTTATATCTACAATCAAAGTTATCCGTTCCATGTTTATCTTGAACC
Source organism: Arthrobotrys conoides (assembly GCA_036971725.1). Taxonomy (NCBI): domain Eukaryota; kingdom Fungi; phylum Ascomycota; class Orbiliomycetes; order Orbiliales; family Orbiliaceae; genus Arthrobotrys; species Arthrobotrys conoides. The sequence goes on from JAVHJM010000006.1 coordinate 1,466,020, forward strand.
AACCATGTTCACGGTTCCATCCCGCGTCTTGTATACGTACGTCAGATAAAGTTTCGCCCAGCGGCAGCATGGTATTGTAACCATAGTACGATCCCCTGCCTCGGGTTTCTGCCTAGGCGATGTCTTCATAACCTTCCAGAACCATATCAAGCGCTATACGACATAATATTTGAGTCAAGCGAGCTCAACGGTTAAATGCTATATTGTTTATATCTGGCTATTTACGCGGTCCGGCGGACCTTGCCTATGAGACTTGGCAGTTTCTTGGTTTTGGCGTGATTTGGAAGGTGTACATTTCTAGGACCTTAGGCTGCCTAAGCGGGGTAGCTCGAAGGATGCAAATATCAGCATGGTGATCAGGACCATGGTTCTAGTAGATCAGAGCTTCGTATAGCAGGCTGCCAATGGATCAATCTAGGCCTCCAGAAGTTTGTTCATGTGATTGAGTAATCAGTTCAAGATCAATGTGTCGCAACAAGAAAAGGTGTTGTTGTGTGTCATTTTCTAAGTCCCCAACTTGATCGAATCTACCTCTAACAAGTATAGCTAGACCCAAGCTATCTGGGACGGGGAGTAAGCCAAATATTATTGTACAATGATGCAATGCCGAAAGAGGGAAGATAATCCTTCGGATGTTATCTATCACTCTACAACGCCAGCCGCGACCGTTAATCCGTCTGCCCTAAGAACTATTTTGCTTCCCTTCTCCAATGGCAAAGGCGCGCCAGTAACCGAAATATTCACGACAGCTAAGCTGCCTGGTCCAATATGCCTCGGCTTCTTTTTCGTTATGGAGCCATTGCCTTTATCTAGGATAGCAACTAGTTTAGTTATCCTACCGGATGCGTTTAGCCTCCCGCGGTGGATATCTATCATCATCGGGGTAAGGCCTTCGAATGCAAGAATCTTCGCCTCAAATTCTTTGAGGGGTACTAAAGGATTATCGGCATGGCAGATCACATCACCGATTCTAGGGCTATTAGCTACTTGATCTTAATAATATAGGAGAGGCGTACTTACTTAAGATACTCCATCTCTATGTTGGCGAGATGTAGCTGTACGTTGTTACCAGCAACTGCCCAGTCGGCTGTCTGATTATCAACCTCAATCCCTTTCACAATTGCCTTCTCGTCTCCAGGAATTGCTATGATCGTGTCCCCAACCTGAACATTGCCAACCTCAACTCTACCAGAAATAGTGACAGGGTTGATGACTCCGCCACGATAAACGTCCGCAATGGTCATTCTTAAAGGCTTCTCGATAGCCTTGATTACCGGTTTAGCAGTTTCTAGTTCTTCTACTAACGTTGGGCCCGAATACCAGGATATCAGACCATCTGCTGGCTTGCGAACGATGTTGTCACCGGTCAAGCCACTACAAGGGACAAAGCTAACATTTTTTGGCTGGAATCCCGCTGTGGTAAGAAATTGGGACATTTGCTGTTTGATTTCGTCAAATCTGTCTCGGTCCCAGTGCATCTACATAGGTTAGCAAGCCGAACTATAGACAGGGGTCGCAAAACATACTAAATCCAATTTATTAACCGCGACGATGATCCTCTGAACACCCATGCTTCGAACCAGCAGAGCATGTTCCTTCGTTTGGCCTCTAACGTTAAACCCTGCTTCAAACTCCCCTGGAGAGGAATCAATCACCAAAACGGCAAAGTCAGCTTGCGCAGCACCGGCGATCATATTCGGGATAAAGTCGCGATGTCCAGGGGCATCAAGGATAGTAAATCGCGCCCTTTCTGTTTCAAACGCATTGACAGCGATATCGATAGTAACACCCCTAGCACACAGTCAGTTTAGAAAAGTAATATCAGTTAAACTCAGTGTATTGTTCTCACCTTGCTCTCTCTTCACCCGTTTGGTCTAACACCCATGCAAGAGCAAACGAACTTTTCCCTACTTTCTCCGCTTCTTGTTTGTACTTCTGAATGGTTCTTTCGTCGACAACGCCACAATCATAAAGTAATCGTCCCATTAATGTACTTTTTCCAGCATCAACATGACCTGCGAACTGTTAGATTGGACCAGCGCTAAAGAAGATCATGTTAACCTACCGATGACAACCAAGTTCGCATTTTCTTTTCTTTTCGCTTTCGATTTCTCATATTCTGCGATGACGTCGATTTTATTTCGGGGTATCTTAGGGAGGACGGGTTTCTCGGAAGTATCTCCGACCTTGAGTGCCTCAACACCCTTGTGTAGTGAAATCGTACCACTTCCCCCAGGCTTTTCACCTTTGGATAATTTATTAATTCCTAAATATAATGTTAGATTATGCTGGAATCCAGGGAATTAGAAAGATTAACCTTTGCTTTGCGATTGCGCTGCAATAACAACATCATCCGGGCTTGGAACATCGAAGGCTTCCTTTGCCTTAACAGCAGCTTTCTGTGTGGGAGCTATTGAAAAATATAGTAATTTGGTATCAGTAAACTCCTCCTTGCATTCAACGGACCCGCCGATTCGTGTCCCAAACATCGATTTGGCAAAACCCGACGGAGTTGCCTTGAGTAAGGCGTCAGGCTCGGGACCGGGGACTGATGGCGCATTCTGGATTGGTTCATTCTTCGGTGGGTCGGGTGTCGCCTTCTCAACAAATTCTTCCAGTTTAGATATATTTGGGGTTACTGAAGCCGTGGACGTAGGCGTATCACGGGCGGCAGGTGTTGGATCGGGTTTCTTCTTTGATAGCCGATCAAGAAGTGATACTGCGGTCCCTGAGGTTGTGGGGCTCTCTGCCGCCTTTTCCGCATTCGCCTTATTGCGAGCTTTTGCTAAAGCTGCAAGCTTTGAGACCTTCCCAGACTGCATGCCGCCCAATAGACCGCCCTTCCTAAACCCAGCAAGGAGTGGAGGCGGTAAGAATTGACCTTGTCGAGCGTGCGGAACACCCCCGAAAGGAGTATCATCCCAGAACCCAGGCGGAACCTTTCTCGAAGGTGGCGAGGAAAGAGCCACGAAATATTCCTCGACTATTTTCAGAATCAAAAGATGCTCAGAAGGTGTGCTAAACCATGGTTCGAAGCTACTCACATAGAATCCCCGGTCCGTCAAAGCTCTTGCTACGATGCTACACAAGGGTAGATGGAGTGTGACAAACCTTTTGGCTCTGGAACCGCCGCCTTCTTTTGCTTCTTCTTCTCAGTAGCTCCAGCTTGATCTATCATCATTTAGTCCCATGCCTTCCATATGTTAATATTGCATTGCTCGTACTCAATAAGTAGGTTATAGACCTCTCCACATCAAAATAGTAATACCATAGCGTCTCTTCGATTTTTTCGTTGGTAAGGGATGGTACATCGCTCCCGATGACTTCTCTGACCCGTCTGAGGCCATCAGCCATTCTCGCTATAGGCATAACGGGTTAAGTTGGTGATGTCTTAGCGCGGGGTATGATCGCGGGGTACCTTTATCAGCAGACGACATTCCTATAGAGTAGCATAACTTTATCAGTTACAACCAAAACATACACCTAGTATCAAGCCTTTCGAGATATTTTACCTTCTTCTTCTTCATCATAATAGTCATCCTCTCCGTCAAAGTCATCCAGCTCATCAGCCAGGTTCATCGTCCGAACTATCTTGTGCCGCGACATCGTGAAGCTTGCAATCTGGTGGCGGAAGAGGTAAACCGGAGAAAGAAGGGTGGGAAAGTGGTACGATCTGTCCGCTCAGCGTGTAGAATGTTGAAGCTTTCGAAAGAAGTAATGGTGGCTGATGTCTGGGGACGGAGCTTTTGCTTTTGGCGTTCTTCACTTTCAACGCTGCTCATAGTCATCGTCCTCGAAGTCTTGGCACTTCTAACAACACAGCTTTACGATCAAACTCCAACAAAGAGAGATTTAACTAGTACCCAATCCTCAGAGCGGTCTTGAATGTAAAGAGTTAGCACACTGAATGTCCTCGGGAACAAAGTATTTCCAAAAGGTCGGCTCATTTTATCTTTTCCGAAATATATTACTTCATTTTCATACTCTATCCCAAGTGCATATCTTAAGTTTACACACAATGGTTACCTCTGCTCCGGTGCTCCCTCTAGCTTTCTATAATTCTAAATATAAATAATCGATGTCCTTGAGAACAATAATATGTAGGTAAGTTTCGAGCATAGGATCGGAAATAGGATGGAGCCTAGGTTCTCCACGAAAGGCTTTTCCAATTACATATCTGAGAAGGCGAGCGAGATGTTATAATTACCCCTCAGATCTTCGAAACATCTTTATAAGCTTATCGTAATCTGCTCTTGACATTGTATTAATCGATTATGAGGAATGTCACACTGTCAGCGGTATAAAGGCAGTTTACATAAGTACGTAATCAAAGTCGAAGATTTTCTCCACATGTATATGCAGTTTTACTTTGTGGAATGTAATTACGTGGAGACTTGGCCCCGGAGTAAGCTCCGCGAAATTTCATTGGGATTAACTCGAACTCTCAAGCAAGGTATTTAGAGTCCCAAGCCCTACATTAAATTTCGGCGGTATCCAATCAATATTACGTAGCCTCGAGATCATGCACATGTATACGGTGGAATAAACTTTTGGTTTATATATGTAATGTGATTTATCGGGTCCGATCGTACGCGTGAAGGGCAGATGGATCCATATGGAGGGCGCGTCTATGCTCGCCACCAAATCAGACGAGGCGAGCACTTCTAGCTCGGAATTCTTAGCTTAGCATCTGTTTAACTATCTTTCGGGCGACAAGCTTCTCCTCTTTCGCGTGATACATGTGATTACTTAATATATAGTCAACTTCTCGTAATATAATGCAGGAGTTCCCGAATTCCTCAACGTCTTTGTCAAGATTTATAAGCTGCTCCCGGTTACAATTCTAAACGTTTTGGGCTGCCGACACGGACCATCGGCCGAGACCTTCCCCGCGCCGATTGAAGTGTAAAGTCAGAACAAAGGTTCTATAAATAGGGATATTTGGCATCGGAATAATGTTAAACAATCGAAAATATTTTGATTTTGGATACATTTTGATTTAATCTCAACAGTTTGACATCTTCCCGAAACAAATATATCCCAAACTTCCAGCCACTGGCCCTCGGAGTTAAAGCAAGCACCGATTAGTATCACAGATCGCGAAACCAAGAATTTCCTTGCAACACAAAAAATGTCACAAACGGGGAGCTCTGGGGTCGAGAAAGACCACGCCATTTACAAGATGGCAGATAAAGACGGCCAGTTCCGCCGTAAGCCTGCCTCCTTTCGTTCATTCATCTCCGCAGATCCAGACGCGGAGTTTCCTGCTGAGAAAAACCGATATGTAAGGAAGTCTAGTACGATAAAAGCCGTGACCGCCATCTAATATAGTATGTGTATGTACAGGTTTTATATCTCAACTGGGGGTGCCCATGGGCTCACAGGGCCAATATCGTCAGATCTTTGAAGGGTCTCGAAGATATCATTCAACTTGTGGTCATGGACTTTACTCTTACGCCAGAGGGTTGGTAGGTGGTAACCGAAAAAAACAAGCCGAATGTGAGAAGAATCTTACTAATTGAATACAACGGAGTACCTAGGGTCTTCAACGGCAACAATGGCACGATGGAAAAAGATCCTCTCTATGGCTACACTAAACTCTCGGGGCTTTACTTCAGAGCAAAGCCAGACTACGAAGGCCGATATACAGTACCTCTCATCTGGGACAAAAAGACAGAGACTATCGTTAACAATGAAAGTTCAGAAATCATTCGCATGTTATTTACTGCATTCGACGAATTTCTACCAGAAAGCGAGCGTGAAGTCAATAAAACTGGCGGTGGTTACTAGCCGGAGAATCTTCGCCAAGAAATCGACGAGATGAATGAATGGGTGTATGACAAAATAAATAATGGGGTCTATAAAACCGGATTTGCCTCCACTCAAGAGGCATACCTCAGCAATGTCGTGCCTTTGTTCGAAAGTTTAGATCGTGTCGAGAAGCACCTTAATGACCGCGGCACCAAATATTTGTTTGGAGACCACATTACAGAAGCAGACATTCGGTAAAGGTCTTTTGAATTATATTACCCTGGAGAAAAAGACTAACGAGCAATCTCTTCATAAGTCTTTTCACAACTCTTATCCGATTTGACGTCGCATATTACACGATTTTCAAATGCAACTACAAGATGATTCGCTCTGATTATCCTCGACTTCATACATGGCTTCGATCCTTGTATTGGGAAGAGAACAACGAGACTAAGGGAGTATTCAAGAAGACTACTCATTTTGAAACTGTAAGTATAGCACTGGGTATTTGCATGGCCAAAGGCCCTCTTGAACAGTTAATAACAGCTAATACTCCGGTGACATATAGTACAAAGAAGGATACACACGTGCATTGCGAACTCCGATAATTCCATACGGACCGGCCGTTGATATAATGCCCCTTTAAGTCTCTAATACTGTTTTTCTAATCTTTAATCGTCCCTTCACCTACTTATGGGGTCTCTATTCCTTTTTTGTTTTTCTTAGAAACTTTTATTTCGCCGCTTTGTATACGAGAAGTCTACCCTATATAATCAAAGTAGCCCTTGAAAGGCAATTATACGCTTCAGATAAACAAGTAATATGCTTGTCTCAAACTAGACTTCAAAAAAAAAAAACTGAAATATGCATATATGCACGAAATAGAATTTCATATTTTATCGTCTTCGTCAGATCCCTCGGATTTCGCAGCCACCAAGTAACACGTCAAGGCCAAGTTTTAACTCTCTTTCCATTCAAGTTAAACTACTTTCACTACGGGGTTTACTAGCTATAGGATTTGGTGGTCTCTTATCCAGAGCTAGAGCCCACCAAAGCGTTGCCTCCGATAGGTCTGATCTTTCCCAGAACCACAAACAACCGAAAGTCGGGGGCTTTCCAGCTAATGTATATTTCTTCAATTATTCTCCTGTACAACAAGGGATGTCCAAAGTATTCTTCGATCATTTCCTGGACCGCTAATATCTCGGCGGTGCCCAGTATGATACCTATAATCCCCTGATCCATTTCAGCGTTTTCGAATTGAAGGTTAGGTGCAGTCTCCTTGATAAAAGAGTCTGGAAGAAAGAAATGAAATCCCCACTCCGTGACGGTTGGCATCCCGTAAAAGAGCATCGCTTCTTGTAAGAGACTAGTTGATTGGGAGCTAAGCCGTACAAAGGAGATATAGTCTATAGGGTTCATTTGAATTCGATCCCGATGGTTACGATTGCTAGCAAGCACCCAGCCCAGAAAGAGGACATGGGGAAGAATTGATAGCTCTCCATTGATATTTGGTTCGGGGAATTTCGTGATCACCAAGTGGCCAACAGCAAACGACCGAAGAAATTCATATTCATAGCCACCAACCGGAGCATCCCTAAGCTGAGCAAGATATTTATATCTTTCTTTCCTGTGTTCCCACTTTTGTCTATCCTTACCCGTACCCCTAGGTTTGTCCCCAGCTTTAACGCCTCCAATGAACGCAATTATATAATCATATAGACTGTCTGGACTACCAGCCACAGCAACGACTTCGGGGGGTAGGAATGCAATTTCATTATAGATGCGTATCACTTCTAGTGATTTTGGTGAATTCCGTTGTTTTCGTATTTTCACCTCAGGCTGGGTCTTCTGTGTATGCCCAAACGGGAATTCGATCCCGCACGATTTCAGCGATCGTTGGAGCACAGCTCCCCACGCACGATCGTTCATATATGTATAAGATCCGGGATCAGTGAGAATCAGTAGCACTCGCAAAGCCTTACGCGTTCCTTTAACGTACAAAGCCTCCATGGCGTCTTTCGCAGCAACTGTGACTTCAATATTGCCACCGGCATATCCCTCCGCGGTCGTGATGAAGGTATTGGAAGCAGACTCTGTAATTCCTAATACCCTTCCTAAATTATCGGAGCCTCGGTTTGCTGCTCTGCGTCCTGGCGCTGCATGTAGTGTTGGGTCAAGCTCCACCCTATCGGCCAACTGGCAGAGTATTGAAAATGACCCTCTTTGCTCCGAACCAGTCTCTTGTTGCTGGTAGCCTATTTTTATAGATTGGAGTATCGGACGGCCAAGTTGCGACCACATTAATCTATGCGAGAGTAGACCTTTGACGGCCAAATATTCCAACGATTTAGATAGCAGCTCTGCCATCACCCCTTTGCCAACTTTTTCGTCCTCCCATGATTCATCTTGCCGGCGCCAATCTCCTTTACTCTCCTCCATGACTTTTTTAGAAGACCAGATGGTCAGTACTACCCGGTCCTCAAGCTCGATCCTCTTCAACTTAAAAATTTCACGTACCGCCTCTACGGTCTTAGGGGTGAGTCGCATAAAAGTGATATAGGACAAACAGGAGTTTGATCCAATGCCTTGATCCCATAATTGATATAGGATATCTCGAACGTTTTGCGGATTGAGGTCAGGTAGTATCGAATCCACGACAAGATGTTGTTCAGGTCCAGATATATATGCCCCTATTCTTCCAGCTTCAAAAGACCCGTGCAAGTACCATTCAAACGCTAGCCTTTGGAACGAAGCATTCTCGACTACCAGGCCTTTCCCTTTGCCAGACACAGAACTATCATCGTTTCGGGGGACTTTAATGTATTGCGGGCGGACCGCCCAAGAAGGCGAATCTCGGAATATCGCCCCCCCTGGGTAAGTCGACAATGTTGTTGAGGTACCCTTGAGGGCAAGCTCAACCGAGAACGAAATTCTAGCAGTAGCTTCAGTATTCTGTGGGTTTGGTTCTGGAGGTCCAATGGACATTGAGATGATTGCCTCGGGATCCATGCTTGAAGCTATAGCCGTCAGGTGGAAACGAATGGCATTGATTCTGAATCCATTGAGCTGGTATGTCCACCCAGTGAGCATTTCTTGCACCATGCCAATTTCAGGTGTCCCCAGAAGCGCAGTCCAAAGAGCAAAGTCGGCCTGGTTAGCGACTTCAGGTGCGTATATCTCGAACATATCGTCAAAATCCAGGTTTTGTCTCCTCAAAACTTCAGCAAGGACTTTTATCGTATTCGGATTCCGAAGTTCGGCTATGGTAACCCAAAATAGCTGGTAATTTGGGACCTGCAAGTTCTGGCTTTGATCGGCGGCTCTAACTTTGCTTTTCATTACCCCCCAGGACACAAATAAAATTTTACTGTATAAATTCTCGAATATATCATATCCTTCATCCCTGCTGATCCATCCACCTCTTGGACCTCCCCAATTAACTATCACATGATTTTCAAGTACCGAAACCTGTACGATGGCGCTCATGCCGACATCGAACACAACACGTGACGTGTACTTAAGCTCTTGATACGAAGGCTCCATAGCTTCCGGGAGACTCCCAGGGGCCAAAAACTCATAAAACTGACGGATTAAATCGGGACAAGGCAGAAGCCCCTGCGTCGGGGCTACTGTAAATAGTGACTGAACTTCGGCTTGGGGATTTGGGTTATCATGTCCACCTAACTCCTGCCGCTCTTGATACTGCGTGACTCTTGTAATACCCTTTGTGCATGACGCATCAAATTGGGCTAAAGTAATCGTGTAGCGATCCAGATCATCAATGCCCAGCTCATCAACGTCCATCTCATCGTCATTACGTTTCTGAAGCGGGGCAAGATCTAGACTGTTGTACTCGGGGTCGATAGATCTAGAGTTGCATCCTCTCGCTATATTGGCGCCACCCTCACATGGCTCCCGTACGAGATTGACATTGAGTCCAACGCTGAGAGCGTTCAGACCCAATAAAAATACTGCGACCTGGGCGCCGAGAGAGTTCCAACCCTTCATCCTTGCTGAGGGCCCAAGACCAGTTAACTTAATTTTGGTTTAACGGTCTCGTTTGAATGGGTAGTATACCGGGTTTGAGGTTTCTTTGTTGCGACTTTATAATTATGTTAACTACAAACCCTTTGCCTAAAATATATTGAATTTCCTTAATAACTCACAATTGAAATCCCTCGCTGTGCTGAGTGCGAACTGCCGCTGGTATGGAGGGTATGATGGTAGTAGTCAATAGTACTACTAGATCTATAGACACCATGCAACCCCCCGCTGGTCAATGTTTCTTAAATGTAAAAGTTACCTGCAATCTAGGCTAGAACTTGAATGAGGCCAGTATAAAGGGTGCTAAACACCATAGGAAATTTCCTCCGTGGAAGCGGCGATGGATACATACCGATTAGCTTGGATCGATATTAATGGATTGGAGACGATATATAGTCTAGCTGGCCTCGTTGTAGCCAGAGTCTGGGACGTTTGCACAGCCCTACAAACACTATTTATAACATCGTTTTCTCTAACCGATCAGCTGAGCCGTGCTACACATGTCGATGAGACACAGCGGCGTAGATTCCAAGAATGATGTTCCATGGCTCTTCCACTTCTACCCTTGCGAGGGCTTGTATCTTTACCGCATCAGAAGAGAAAGGGCACAAAACCGAAAAAAAGAGAAGGGGTGGCAGTTCGAAGTCAATATATCGTACGATCATCGAGCCGGACGGATTCCATGCCCAACACCAGAAGGGCTACAATGCAAGGCTAATTCCATCCATGAAACACTCCTGTGTTGTCTGTTGTATTCTACTCCAGCATTTTTAACCGAAACCCACCCTCGGCTCCGCCTTCCAAACTCGTAGCTTCCCCAGACCACAGAATATCGAAACCTCAAAACATATTTCGCCCCGAACAGAGCTCCAAACCTTCAACGTACATGACGACCCGCAAGCTAGCGCGTCTACACCCGCCTCTTTTTTCGCCGGAAAGAAAATGCATCCATGAACTCAAAAGACCTCCTGTCGTCGCCCCACCATGCCGTTCTAACTCCAACCTAGCCCAGATCCTCACCCCACCGGGTACACTTACCCTTCTAACACCGGCGCACAGCTGCGCAAACTTAGGTACCTAATAAGATAACACTTCCAACCAATATGACAGGAGGTAGGTACATACTATCCCCAGCTTTAGTTCCTTACCATCGCTCTATACATAAGTACCCTAATAGCTAACAATTTCTCTTTTTTAAAAAAAAATGATAGCCGAAGTCCGAATATGTGTTTGTGGCGATGAGGCCACCGGCAAGTCCAGCCTCATCATGTCATTATGGAAAGATGAAGCCATACCAACGTTTTCCGGCACGGTTCTTCCCATGGTCACGATGTCGCTTGGCATAGATGCACCGATATCGACAACTATTGTTGATACATCTCGTATGCATATTACCCTATGATTCTCTTTATCGAAATAGGGGTTTGGGGTGGTTGTTAAGATAGGGTATATATGGGTAGCTTTGCCGCAAGATCGGAACACTCTGAAAAGAGAAATTAGAAAGGCAAATGTGATATTATTGGTATATTCGGATCATTATGTGAGCTCCCTAACCTATAATACACATTATACAAAGGAATTAGACTTATTGGTTTTTATAGAGCTGCGAACGAATCACTCTATTCTGGCTTCCTTTCCTGAGAAGTTTAGGAGTTAATGTACGTAATACAACCCCTCTCAAGACGTTTCATAACATCTAACCAAACATGTTATATATAATGATCATAGTTACCAGTAGTCTTATGCGCCAACAAAAGCGATCTACGACCCGACGTCGATGTAGCGCAAGTAGCCGAAGAAGAAATGATGCCCATAATGCAAGAGTTTAAAGAAATAGATTCTTGTATCCGAGCAAGTGCCAAAGAACACAGGAATGTTGACGAGGTCTGTTACTCCTGTTTCGCATTTTATACAAATGACATGGCTGACGAGGTTACTAGGTGTTCTATCTATGCCAAAGGGCCGTGACACACCCCATAGCCCCTCTTTATGATTCAAAAGAACAGGTGAGATATCTATACACTAGAATCTCTAAATATCATATATAGTAACTACCAAATTTCTAGAATCTAAAACCAGCAGCGGTCGAAGCTCTTCGACGTATATTCTGTAACCCCCCCCCCCCCCGCTCCAATACCAGTATAAATTCCCAACTAACCACCCCGGACCAGTCCTCTGCGACAAAGACCAGGACGGCATCCTGAACGACCTCGAAATCGCCAAATTCCAAAAACGTTGCTTCAACAAATCCCTCTCCGAACCCGAACTCGACGAAATAAAACACACCCTTCACAAAATCTCCACGGACTGCGTAACCCCAACGGGGATCACCGAAAAGGGTTTCATCCTCTTAAACCGCCTGTATACCGAAAAGGGTAGACACGAAACAACATGGGCAATCCTTCGTACGTTTCACTATACCGATAGTTTATCCTTAAAGGAAACCTTCCTCCACCCAAAATTCGACGTCCCACCTTTCGCCTCCGCAGAACTCTCACCGGCAGGCTACCGTTTCTTCGTAGACCTCTTCCTCCTCTTCGACAAAGACAACGACGGCGGTCTAAACCAAACCGAACTCTCCTCTCTTTTCCGCCCAACACCAGGTCTACCCCCACCATGGCAAACCACAAACTTCCCATCGTCAACGGTATGCACCGAAGGAGGCCACATAACCCTCCAAGGCTGGCTGGCACAATGGAGCATGACAACCTTCGAAGATCCCAAAACAACATTAGCATACCTAGCCTACCTCGGTTTCGAATCCACAACCTCCTCATCCTCCTCCCCAACAACAACAGCCGCCCTCAAAATCACAAAACCAAGAAAACGCCGTAGAAGAATGCATAAAGTAGAACGCTCGGTCGTACACGCGTACGTAATCGGCTCCCCTTCATCCGGAAAATCCTCGTTATTAGATGCCCTCCTAAATCGTCCATTCAATCCAACCTACCATCCGACAATAAAACCCCTAACAGCCGTAAACTCCGTCGAACTCCCCATGGGGAAACAAATCTACCTAATCCTCTCCGAACTAGGCGAACTCGAACCCGCCATTTTGGAAAACCCTCAAAAATTAAATAATTGTGATGTAATCGTCTACACCTACGACTCCTCCGACCCGGATAGTTTCGATTACATAATCTCACTCAGAAAAAATCATCCACAGCTGGATGATTTACCGTGTGTTTATGTCGCGTTAAAAGCTGATTTGGATAAAACTACACAGAGGTGTCCCATACAACCGGATCAGTATACTGAGGAAATGGGAATGCCTCCGCCTATACATGTTTCGGTACGGTGGAGCAGCGTGGCAGAGTTATTCGTACAGATCGCTGAAGCGGCGTTGAGTCCGCTCGGGAACTTTCCAAGGACGGAACCTGAACCAGTGGATAGGAGTAGTTTGTATTTAGCAGCCGGGGTGACGGTTTGTACGGCTTGTGCTTTTTTGTATATTTGGAAAAAGGCGAGTCCGGCGACATTTGGTGTTGGATTGTTGAAGCCACCGGCTTGGATGAGTGGGTGGGGGAGTGGATCTTAAAGATAATATACATAGTTGAAGAGGCTACAAACTCGGTGTATATATTCATACCACCTTGTAAAATATCATTGTCACAAATCATCGATCATGCATACTCTTAACAGTAGAAATGCTTCGAGGAAACTGCTTTTTGGTACTAAAATCTCGAACTTCATTGAGCTTTTGATCTTCGAATATGACATATAGAACAAACGTATCAAAAAATATCCCATCTATGCAAGGTCATTACAGAAAAAGAAAAGGAAGAGAGAGAGAGTATGTTGAGGTTGCAGCAAAGAAATAAAGCCCACAAGCCACAACGTATGTATGCCTTAAACCCAGAAGAGAAAAACGGTGTGAGTGAATTTAAGCATCCGGAAATATGAGCTTAGTAATCTTGCCAATGGCAATAGTTTGTCCCTATAACCTCATAGTCAGCATCTAAACCCCTCTTTTCTAGCAAGAATTACCAAAACGATTCCAACTCACCTGGTCTCTCAAAGTAAACCGTCCCATCTGCGGATAATCCTCAAACCTTTCGATACAGAAAGGACTTCCACTAACAGTCTCCAACCTAGCGATAATACCCTGCCCCTTCTTCGCAAAATTTGGCGGCTTCCTACTCTTCCTACCAGTCCCCTTCTCCAACGAATGCAACAGAGCCTCAAACTTCACCTCCTCGATAGCGGCATGAACGTGCATTACACAGTTAAACCCAGCGGTCAAGATACTCTTCAAGTCGATAATATGGATTTGAGCTTCAAATGCAGCGACACAATTGACGGGGCTTCGAGTCGATGATAAGACGTATCCTGGGAGAATATCTTCTTCTTCGACGCCTCGAAGACGGAGACGGACTTGGTCACCGCACATGGCGTGGGGTAGTTCTTCGTCGGATTCGGAGTAGATGGCTGTCACTTCGGTTTGGACTTTTCCGGGCATCATGAGGATAGTTTGACCCTTCTGGATGACACCGGACTCAATCTTTCCTTCGGCCATAGTACCCATATCCTATTCATGTCGTTAGCGTTGTAGTAGCATATATTAGAACGATAGATTTAAACTAACCTTGTACTTGCCGTTTACGGGCATCATGAACGGCGCCTTCACCTTTCTATCGAGTCCCTGCATATTATCCAAGAACTCTAGCAGCGAAGGGCCATTATACCACGTGCAGAGTTTAGGATCAATCCTGTCCTTAAGACCCTGTCCCGTCAGTGCAGATACTGGCATGCATGTAACATCTATCCCCAGTATTCCGCCGTCAGCAAAACCAATATTTCCTTCAAATAAACCCCTAGCAAAAGGGAAATCAATGCCCACCTGTCTTAGGATTATAACCAGTCGCCCTCAAGAACTGCAACAGCTTAGTCGTGCACTCATCAAATCTCTCCTTACTCCACTCGACCGTCGGATCATCCATCTTATTCACCACCACAATCAACTTATTCACACCTTGAGTCTTAGCAAGCACAGCGTGCTCCCTAGTCTGTCCACCCTTCTCGAACCCAGTTTCGTACTCTCCCTTTCTCGCCGAAATGACCAAAATACCAACATCAGCTTGACTGGCACCTCCAATCATACTTGGTACAAAAGTCTTATGCCCCGGTGCATCGAGAATACTGTATTTCCGTTTCTCTGTCTCGAAGAACGCTCGACCGACTTCGACGGTTTTACCCTTGGCTCTTTCTTCCTTGGTTAAATCGAGAGCCCAGGATAAGTACCAAGACTCACGACCAGCGTCTTTGGCATCCTTCTTGAATTTGTCCATTGTCCGTTCGTCGACCATGCCTGTGGCGTAGAGGATAGCACCGCCCAAAGAGGATTTACCGGCATCGACGTGACCGATGAAAATGACGTTGACGTGCTCCTAAATCACACCAAAAAATCTCACCGTCAGCCATCTTCAATCTATAGATTTCAGCAGGCAAAAGAATGGGAAAATAGACTTTCTTACCTTTCCGTACATCCCTGCCAAGGTCTCCTCGTCAACATCAGCCTCCTGCTCCTTCGAAACAGCATCAACCTCTCTCTTCTCCGGAGCCTTAGCCGGTGGAGCAGGTGATGTAGCTCCGCTACCAGTCTTCTTCGCCGTACTAGCCGTCTTTTCACCCGTAATCTTCTTAGCAGCAGTGGCCTTATTCCCAGCCTCAGGTGCCGACTTCTCCGCCGAAGCTCCAGATGCAGGAGCAGTAGTCTCCTTCTTCTTCTCAACCTTAGGCGCCGAACTCGACGAACCACTCGAAGAAGCGCCTCCAATCGTCAAAACCTTCGCCGCACCACCAGTCGCAGCCGCAAGGCTCTTAACAACAGGTTTGGCATCTTCCTTCGGTGCGGCAGCAGCCGGTGTAGCAGCCGAAGTAGTCGTGGCAGCAGCAGAAGTAGTCGCCGTAGGAGCCGGTGTATTCTCCACTTTCTTATCCTCCTTCTTAGCTATCGCTGTAGGCTGAAAAGCTTGCTGTCGCTGTTGTCCCTGCTGTTGTTGATAATTCTGTTGTCCCCCCCTCTGTGGCTGTTGCTGTTGCTGTTGATATCCACCTTGGTATCCCTGATACCCCTGATTATTATATCCACCCTGACCTTGATACCCCTGATATCCACCCTGTCCACCCTGCCCACCACCGCCACCCTGATATCCCTGGTACCCACCATACTGTTGCTGCTGTCCTCCATAACCCTGATAGCCTTGATAACCCTGTTGACCATACCCACCACCAGCACCTCCAGCACCTCCGTATCCGCCGTATTGTTGTTGTGCACCTGTATTCCAGTTTTGGCCAGGAATGAACGATTGAGCACCTGGTTGAAAGGAAGCAGCATTGAAGTTTGGTCTGAACTGTTGTTGTTGGTGTTGTTGCTGCTGTTGTTGTTGGCGGGGTTGGCCTTGGTTGAGGTTTAGATTTTGAGCCTGCTGAGTGACTTCTTCGGCTTCGTCTTCCCAGGAAGCTGGGGCGTTGGCGTTATTTGACATTTTGAGAGTACAGCCGTGATCGTGACCGGTTGAGGGGGGGGTTATTTAATAGGTGAAGAGAGGTGAGGTAAAAGGTGAAGTATGGAGACGGAAGAAATGGTGGGGTTTTCGTGAAAGAAGACGATGTTGTAGTTTTAAGTTAACCCCGTGTGTCAAGGTCGAGGGAATTTTTTCCTTAAAAATGAAGAACAAGCCTATCAATAATACCCAACAGCAATAAGTAATAATCCTATTACCATCAAATACCAAGCAAAAGAAAGAAGAAGAATTCGGTAGTAAAGAGCTGCTTGTTTAGGTAGTTCTCTTTCTGCTCGTCAACACGCTTTGGTGGGGCAAAATTCGTTAACCAAAAACCAAAGAAAAAAAAAAAAATTCAAAGAGTCGCTCGTCGGAAGAAGCCGACGGGTTATCGCTGTGCAATCTGAATAAGCGCAATGGGGAATGAGGATGATATTTCAACTAACAAGAAAAAAAGTTTCCTTCAGAGAAAATCCCCGTTTTATATAGACCTCTGTCGTATCGAAAAACCTATGTCGTCGAATCCCGCTGGGCCAGGGTATACAATCAAGCTTGTCGTCAAGTTGAGTCCACTTCGAGTCAGCATGAGCACAAAAAGCCTTTGACGTTGGCCGGGTCTTGGCACGGAAAAAGAAACTCCTCGTCGAGCAACGCTCTTTACGAGATCCTGCACTTCGACGATTCATTCTCAGAATTCCTAGGACTTTGAGATAAGTTACTACCGGGTGGTTCATAATTTATATCCCAAAGGATACTAGACTATCACAATAGACCCTAAAGCTTAAACCTCTTATCAATTCATTTCGATTTCGTTCGAATCTTCACTCTCTCGCCAAAAACCCTCCTCCTGAAACTATGTATATCAGAAACGAAAGTTTAAGACGCACAAAGAATTTTTAAGAGAGGACAGCCGCTATACATATAGAAGGAGCAGATTCCTCCCAAGAGGGTTTCTCTCGTATAGTGAAATAAAGGAGAATTAGGTGATACACTGTTAGGCAAAAAAACTTTAACGAGCGGTATACGCAAATATATTCCATTCCTGCTCTATGCCATTGCAAGAGGACACTAGTAAAAAGAAGTAGAAAAACCATATGCAAATGCATGAATGGTAAAATAAAAGATGTATATGAAAACGGTACGGGATCTTAAGAAGAGAAAGGCTTTAAGAACAATTAACAAGAATGAGAATAGAAGTAGTAGAAGAAGAAGAAGTAGAAAAAAGACGCTTTTGATTATGTTATTTTTCGTGTTTTCCGCAATGTATTAATGAATCCTATCCCCCTCGCCACCCCTCTTCGATAAAATATACCCTCAAACAACAGGATCCAATGCGAAGAAGAAAGGAGGGGGAAGAGACTAAAAAGGTCAACCCTTCGGTCCACGTTATCCTTCATTTCATAGGCATTATCATAAACCTAACCATCGTAAAACAAGACAGCAAAAAAACAAAAATGCAGAAGAAATCCTCCCATGACGATTTTGTGTAAGTTTAAAGTGGGGGGACAAACAAGAAGGGTGGTCTTGAAGTCCAGATATTATTCCATGCAATTCTACCAATTGCCCCCCAGCTCGTCCTCACAAGAGAAAACCTGCGCCATTCGAGACTTCTAATCTCCATTGGAACGGCCGCCCTTTCCTCCCCTTCCACCACTATTTCCACCATGTACCAACCCGACAATGATCTCCTTGGCCTTCTCAACACCATCCTTGCTTCCCTTGATAACAATAGCCTCGTCGCTTTGTTCCTTGGGAATGGTAATCTTGCAGCCTGTCTCCTTCCTAATCGAGTTGACCTGGCTACCACCAGGTCCAACAACATATCGGTACTTGCTCGGGTCAGGCAAGAATAAGTATCCAGTCGTAGTCTTCCCACCTTCTTCGTCGATTAATTTCTTAAGTTCTTCGGCGGCCTTGGCGATATCTTCAGTTGCCCCGCGGAGAGCCCAGGTAACCTCACCACCTTCTTCGGCGGCAGCGGTATTATCAACAACTTCCCAAGAAATGTTAGAGGCATTCTCAGATGGATCATCAGTGATCAGAGGTGTAGACTCAGGGGCCCTCTTTCTACCCTGCTGACCCTTGGGTTTAGGCGGCAATTCACCACTGAAACCAATGTCAACATTGTATCTGTTTCTGAAGGTCCTGGCAAGCGATCCACCGTCAGATAGGGTGTGATGCAAGTGCTTAGGAACGGAGACGTTGGTCGCATCTTGGTCTTTCGTCAAGTTCAAAATGTGCTCCTTTGCCTGTTCAACATTCTCAGCAGAACCAGAAAGTCTGATACCAGTAGGAGCTTCTCCGCCGTCTTGGCGCTGTCGTGGAATATCAAGGGTAACACTAAAGGTACGTTCAATTTCCTTACGAACGCTCCCTTCACGACCGATAAGCTTTCTGTGCTTATCAGCCGGAACGTCCACAACGATAGTAATCTTCTCCTTTTCGGCAGCGATGATAGCCTCGAACTCTTTAATAATCTTATCAACAACATCGACAGTCCCCTCGACCTTAATGTTGCTTTCGGTGACATCGTGGTGTGGGAAGCGAACCATGCGCGCTTGAGCGCTCTTGTCAGAGGGCCCGCCACACTTGACGACAATGTTGTGCAAAATTTGGCCTATCGATGCTCGTTAGTCGCTTCAATACAATAAAACTACTAGTGTTAAAAGTGAAAAATACTTACCGCCAGGGCCAATCAAAGCTCGATGGAACTTCTTGTCCACACTGAGCATCTTAACAACCTGGTTCTCGACCTCCTTGCTACTAGCTAAAATAGCGGCCTTCGCCTTCGCGATTTGATCTTTGGTACCCTTGATCCTAACCTCAACCAACTCGGCATCGGTCGAACCCTGGGGTGGGAGCTCGATCTTGGCACCCGAATCGTCACGAATCTGGTTGATGACTTTTCCGCCTGCTCCGATAATGTGTGGTAGAACTCGGGCGGGAACGGTAACAGCAACAGAGTGACCGTGATCTTGTTCGTATTTAATCAACTCTGTAATTTCGTCTTTGGCTTCCTTGACGCCCTTGCTAGGACCCCTCAAGACAATCTCGTTAGGTGCCTGGGATCTTTGTGGAGCGCCACCGGCATCGCTGGCCAAATCGCTCGAATTTTCCTGTCCAACCTTGGGGAACTGGATCCTGACGGAGTACTTGTCCTCCAGTCTCTTAACGAACTTGCCGCCTTGCCCAATGATAGTACGATGATATTCCGGCGCAACAATAACGCTAGTGGTAGTTTCATCCTCAAGCTTCTTGCCAAGCCTTTGAATGCGAACTTTAGCCTCCTCAACATTTTCCTTGATACCCTTGATCGTAACAGTGCCAGCATCCTTCTCAATATCAATTTGAACTCCCAACTCATCGCGGTACTTGCTAATGTTGCTGCCACCTTTGCCAACAAGATTCTTTTGGAACTTCTGGGGGAAGTCAAAGGTAATGGTGTACGAGTTAAGTACCTCATTATGCTTGGTGCTCTCCACAAAGTTAGTGATCTTGGTGGCAACACGCTCAACCTCAGCGGAAGGGCCGCGGATGGTGATGGTGTCATCGGCAGCGGCAGCGGCAGCCGGGGTCAATGCAGGTTGACCTGGCTTCAACTTGGGCGCACCAACAGTAACTTTCACGGTAGCGTCGGACCCACCAGTAAAGGCGTTCAAAGTAGTTCCCTTCGGGCCAACGATCTTCGCGTGGTACTTAGCAGGAATATTCAAAACTTTCGTCTTCAAATCAGCCTGATCACTAGCAATCTTCAGCAATAACTCCTTAACCGCTTCCAAGGCTTCAGCAGCTGCAGCCTCCTGTGGTGGAGCTTGGGCGCCGCTAGGACCCTCGTAAACCAAGACGATCTGAGAGTCCTGGTCGTCCTCATCAGCGAACAGGACTTCAACACTGTGGTCATCCTTGATCTTTTGCAAGTTTCGACCCTTAGCACCGATGATATGTCTATGCAAAAGAGGTTCGATATCAACATAGCTAAGGCGAGATGGTGGATGACTGTTGACGATGTTGATAACACCCATCTTAGCCTTCTTCACACTCTCAGCCGTCTTGCCAGTAATTTCGAAGTTAACACCAGTGTTGAGATCATAAAGGACATCGGTCCTGGGAATCACGATCTGGACGTCATGTTCACTCTCGATTCTTTGAACTTCTTTGGTCTTGCGGAAATATCTCGCCAAGTCACGGGCGTGCTGCCGTTGACGAGCGATATCATTAGCGAAAGCAACAGCGTGGGCCCTAGCGATATCAAGCGCATCGAAGCTCATCGAATTCGCCTTTGCCATAACAGACGTAACACCATTTCCAATTTTGTCGCGTGGCCCGATCACGAGAACTGAGTCGTAGAGAATATGGGGTGGTGGGACTACGACGCTGCATCCGGATTCCAGAAGAATATCACCAATAGTCTTTCCGCGGTCGCCAACAAGGAACCTATGCTGTTGTTTCGGGATATTAATGGAGATAGACTGGAACACATCACGCAGCTCCGCAGCTTGCTTCTCGAGTTTGGCACGGGCCTCTTGGACCGCAGCCCTTTCACCAGACAACATAATTGGGATGGGCGGCTCTGAGAACTCCCTGGAAGACTCAGATGTACTGTAGACCGGAATGCGGATCTTAAGGTCTTTGCCTTCCTCCATTTCAGTGATGTTTGCATTGTGAGGACCGGCGAGGAACGGGAAGAACTGTCCAGGGAAAGTTGTGAACGGAAGCTTGACATTCACATGCGAAGTCTATCAAATCCGACCGTAATCAGCATTAAATCGGGTCCCTGTTATCACATGAATATAGATAGGTACATACCTTCTGCCCAACGATTTGGTTGATCTCTTGTAGAGCCATCCTAATAGCATCAACATCTCCTTCGAGACTAATCTCAACCATCGGTTCTTCCTCAGCAAACGGGTCGTCAACTCCCTCAGTTTCTTCAATCTGCGGGATTTGAACACGACATCCAGTACGCTGGGTAATCCCTTGAATGGTGGCACCCTTGGGCCCAATAATGTGCTTACGGGTGCTGACAGGAATCATATGCTTTGCCTGGGTCTGTAGTATTGTGTAATTCGTCAGCATAGCATCTCAACAGTAGATTGTAACATTCAAACGATGCGACACTCCAGGGGATCTCGGAGCCATAATGCAGGTAGCCGCGGGTATGTGCAGATGAAATTTAAAGGCACCCATAGCTCAAGACATTGTCCTCCTAATCCAAACCTCCTTTCAAGTTCATCCTCTACCAACCACCAAGCATATAAGAGACGAATAGAAGTTAAAAAAAAACCCACCTTACGGCAAATAGCTTGTCTTAGCAAGGCCTTAGCTTTCAAGACAGCATCTTGCTTACCCTTGGTAATGAAGGTGATCATTCCGGAGCCAGCAGTAGATGCATCAATCCTAGCCCCAGTGGTCTTCTTAATATCGTTGATAATTTCTCCTAATGGCCTCTTCCACTGATTCCTAGGAATTTGATCCACGAGATCGATGCTCATCATCTCATTGACATCGTTCGACGTCAACGGCAGTGTGGTCCTCGGCGCTTGTTGAGCAGGTGGCGCGAAACTGCCAGCGACGGCAGACGATCCAGACATCTTGGCACCCCAGGTAGGTGGAGCAGTCGGTCCTCTGCCTTTGCCCTTCCCGGGGCCTCCGGAACCCAATTCTGGGAACAATTCAGCGGAGTTGATATCGAAGGCCGGTTGTTGAGATTTCTTCGAAAGTGGACCATCGATGACGGGAGTAGCTTGGCCAGTCGCAATTGCCGACTTGGAGCCAGGGTGTAAAAGGTCTTCTTCGTCAACAGCATCTTCGACGGTAGCGGCGTGTGCTTCGTGAAGCCTTTGCATCTTGGCAGCGGCGGTCTCGGACGATGAAGCTTCAGCCGGAGCTGGAGCATCAATTGCGACATCAGGAACGGTGTTACCGTTGGAGGATTCGGAAGTCATGGTTGGATGTTATCGATGGTTGTTGCGATTCAGCAATACCGTGTAGTGGTCAACCTAAGGGGGGTACAGGCACTTGAAGGATTTGTGGGTTATCGGGTTAATGACGACAGTTTGACGGTGGCGTCGACAACAACGAGTTGCAATATTCGGTTCGACAAAAAAAGGGTACAAGAGTACTTGATAGTTAAGGGGTTCTATCAATTGGGAGAAATTGGAAGCAGAGGAAAAGAAGAAAAGAAAGGGAAAGAAAGGAAAAGGGAGTGGAAAGGAGAAAGGTCGATAGAAGGCAGGTGGGTATTCGTTGCTCGGCAGGGTAGTACTACAGTGGTGTGAGGTGTATAATGCAAGTACCTCCCACTAGGGCGGGCGCTGTACCGCCCGGATGTACTGGATTGTACTGACTCTCGTCTCGTCTCGCTGGCCTTTTCGCCTGGTTGCTGTCCCTTGTCAGCCCAGCCAAAAGCAGTCTAGTGGTTAATCCGGTCGATTCCAGAAGCTGAAGCTGAAGGGACAAGGGATTGCGGTCAGTCAGGGTAATTAAAGTGCAATGCAGGATGGGAAGTGGTACTTGGGCAGGTTGTAGAGAGTATAGGAGACACTTATGACCTATGATCCTGGGCTTCCGTCAACCTTTGCGGGGAGATAGTCTCGAGATGCATATGGAAGAAGGTCCGAGGTGGATATCCAACTGAGTTTCAAGCGCATGCGCATGGCTTCACCCCCACGACGATCCAGCGATGCTCAACACACCACATCTGGCACACACTAATTTACATATCTTGCGTATAGGTAACAGGTAGGGACCCTCTTACTAGAGCGTCTAATTTACGGTAGTGATAGTGAGGGGGGGGGGGGAGATTGTGTATGTATAGTATGTATTCTCATCTTTCATTCATCGCCATGATACCACAGCTAATGCTGGTAGGTTGTACTTCTAAGCTCATTTATGCACATCGTCTCATGCTAGTTACTGAAGATGCTCGTGGAAAGAACTCCCCATACTACCAAAAGGAACTGAAAGCAGCTGGAAACAATCACAAGGCATGCAAAGACACCGCATCGCTGTTTAAAGGAGAAAAAAAAAGGTGAGAAGAAGAAGAAAAGGAAGCAAAAGTAAAAGGGGGTGGTTAGTAGAAATAACAATGAAGGCAAAAGAAAAAAAAGCCTTCGAGCGAATAGAAAGGCAAGAAGAGAACTAAGACTGATAGAGAAGAGAGAAGAAAGAGAAGAAAGAGAAGAAAACGAGAAGAAACGAAGATAAAATACGAAAGTAATGCTCAGAAACAGCCCTACCACATCTCATCCGAGTAATCTCTATCCCTATCATCATTCATCGACTGTTGATGATGATACCTATTCCCACTGACACTTCCTCCACCGCCTTCATATCTTCTCCCATCCTCGCCTCTATCGTACCCTTCATGATCTTGGTAGTAATCGTAATCTTTTTCATGGTACCCACCATCCCCCCGATGCCCATTGGCAGCACCGCCTCCTTGTTGTTGTTGTTGGTAGTAAGCCTGCTGGTCTTGCTGATACTGTTGCTCATGACTTTGATACCCATACCCGCCACCGTCGTAATCTTGGTGATATCCACCTCCATTGCTGTTCGAAGCCTCTCTCGATGCGGTCCGTGTGTTGTAGCCTTGCTGCGAGTCATACGGCCTATCGTCACGTCCATCGTCATCAAAGTCGTAGTCCTCTTCATCCGAGTCCAGCTGTTGTGGTTCGTCACCCTAATTTATACATTTGATTAGTAAAAGGCAACTTGGAAGATACTATTGGGGCAATCGAGTTGTTTACTTACATTAGCTTGAGCACCACCGTGCTGCTGTTGGTGGTATTGCTGCTCAAGTTGCTGTTGTTGGTACTGCTGAGCCTGCTGGGCTTGTTGTTGCTGGGCCTGCTGCTGCTGCTGCTGGATTTGCTGTTGCTGCTGTGCTCCCTGAACTGCATTGGGCGGCTGCATCTGCTGCACCTTCGCCAAGTACGCGTACATAAAGTTACTCAACAGCACCTGCTGCAGCAACGGTCGCCTCGGATTCGCCAGCTTCAAATGTGACAGCCTATAGATAGCTCTCTCGATATGTATCGGGAAACGTGTATAATAATAGGTTTGCGCCGGGGGAGATTTGCTCCGACCCGAGGGAACAGCAAGGTTCGAATGCTTCGACTTTGACTTCGTTTCCTCCTGCTTCTTCTTCGACCCTCCAAATATCGACGAAAAAATGCCAGGTTCTTTCTTTTCCTTCTCTTTATCAGATCCCGAAGCCTTACGGCTAGCCTTTTCCTTTTCCTTGTCTCGTTCGCGTTCAAGAGAATCCATCGATGGTCGGGCGGAGTTTCCGTCAATGCTTTCGCGTTTCTTGGGCCCGTCGATAGATTTTTGTAGCAAGTCGAGACGAGCGTGCTCTCGATCGCTGGATCGCTCTCTATCACGCTCTCTTTCCTTCTCACGTTTTATTTCGCGTTTTCGCTCCTTCTCATCGTCGCGGTCCCTATCCTTCTCCATAGACTTTGCTTTCCGGACCTTCTTGCTACCCGAATCTTTCTCCTTCTCTCGCTCTTTATCCTTCTCCTTGTCTCCATCACCACCGAGTGTCAACCACGACCAGCTAGATTTCCTACCCACTTCTTTCGTTGGTACTTGTTGTCCTCCATGACTTGGTAATTCCTTTCGCTTGACGTCAGCGGGTTGTTGCGAGGGCGGAGCAGGAGGTGAAGGTGTCGTGTCTTTCGTCGGCTCATAGCTGCTAGTACCAGGAGACCCTCGCTTCAAGGTCGGACGTTTCTGCTTACCACTCGATGATTCAGAGGCCGCGGGAGGAGACGGTGCAGCGGGTGGTGTCGGAAGTTGCCCATTGGGTGGATTTCCACGGGGTTCTTTCAAGATACGTTGTGACGAAGATGATACTTCCTTTCGTTCAAGTTTAGCAGTTTGTGATGGGATCGGAGGCACGGGCTCTCGCGGAGGCGGTGAAGGTGATTCCGGCTCTGATTTCGACCTTGCCATTCTTTCCGATGTCGGACGATCGGGTGGCGATATTGGTCGCTGGGATAGGCCAGGAGGTGCTGTGACCTGGCGTTTCGGCTCTTCGGGCGAAATTGGAGAAACCGGCGATACTGGCTGTCGCGTTCGGGACTTCATCGACATTTCTTGTTGTCTAGAGCTGGAGCTCCGAGGTCTTGTTTCTTCATCCTCAGAGGATATCGAGATCGACGGAATAGGCTCCGTCCTGACACGAGAAAGTTTGAACTCGGGTTCATCTCCAGGCTTTCCTTCCTCTGCTGCTGCAAGTTTAGCTCGTCTAGAAGACGGTGCCACTCGTTCACCCTTTCGAATACTGCCTCTTCTCAGAGCTGTTCTCGTTGACCTTCGTAAGGAACCTCCGGGTGGTGGTGCTGGAAATATGGGTTGGTCATCCTCATCTTGTCCCGAATCACCTTTTTTAAACGCGTTAGCTAACAAACTGTCCTTCAAAAGGAAACATAAGCAACTCACCTATTAGCGCTTTCTCAGCCTTACTCAAACTCATCTGTCTCATCAAATCCACCGGGTCTTTTTTACCCAGGACTTCTCCCAGCTCAGATACTGTCAGAACCTGCTCTCCTTCGGAATTCGACCTATTCCTTCTCAATTTATCCGCTCCATCTTCATAACCCTCGGCAGCCTTCCCTTCGGTATCAATTTGACGCGACAACATAGACTTCTTCCTCCTCAAACTCGGCCCAGCCTGTAACCCCTCTGTCGTAACATTTCCCTCATGTTCGCGAATCTGCTCAACCCGCGATTCCACGAAATTCTTGAACGCCTTAGGTGCAAGTTCGGGATGTAATCTCGCAGGGACCCAAAACAGCCTGGCCGCATCGTCGTCATCAACACGACCCTTTGGTGCAACAGATGGGAAGAAATTGTTAAAACTGGGGAGATCTGGATCGTTTGCCACGCTGCTAACGTCCATGGAAAGCCGTCGCAACGCCTGTAGGTTCTCCAATTCCTGCTGCACGGCATCCGGATTCGATTCATAATCGATATTATTCAGGGGAAACGCCTGGTTCGCATTGGGAGAACTGCTCCCCGGCACCCGCAGTGTCGAAGATCCAGACAAGGGAGATGGTGATGAGTTATCCATGTGAGGTGGTGTTCTTGATTGGTTGCTACTATTGCTAGGGCTTTTTCTTGATTTTGTTGGTGTTTGAGGTGGGGTTACGGGAAGAGCTTGTGATGAGTGTGAGTGATGGTATCTGATGTTTGGTTGCTGGCCTTGCTGATGTGGCCTTCTCTGATGGTGACGGTGATACTGATCCTCGGCATCGTGATTATCCTCATCAGAACCCCCATACAAATCTCCAATCGCTGCTGTAACATGATCATTGTCCCCTAGCGATGCCTCCCGGCTGTGGAACGACGTCTGGTCAGTAGTCGGCTGAGGATAACGGTTATATCGAGACTGCGTGGCAGACTATATATGTATATCATATCAGATGTTAGTTCAAACCGTTAAACTGTTGACAGACCGACATATTGTCTTTTGTTTTAATAACAAACAATAACAGTGCCAAGGCACACTAATCGCGGATAGCCACAATTGCAGGGAGCTTGTAATTCACCTTCATATATGAAGCTTTCGGGATGTACGGCACTCCCAGGCCAGGGGACACAAACTAGAAGAAACTGGTTTTCTGCAGTCTCGAATGATTGAACGCTGGAAGACAGACGGGATAAAGATTCGTGATCACCGGAGTAAGAACACCATGGGACGCCACCGAGCTATAACGATCCACGCCCCTTGTGTCGGTTTAGAGGGAAACAAAACCCCACCCGTATTGTACGGAGCTATGTATGTATATATATATGCACAGCAGCAGACCGAAACTCCGACAAACAAGGCGACGACGAAGGCGACGAGTGGCTCGAGAGATGATCGATGTGGGTTGTATCTGTCGTGGCTAGAGAAGCGACGAATCGTGGTCCGGGAATATTGTCTCGGGTGTTCCTGAATACGATGGCTTGCTGACCAAGATCCCCAAATCTCCGAGTCGTCCGTCCCCTCGTCTGCCAAAAAAACCAATTCAATACAAAAAATCCCCTTGCTTCCTCGCTTGTGCGAAATGCTGGTAAAGAACCCGGATAAAAGCGCTGTTCGGAGGTGGAAAAGGTAGCGGGTACGAGCGAGGGCAAAGAGCAGGAGTAAGAGTGCCAGCAATGGGAGATCTAACGACGGAAACTAATAGCGCCGAAGCTGCATC
Organism: Arthrobotrys conoides; assembly: GCA_036971725.1. Taxonomy (NCBI): domain Eukaryota; kingdom Fungi; phylum Ascomycota; class Orbiliomycetes; order Orbiliales; family Orbiliaceae; genus Arthrobotrys; species Arthrobotrys conoides. The sequence goes on from JAVHJM010000006.1 coordinate 1,493,519, forward strand.
TGGGAGAAAACCGAGGGTCGAGACTGTTCGAGATTTACAAGGAAGCTATTCTGGACTCGGAACGAGCTTGGATATGGGGTTTTTTCTTCGTGAAGTTTGGTGATAGACGGGTTCTATTGGTAGTCGAGAGGTCACGGTTGAGGCGTTTGAGCGGGTAAAAGTGTCGTCCTGGCTGGTTTGAGAGCTATGTCGCTCAGGTTTTTCTGGTTCCTTTTAAAGGTGGTTGCCCCTTGCAGTTTGATTTTCTCTTTCCTGAGAGAGCGAAGGTAACTACTACAACATATGGACGATGACGGGAATGGTATTATGAACGAGGACGAGGACGAGGACGAGGACGGAGACGAAGATGGTGAACTACAGGCAGGCAGGAGACGATGTTTGATGGATGTTTGATGTTTCCAGGCGGTCGTCAATTGATGTTGATGTCATGCGAGGGCGGCTATCTCGAAGGGGATCCGAATTGGTAGGCGCCTTTGATCAAAGCCAAGTACTGAACAGACAATGCAACGATGATAATATAAATAAAAATACGATACAATATAATACAATACACAGACAGACAGACAGACAGACAGACATATGGACAGGAGAAGATGCAAAAGAAAAGAAAAGAAAAGAAAAGAAAAGGAACTTCGACGTCGCGGTGGACTAGTACGGAGGCATTCCAGCCAATCAGCCAGCTGAATTCCTCGACTCGTTTTGCCTGACTGGGCTGTTTGCCTCTGACATGTCAAGGACTGCACCAACGAGCCCCTTAAGCTGTGTCTCTTTCCCAGTAGCTAACCGGTGGAGCTTAGCCATATGCATCGATTCACGGAACTGGAACTGGAACTGGAACGAACGATTTGAAACCGATTCAAGGAGGAAGAGGAAGAGAAAGAAGAAGAAGAGGTGCTTACTACGTCGCGTAGTATACTCGTACTTGGTAGTCTAGACGATGGGGGTTGCCCCTTCTTAAAACAGGCTCTCACGAGACTACAGCTCGATATCGTAGTCGGTGGCCGGTTGCCAGTGTCCGGTTGCCAGTGGCAGACTGTCTTTTTTATACTATCACCAAGCTAACAGTAACCTCAATTGACAGCTTCTTAGATAGATATTTTATTGAATAAGGTATACGATATATAATTATAAGTGAGTACTTAGTACTAATCAGTCAGTCGAGTACTCAGGTACCTCGTAAGTACCTATATACAATGCATCTGCACTTGCGCAGGTGTATAGGTATTTATATATAGTCGATGCTTACTTGCAGACGATAAGGTATAGATATCGATATGGGGTACAGCTACATTCAATATAACCTCTAACTGATAAACAAAGATGTCGACGCGATGTTATTATTGGAAACTGTCCCAGATGCACTCCGGATTGGCTGGCTTCCATTCCATGCAGAACCCCGGAAACCTGATAGAAAAAATTCTAAAAAAGGGCGCCACACCTGGCACATTAGCATGAGTTAGCATGAGTTAGCACCCGCCGCACAGGAAATGATATTAATCCCCCTTTTCTTTTGCAAGAATAATATCAGATGAAATTCTATCAAATCAGAGGCCTCCGTTTACTCCATATTTGCGGAGAATGTGCAGTACAAAGATGGGTAATTTATTTCTAGCCACACGAGCAACGTAGGAAACAACGCTTTCTTATTATTTTTCTTGATTTCCTCTTGCCCGCGGCCGCTTGCTGTGTGCCAATTCCCGCCACTACACTGCACTCGATGTCCAGGTCCATGCGCTATGACATGTAACAAAAATGAGGGGTACAAACAAAAAAAAATTGAGGGAGAACTTGAACACCAAGTAAGCTCACACTAGCTATGCCTTGTGCCTTCAGTAGTCGTTTGAAATGAGGGGGGAAACTTTACTGAAAAACCAGAAGTATATCTTAGGTTCTGGCTGAATTTAGGATCATACTCAAATTATATATAAAATATGAGTTCAAGAAAGGGAACTAAATGATATGCACTCCGTCTACCAATTATGCAAGGTGGGGGAAATCCAGCTCGAGTCGGCCGGGTCTCATTTCGTAATCTATCACCATAATCCCCAGCTCATTTTTTATGACTATACCATGTCTCCGTCGACCAGCATTCAAACCTAGTCCATATATGCATAAAGACTCGACAACTTAAGTCAGTCAGAGACTAGTCGACTACATGCAGGATGTTAATTACCCCGCGCTGGAATTCCGGCTTGTCTTTCAACCTTCCAAGCCTTCAGATTCATAACCACCCAGACCATTCTTCAAAGATTAGATCCACTTTCTTGATCCAAACAGAGGTTTCTATATCGGATCGACTGACTAGCTCCGGCAACCTGAGGCCGCCCAAATCCATGGATGGTTTATCACGCACGTACCCCAGCTTTCACATTCCGAAAGTTGCAGTGGATTTATTTAGATATGAAGGGGGCCCACTCTTGATTTTGCACATCCAGCAACTAGTTCAAGGCAAAAAATCAAATTAAAGAAACAGGAAAAAAAAGATAAACCGAAAAAGTCCGATCTACCATTCATATCATTTAACGGAATCAAGGGAGAATGCAGTTTTTTTTTTTTTTTTTTTTTGTCCCTTGAAAAGGGTTTCTCCTTTGCATATGCATCATGTAATGTAAGATAGATACATATCCGGACTTACATATCTTCTATATCATATCAATCTCCCTTCCAGCAGCTAGTGTACCCCCAATGACAATCTAAATCTCCTGCTAGCATGCATGCTTTACTAGCTTTCGCAGTTTAACAATCACAACATGCAGAAGAAGAAAAGAAGAAAAGCGAACGCTATAAACAAAATACCCCCTCAACGAACATGGAAATATATGCAAGCCCATATGCACCAGAGCCTCGATTAATTTCGAACACCCCAATCTGCAAAGCAAGGTTTCGTAAACCAGTTTTCGCAGTTATTTAGTTACCCAAGTTCAAGTTGCGGAGACCAAGCAAGCAGATATTAGGTCGTAAGGCAGCCAAAATTAAAATAAAAGAAAAAATAATAATCACACGCACACCACACACTTGTTTCTCCGCACCCACAACCGCGTTTTTTTGCCTCGACTACCTACTCAGCTTTGACTAATAGAAGTAGCTCCCCACCTTTTGAGCTCATATCAGAAAATCCCACGATCATTCAGCTGCTGCTGCTGTTAATTGAAACTTAACTTATCCAAGCCGTTAGTTGAATTCCCACTTGATAAAAATCCATATCTTCCGGAAAGATACTAAACGTTAAACAACATACCCGGAATAACAACAGCATTGCGCCGATTTGCCTGCAAAAGAACAGCCTCCACAGCAATATAAATGTTAGAAAAAATATAGTAGGTAAGCCGAAACTTAAACTGGAAAAACCTTTTCGCAGTCTTTCAAAGTCAAGTTAGCCCGAGAAAAAGCAGGTCGTCATTGCCGGTGCTCAAAAAACCAGTATCCACAATTAATATATATTTTTGGGCGTGTAAGTACCCACAGACGCACAGAACGCAACCTTTGCTGTCTAACGCACTGGTAAACTCCCACACCTCCCACCTTCCCCCTCTTACCCTTTTGCCAATCGGCATCTCGCACCTTGTAAGCCTGAAATCTGGCCTCTTAAAATCACATCTGAAACAAATCTGCCCGTCTTTTTCCTTTTCCTTCTTTTTTTTTGTGGTAAGTATCTAGGAAATGGTGAGAACTCGATCGGAAAAAGTAGTCAAAAATCCCACACATTCGGATTAGAAATGTTGCATATAAATCTTCAGCCCACCACTCATACTTACATTACATATCTGCGAGCGGGCACCCGTGCACATCTCGCCGAATTCGAACCTACAGTGAAAAATGCTTAGTAACAAAATCATATAATGAAACCCCATACAGTACATGTACAGGGAAACATGTAACAAGCCCGTCTGGATAATTGTAATCAATTCTCGGTCCAGTGGCACCTCAAATCAGCCAGGTTGCAAAACCTCGGGTAGCTAGACGGAGCAATGCAATCAAGTACTTAGTCCATGAGCAAAAAGTTACAGGTTCTACCCCGGATCGATTCAACCTTTCCATTGATCCAGTATACGTACACTACGGAGTACGGAACACAAACATTCATCTGAAATTTTATAGACAGCCAAATATAGCCAGATCCGTCCACTTTTGACGAGACTAAGGTTTCAAGATGTAGGGGGGGAAACGGCCGGAAGCTTTAGCAGGAATAGCCTACCCGTCTTACCTAGCCTAACTATTTAGACGATTTCCCACTAGTACTATGCTATACTACGTAGCGAATGACACTTTCCTTCCCCTCTAATCACCCCCTCCTCCATTCCCCTCGTCTGACATGAGGGACGGAGAAGAAAGGTGGAGAAATAGAGCGCAATGACGGGTGATATGACACAAACCAGACGAAAGAAAAAGTGGAGAACACTAGAAAGAGAGAGGTCATAACTTAACTATCAGCACAGCATCAGCTCCGGAATAAGTAACAAAAAAAAGCAACAGGAAAACTTACAAACGGCCGCCGTCTACATCCTCCGGTCCTTCAAAAATGACGCTAGGAATCAGTAGGAGCGACATCCCGGTGGAACCATTTGGATAGGACGTTAACCCCCTCTAGAACATGGGGAAACAAAAAACATCTCTTTTTCAATTATGCAACGCAGATACAGACACACACATCGTCATCGTCATTATCATCATCACATACAATACGTATGTCTTTTCATCCCTTTCTATTCCGGTTCCATAATTCACCGGTATACCTTGTAATTGAAAACTTTGTTGAGTTTTTGAATTGTTGAATTCCCGTATCATGAGTCTACCGACATGTGCGTGAGATACTTTTTTTAAATACATCTGCTTTTCACACGCAGAATATGCAATGTGAATACAGGACAAGGGGACCGTTGATCATAATCTCACGGGGAAGTGGCTTTTTTTTCGGTCCAGGTTGTTTTTTTTTTTTTTTTTCATTAACCTAGCCTGCAAATGCAATGACGGTCCGTCTTTTTTTTATTTATTTTTTCTTGTGAAAAAGACGGATATGTTACGGCATATTGTACACCGACCTTGACGTTCCGCCCCCAAGTTGTAACAGTGCATTAATGGCAAAAGCTCTTTTTTACAAGGTATACTGGTAAGGCTTTCGGGAGGGACGGTAGATGGGTGGGATACGGAGAAGGAAGGGGGGTAAAAAGTATATTGACCTGCGCCGTACGATAGATACAATCTCGGTCCTTTGCAGATTCAACTACCGGGTATCCTTGAGGTCTACAAAGAGAGAAAAATTTTCAAACGGCAAAGAGAGGGGAAAAAAAAAGAGGACAAATAATGTAAAATGTACATTTGTTAAAAAAAGTCTTTCCCCGCCTTTAACAAAAGTTTGTCCTTGTAGTAACTGCAAAATTTCCCCCAAGAGCTTAAGAGTTAAGGCAATATGCAATAATTTCATAGCTTTATACTCTGCAGTATACCCTTTACTATCAAATTGATCAAGGGAATTAGAATATAATTCCATGCTAACGCTTGTTAAAAGCAGAGATTCTTTCTTAGCCCCCCCCTTGACATGGGGGGGATGAAAAAAGACGCCTATTAGATAGAAAATAACGAAATTTCACGATATATATCGCATGTCCCCTGCTCTATCTACCTTTCCTGCAAGATAGATATGTCGACGTACATAGCTATTGCATCCGAAAAGTTAGCAATAACCGGGATGTATCAAGAAATAAGGACTAATGTATAGAGATATTTTTTATAAAAGAAACCATAAACCTCTCCCAATCTCGTCACATGTGGGAATCGTAAATCCTGGAGTATTCCGGAGCGCGGAAAACTCTCAAGCTAGCAGAATTTAAAGGGAAAAAAAATAATTATAGATCAAAGGGAAAAAAAGACAAAAGGAAATATTGAAAAATCGAAATCCCGAAGGTATCACAGAAAAAAGAATTCCCGTTTCATAAACTGAAGACCGAGAAGAAAAAGCCACAAATGAAGTATAAGTAAAAAGCAAATGATAAAAAAGTGGACGACGAGAAATCCATACGTTTAAACATGAAACCGCTAAAGTAAATAGATGCTTTAATGGAGAAAGAACCAATTGGCCAACCCCACAGTATTTCAAGGACATGGTCGATAGGAGAATTATCGGAAAGACAGGCACTTGAAACCATAAAAGATACAACAGCAATCGGCCTCGCACTCAATCCACAGATATCCATCCGCGAAAGAGCAACCGTAGTTACCACATGTTGATCAGAAAAACGTCAGAGGCCAAAAGGTTTCCTTTTAGTGAACCCTCGGTACTCTTGTCTTCTCGAAGCGCTCCGGCCCCTTGACATTTGCAATATCTAACGGGAAAAAGAAAAAAGTATTTGACGACTAGGATCCCGTCACTATGACCTCCGCCTCATGCATGCAGTGGAGTTCGAGAAACATAATGTTTTCCAAAAGCAGATCAATATTGCGAAATGCACCAGTGATCAAGGGTTAAAGATGTACTAGTTGTTGCGATTGGTATCTTTGAACAGGTATAGAAAACAACGGCTCCGGGTGTTTTAGTTTCGTGCGGGAAAAGAATTAACTAAGAAGGAAAACAACAGCTCTGCCGTGCATATAGCTGTATCGGTTTTGTTTAATCCCTTCCGATCAGCCTGTCCAATAGCTGAAGGTTGCATATTTCATATTCAAGAAATGACAAAAGAAAGGGTATTCGTAAGGCAAGACAGAAATTGCTAAGGGGGAAAGAAAAATTTTTTCAATACAGATGTGCTTCGGCAATAGTCGATATCAATTGGTGTAAGCAAAGCAATAAACCCAGATCTTTCGTAAGGAGTCGTAAGATTGCTAGCTGTAGAGCAAGGTATTTGCATACCCCCCTCCATCCAACAAACAGGCGAACAAAAGAGCGGCTCAATGCAATTCCCAACAAGGTATAAGGCTTATAGTTCAAGGATATAAGCTACAAAACAAGGCACCCTAAGTACCCATACTTTTGCAACATATGGGCATCAATAACCAGGTTTCTAGATTCTAAGGGCATTCCAGATGCTCCAGGGCCGCCACCGCCCGCACTCTCCCCCACTGCTAGCTCCGCCAAATGTTGGAGATTTCCGTGAGGCAGGGGATGCTTTCCGGCATTTGTAGTTCCTCCAGAGTTAGCCCGAGACGTTCTGCGAGAGATGAAGTCCTTGATCGTCCTATCCCACCCGGTACTGTCCTCCCGCGTCGAGATCCCCCTGCGCTTTTCCAAGGCTTCAGCGATATGCATGACGCCCTTCTCCGCTTCGATCCTGGTTTCGCCATATTCCAGAAGGTCTACCAACGTCAGGATCGCCAATGCTGCAAAGTGGTAGCTGAGTGGGGTGATTGGTGTCTGTCCTGAATTCAAGATAACTGCAATTCTAGTCGCTGGCCCAATTAACTGGCTAGGCTCCGTAGCGTCGTTCAAGCGAAGAAAGAGCAGTTTCACATGCCAGTAGGCGATATGTACGAGGTTCAAGGATCCGAGAACACTATCCACACTCTCTCGGAACCTCTCGAGCTCGCCTCTGAGCAATCTTGAAACGAAAGCAGCACCACTCGCGGAAGTCGAAACTGCTTGATCGGATGACGTTAGGTTTTCCGCAAGGTGGCCAAGGATCATGGATAAACCTATCAGCTCTTGTTATCAGCACGGACCTTCGCTATCTTATTTTTGGAAAACTTTTTTTTTTTTTTTTCCTCCTTTTCGTCTCCCTTCTAGAGAAATATAAAATTTCTGCCAAGGGAAATGGGAACCATGAGACGAGCGGCGAGGTCTCTCGGCGTGAAAAAAGGATTTCATTTTCAGAGTCACTTACGAGTGATTTGGTAAGCTGCAATTCCGAGAAGAGATTGGTCTTCTTGCATGAGTACCACACTTGAATCAGGGATATGAAGAGGGCTCGAGGTGCTCACTGCGTTCCACCTATCAAGAACGACAAGAGTCCACCACGCCCTCCTTCCCAGTTTTTCATCACTATCGTCATTATCATTGTCTGGTGACTTAGACCCAGAATTTCCATAGTGAAGTCTGAGATTGTATGCCAGTCCAATAGCAGCTCCCAACCAGAGCGCCCTTGGAGGCCCAAATTGGCCTTTAATGGCTGCTGGGCCTCGATTATCCGCTTCCAAGATCAAAAAGATTAAGGTTTGAAGATAGATCAAATTATCAGCAATAGATCTACTTGATGGATCCTCATATTGAGCGGCGAACGCAAGCTCTGCAACTCCGCGAGACTCAAAAGGTCCAGTTGGCATCAAGGTAGATGCTGGATTTGATCTCACAGCACAATATAGTGCCTGAAGAACAGCCTCTCGCACGCGGGAAGAAGCATGAGAGAGCCTCAACCTCAACCGCTGCTTTGAGTGCGGGAGGAAAGGGAATGTTGGGTGAATAATCAAATAGTATCTAATGTTGAGGGTTAGTTATAAAATATCCAACGAATCACAACGCAAAATTGCAACATCAGGAAATAGTTCTTATGATGAGCGTGTCAAGACTTACTGGTCGATTGCAGGTTCATCCCAATCGAAGGATTTTCCAGAATTTTTGATGATATTTGAACTCATGGCGATGTCTGTATGTTCGAGAGGATCACTTAGACTTTGTCTTCTTGCTTCACGAGAATCAGGTCTCCAAGAGGTAGACAAACCAGAAGTAGGTGATGTGTGGGCAATTAGAGGCGGAGGAACTGAGGCTGAAGAAATTGAACCTCTTTGAGAATGTAGTCCGCTAGAAGGATGAGAAGGAGGGATATGGGGGGGAGGGAGCTGCCTTTGTGGTATTTGAGCAGGAGCTGATTGATGATGAGGACTGTGAAATGAATCAATCGGAGGTAGCCTTTCACTGGTGCGCTGTAATGTCGGGCTTTGCGCCAACGGCTGCAGATGCATGCCTAGTGGAAATTCACTCGACGAGGATAGGGTACGCTTCCTGGATTGCCTCAGCGAAATATTAGGTGGAGGCGAAGTTCCTTCCGAATCCATTGGTGATGATTCTCCTTCAACCGACGTCAGGTTATTGTAAGGAAGCATATCGCTAGTCGATATTGTATTCTCTAGCGTATTTAACCGGTCTGCAAGTTCCTTAATATACCTAGTTTAGATTGCGCAACGTTTAGCAGTGCTAACCATAAGAGATTCCGAAAGACAGAGTCAGAAATTCGCGCATGGAATTAACCCAAGAGTCGAAGCGGGAATGGAATGTTCTACGGATTCCATGGCCCTAGCCTGACCTTGACCTTGCCAACGGCGATTACAACGAGAATACATTAAGAGGAAAGGAAACGACATAACAGCAGGAATATGCTACCTTCTGGCACAGAAGGGGGGGTATAATAACGTAAGTACGCTTACCCTTTACTAGGACCTCTCTTCATCGGCACCCTACTGAACGAACACCTTGCTCCTACTCGCTTGCAGCTTGAACACTGCTCGACTCCTGTCTCAGAAGTTGCATCGCACCGAATCTGTGCAACGCAAAAGAACGAGGGTTACCATAACCAGACCACCTATAAGGCCACAACGAGAAGACTTGTTAGACAGGGTAAAAGTGTCAAGGTCTAAAATACCTTTTTCCTGCGACATTCATCGCACGCTCGTGAGACCTTCGACCTCTTGCGAGGTGCTAGGTCACTTGGTCCACCCATCTCCATCGAAGCATCAGCATACCCACTTGGAACCGTCCTCGGAGACGAAGGCCTCTGGTCATAACCTTGCATTGGGGCGTCCATCGGTGGGATGATCGGGGGGAGTCCTCGAGTGACGGAGATAAAGGATGAAGAGGGCGAACTGAGAAGCATCGACGGCGAAACGTTGTTTTGTCGCCCTCGATCCTGATCCTCTCGTCCAAATCTATCTACAACGCTGGTCCCTGAAGGCGAATATGTCGTATATGAGGACCCTAGGTATCGAGGCTTCTGTAACAAGTCGGAATCTGTCCTAGAGTATTCTTTGGAGGACCAATGTGAGTCCGTAGGAAATGTTGCAGAGGAAGGAGGTGAGTATATAGACCGGCGCAATGGAAGTGTGATCGTCAAGTACTTTGTGGGGTTGGAGCGGTGGGTCACTAATTGAGATGAAGGAGCTAGAGCAACCTCCGCCATTTACTCGGGTACTGCCTGGGAAAATTCCTTACAGGCCAGTAGTATTCTAGTATGCAGAGAGGCACACAAATTGCTTGCCTCCAAGGGTGCTGCAAATGTTTGTCTGAAGGAGTATGATCCTAGTAGCAACCAGGTCAAAACTACCTACTCTCCAATGTCTGCTTGTTGAGAAAGGCAGTAGAATTAACCGGCACCTCGACAATATTGTCCTTCCAAGTAGCAAGGAGAAGGAGAAGGAGTTATAAAGAAGAGGAGACGATAATGACGGAGGAGGTGAAAACAAGAAAAAGCTTGCCCGCTAATCTGCGGGGAAGATATACTTAGCCTATAACAAGAGTATTGCGTCTTCAATTTTCTCCAGCAGCGTATGATCTTGGTAAAGTCTTGCTTCAAGCTACGCGGCTAGAAATCAAAATATCTACAGCTTGGTTTGCAGATAGACATGCAGGAGGTATAGTCTGACTTCGTGACAGGACGGTAATTAGGTAGGGCAGGGCGTTTAGTTTAATGACGGGTTAACTATTTCTCTTCCCGGTGCAAGCGGTAGGCAGGGTTGTCGACGGTATTCCCGTCAGATAGAGATGCCTCCGTCTTTTGCAATGTGAGAAAAGACGAGACGAAAATAAGAAAGGCTAAGGTTTTCAGGTCTCGTGGCAAGTCCCGTCCAGGTTCAGAGTTTTGATAGTATACCGAAACAAGACTCGTGGGGCATATGACCACCTGATTCGATTTCGTGCAGCAACGGTAGGAAAGATCGTGGTTTCTCCTGGAGCAGGGCCGGTGAAGTCGGCAAGTAGAATTCGCTTGCTCATGCAAAGATCCAATTCAACCAGATTGAAGGTGGGCCGGATCAATTCAACATGCAGCACATACAGCACAGGCAGTGTGGCCGGGTCGAACACGCTAGCTGCAGACCGAGACGAGAAGTTTGTAGACGATTGATGACAGGATGCCCCGCCATGCGACACCTAATATACTTTGAAGACTAGGTACTGTACGGCCGGCAGGGTAGCGTCAATACAGTCAGTATATCGATATAAAATATTGGAATATATATAGTTCGGACCCGGAGTGATAGAGAGAAACTCCGGGATAATGGTTCGGTCTTAATTGTGATATCCAAATCTTCAAAGGCTTGTTGCGTCGATCAGTGCAAGGACCGTCGAGAGAATTCTTCACTCTCTGTCTCTCTTTCGTTCAAAGTGATATTCCCTGCGACTAATTCACTAGCCGTCGACACTAAGGGGGCAAGGGTGAAATGTGGGAAGGGCGCTCTCGGAAAAATAAGCAGACTCCTTTCGTGGGTTCGCTTTCTGCTCCGATCTATATATCCCACAGTTGAAGAGTTCGCCTAAGAAGACGCACTATCGAGTTCCGGGTCCAGGGTTTAGTGGAACTCAGTAAGCACCGTCCGATGTTGAGATATGAGGAAGAGTGAAAGGAGGGAGGGAAAAAAAAAAAAAAAAAAAAAAAAAAAAAAAAAAAAAAAAAAGGTAGTTTGAGCGATTTGTCGATTGCTAAAGGACTTGTAGAATGACTAAAAAATATAAGAAATCGCAAGGTAAGCAAAAGATCATTGTCGTCAGGAGAGAGACTAGGTAGTCGGAGTCTGGGGAAGAGTTCAATGCAATCAATTCTGGGGTTTGGCTCCATATGGCTAGGGTCAAGAAAGCGAGCAACAACTGCTTTCCAGGGTTCGCCTTTAACGGCTGAGGGTCCCGAGAAAAGAGGCGCACGAGGACGTGATCGCAACAGATATTAATAGGTTCTTTTTCTTGGAGGGGTGTGTAAGTACCATACCGCGGTATTTCTGTCAGGTGGAATAGTCAATGGACAAGCAACAGACCTAGTCAGACGAGTAGGGCCGATGCGTAGCTTAGTTGCAGCGTCAAAGCACCCGCTGAACTTTCAAGTTACCAGCCGAAATATATATATCACAATAGCTTGTTTGACTGGTTAAAGAACGGCCGGGATCCAAGATGTTGGGTGGGTAAAGGGTAGTTTAAGATAAGTAAGCAGGTAAGTATGTAGAAAATAACGAAGTTAACGAGAGTCTCCCATATAGGAGTCTGCCCCGATCAAGTCGAAGCTAAAACGGGGTTGCCCGTCTGTATTATTCAAGAATTGGAATCAGAGATTAAAGGGATAATGAGAGTGAGAGAAGAAACAAACGATACGAAGTGGCATAGAGGGAATTACGAGAAAAGATGAACTGGAAAGAAAAAGAAAAACAGCAAATGTCAAATAGCCTTGACAGACTTGAGGCCGGTGAAGAATGGTTATTATCGTCAACTAAGAGGTAAGTTACCAGCCATGAGGGACCTCGAGGGAGGAACGTGCTTTTTTCTCGAACCTCTGCAGATCTGGCCTACCCAACACATGCGTGCCGCGCATACGCATGGGCAAACCAGCTTCCAGTTGATTAGAATTAATGAACTTGGTGATTTATTCTGGGTGAAGATTATTCCTGGGCTTTACCCCGGGGACGATATTGCAGTTGTTCTGAAAATGTGGTGTTAGAGGCTAATAGGCGGGTGGTTTGGCATGGTTCATAGACTACACAGCCTGGACTGTTCACGAGCCGATAACCAGGTGTAGCCAGCAGGAAACCGAATCGTTTCAATTACCCCATACTCCTAGGTCCTCCCTTTAAGTTGGACGGGGAGCAAGGGCTGTTGATCCTTTCCTCCCGTTCCATTTGGCATCTCGAAAGCAAGAAATCCGAAAAAGAAAACAGAAGCTTACATGGACCGGCCTCTCGCTTTCCTAATGTTTTCCTACCCGACCCAAGCGACCTCGCTGCTATGCAATCAGGGTTCTTCGTCCGAGGAAAAGTTCAGGGAAACAATCTTAGCATGAGAAAGGCCAAAAAAAAAAAAAAGGAAAGAAAAGCCCATTTGGCGTAAGTTGAGATGCAGGCAAAAATAGTACTGTCGAGGCAGGATCTGGGCGAGAAAGGAGAGTTATCTAGATCAATTCCTTGCTGATATAATACTAAAACTCATCCTGTCTGCATTTTTCATCCGAGATTTCTGCGCTGATGCATCGGCATTTTTTCTTCGAATCGTCAAGTACCGCGCGACGCAGTGTTAGTATACTTCTTTAGCTCGCACTTACGGCATTTGCACATTAGCAAATGCAGTGCAATAAATCGATTACCCGTGTGGTTCTGTCCATAGTAAAGCACTTGCTGCCTGCATATAGCCCCAGAAAAATAATACCTGCCAAGTATGCTTGCTCTAGCCGCTTCGTGCTCCGGGGCTTTCTTTTTCCGGTGGATCCATTTTCCTGTCCCAGTTCCTATTACATTATTGACACACCACCTGCTTCTTAGCACCCAAACCCCGCAAAAGGCGGAGAAGCTTGCCCAGTCGTTTAAGGCTATCGAGATTGGCATTCCCGCAAGCTTGAACCGAGGAGCTTAGGAAGACAACGTTAAGTCTGAAATTCGCCCCTGCACATGTATAACGGACGTCTATAATGGACGGGACACTTTCCAATTGACTACAGGTTTACACTTTAAAGGAACATACTTCTACTCCAAGGGCTGATGAGAATACAAGATCTAGAGATCTCTTTGCCACAAAATTCTCTACAGACTTTTCTATAAGAAAGGGCAAACTCTGGGAAATGGCTCCGTTTGAAAACCATGAGATAGATTTTGCTATTATTCGGCTAGCTAGCATTTCGTTGCTCCATGACCAGGATCATCCAGTATCAAAAGTCTAACGGCCGAGACCTAGATTGGGCAAGGGATCGCAAGCAGGCCGGACCTGGTCTCAAGGAAAAACTCGTACGCCGAAACGAAAAAAAAGGTTTTCTGTTCCGATAACTCAAAAGTCTCTCGACGGTCAGACCTCAACCCTTTGAAAGTTACATTAGCCACATGGACCATGGCCTAACAGCCGTTTCAAAGTTGAACAACTAACAAACCTATCTAAGAATCGCGGTGCGATATCGTGGTAAGTTTTGCTCCCTAGAAATCGAGTACTGAGAATGCGATACATGTATACAAAAGGGTTTCCCATGAATGTAAGGTCTCGCTTGGTCAATTGCATGAGCCTACAAATGTCTCACTCGATGTATTGTTCCGTTACCCTAGCTTGATCCCAAGCCAGGTTACCAACCGCACGCTCCGAACCATTGCGACAAACCTCTTTCGTCATCCATAGCTAGTGCGCTTGTGGATTGTCGTTATCAAGCTTGTAAACCTGCTAAAATAGAAGCGGGGAAACCTTTTCAGATATGTACATCAGTAAGTATTCCCTCAAAGGAAGTCTAATCGAAAATTGATGGTTGGCCCACCCATTTCGACGGAAAGCGGATATGGCAGAGGTCAATGCACCATCGACACCTGTTTTCATTCTTTCCGCAGTGCACGAATTTGTAAAATCATAGTAATACTATGTTCAATATATCAGAATCTATTAGCGCAGGACATACTGGTAGACTGAATTCAAAATTATATTCCCATAACCAGTTTCTGGTTGTTAGCTAAATCAACTTCATATATACTATCAACCCAATTGAATTATCTCAGGACGCCGAGTTGTAATTTATTTCCAGCAGCGGGATCATTTTCCTCCTGACAATTATAGTTCTTCATGGGAGATCTGCGGGCCGACGCAAACTTGATCTAATAGTCTCTTTCCCGTGCTGTTGTCTGCCTTGCAAATGGAGCACGAGGGGCAGATGCGGTTTAAAACTTGTCTGCTCCTAGGTCCTTGGGTTTTCTCGAGTGCTTTTCATTCATCTCGTCTGATCCACCTCCTGCATCGAAATTGGTGCAACACGCTCCATGTGACGGGCATGCGCTCTCGCCTATGCATGACAGGCCATCGCGCACTGACGTCTTGCCCTCACCAACCTCTGCATCTCCTTTCATGCCTAGGACAAATCGTGGTCTGCTCAGTTGTCAATTGAGACGGCCAGCGCAGTACTACAACCAAGGAAAACACTTAGGTGTCGGATTTCGCCAACCGCTAGCACAAAAACTAACACCATAAGCCTGACAACCTGCCAGGGATCACTCCTCTACTCCGAGACACATCGTGCGGGATTTCGGAATTGCAAAGCGGTGAAAGGAAAAAGTAACGTTTCACTATGGCGAGCCGGTATCGATTGCTATCCTTAGTGCACAGTTTGGCCAGATCCGAAGATTTCTCCACACTCGCCTTGAGTAAATACGCCGAACCTGGAGTAATTTAGTGGAGACGGCATGGTGGATAAACACACGGAAAAACTTTTCCAACAAGCCAAGCACGGGCGAGGATGGCCCCATAAAATACGAGCAGCTAGTCGAGATTCCCAATACCCGTTAAGACGGGCTATGCTTCATCACCCCTCTAAATTTTTGTTCCCAACAGTCAGGAATAGATTGCTGATCCATTTCAACCGAGGATGGTATCGATGTATTGATCGGCTGGACTTTACATCGGACAGTTCTGCACGCGAGATATGTATGCACATTGGACGAAATTCTTCAACCGCAGCCACCTCCTTCTCCCGCGGTCATATTAACGTTTCTGACCAATTATCTGGTGGCTAAACCTTGCTCCCGTCCACTATTGCCTAGCAGCTATATAGTCGAATATAATTTAAAAGCGCGGAGCCGCGAACTCGATTCGCTGGTATATAGCCTATTTAGACTTGCAGACACCAGCTGTCATGGGTTCATTCGGGTGTCTGGAAGAACTCCTCATCCGATATTTTTTACTTTTTAGACCAGCTCTGCCCCGCTTGGCATAGACGGTGGGGAACAGGACGACATGTCGAGCTCTTTTTTGCAACACAGGGTAAGCCAGTTTAATTGGAAACCATCGATGTGACCGGGTAACGGTCACTCCAAACCCGGGCGTCTACGGTGCTAGGTTTCTGGTCTCAATGACAAGCTTCGGCCACGATTTTTAGTCACCATGGTTCCAAAGCTTGCTTGTCGACATGTCCAGTTCTATCCCCGATTCATACTCTGTACAGCCCCGCATTTGTGGACACACTTCTAACATGTAGCGACTGAGCGTATATTTAGCATTGATATTCTCCCTGATGTCGATAATTTGGGGGGCTCAAGACGTCTGCATATGTGCATGACTTGGCAGATGGTCTAAACTCTGCCCATTTGGCCTTCAGAACAGGACGTCCCCGGCAATTAGGATCATATTGCATCGCGTACTTGCATACCAGTCTGTACGTTAATCCTGCAGCATGAGCCCAAAACCAGAACAATTGATCTAGTCCTGAGGTAGTACAAGAGTCTGGTCCAAAATCCACGTTCCTTTGTTTCATTTTGACATACGAACCACTGGTTCGTTCAACACCTGTACCTCATCTTACGTCAATCTAGCTTGCCACGGTTCAAACTTGTTTCACGGTAAAGCTCCTGGGCCGGTCAGGCGTTTCGTGCTCCGTCAAAATCTTGAATTCAACATGATACCCCTTCGCCTAAACTTGTCGAAGAAGAGGCGGTAGTCAGCTCCGGGCAAGGCGTCAAGTGACTATTGTTCTTCGTCAAAGCTAAAGGAAAGATCATATCTAAATTCCGAAATGCTTACTGCATGTTTACAATATCTATAACGTACTTGTAACTCGAACTTAGCCATAGCTTCAACTTGATATAGCTGCAAGTCGCCTTTCCGTCCAAACAGATATTTCGTCTCCCCCGCTTCGGGCTCAGAGTTTTAAGATTCTTCAAGCGAGGTTAGAAGGCATTCAATGTGAAACAGGATACACCACTCGGACCGCTAGGCTGCCCGTCCAATCGCTTAGCCTCAATTAATCGTGACGATTACCGACGGATTCCCAAGCAATTTTAAAATATTTTCCAAACTCTACTCAATGCCTTATTGAAACGTTTTATCACAGTAACGTCCTATAAGCGCCGGATTACCTTAATTTTACAATTCCTCTATTTCGCCGACTAATCTTATCACTATGCTCAGTAATACTTTCATCTAACGATCGCGACGCCAGAAATGATTGCGTAACCTCCTTGAGGAACGGGACGTTTGGAGAGACGTTTGGAGGACCCATTCGTGCCGAAGGGCTCTCTTCATGGAACAATTCAACATAATATTCTGACAACTCTGCCCGAGGTTCGGTTTCTCACGAGCATTTCCCCGGTGCCGAACAAATTAACAATCAGATGATCTTCGTCGCGGCCTAGTTGATAGTACTAATTCGTGGGAATTATGTTGAACCCCCTAGTAGTTCTTTCATAATTAGGCGGGCCGGTCCAAGACCAGACTTTAGCCGACACAATAACTCGACACTATTCAGCTGTAACGTACAAGTTATGCAGCAAAATACCAAAGCCCCAGCGTAAATTACAACATAGACAACAACTAAAGTGTATCAGAAAACGAACATGACCCTTTAAAGTTACGAAATGTAACGAGCTTTCTGCCGACCGGCAGCAACTTTGTAGCGTGGAGGCGAGATAAAGCGACCGCGGAAACACCCCAGCTCGGATTCGCAGGGGCACGGGGGGGTCGGCAAGGGGATTTAGGATGTCGGTTCCGGAAATAAATTTGCTCATCTGCGACATGGGACCAAACGTATGAATTTTCATGAGGGGTCGCAACCAGATAAAGAGCGAATGCTGTCGACAATATTACTATATCGAAGATGGATTTGAACGTATGACTGTCAGAAGCTACGGATCCACAAGAACAAAAAGCCCCCACGGAATTCCCGGCTTAAAACGAAGCCAAGGAATGCACGCAATCCAAGTCCGGGTTTTGATCGATCAAAATGATTTACATAAGAACGATGCCACCCCCAGCTTGATGATCAGTGATGGAAAGCCCGGACCTCGAGAGCATGCTAGAGGAATTGTTCGCTTGTACCCGTACACTCGAATCGAGGAATTGATCCAGCAGGGCTGCCGTGGTCTGCTTTGCATAGTTTTCATTGGAATGGATGCCTATTGGTTACTCCAGTGGCTAAACCTGGATATCAATGCAATCTCGGACTAGGTTCAAACCAATTGCACACGTGAAATTGATCGTCATTCTTTTTTTTGCGTTTATGATATAACTGCAATAGCTTGGTGATGATGGTGGCTAACAAGAAATGCACACTAGTGAGCTCGTATTCGAGACCAACTTAGGACAGGCAGGTGACCAGAGAGGCGGCCTTAAAGCAAGCTTTGACTCCGCTGGTGTGTCGGACGCCTTCCTGTGCGGAGTAGACGCACCCGGGGCACTTGTCCGTCCGTTTTAGAGGTCCGCGTCCAGGTTCGATCAACAGGAACGCTGGGAAACAAATGACAGCTGGCCATGATCCAAGTGCAGTTAAACCGTTCCCATCGATACCGATATGGGCATTTCAAACCGATGCATGCAAAGCTCAGGCCCCGTCAGAGCTAGACCATGACGGACTACAGCTGCATAGCCAAACCGAAAGATACCGTTTACTCTGCATACCCGTACCCCACTTCTAATGTTCATATTCGACGTTCCCGAGCCTAGAATACGGTCTCTGACATGACCACCGCTTTGCTTAGCAAGCTTAAGAGACGGATTATAGTCACATTTGGGATGGTTACATGCATATCAAATGCCACCCTTAAAACTCGTCGAGGAATATTTAACATAAAAAGAGCCTCGATCGGTGAACTCTCTGAAAAGTTGACCGCGATCGATGTCTTTCAACGTCTCACATACGAGGTATACCTAAGACATTAAATTCGCTAGGTTTCCCAGACCTGCAGCAGCAAACGATGTTCGTCTCCAGCTCGCCTATCAGCCCACAGCTGCATGGATATATATTCACTGCGTGGCAGGTTAATTAGGGTTTTGCATGGCGGAGGGGCTGGGTTGAGGCCTGCGAACAAAGAAATATCGCAATACTCGTCTACCGAACCTATGCCACATGTGCACGCATTTGATAACGGTGAGCTCGTTATCTAAATGCATATGGTGGTCGATGCTGACCCCTGAGTGCGAACCGCCCTTTGTATAAATCCAACATGCAGGACAAGGCCTTTCTAACCGCCGAGGGTGGATCGATATCGGAACAGTCGACATAATTTTTGGTGTTATAGTTTTTATTAGAATTAATTTTGTTTCTGACGGGGCCGCGGGGAACCTCTTGTCAAATGTTCAATCTTATATAACATTTTATGATTAATATTATGATAATTTTAACCTTAATAGAATTGAAAGCAATACAGCTTCGCAAAGTGGGTTCTCGCAGTGGCTTGCATATGCAAATAATTTACCCCTGATGTTGTGATTCCTATGGCCTATCAAACTTATTTTCAGCTAGGCATGCACGTCAAATATAATTTTTGTTACACGAAGGTTGCTCGTTGAATTATCTTGTATCATATTTGGTCTGAACTTGTTGTTAACTTTTTTTTAATAATCCGGGTTATATACCTAGATACTTCGTGGTTGTAGCCAGCTTTATGCATTAGATCTCACTTGAGGAGAAGCTAGCATGCTTTGCATACTTTTATCGGCGAAAATCTTGTCGTTCGGGCTGTTGAAACGATTCTGTTGTTAGTTCTGGGGCTGTGACACCATCGAATTCGGAAACCAACAATTGCAACCTCCATGCCATCAATCCGATATCCCACCATTAAGCTAAACAAATTCTTTCCCTCAAACCGTCGCAATCTTTGTGTGTTTCCATTTTACAACATTCTCACTATATAGATCTAGACTAAAAATAGTTTTTAGGAGATATCTCGAGCTTTACCCATAAGACCTTAGAAGTTCAACCGAGTAATACGAGTTTCTCCACTTCCATCCGTGGATTCTTATCTCGAAGCGAAATAAATACGAGACCGGGGCGGGCTCTCTAGTCACCTCATATTCACACTAGACTGGCTAAACAAAACTAAATACAAACACGCACGAGGTCTAAATACGTCGTCTCATTTTCTCCAATTTTCGTCGGAAAAATCGATATTTCGTTATGCCTAAAATCGCGCCGGCGAGCCGGAGTCATGGTTTGGAGCAGGCTCAAGCCGACGTTGACTCTTGAGTAACTGACAGGATGTTGTTTTCTCCATGGATCCATCCAACTAATTTGCTGGATGCCAAGTGGGCCGCGGTCGCCTAAGTCTGATCCACTGATCAGCGCAAGGATCAAAGATGAACTTCAGACAGAAAGCTACCACTCCGCAAAATGCAGATTGGTCTATGCTTGTGCCTATCACGACCTCGATCTGATAGATGACGCGAGTATTGCGGACATTTAGCTGGGAGCGGGATGGAAAATTTCGATCTTTAATTACACTTAGGTTAGCTATAGAACCTCCTTTCTGCTCAAGCTCGTGATAATTAAAGCATCCAAAGCAGCTTGCGGAACCGAATGACATGCAAACCAGGTCCTTTAATCTTGATTTATCCCTAGACAAGATTAACGCACTATGAAACCGGTAATAAGGCCAATAGCTAGGTACAAGATTCTTGAGCGGGGTAAGGGTTTTTATAGTTAGATATCAAACTGACATGTTATTTTTAAGGCAGCCAATTCGCAACGATATACTCCTTGTTACTCTTACCCTGGGACAGCGGCCTAGGTTATATCAAGGCACGAGCCCTGGACTTGCTTAATCGAGTACCCAAGTCCGCGAAAACTATTACAGACGGGTCAGTTCTTGGATCTTGAGAACGAATTTGTGTCTAGATATTTCGATGACAGAGATGATGCAGCTTCTTTGATCCACGCGTATCCTTTTGGACAAGAGATGTATCCCAAACCCTCATACATCAATACACCATGGGATTAGATCGGTTCTATAGACTAACAATTAACCGTTGTATGTTCGAACTTGGGCGTAGCAAGAAATGGTCTAGTGGCCCTATTTGAATCCTTACTAGATAGATTCTTTGATACATCTCAAGCTTCCTGGCGGGGTAATCACAATTGAATTCATGATGTATTGTCTACGCCGGTGATCTCGCTACGTTTGTAATGGATTTAGCAAGTATTTTGGGAACAATATCGTGCGAGTCAAGGATTCGGGATCGGTATTTCTGAATTAAATATTATTTTCGATCACATCGTGAATAAAGGCCATGAACGAGGGTGCCAGCCACAGCTAAAACTCTATACACAGAAGCTGTCGCCACACCCACGATGTAACGAGGTGCAAAGCCTCATTCTCAATCCTTGGCTGAGGTTTGTGTTGTGTTGGGAATTTCCCAACAGGTCTCATAATCTAGGAAGGTCGTGGCGGATCGTCACCGTACGCTCAGGCAATTCTTGCCATATCCTAGAAATGTAACATTAGGCCCCACAGCCCTCATTGCATCGGCATCTGACATTGAGTAATCCAAACAGTCGACGGCTAGCCGCCAACTCACTGCTTAGGTATCGGATGGCGGTTGACAAGACCCGAATCGACAGTTGCAGCCGATCCGAAGCCATGCTATGGACTGGAAGTTCGAGCACTGGCACATATGCACATACATGTATACACCAGTTGCGCCGCTACCGATCCTCAGACGGCTTTGGCAAGACATGTTAGCTGCTGATGTAGTATATAGATGAGGTAAAGAAGATTGAGTATCGATTCAATCGTGGATACTTTACCTTCCGTTTCTTCGTATTTTTCTGTTGCAGGGTTCTCTTGTAATTAAAGCCTATAAAAACGAGACACGCTGTACAGGGAATTTCGCAAAACACAATTGCACCTCACGATCACCGTATTGGAACCGAAATAGCGTTATATCGGAAAGACTCGAGCTTAAAAGATACGGTTATATGCTTTCTGTCGGATCCCGTAGATTGCCTGGATGCCGCTGTTGTGATATAGCTTCGAAGATTCTCCAGCCCAATTTGCCTGAATTGACTTTTCTAGAAGCTGAGATTGGATGTTTCCTTCCCCAGGGATTTCTGTCGGCTGACTGGGATTCGATATCATCTTCCCCAGACTGCGAAATCGGACTACCTCCAAAATGGAAAAACCTAAGGACTGCTAGGGGTTGATAAGGATTGTACTTCCGAAAAGTAATGAGGGATGCCTATCATATCATATCATGTGCAAGTTTGACTGCGGTCCGTCGACGGCTCCATCCCAATGGTCAGCGCATCGATTCGTGCCGAACCCACACCTTTTGGAAGCAATTGAACATGGGGTACGGAAA
Organism: Arthrobotrys conoides; assembly: GCA_036971725.1. Taxonomy (NCBI): domain Eukaryota; kingdom Fungi; phylum Ascomycota; class Orbiliomycetes; order Orbiliales; family Orbiliaceae; genus Arthrobotrys; species Arthrobotrys conoides. Next base: position 1,515,717 of record JAVHJM010000006.1, read on the forward strand.
TAAAGATCATGCTGGCTCTGAATATGGTGAGCTGACTGCCCTGAACGAATCCTGTTTGGAATTTCTTCTAGACGGCCCGGAACAAAGTTTGTGTCGTACCTCTTGCTTGATCTCTTGTCGAGATCTAAAACCCTTCATTACTCACGGCTACCGACCATCCTGATTCGTCGGATGGACGGAATAATACAGCGGTAGGTGGCATTTTCTTATTTGCCAGGAAGGTCCGCTCTGTAAAGAATCACCGATGGAATGAACGCCACTTTCCTTGTCCCTCATCTTTCTCATACGCTATTCGCACTTGAATGGCTTCTGCACTTAAGAGACTAGGAGACCGTAGTCAGCATGAATTAAACCTGAAGTTACTGGCATAATGGTGGATGGGATGCCGCCGGCGACATATTCGGTTAGCTCGGTTTACGAGAAAAACCTGACGTGCGAAAAGGTGGGTACCTTTCAAGTGTTCACACATGTCAAAACGACATAAGCTACCAAATGGGACTAGAGATATGGAATTAGAAACTGCATCCCATAGTAGGCAAGCGGCACGGAGGGAAACCATCATCGATCGGCCAGGGCAGGAACGCTAGCTGAGGTAACCATGAAGCTCCGACATACAACATCGGCCCTCCAACCAAGGTCATCTGCTTCGTGGATGCTGACTGGTAGCTGAAGTACTCGTCGGTGATATACTATGAACATATACGAAGTAGATACAGGTACCGAAGTCGAAGTGGGCTATGTCGATGCTAACTAGCATGATATTTTCCCCTAAACATATTGGCTCATGTGCTCACAACTGCACCGCCTAGATTGTAAGCACCAGGACGAAGCCGAAATTCAGAATTAATTAACTGTGATGATTTTTCTCTCTTCTGTTCATGACATCTTCCTGATTCGTATTCCTGTTCAGGTATATTCTTACGTATGCGAAGTCTGTAGTTTTTCATTCCAAAGGTCAACAACCTGGAAAACATGGAAGAGCCCTCCGCTGCCATATGGTTCTTTACCAGATACCCAGATTTTGGTTGCTTATTATATGTCAAGTCACCGAGGAAGACCCCGTTAGAAACGTAAGAAAGATCGTAGTCGCGTCGTGATGTTACTCGAACTCACAATTTAATATTTGTGAACGTAATGACATCCCACGGATCATGAAAATTTCCCCCAACATCGAGAAAAGATTTGCTTCTTGAAGCTGCAAGTTGTCAGCCTTCTTTGTCCTTCTTTTCCCCAATACGCGCTGCACTTAAGTTCGGTGGTGGTGTGTTTGACAGAGCTAGTTCAAGAAAGACTGAGGCGGACCCTTAAACTTGGCCGGCTGTTGGATTAATTCGATCGAACAGAAAATTCGGCCGCTTCTGCATGACCTTACATACACGATTCTTGGAACTGCAGATAGATTATATTATATAGACTCGACGGACAGACAACCGTGCCTATAGAATTGCAGTTGCAGTTGCAGCTGCATCGAGGGTCCCCTTGGTGATACTGTCGTGATGATGCGCCTCTCAAAAGAAGGCAAGTCATAATCTCGCCTACTTTACCACTAACTGTAAGTAACTGAGGTACGTACTGAACTTTATGGGAATCCAACCAACTAGAGCTAACCACCGCGGCCTAGTTTTGATTTTTTTTGATTTTTCTCAAGTTCGCTTGTTTATGGGGCCACCCCTTCTCCTTTGCTCCTGTTCCTATTTCTTCCCTTGGATTCCTTTTCTCCTTCTGCCATTTCTAGATATCTTTTGTTCTTTCCCCCTCCTTTCTAACTTACCTCTTAACCCAACCCTTTTCTCTATTGTTGACAGCCTGAATACTCAGGCTCGCCCACAAGTACTGAGGTCCCATTCGGTGGTTAGTTCCATACGCTTTGCGGTGACCCGTGTCCTCGAGGCCGGCACCAACCTGTTGCTAAGGCACAGGATTGCTTTTTCGCACTCTTCCACTCTATACCTTATTTCTGGCTGGTCGTCCGCCGCCTCCACCACCTCCTTCCTCCGATTCCGTTTTTCCCTGATCGCAGCTTAATATCCGGCAAAAGAGTGTACGATGATCCAATACACCTGGGAGTCCCTCGACGTTTTTTAGCGTCCATTTTCCTATTTTTTGTCTCGTGTTTCCACTTTCATAAATCTTTTTTTATATTGCCCGGGGTAGTTTACAGTGGAACTGGCGTTCAAACGGGAAGCACCTGTAAATCATCGAATCTCATTATATCTTTTTCTCCAACTGTGAAAAGGCCGCCATCAGCCTCCAGACACAATCGACAGAACTACTAAATAATAGCCGCCTTGTCGAATAAGTTTCGGTTTCGAAGTCCGGCTTGGTATCATCTTGTATCTTCTCTTTTTAACACACTCATATAGAATTTGGTGGTGAACGTCCAGACGTTCACACTTGCAAGTTACTCCAACAGCTATGTTTGTGGATGGGAAGAAATATGCATGTGACGCTTGCGTCCGAGGGCATCGCGTGAGCGGATGCAATCACAACGGTATGTATTCCCACCCTCTTTGCGATCGAGGATTTCACCGCTTTTCCAGCGACGTTGTTACGCACTGCTGAGCTCCGCGGCGAGGCTCCGAATACGTAAACGGAACTGACAGTACAGCGAAATTAGACCGTCCATTGCAAGAAATTGCAAAAAAGGGACGTCCGGTATCACAGTGCCAGCACTGTCGAAGTCTGAGAAAGTCGCGTTCGTCTCACGTCAAATGCGACTGTGGGGAAAAGACTAAGGGAGCCCCGAAGCACCACTATATAAACGAGAATGGGAAGCTCGTAGAGTTGGACGAGTCCAAAGGTTATAAATACTCCCCACTTTTACTGAAAAGTTCGTTTTTGCTAATTATTACTGGTGATCCGAAAAGGTTCGCATTGCCAATGCCCACACGGCGGCCGATGCACTTGTTCTATCAAAAAGGAATATCTGGAGTGCGTGCCAGAAACAACCACCAGTACACCAGGCTCCTCGACTTCTAGCGAGGGGCCACGGGTGAAGCCACGGCTTCAATCGACACAATCCGAGAGTAGCCTGACTCGCTTCACAAATGGACATCATAGAGTGATTCATAGACATCACTCTTCTCATGGGAGTGCCCCATATCATATCCCGATTCATCATCATCATACACCTACCGGCGATAGCCACGACAAGATGACGCCGGAAGTGGATCTTTCGTCTTCCCATGGACATATCATTATGCCTTCCGACCCAGAAGATCTGCCGGCTACATATCAAAGATCTAATTTAAGCCGACAAATTAAATCCGAAACCGGTTCACCCTCAGTAGCATCATCAGGATACCAGGAAGGCAGTGATTCGACGTTGCCCACAAATCTGAGCCGCACGATCTCTGAATTCAACTTGAACGGATCTCGTGGGGTTTTCGATCTCTCACTGCGAACCACGGATTTACCAGCATTTGATACCCCGGACTACTCCGCCCGCGAATTTTACTTTTCCGCCGTTGACTCAGAAGCAGGGCTCCCATTCTCGGCATTCAACCCACCAAACTCGGCGACATGGCCATATGAGACAAGTTTCGATAACTTTTGTGAGGTGCCGCCTGGACTTACTCAATCTGTCTCTGGAGACGATTCTGAGGTTGAGAATTGGGGTTACCCTACGCTTCCCAGCCCTGTACACAACATCACCCCTGGATATCTCAATGGACCCTTCTCTGCGGAGTCTTCCGACTTTTACGAATCCGATCACCATGACGGCCTTAGTACTGTGTCTTCAAGAGTAGGACTTGCCAACATTGCTACGCTTCCGCCACCCGACCTTGGATCCATGGAAAACTATTTGAACACTGGCTTTGACGGCAGCACCTTTAATCTAGGTGTCCAGGAGGGCGTTTCCTTGGCTGAAATCGGTTTTGAAGGCGTCCCATCAACGGCTTACGAGGACGGCAAAACTATCTCTTCGGCCGAAATAGGATCCGAACACGGGTCGCACCTCTTCGCAGATTCCGAGGTTCTCATGATGGTTCCTGTAACAACCCAAAATGTACCCCTTCCTCCAGAATTCGAAGCTCGGTAGCATTGCTCACCTCCAGAGTCATTAACCAAGCCCTGAGGTTTATTTAGTCCTTACGCCTTGACACGCCAATTTCAACGGGACTGGATCATTAAAAGTTCTTGCTTTCTCCACGTTTGTTCAGTTTTTTTTTTTCGGTTTGCTTTTTTACCGCCCCTCTCTTTTTATTGTCATTTTCGTTTATAGCACACATACCACCTTCATTAGACTTGTTTTGTTTTTTGCTTTGGAAAGCACAACTTTTTTGATTGTAGTATCTCTGTACCCGTTGTTCGAACACTTTTTTTGAGATACCTGTGTTTATTTTTTAGCAGGTTCAAACTTTGGTGTCAGTTGATTTATGTTCTTGGTGTAGCACTGCTACCTCTTTGTCCGCAATTCTGTTTAGATTACGATACTTTTCATTGGGTATATCCGAAGCGTCCTCCCCTTACTTCTAGAATACAAGATCTTCTACGTTTTTTTTCTTTTCCCTTCGCGGGGAATCAAACGTTCGAGAACCACTTCCCCTCCACACCTTTCATTGCTTCCGCGTCCTCAGACACTCTCAGCCAGGGAAAGGAGGGCAAATCTTTAACCGAAGCAGGCACCGGGTCGAGGATCATGTTTTCACGGGATTGGGGTCAACAGTCAAAAAACTCACAGGCAGGGCAGAAAACCACTTTTTTTTTTTTTTTTTTTTTTTTTTTTTTCTTTCTTGGTGATATTCGGGCCTAAGCTGTCTGTTCACATGGGAGGATTGAGTGTACCTTCTCATAGGGGTTTGATAGTAGAGCTTACACGATGCCATCCGTCATTGCCACAGCTTTGTGTGTGTGTTCATTCCCGCGCCTGCGTGGTTGTGTCCTCATCGTGTGTGCCTATGATTTGAATTATCCTTAGGGGTTTAACCGTCCTTGTCTGGAACCACGACATCAGGTAAAAGAAATTGAATACCATCGAGCGAAAATTCGCCCCCGCTAGCCGTTTCGGCAACCACCATACACCAAGGCCATGTCAGCTCTGCCCAGCGCCTGTTCCGATGCACCCACCGAAAATGTCTTGCGCAGTCCGCTTTTATTTCCACCGATGTACACATACTTTTTTCCCAGTTCTTTCTTTTATTTCCTTTTGGATTTCAAGTGAGGCTTTCTGTTTTTGCGCTCTGGCGGCCTTTCTCATAGATTTCACCCCATATCGAAATTTCCCAGCTTATTTGATAGAATGGCGCCCCGGAGTTATTATTTCCTTTACAGCCAAAATTTTAAAGCTCACGCACTTCAGAATTTCGGCCTGATACCAAAAACAGCATTTTGTTTCTTTTCCTTTTCCTTGCATATACTCCCTGTACAATACTGCAATTATTCCGAGCATTTCTTTCTTTAGCAGAAAAAAACGAAAGCATAGACTACACGGTTGTGGGAAACGAAAACAAGGCCTGACCCGACAAATACCGATACGATAACTATTCTGGAGCACTCCTCCGTTCAGGCGAGATCGACACCCTTTACGATCCTTCCATCCGCATAATATTTTAATATAAACGTACTTCAGACAGGGTGGAAACATCGTGACATGAGCCCATCATATCATTCGAATCGTAGCGTCTCCATTCCTGATGAACTAATCCGAAGCCGAGGTCCCACATGACGCCTCCATAATTAATTTATAGGTCCACACCTTTGATGCTTCAAAATGGCTGTCAGATCGTCTGTGGAAAACCAGCAACAACAATCGTAATCTAAAAGAGGACCGGTCCCTTTTACTTGCAGGTTCATCAAAACACTAGTAGCGTAAAACATCGTTAATCTAATCCCAGGTCACGATGATACCCACGAGTCACGCAAGGTCTGCTGTCTCCTAGTGCTCACACTAATGCAGCTTTCATGTCGCAACGTGCACCTTATCGAATCGCGGAAGCTGCCGACTGCAGAAGCTTCCAGCCAGGCATATCAGCTCCTCTCAGCTCCTGACAGTTACCCGACCGGCTGGAAAAACCGAAGAGGGGAGTTTACTGCATGCCCTACATTTTGAATCCTAGCATATTGGTATTCAATGAATGGGAAGGGGTGATGTCTAGCTGTTCAATGATTGATGCTATCTCTTCATATTTTTCTCACCCCGCTAGGCCTATCTGACCCCGCCTCGATTGAACTTTAGTGTTGGAAAGCCTGATATCAAAAGGAGACACGTCTAGACATTTCATTCGCAATCAACATCTAGATCAGATGATGCGGGAACTCCTCAGTTGAACAAGCATCTGCATTACATATACAGATGAGCGCCCAACTTTTTTTTGCCAAACCAACAGGAAGAAAGGTCGGTCAAGGGGGGAGCGGGTCCGGTTTGCCTGGAGTGTTATGTTTACGAACTGAAAGGCCATTTCGGGCCAAAGGTCCAGCTGGTTTACTCGGTCGGACTCGGGCTAAACACGGCATTACGCACCAGTTAAACAACAGTTTCTCAGGTCGTACAAGGCTGTATTTTTTAGAAATATTTTTTGGTAATCAGTTTCGCAGATCGTGGTCGTTTGTGCAGGTTGAGGTGCCTTAAAGGTCATCGCAGTTGCCCATATCGGCAGGCTCCGTAGTCATTTAGGTACCTGGAGATACTTGGCTACTTAGTTCATGCATTCGTTTTCCAGTTTTTGGTCAGCATAAGGCACACCTAACGAGGGTCTGAATTTTACATTTGATCATGGTTATTCCTAGTGCGTATTTCTGTAATGTCGACGGTCGAGATTTTACTGCGGACCGCGTGAACCTTCAATATAATCAAGAAGGCGTCCAATTGATACCTTCAAGGCATGCTTTTTCACCGGAGAGACAATGGCAAATTATGCTACCGTCGGAATACAGACGCGGGAAGCAAAGCAGGATGCACTGCAGCTCGAAACGACGAGAACGGGCGATTTAGCATCTGCTAGCATGCCCACTAGTGCCTACAATGGCAAAGATAAACGATACATCCATTGTAATCATCCGAAGCTCGTAATATAAAACCTTAAAGATGATTACGATTTCATCCGATGTCTGAGCCACGAGCCTTTGCTATCAACGAATTCTCAAGTTAAATGTGGCTGTAAATGTATAAACTTTCTTTCATTCGACATTTATCTGTAAAAGCCCGTCCGAGTGGCCTGACCGAGGTTGTGCTCTCATAAACGTGGTTGATTTTATGCCGTATCACATTTTCACAGCATAAATCTCGTACCACAGCTGGGGTTTCCCTCGGACCTGGGAAAATTGTTTTAAACCTCGACGTAAGCCGCTCCGACCGATTTCGAGACTGAGTTCGAGGGTACGTGCCGGTTCAAAACCTGGTTTGATTCGTAATTTAAGCAAGCGACGTTCGCAGTCCCGGTCATATTGAACGATTGGAGCAGGTGTACTCATTCCTCCCATTGACTTCTAGAAACCCAGCCAAACTTACCCCTCGTTCCGAGTCGGCAAGCCGGGCATAACCCCTCCAAACTCTCAATAGATGTATGTAGTGCGTCAGCACAACCCTGCAGCAACTAGCATCTTATCCAATATGGTAAATGCCGCATACAAAAAATTATACATATGCTTGAAGCATGCACTTTTATGTATAGGTATGTACGTACGGCCATTTCAAAATCCTGATAACGGTAAATATTTGGCAATTCTGGGACTCGTTGACATCATGGTGCAGGAAGAGATAGGTCTATGAAAAATTTCAGCACCAAGATCTGGTAGACACGTCGCCTATCTATAGTAATCGCCGCTAGCAAAAGCACCGAAGGCATTGTACATATATGTAAGGTAGACTCGTCTGGTCGCAGGATACGACCTTACAATTTTAAATATTACAATGTCGAGATGGTGGGGAGATGTGTTGTCAGTCGATGGGTGGGCTAGTACTTCCTCTGCGGGCGTGAGACGACCGATCCAATCTTTTCGAGGCAATGAGGGGTTAACTTCAAAAGAGGAGGCGGTTTCGAGGCTTTCGGCGAAATGGAGTTGATAGAGATGCCCGAAATAGCCATGGGAATAAAAGGATGAACTGCCGTTAGTTGCATTCGATATCTCATACTTTGAAGCATACATACTTTGACAAAAACACTGCCACTAGGGATCTTGTCGACATGTCCCGCAGTTCGTTTACCAAGTTACCCCGCTATCCTAGGGATGCCAGCTGGTATACTGAGGGGCCACGACATCGAACATCGGTATCTGCAATGGAGCCTCAGAAGACTATTCGTTGTTTTCTTAATCACGGGTCACAACATCACCGTGCACGAACCATTTGCTCTTGGCTTTTACGCCTCTCTAACGCGCGGAGGGTATGATTCCGAAAACGCCTTCGTTCTTGGACTGCAGGCTGAATCCATGGTACGATCTCAAACCAGCAAATTTGGAAATGGACTCATGTTCTCAAGATCTAATTCGGAAAACCCGCCTAAATTCTGAAAATACCAAACACCAGGGTGCTTCAACGGTATCTGGGGCATCCCTTTATTTATCGTCCGAAATCTGGGGTTAAGAGTTAACCCATCTGGTTAGTGTTTCAATGAATGCTTCTTGGCTTCTAAAACCTCAAACCTTTCTTCACGAGCATACGGATATCCGTGCCATATGGCTAATCTTAACATATTCAATCGTCCGTGCTTTCGTCCGGCAATGCATGCTTGGGCGCTCTGGCAAAATCTATACACAAGTCTCAACCATCCGTCAAACCAAGGCGCTATTTCCTTTTACTAGATTGAAACACTTTTGCCGTGTTCTTTAGGCGTTCTGAGAGCGGAATTCTTAGACCATTCTCATTGATTGGCCTAGCTAATCGCACGTCTTCAAATGTAATTCGAGGGCACCGGTGGCAATATTTCGAACCTGCAGAACTAAAAAAAACCACACCATGCATCGATTAATATGCGGCCCTTCAGCCAATCTGTTCATCATGTGTGTCTTGTATTGGAGCCAGATCTGCAGACCACAGTCAGCTGCGGCTTAATTGTGTTGAAATGCCAAAATGCAACAAGGCACGTATAGTAGATATCTGATTGGTCAGTGCATGCGTGCGTGTGTTCTCCGATGGCTTTCCGGAGCCCTGGTTTGGTATCGGGTATATTGTTCTTCGGTGTTCTATTTGAATGATTTGCCACTGTTGTTATGCATGGCTTACGAGAGAACGGCGGGTGATATCTCACCATGCTTCTAGAATTATTCATCATGAAGTGCTTTTTTTTACAACAAACGTAAATGTGAATATTCGAATTTAAGACATTTAATCTATACGATTACGATATGGATTCGAAATCAAAGGTCAGATTGGTCCCGGAGAGACACCTAAGCCTGTCATTCGTATATGAAAGTTTAAGTTATGAACTCAGATGGTCACGATATGGCATAGCATGACCGTTGTTCCATTGCGACCCCAGCGTCTGGTCCAAACCCCTTGTTTCCCTTCCTCAAAATTCCAAACCCCTCGTCTTTTCCCTCCACCTTCAAACTCCGAAGTCTCCCCAGCTTCCATGGCGCCATGAATCCTAAAATGACAGCGCTTAGCGAATTAGCCTGTCCCGTTCCCTGTTTGTTCTCCATCACCTCCACCATCTTTCGCCGGTCCTGATTACATTTCCTTTTTGCTAATTTATTCTGGTCGAGTTTTCGCGATATCTGACTTCTTTCGTCGGAAGGGCGTGCGTGCGTGCCCTGGTCCATTTCATATAGCCGTTATACCACATCCACTTTGGCAGCTTTCGTGTGCGCCAATGTGCGGCACAGATGGGACCGACATTCGTTTTGCGGAATAACTAACTTGGCCAGTATGTATGATAGGTGGTCCAAGCTCCTTCTCTCGAGCCGTCAGAGTGGTATTCTTTGGGCTTGGAACATGCACCGATTCTGTTGCATCCCGTATTCGCTAACTGCGAAATTTTTTCATCCAATCTGTGCTGGTTTGAGCTTGCTTTCTTGCTAGCTATACGGACCAGTTACCAAACGTTTCAAACCACGAAAGATCTAAGCTTAGACCACTTCCCTTCTGATAACTTTCCTTCCCAGGTAAGGCTCGCCTCGTATACGCTTAAGCATCACGAAGTGCCCATTATGCTCTGAATCACAGATGATTACTATTTGTATCACACACCCCTCTTATTGCTTCTAAAACGCGAGGCGCAATATGCCGTACGACCTATATGCCATTATTCGAAATGTTACGCTTACTTCCTTTACCATGGGCACCTTCACACGAAAAACGTACGAACACCAATAGAATCACACACGGAACAATTTTACCGTCGGCACGACGGCGCGTTTTTCCGGCTAAACTCGTATTTTTCTTTCCCATTTCGATTGTTGAACTTGCATTTCTTCATTCATCTTTCCATCCCCATCGGAGTTGGTAGGTGGGATAAAACGGCAAGAGAAGGGGTGGTCCGCAGGTGCTTAGACGAGATTGCATATAATACATGTCTACTAACACTTCCACGAGGGTTAGGTTGAGGCAACGCATCTTGCCGTCTGATGGTGGTGTACTTGCGGCCAATGAGTTACTGAAGAGTAATTCAGCCAGCTTAATATCCGTAAGGCTTAGACAGAGTGGTTTTGACCGCCGCTGTTCGAAACCTTAACACGGGATAAACTAAAGCTCCCATATCCGGAGGGGTGCAGAAGCGGCATCGCAGAAGCCGTTAACTTATTGGGTGGTCTGAGATGCTTGAATACTGCCTTGTTTAGTGGCGTCTTTCATCCTCGATAATAACCTGGAATATGTGGAGTTGAGAGTGGGTCGCGGAGGACATAAGTGGAGGTGGGGAAACGCTAGTCGGAAGGATTGGATGAATGGATGGATGGAGCGGCTGGGATGAATTCAACTTGCTGCTTGACGACCTTTGAAGAACTTGTGAAATCAGGACGTTTGGAGTAGTGGAGTCGTGCAATGCCCCATTTAGATATCTTGCAGATGGCCTCGCTTGATGCAGTGCAGATTAAATGAAGCTTATGCAGTTCCGGCTCGCCCAGGATTTCCAATTCATGGAGCTTAAGCTCAAGCACCCGCTCACGCCGATTCATACCCAAAGAGAATTCCGGTGTGGTACTCTCCCGTATCTGATCTCGTACCCTTGACTCAAAGGTGTGACTTTAGCTGAAGCACAACAAGTTGCACTGGAGGGTATGTACAAAGGATATCTTTGGGTATTTGCAAGCCTTGTCCTTGCTTTCGTAGAAGTGGCTATTGCTCGGAGCCTAGGGACACGCGTCAATAGGCCGGCGGATGGCAATCGTCGATCACATGGTATGAGGATCATAGTTATGAAATTATATTGCTATTCCATGGTATCATAGATCTATCGGAACAACTCCTAGGTCGAAAACACCCCAGAACCATGATACTCCAATATATCGTCAATATTAACGCCTGTTTATCCATATCTAGAACTGGAGAGCAAGTGATCTTGAAAAACAAAAAAAAAAGAGATATCTCATCGCGGGACGTGGCGAGAATAATGAAGGCTATGGGCCCTCAGCCTATCGCTGAGTATTCCGCCGAGGAGGATTGACATTCGAAGCTGGATGTGAGTCCCGAACTTCATTTCTCAACCGAGACGATATTGGCCCAACGGGTTGGAGGTTTAATGGAGGAGGAGGGTCGGAAGGCAAGACCGTGGTTAGTGGTGAATCGGAGCCCCCCAACCCCGCCGGGCTATAGTATATTGAATTTGACGTAAATGTGGGGCTCCTGATCGAGGACTTCGTCGAGTGTGCTGGTGAACTGCCTTGGAAAGGGTTCGCGTGTTGTGCGTGTGGAAATGTTCGGGGTGGCACTCGGCTTGGTGAATCCTCTTGCACCCATGAAGTGTCATCATCTTCATGGAAGCTTTCCTCGTCTAGCGGAGTACCACCACGGGCTAAGCGACTTCGGAAGTCAGCAGCCTGTCCTAGCACGGAGACTGTTGGATTGAATTCAACTCCACGACGCGGAGGAGCGGGTGTTCCAAATGGATCGAACCCAATCTTCTTCTTTGCGGTTGCCCGTTCTTTCCTCCTGCTCTTTTCATCGCTGTAGGCGTCAGAGAGAAAGAGATTTAGAAGTTCATCGTGTACAAATAAATGAGAGGTCTGTTGGTAATTTTGAAGTCCGGTGAGCCTCAACAAACATTCAAGAAGGGATAGGGAGGCCAGACTTGGGTTGGAGAGCCCAGGAAGACCGCGCTGGTAGCCATTCGGCTGTTCCACAACGACATTCGGCTTTCTTATTGATACAGATGTTGAAGATTGTTTCGGGGGTGGAGTGGTTTCTTTCCCTCGGAGTAGGTGAGAAAATCCGGGGATCAAGGATGAAATACTGTAACTGGATTCCTTGTGTAGGTCTTTGCTATCGGGTGCTTCCGATTCTTCGTCCTCTTCATCTTCGTCCTCATCGTCTTCATCACTATCTGTTGGCTCTTGCCAAAGCTCGAAGGCTAGCCATTCTTTATCAAGATGCTCCGGGAAATCCCACCTTTTGTCATGCGGCTCATGGTGGGTTGATGCGTGACCATCGAGGTTTTCATGGAGCTGTGCTGAGGGCCCGTCGGCTTCAGATAAGTCATCATCCTCGTCGTCTCTTTCATAGCGACCGATCCTTTCCAATAAACGCCTCGGTGGTTCTGCGAGAGGATTGCGCTTCAACAACAATACTGGAGTAATGGAATCGATACCAAGTAACTTCCCAGAGTTTGTGTAGAAGATCTTGGATACCTTCCGCGCGAATTAGATACTGCATATAAGTTGTAGAATTATGGCCCTACCTGGTGAATTGGCACACTAAGCCGCCTGCCAGCTTTTTGAACCTCGTCGAAGGGTTCTCCTTCATCCTCATGCACTCGACCGTCGTCTAAGTCTTCGATAATTCGAAGTTCGTATGCGTATTCGTCGGTTTTCTCGACACCCCGCATATACTGCTCGGGCTGACCGGCGCCAAGGTCATTATCCACCTCGCTACCACCATAATGTAAGGGTACTCTTAATATTTTTACTTTGCACTTGAAAGCAACCTCTTGCCATGTAAACTCGTCTACCTTCGTCCCTGTGCGGTGCGCGTGACCAGCAAATAGTTGGTATAGCGTTAACGTAAAAGCGTTTCCGACTTGCCGTTCGTGGAATGGGTTTTGCATGTACATTTGGTCTGCAATGGTTAGTATCGTGGATGCTTGGAGGAGACGGGACGGCGAGACGCTTTCGGGCATAGCAGTTGATAGAGAGGCCCCGGATGCCGTGACAGATAAGGATATCAAGGGTACGGCCTGTTGAGCGTGGTGGTCAGCACATGTTGACAATGCAGAATGATGCAGGCTTACGTCTTCTATCCGTTTTGTGAGATCCTTGATTTCAGCTATTATTTTCTTAGCTGTATCTTTATCGTGATTGCCCTTCTTCCGGGCGCCTTTGTGCCTTTCTTCGGCTTCTGCGGCGCTGAGCAATCGTACCCCGAGACTCTCAATATCTTCTCTGAGGCTTTTTGTAAGGGCCATCGCTGATTCCAAGGAAGTGTTCCCCCGTGCTGCCCTATCTCCTAGTCAGCCCCCGTGATATATAAGTGGGATATCAAGGCACCTACAATATCTCGACAAGGTCTATTGCTGGTGAGACGACCTAACCTCACTGCCCATCAGCATTAGTCCCGACACTCATCCCTGAACACCAACTTAAACGGACCTTGATCTTTATATCTAACCGATCTTTCAGCAACATGATCTCTGTTCGTTCGCTTCCCCTAATCGCCTACGAAATTTAGACGGATTTGAATGCATGGCTTGTTTGGAGCCCACTAACGCGTATATATCGGGTGCATTGGCCGATTGCGAAGCTACTAGCTACACCTATACCAGAGCTAACGCGTGTATTATTAGCTTAGATTCGAGATTTGCATAGGTCTAAAGCTCAGGGTATCCGAAATAATACCGTATTGCGAAAGTGACGGTTTGCGATGCGATCTGAAGCCGAAGTTTGTTAGCAGCTAGCTACCTCCCGTTGTGGTTTGTTACCCACCTTCGCTAGTAAATCGTCCATTCTTGATTGTGAAGTTCGGCGGTCGAGAAGCCAGCCGTCCGTTAGGTTAGGATAGTATTTTGTGAAGTGAAAGTTCTTGGGTTGGAGTCTCAACAACAATATTTTCGTTGTCGATGTCGATGTCGATGTCGATGGGAAAGAGAAGATGCTTTGTTTATCAGGAGCTTGGTGGGCCAAAACAATGAAAGGATCCTGGCGACGTCACAAGCTACAAGCGGGAGAGCGCAACACAAAAAAAATACAACAAAGGAAATAGTCTTGCACAGCAGATCTAACATATAAACACGTACATCTAAAAATGGGGACTGGTCGATCTAGAAAGTTGAGGGAAAGTGGATAAGGTAGTTTTATTAGATTAAATCAGTGCATAGAGCAATCGGGATAGAGTCAAGACACAACTCAATGGGGACAAAAGGGAGGTATGTTAGGGGATAGTGAGTCGATTTAGCATTATGTTGAGGGAACCTGGCGTTGTTTGCAATTGATATTCAGATGTTCTGCGCCGGCGCCCTGATTGCGCGAGACTGGTACGCATAGTGTAGCCCGAGTGTCTAGCAGGCATCGAATTTAGAAGTTAAGCTGACTGTGTAGTCTTTGTAGTTCCTGGCGTGGATTTGACCTTGATGTGCTTGCGGATTTGTCTCGCGAGCTCAGGGCTGATTTTAACGTAACGATTAGCCTTTGGGTCGTTGAAACGGTGCCTCGTGGCCTTCACATAGACTGCCCAATTGTCGAGGAATCTTGTGAAGCGGTTGACATCGTGTTCGTTGCTCAGATAAACCCCTGAAACGGCAAACTTCCATAATCTGCGGATCCAGACGTTTTCAACCTTGTAGATGAGATCTCGTTTGGTCTGGCTGAGAAGCTCGTCGTATGCAGCTTTAATCTTTCGCTCATCTGGATTGAGACGAAAGTCGAAGCGGCCGCTGGGGAGTTCGTCTGAATCACCATAGTATTCTTCCCAGGCGGGGATATTGGTGACTTGAGGTCCAGCTAGCTCCCAGAGCCAAGAACACGGGCTGCAGCGAAGAACTTCGGGGAGATATACCGCTTCATCCCAATCAATAATACCTTCAATTTCGAAATCTAGATTGTCCGGTCGACGGCAGGAAGCTCCAATGATGATATTGCGAGAGAAGAAATCTGGGTGATGTAAGGCAATATTGTCTTCCCCCGCCCCCTCAAAAAATCCGCGGAGCTTCATGACTTCTAGGATGGCGCGGAGTTCTTCGAAGAGGTGTATGTAGAGTTCCTGCACCGACTCAGAGTTATTGTTGAAAATGCCGCCTGTTTTGATTATGATAAGCCAATTTTTGAACATGCGTCGCATAACAGTATAGAGTGATCTGCTCGGTTTGACGTGAAGCTTGTGCTGGCGGCCGGTGGTAAAATCTAGGGCCACGATTTTGAAATCTTTGGGGATCTCTGGTTGAAAACTTCGTTTGACCGGAATGGCGTTCTGAGCCCCTAGGATCCTTCCCATTTTATCGTTTTTGAGAGTGTCAAATAAGTTGAGCTGTTCAGCAACGAGGCGAGCAACACGCTCCTTTTGCTTGAGAGTAAGGCTACCATAGATGTCTTCGAGACGGAAGCCTGGAAGGCGTTCAAGCAACATGAAAGGAACACCCATTGAGTTCCAAGGAGTTGCGTCATATGCGATCACAATCGGGACCTTGAGACCATTTCGACTCAGTTCCGTAAGGATGGCAAAGTTGTCCATGATTTCGGGATCAGGTTTTCCCGGAGTTGGCCAGCGGCATGTACGAAAAACGGCTCTGACTTCGGTATCATCTTCTTGGGGCTCGAAGAACACTTTTCCATTGATTTTGCAAATCTTTCCTGAAGGCCAATCGATACGGATACCAGCAACACGATTGTTGCCACCACCTTTCATTCGACCGACCATACTGAGATGGACTTCGCGCGGGATGATGCCAGTGATGAGCTTGAAAAGTTTTGGTTGGAAGTGTTTGAAAGCCTCCTGCCCGTAATAGTTGGTAGATGAGGTGGAAGCCGTGTCAATGGAAGCAAGGATATCGCTTTCAATGATATTTTTCTCATCCGTGGCTTCGACAGTGTTGATCCACTGCAGGACCAGCTTCATGTTTTCAGGTGGCTGCTGTTTCTCTTCGACCTGCTTGGCCTCCTTGTAATTTTTGGTGTAGCCTTCAAGAGGAGAAGGTCCTTCCTGGCCCTTATCCTTTGGTAAGGGGCTAGTCGACATCGTGAAGATCGTGATATGTTGATGAACGGTTCTCGGAGGGTATGAAGTGCTGATGAGGCTTGGAGGTTCGAGAAGAAGGAAGGTAGTTGCGGGTTAGTCTTGGGAATTGGTGTTTGTTGATGGAGTATTTTTATATAATGTCTCGTTGCTAGCATGCTCGGGAAGCTCTTTGAATAGAGCTAGGTGTGTGCTTTGGACCGGATCATGATCGAGTGAAATGTCTGAACCACGCGTACGGGGATACAGCACTACAGCCTTTGAGGCTCCTGCGAGATATATAACTTATATATTTGTATTCTATTGAAGCTAGATTATAAGAATTTCAATTGGAAATACTGGAACATTTGGATATAAGAGTAACTTAAAATGTTCCTGGGGCGACAAGCTTTTGAATCCGCTGGAAGGATCCAATCGCCTTATAGATCAGAGTAGATATCGTGATATAGTTGCAGTTTGAATATTAACAGGTCTTATGATATTAATATATTATAGCAATCCGCAGCAAAATGCAACTTGGTATTTGCTTCATGATACTTCAAATTTAACGCTTTACTTAAATTTACTTTCACATTCTAATCGTCCTTTTTTTCTTCCTTCTTCTTAAATATTAACTAGGGACACACTGGTGCTGTGATATTGAAAACTTTCATCAGCCTCGTCACTAGCAACTCCCATATCTGTTACTCATCAACCTCCTATCAAGTCTCTCAGAACTTTCGAATATAGGCACCAGCTATAATGACAATCGCAGAAGAAGACGCAAAGATAACAATAACGATCTTGAATCGAGGCGGAGTCCTCAGAATATTCGGGTCTGTTACACGTCGGGTACAACCCTTGGTCGAGGTCTCGGGGAACCCCACTAAATCCTCAGCACCACCACCACCCGAGAAGCCCTCGAAGCTCTGGAAAACAAACCATCAAGAAACGGGAGAGAACAGCAAAAGGGAGGCGGCCACTTTGGATCTTTCTGGCCATCCAAGGTGGACTGCGATCAATTCTCCTCTTGGAAAAAGGATAGAAGCTGCTAGATACAACGTCTTGGAGCTCTGCCACCAGTCCTCGAGCGTTCTGGTGGCCCCACAAAGCGTTGACAAGTTCTCGCAGCGTCGCCGCAAGTGGCGATCCAACGGAAGCAATGAAGAACCGGCTCCTAAGAAGAGAAAGTACCAGGAGCTGCTCCCGTGGGAGAGAAATATTACTGCCATGTAATGGATCCTTTATGATGATTGGGTATGTTGGATAATGAGGCCGCGGAGGTACCAAATTTATGAGAGTTTATTCTCGAGTTTATTCACTAAATTAAGCTATCTCAGTAGTGCCTAGGGTGTTTCGCCGGGACTAGAGCGTGCAAAGCATAGTATATCCGCAAATTTACGGGTGTTTTGTGGCGTTTAAGCGCGGGCGTTAAATGGTATGTCAGAATTCCCTATACAATTTTATAACCTCGTGAGTACGACGAATAAGCTAACTCATTGACAGTGGATAAAGAGCTTATATGATTTTCCTTATAGTCAGATGGGCTTGATATTATCGAAGCTGTCTGAATTACATCCGAGGTTTCTTGAATGTACGTCTTACTCGAGTACTCTCTTCCCCTGCTATGCGGATATCGTACTGTTGTTATCTTCAGGACCCGTTTATGTTATGACCGTTGGATGGACTATTCCTATTCCTTTCTCATGACTAATGTAAACTCGATGTTATCTTGTTAATTCAAGGTTCATAAGCTCGGTTCTAGGATTGATAATATAATAATCCTAGCTCGATTGACACGTTAACCCCACAGTTTGTATAGATGGATTGAGGAAGATCATTACGTGACGAAATGGTACATCCTAGAAGCACCGAAGCTTCCTTTGCACCCAAAGCCGAGCTATAGCTACTCTCCTCAACCGTTTAGTATCTTGACTCTAAATAAGCTATACTCACCAGCCTCCTACAACATAATGGCGCAACAGGTACCCCAGTATTGTTACACTCTCAAATGTTGGATTTAGTAAAATGTCACACGACATCCGAAGCTATGAAACAAAGCCACTAGCCACTTTGCACCGTAGAAACCTCGATAAGCTTATCTGTTGGCGAATAGGCTGCAGCTTGAATACCAGGCAGCCTTCACCAAATCCGAGCTAGTTCAATTTGCGTGCTGGGTTTAGATTGCGGAGGTTCCGGAATTCCTTCCGTTCAATTTGACCGACCAGTGTTTACCATAGCAAATATTGCTGGATTGTGAAGGAAAATGGTCTCGTGCACGCAAATATTAATATTCTAGACCCTAACTATCGTTGACAGGATTCTCGAACGGAATTTCAGGGGTTCGGATCGTCATCAAAGTTGTCTTATAGCTAATTGGGAGTGGAGTGATATCTAGACGTGTCGCGATATCGGGACGGAATGAAACCATGGTAAATGTTCCGGCGTAGCTGTAGACTTCTACAGCTTAGCAAGATAGGCATATTCATGAATCGCCATCCAACAAGATAGCAGATGTATAATCTAGGAGTCGCCGAATTCGCGAAGTCTTCGAAGTCTATAAGTAAGGCCTCAATTCCGTCTTCAATCAGCTTTGATATCACCATCCATTCAAACAATCGAAACAGCTATCTCATCCTCTTAAAATATCTTAAACTTGAGTACTTGATCCTCATCATCGAAATTATACTCTATCTTCAATAAGCCAAGCCTACAAGCTCTCTTCTCTTTAAAAGAACCCCAATAAGCCAAAATGAAGTTCACAACCGTCTCAGCTTGCTTGGTCTCTACCGCTCTCCTCGTATCCGCAGCACCAGTTGCTGTCGTAAGGGTTGAAAATGGTGTCCAAGGATTATCGAGCGCATTGCCACGGGTATGCTCCTCTTTTCCAAATCCCCAATCTTTCTAATACATATTGCTAACTTAGCTCAAAAAAGGATATTCCCAACCCTGTCTTGATCGATATCGAAAAACGTGGCGGTCCCGATGAATTCCGCAACCCCGATGTCGAATGGTTGAACGTAAGTTGATAGCCTTCCTCTCAGCTCATTTATGAGCTACCGAAACGAGGGATATAAATTTAACCGATTCTTAATCACAGAAATTCTTGAACGGACTTAACGGCTTCTTCGACGGAATGAGCAGATTCTTCGCCGGTCAACATTAAGCTTTAAAGGATTTAAACCGAATTACGCTCATGAATTCCCACTCGGAATGAATACATGAATATCTTAGGTGGCGTTGAACTGTTTCTTTGGAATTAGGTGCTGGAGCATCAGGGCTGGGATCTTGGTTGGGTATCTGGGGCTATGAGATACCTTTTTTTGCACTATGTCGAATATAGGAAGTTGCATGCGCATTGGTTTGATATCTTTATATATATACCCACTCATTTAGTTCATTATTTATCTGTATATACCTGTTTGGTTGTTACTATCCTTGGATCATGGTTATTTTTGCAGGACAGAATCAGGCATTCAAATCTTATTTTGCATCTTCATTGTAATTGGTGAGAATCTGTATGTATGTGTGTACCTACATAAGTTCTAGAACCTCTAGTCTGAAGATCGTGATAATTATAAATTGAGGCTAACATATCTCCCTTTGTGACGTCTGGGGACGAGAGCAAGACCAACTATAGTTTAACTTGTTAACATGTTAACGTTGGGCGACGCCAATGCCAAAATCACTACCATGGCAGCAAGTTCAAAACCAAGCTTGCAAGACCACGCTTAGCCAGAAACTCTGAGTTTCATAGTACTCCACATACAGTTATTCTATAGTCTATTAATACATGTTTTCAGTTAAAGCCCCTAATATCAATCCCAAGGCTAGGAACCCCTATGAATTCAACTGTGATACGTCTGGAACTTCAGGGGTAATATCCAACCCAACATCCAACAATCAACAGCGCATGCCCAAGCTGAAACTAGATATGTAGTTAACGGTGCCAAAAGTCCAACAATTGATTCAACATGAATCTAAACTCTTTGGAGTATGTACCGCCTTGCAAGCCTGCATGAACCTGAGGCTGACAGGGCTAAGCTGGGATGACGACCAAGGTGACTGTGGACCCTGGCTTGATATGTCACGATATCGGATCTATGAACTGATCAGCTAGCTGAGGAACATCGGTCACTTCGGAAGTGCCATTAGGTTATATTGAAGACGTAATTAATGGATTGATATCTGATAACTTGTGAGGTACGAAGATATATAGGCTGTTTCGACTGCGCACGACCGAATCTTTGGAGCCATCACAATCCTTCCGGACCTATAGGCCTATCAAACCGTAACTCTAGATCCTACCAACGGAACACATACGTATATTAATATCCTACTCCAACTAACCTGAAAATCGGACCTGGATTAATTACAACTTAGCAACTAGTAGTATTCTTGCCTTCTACGCCCCTACTCTTTCATCGGTGCACCAGAAATGCACGCGTTTATCAAACTTTGCCCGCCTGTGCCGCGCTTGGATTACTCAATTGAATGTTGCCAAATCGTACAATTCCTACGAGTTGTGAGCAGCGATCTAAATATGAAAATGATGAAACGGGAGCTTAGTAAATAAGGAGACATTCGCCGCCAACTAGTTTGACTAGCTATTACCTTGTTGTGAAAGGTGTTGCTGTTGTAGATAGGCTGTTAACTTGAGTTTTATTCGGGGGCCTTTTCAATTTTGAATCCGGCCTCGGTTGGTGAGATCCTCTACGTACTTCTCTCAAATTCTATATAGATAGGGCGCTGGCTGTGCTCCTGTACCAATGGTTGGGGATGGAATTCTTCGTCTTATTTCACATTAACTTTTAATCCCACACAAAGAAGACGACCTGTATCCTAATTACCTTTCTCTTCATGCTATTTTCTTTATATTAATATACTTTCCTCTACCACATATTGTCACTCGTACTCTATTAGACTCGTTATATCCTATCATATTAATCCATATATCTCGAGTTCCGAGCCCGAAGAAAGATCTTTGATACTTTATAATTTTTTCAACGCACCTATATCCGAGCAGTAAGGTTTCTGTAACTCAGCGCCTCTCAAAATGAAAATATGGGCTATCGCATACACTGCACTGATTTCTATTTCTTCCATCTCCTATGTGGCAGAGGCCCAAAGATTGTTTCCACATAACAACATCAATAAATTATTGCTCAAAGAGATCGAGAGGAGCAAAGTCCATATTAATGGCCATGTCTCTGTCCAGGCTGCTAAAGGCAAGGATGGCAGCGTGGTGCTTCCTGATAAAAAACCCATATTCCCGACGAAGCATCAGTTGCTAGTAAGCTAAACCTGTCCGCCTTATCGAGAGTCGATTCTATATGCATTCGATAACTAGGGAGTCGGGACTTGGATCTGACAAACTGATTATCTAGACTTCTGTTAGTCATGCGGGAGCTCGGAACGACGAGCACTTCAACCAGACCTACTGGGTCTATGACAAACACTACAAGAAGGGTGGACCAATCTTTCTATACCTCAATGGAGAAACGTCGATTACAGATACTATAGCTAGTGCATTCCTGGATTCTTCTCGTATACACGACCTACAGAAAAAGTTTGGAGGATTAGGAATCATCCTGGAGCACCGATATTATGGAGAGTCAACACCGAGATCCGCGTGGGTAGCCAATTCCGCTGAAGTTGACGAATACACACCGGCAGAAAAGTTCAAGTACCTCACGACGGATCTGGCACTTAAAGATGTTAAATTTTTTGCAGATAATTTTAATTATACGAGCGAGAGAGTCCCGGCGGGCATAGATTTGACGGGAAGGGGTGCTCCATGGGTAGTACTTGGCGGTTCGTATGCTGGAAGCATGTAGGTGGTCCAATTTCAGACCTTTTGAATCATCGAGATCGGAACGTTTATGCAGGAGACTTGACATACTTATCTTAATTCAAATATCTTTAGGGCTAGCTTGCTGAGAAAATTTTACCCTGATACATTCTTTGCGGCATATTCTTCAAGTGCGCCTATTGAAGCCCAGACAGCGATGCCAGCGTACTGGGATGTTGTAGCAAGGGTCATTAGGTCGGAGGAGCCAGCATGTTTCGAGAACATGAGGTCTGCGATAAAATATATTGACCAAGAGCTGGCAAAGGGTGGGCAATCGGCGGCGGTAATGAAAATAATGTTCCTCGGCCCCGGTGCTGAAATAAATACCAATGGCTGGTTGGCAGAAGCCCTCATGTTCCATTTCTATGATTTCCAAACGGCAGGATTGGACGAACCCATAATCGACGAGACTGTTTGGTCAATTAGAAATTTTTGCGACCATATGAATACTGACGGTGATGACAAATCTCCAATCGGAGGCTGGGAAAATGCGGCAAACTCGACATTGCGGAGGAGCGCCAGTTGGAGTGCCAGGCAATGGGCAACTTGGCCTGGATTTATTGCACTCGTACAATCATGGGGATATTCCTGCACCGGGTTTGGTACCGCTAAGGGTCCGGGTTCTTGCAAACTAGCCTCTCCCACTAGGTATCCTGATTACATCAGTTGGAGCTGGCAATACTGTTCGGAATGGGGCTACTTCCAACTCGGAAACCCTGGGCCTGACCAGATCACGTCGAATTTTAGCAATCTAGAGCACTGGAAAAGTAAATGTAACCTACAATTTAGAGATCCGACTGCTCAGATATATATCCGTCCTAGCTCCAAACCATCCACAAATGCGACGAATAAGGCGTTTGGCGGACGGACCGATCCACAACCACGAACCTTCTACACCATGGGTGAAAACGATCCCTGGAGTGTACTGGGCTTCTTGAAAACAAAACATGTAAAAGGTCTGTTTAATGCACCGGGATATAATGCGAACTCGACTGTTCCCGCATGTGATCACAGACCTTCAGGGAACGATTTATTTGGCCTTGTCATTCCGAATGGAATACATTCTGCGGATATCGCGACAACCGAATGGTCTAAAGAAACATTTCCGGTGTTTACAGCAGCTATGGAAGCTTGGTTGCCCTGTTTCGAGACGCACAGGGAACGAGTTCAAGTCCATCGACAACGTGAGTTTACAAGCGTTACAACTTGAAATATCTTACTAGATGGATATCGATATATATATCATTGCATTAACCAAATATACTAACTTATATCTAATGACAGAGGCGATCCCGAAAACCTTGCAGAGATTCGGCGCAAACGAAACGAACCAGACATTCACACTTAATCCTAAGAAGATCCCAAAAAAAGTGACGCCTCCCTTTGTGACGGGGAACGAGACTAAGAAGATCCAAGGAAAGAATAACTCGACACTTCTGGAAAAGATTTCGCAATTGGCTGCAACAGAAAAGTCGAGTAGACTGGAGCGCCGGGCGAAACTATGGTCGGATTAGCTAAGCTCTGTTTAAATATATTAATATTTTTATCCGCTGCAGGTAAATAATATTGAAGTTGCAACATAATCACCAGTAGAATGAATATAAAAATCTCGGCTTGTATGATAGATAGTATGTTGTATATACCTAGATATATAGAGTCCCATTATCGCATTTGCTTGTAGTGTATACTAGAGAATGAATTGATTAGCTATTGGGTAGAAGGCCGTGATTAAGTCAAACTCCTACGTCACTTAATCTTTGCTGAGATCGAGAGACACTGATACTCCAGTTTAGCTTGGTCGACCGGTCTCGTTCCCAGACGTCATAAAGGGAGGCATGTTCGGCTTTGAGTTCTTACCTAGATCTATAGAATTACTAAGGACTTAGTACCTAGTAAGTCTGTGTACTTGTGCGTCGGTCTTGTCTCGAGACTAGTTCCCATTTGGGATGTTCTAGATACTATAGTCTCGGGGGAATGCGGTTATATCCCCATATATAGACGTAGGGTATTGCCTTTTATGAGTGATAGGCGTGGTGATCAGCAGGCAAACCAACTACCTATTTATGCCGTATGATAGGCGTACCCCAGAATTACATTGCCATCTTCCATCTTCCATCTCTCTCTCTCTCAACCGTCCGCCAATTGACGATTCACTTCAAGCTTCAGTTCTCTATTCCATTAGCACAAGACTACAACTAGCCTAAGTCTATAGGCTGCAACCATAAGCAATAAGCAGGTTGGGATATATTCCATCGCGTAATTCGCCTAGCCTGCTTCGAAGCTTCTTCTTCGGTCCTGTCGATTGATTCCCGACCCTCGCATAGTCGCACCGATCGATCATTGCCATCATGGCTCCGCTGAATCTTTCAAGCACAGTGCAATCTGCCAACCGCGCCACCTCTTCTATCGGCCAGAATCTTCGAGATGCTACTGTTTCCACTCCTTGCCTTGGCCCGTTCTCCAGGTAGATATCTCCTCATCCGTTTAATTCAGACTTTCATTTATTCCTTTCATCCAAGGAGCGAAGACTTTGTGCTGACAAGAGTTTGAATTCTATTTTAACTTGCAGTAGTAGTAGCAGTAGTAGCATGACCACTGTCGAGAGTGTAGCCGCCACAAAATATGAATATATCAAGCTTAGAAAACGCGAGTACAACAGATTCGACATTGCCGAACTTAGAGCCGATACCACAGACCTCAGATTCCTCGTTGGAAAAGTTATCACTGGGTGGGAGCCTAGGCTTATGTCACCGAAGAAGTTTCACTCCTACTGCATTCTATTTAGTGTTCAAGACGAGAGTCCGCTAGTATTTGTCCCTCAGGGACCTATCTTTTCTCGGGACATTGTATTCGACACTGAACTGTACACCAATCTTCCCGGCAACAACAGACCTGGTACCGGTATTCTTGACTCTAGGAAGATAGTGGATGCTAGATGGAAAATCGGAAAATTCTGGTTTATTGACGGAAAAGACCGCCACTTTCATGCTATCAAAATGCTGGGTATCAAGTTTGAAGGAATGGGGGATTTTGGGTACCTGTGGAGTGAATTTGTAGACGACGGGACAGCTTATTGTTCTTACAATCTCACCAGGGCTGAAGTAATGCAGATTGGCCAGTCGGAATATGAAAGTTGGAAGTTGGCTACGGAGGGATACCCACACATGGAGGAATGGAGCGCAAGGAGAGAACTGCCCGATGGGAGGTATACACATACGAACCGGAAACAGTATTGATATCTTTACTCAGCAGGATAGCTGGTATGGCTATACTTTGGGTAAAGATTGCTAATACGTATTTCGTTCTGTACCGCCAGGGTATGATCATATGACGGATTCCACGGTTTCCTCCTCCTGTACTAAACATATAAACCCTACTACTACTGCTCTTTAACTTGATCTTAATTGCTCACTGCCGTAAGGATTTCTTTAAATGTCATATTTCATGCTGGGGATCCTTACCAGTTCTTTGTATCCAATCATCTGCTTGGTCCTTCTGACCTAATAATATTAATATCCTCGATTCTAGACGCTCATTTACTGATAATATTGAAGGATAGAGTGCAAATGATGCACAAATAAAAAGGGATACAGACCCTGATAGTTTAATCTCGTAAGCCAGATACTACCGCATTATTAACAGCCGATGAGTATGAGCGTATGTGCAAGTTAGTATCTTCTTAATTGAAATATCGGTCCTAGTCTGCTGTATGTTTGAGCACATATCTAGATCTGCCAGCCCTCAGTTATGGAGGGTGTTGATAGCGTGGTATTCTTAGCCCAATGCCAAGAAGTATCTCTTCATATAAATTAGTACTGTGAGATACCTTCGTCGGCCAAAGAGCGGTACAACACCACGTGGGGAAAGCTAACCAGCTTCAGCGGCCTGGGGTTGACATCCTCTCTCGAAACACCAATTTCAGGAGCTGCAATCACCTACCCGCCAGCTCATCAACCTCTCCCATTTAGCACTACGACCAACACTTACCATCCGCATCTTATCTCGACCAAATTCTCGTCTATACACGCCAATTGGGGGCTGCTTGAGCTTACGAAAGTACCATGTCGACAAAGGCTCTTATTTTGGTATGAAGTTGCTGTCAGGCCTTAGCCATCCTCGAAGCCTCGAAGCCACGAAGCTAATAGCGCCATGATAGGTTGGAGGTTCCCAACGAGGGACTAGATTCAGGCCTCTTTCGCTCGATCAACCAAAAGTACGCTATCTCTATCGTTCGTATGAAGAACTCAGCTAACGCCTGTCCTTTCGACTGTAGCCCCTCTTCGACGTCGCTGGCCATCCCATTATCTGGCACTGTTTGACCGCTCTCACCAAAATCGATGTAAAGGAGGTCTTCCTAATCGGCTACTATGATGAATCTATCTTCCGTGATTTCATCAGAGACTCTTCCAAAGAATTCCCTCAATTCACCATCAAATACCTTCGCGAATACGAACCTCTAGGAACCGCCGGCGGTCTCTACCACTTCCGTGATGTTATCCTCAAGGGCTCTCCTAAACGCTTCTTCGTTCTCAATGCCGATGTCTGCTGCTCTTTCCCGTTGAAGGAAATGCTTCAGATCGCCGACGACCGTGAGGCTGAAGCCGTTATTCTGGGCACTCGGGTCTCAAATGAGGCAGCCTCCAACTTTGGTTGTATTGTTTCCGACCCAACAACGAAACGAGTTCTCCATTACGTAGAAAAACCAGAATCTCACATCAGCAACCTGATAAATTGCGGTGTCTACCTCTTCGGTAGCTCAATCATCTTCAAAATTAGGAAGGCAATGGAGATTAAGGCAGACCGAAGAGCTTCGGACCCCTTGTACGACCCTAGCGAGGAAGATGGCTCAGATAATGTCCTTCGTCTTGAACAAGACATCCTTGGGCCCCTCGCTGAAGAAAAGAGCTTCTATGTCTACGAAACTCGCGACTTTTGGCGACAAATCAAAACGGCTGGGTCGGCTGTTCCAGCTAACGCCCTGTACCTTCAGAAGGCTCATCAATCTGGCGCCGAGGACCTCGCAGCGGCAAGTACAACCATAATTCCACCAGTTTACATCCACCCAACTGCCACTGTCGACCCAACTGCGAAACTCGGACCAAACGTCTCGATCGGCCCCCGTGCCCATATTGGCGCTGGTGCTCGTGTCAAAGATTCTATCGTCCTTGAAGACGCTGAGATCAAGCACGATGCTTGCGTTCTATACAGCATTGTCGGGTGGAATGCGAGAATCGGCGCGTGGGCGAGAGTCGAGGGCACACCGATATCAGTTAATCAGCACTCAACGACAGTCCTTAAGAATGGTGTCAAGGTTCAGTCTGTTACAATTCTGGCGAAAGACTGTGTCGTCCACGACGAAATTAGGGTACAAAACTGTGTTTGCTTGCCGTATAAAGAGTTGAAGAAGGTATGTTTGAAGCCAATCTTATTTTTTTTTGTGCGTGACGCTAACCCACTTTTCTTCCCTTAGGATGTCGTCAACGAGGTCATCATGTAAAATCACGTACATATCTGAACATATAGATTGGGATATTCATGAAAGCCATGGATAAAGTTTTTTTTATGATTCATTTGTATTACAACTGATACTCTTAATGGCCAACACCATCTTGCTCTAATTGTTATTAAACTCGTGATAATCGACGAAATCGAAAGAAAAAAGAATCCCGAGTGGATATGTATCAACTCCTTATTCGTCACCCACCCTAACTGTCCCTCCTTTTTACTCGGTTTGCCTCGGGACCCAAGGGACACCATCAACCCTATCGGCCGTCAACCCCTCCTTACCAGGATTGTTCCACCCCCTAGCTCTCTGCTTTTCATAGCTCACCATCCTCAACCTCTCTGTTTCCCTACTAGTCAAGGCCAAATAAACCTCTGCGAGAACCGCGTGTAAAACAAGGCACACCCAAACCGCCATTCCGAATCCCAGCTTGTACCCCACGCTAGCTTCCTCCACTCTTCCATCCGTCAAACCCTGAATCGCAATGTTTTTGTCAGGCAAAAGCATTCCCTTCAGATCAATGCAACCCGGATATCTCGCTCTGAACGCCATCTCAGCCGCAAGTGTATTATTCCCGTTGATGAAACCGAATTCCAACTCTTTGCATGATACACCCATCCAGTATGTCCCCATCTGATTGATAATAGTAGCGGCAATAAGCATGACGAATCTCATTGTGATAATAACTCCCAAATAAGCCCAAGCCCGGATCATCCACTTCCTATGTTGCTCGATCTGTAACTTCTTGATATTGTAATACCCAAGCAACAAACTCGTTGTAGTCATCGTAGCCAATACATAAACGGCAGCTTGAGTCTCAACACCACCACCGAACGCACGACGGGCGATCATGAGTGCTCCAGCGTTACCGGTAAGGATTAGGAGTATGATTAGATATCCGTTTAAACGGTGGAGAAAAAGTGCTTTGTAACGGATTACGGGAATGAATTGGAAGAAGACCAAAATTCCGGCGGGGATGACGCAGGCGAGATGGATAGTGATTCCCAAACGATAGATGGAAAAGTTTGAGTACCAGTATTTTTCGGAGAGGAGGGTGGATTCGAAGAAGACGCCTTCGATGTTGAGGTACGTTACGCGGGCGGCGCAGAAGCCTAGCATTGCGCCACAGCATATGAACCCTGTATACCAATTGTTAGAATTTGTGGATTGTAATAATTATGAATGATACTATAGGGAATTTGACATACAGAAAGTGAAATTGTAACCCTTGCGGAAACCGATTGGGTGGTAGAACCTTCTGGCGATACGGACGAAAAGGTTTGCATCGTCGGCCACATGTGATTGTGAGGATGAGGGTAGACTTTTGGATATCGAGGATCGATCCTGGGACTGAACCTCGAAGCCACCTTGGCTGGTATTATTATATCTAGTCCCCATTGTGTAATTCTTGAGTGGGAGACGGCCTGGGGTCATAGCCAGGTTACAATAAGATATTTAGTAGCTACTAGTAGTGTATATCTTGATTGTATCTCTGTGAAAGGTCGGATGTGATTGATATTGAGAATTGTTTCTGTGCCAGCACTAGAAATCAAAAAAGGTATTGAATAATTAAACCTAGGCAGATTAGGGAGAATTATCCTAGGTCCGGATATGAAAGGCTTTTAAATTTTTGGTTGGGATGATTTGAAGTCCAGAGAAACATGTTGAAGTCTAGATACCAATACTTTATATATGTATACCCTCTGTGATACATTAATTAGCCCTTCCATAGAATATATTCAGTTAGCCTCATGAATCTAATAATATTAATTACTTGCCTGCCTATAACGGGCCCGAAGCTAACTAAAACAAGCTTTCAAAAAGCATAGACACCAAATACCCGGAGCGTCGACTTCGCTCGTCAAGGCCGTAGGAAACATACGTAATCGCCCTTCAGACGGTGCATTCACAGGTTCGTACAAAGTTTGGAGTACAAGCACGAGTACCCCATGTTTAATGTTGCCCAAACGTTTAAACGCCTCGGGGATCTTGTAATTGGGGCTTGGAAACGGTGGATGGTATCACAAGACAGACATGCATGAAAAAAGCAAGTGTTACGTACGTGTTCGAGGCTTTAAGTGACCAAACAAAATATGCCACTTTTGATAGAATATCCGATCGGTATCGAGTTCTCATAGAAATCTTCGGCTTTGGGGCCGATGAGCTCGCGCTCGCCAATATGTTTGAAGTTCCTGCATTGCATTCTCGAATCGAGTCTGAGACTTCTGGATACAGTCTGAACCACCTTCAGACCGTCGGCTGCACATCGAGATTCTAGCTCGCGGTCATGTCGCACACATGGAAAAGAAAAGAAGCGAGCGGCGGGCCTTCGAACAGTCGTTTCGAATATTCGAAGAGAATTTAATTTTCTACGAAACACCCATAAGTCGTGAATTTTCCCCTGCGTTAGTTAGCTTAGAATCGGGAACATCCTGCACCCCTTCAACTTCCCTCAGAAAGATCCTGAAACCTTCCATTTTGTGTTGCCAACTGTTACACTCGCTTATGCTACCTATTCTGGATTAGACACCACTACTTGATTAATTACTTGCTTTGATTCGAGGTTATGATTTTCATGTCTTCGAAAATTGAAGCTGCGGACGCCGACGAGGCGGATCTCGGACACTATGCTAAACTCTGATTATTCATGTATGTTGTAAAGTATTTCGGCGAGTCGTAGACTTTGCAAGTTGGCATCGGCATCTGATAACTGCACATTCGAATTCTGGCACTGCACTTCGGAATTAGTTCAAGTGCAAGCAACAGTACTGTTGGCTATCATATATGCGATGCAAAGCCATTATATTTGATATATAACCGCAGATTATAGATCTATAGATAACTTAGGCGATAGGATCGATCTTCGAGATCTATAACCGGCGGAGCTCAAGCCTTAATCCAGTGTTCACCAGCCCATACAACTGCAATTACAATAATCCCCCCGAAGGCTCAATATCCTCCCGAACGCTTGCTACAGCCACAAGCTTACGTATATTACGGCTTGTATTGCGCATCCGCGACCACTCTTCCTCAAAAGTTGAAAATCGGTAAATTCTTTACATAATAAATTTAAGGTTAAATCCAGCCTTGGCTCGGCTCGGCAGCCATGCATGAAGCCATTTCTTCCCCTCCGATTCACCAACGACGAGACAGCTTTTACTCACCCCCCTCATAAAATTTCTCGGACAGCGAGACAGTCGTAGGTTGTTCTTACGGAAGCAATTAAGCTTAACCATTGTAGTGTCTTGAACTCCGGACCCTAGTACGTACGTAGTCGTCAGTATCAGTCCGCAGGATATCTTCTTTTGGGCCCTTCAAAGCGACGGACGAGCTAGCTAGCTGGCTAAGCGAAAAACAAAAAAAAAATGCTTACGAAAACATCTAAGGCTGACTATGCCGTAGGTTGAAGTCTGGTTTTCGTTCGCTGGACGGCTCTCTCCGCGGAATCGTAGAGAGCCTTCGTCACCCCTGCGCCCTTCTTCCTGCAAGGATGTCTTAATTGCCCTTTTATTGACGGTTGAGGAAGATTTACGGACGTCGAAAGAGAGTTTTATCTCGCCTTGAGTGAAGTAGATGATTCGCAGGGTCTTAAGATCGGGGCAAATTAGAATATAGGAATATTGTATACATGTACTAAAAATGACAGGGACACAAAGTCTCCACGTACCAGTACATCTCAATTTTATTCGGTTACGCTGAGGGTATATACTCATGTGTAAGTATCTATAAAGTAGTATAAGTATCGGCTTCGGAACTATTGGTATATATCCTATAGACCTTCAGAAAACATATGTATACCCTCCCCTTCAAGATTCATGATTCAATTGAATATAAATACGTGTAGACATAGCCAGCTGGCCTGGCCAGCCGAATCACTACAGACGCAACAAAAGTCTGATCCTTAAATTCACCCAAATGCTCCCTACTAAATATTTAGGATTGGAATAGATAAAGTTGTAAAATTAATATTGATCAAGACACCAATGCAATGCAAAGGCTGGTCAGCCCGGCACCTCAAAAAGTGGCAGTCAGCTCAGCCCTAGCACATGCCACGCCGCCAAGAAATGACGAAAGTACAACATTTAACAACACGAATATCAATGCCTTGGTTGTTCAGCCAGCGAAAACTTGATTCTCTACTGCGGTATACGCCCCTATTGGCTCTGAGATTTCCATGCCGGGTTTATACCAAGGTTTTGTGTCCCATATCCGGACCTCGGTCTAGATCTATTCTGAAGTTTTCCTCTTCTTAAGAACACTATAATACTATCGGGCTGCACACAGTAGATTAGATCTATAGACCTACGAGCTAACTACTCAGTTGATCGAATAAGGGCCCACTAAGCCTGAGAAGATCTAGATCAAGACTGACACAAGAGAAGCCATTGCGGAGAATAAGTTTCTGGTAATACTAGATCGACATGGAGGCATAAGACTGGCACATACGGGTATACCGCTGAGCAGAATTGGCAAAAAAAAAAATCAACTAATTGACACCAAAATTACACCATGTCTCTTTACTTGACGGGAAAACTGACGAAAGTCAATTGATCAACTAACATCATATCCCCTGCGGGGTCGACACGCTAGGATCCCATACTAGCTCAATTGCAACAGCTTTTACTGTTCAACGCATTCCGAAGCCTGGCTTGCGTGTTGAGACCGTCATATCTTATTGGCGTCTTTCACTTCTTGGCACCTTCCAAGTCCCAAGATTCATGCATTTGCAGAACTCACAATTAAATTGAAGAGTAGAGCTACTAAAGCTGATATTTTCTTCACATGCATTTCCAACCGTACAAAGAGTTAATTTATGATCGGGTTCCATTGAGGGATTTTTATGACGTGCGTATAGGAACTGGAATGGTTTTCGCTTCTACATATGGGTGTCGGCCCGTACTACATTGATCGGTCGACTCCACATTCCGTCGATGCATTGGTATGTGCAGATACTCTGCAGCTCAGCCGTGTTTATTACCTGAATAGGGCATCGCTTATGCCCCTTCCCCGCGATCTGGGCTACACCATACTAAGCACTGATCACGATTTACATTCTGTTGATGCATTGTATACGTACGGTCTGCTTATCAGCCGTGTCATAGTGCAATTGTGTGCGAATGTGTCGACATGTCCGAGTGCGATTGGAAGCTTTAGCTTACCAGATATTTTCAGCCCTAGGACTTTCAAATTTCAAAAATGGAAATCTTATAGGTTTTCGATTTCAGCCTTTCTTGCCGACCATGTCTTGATACGACAGAAAACTTCCCCTCATTTCTCTCTCTCATTTTGTCTATAAAAGGGTCGCCGGTCGCCATCGAATACTCTCTTTCTTTCAATCAGTCCACTCAAAATCTAAACCGACAGTTATCTTTCTACAATCTGATCTACCCCCACCTTGAATATATCTAAAAGTCAAATCTCCTACAATCAATCAAGATGTCTTCTACCCTTCAAGATCCAGCTGTAAGTGAACTGCATACATATTCAACTTGCGAAATTACTTAAGAACTTTTACTAATTCCAAAACGTCACTTGCTGTTCCATTTTGAAGGTTTACTTGATCCAACCAGTCCACCCTGACAACGAGCCAGGCTCCAAGTCTGTCAGCGGCGACAAGGCCACCAAGGTCACCTTCATCAACAACCGCGCCGGCTCAGTCCAAGTCTGGTGGCTCAACTACGAAGGAAAGCGAGTTTCATACGGATCCGTTGCTGGCAAGGGTGGTGTCAAGGAACAGGATACCTATGTTACCCACCCATGGGTTGTTGTCGATGAATCCAACCAATCAGTATTGGGTATCTACCACCCAGGTGCTCGTCCAGGACGCATCATTCTGCTTTAAATGAGCTACTTATATAGCTATAGCGGGAAACTCGGAGACAGGGATTACTTGGAGCTTAGCTCATACCATTTCGAGTTTATGTATTTAATTGTCACCAGCTATTGGCAGAATTCTGTTGCAAATGATTTATACCAATGAGAATCAGCAATAGAACAAGATAACACAAAGTATCCTGTCAATTGATCAATTCTTCGGATCGTGATGTTCGTAGACAAGTCATGCTGACTATGTCGTTTAATTTTTTGGGATGTGAAAATCCTTCATGCGGATACCTAATTAACAAGGCAGCAGCTTCCATCTGAACTAGAGTTGTGACTAACAGAATTTTCTTGTATTAACTATCACAGAGCTGTAAAGTTCAGGTCCTTGTAGACTTTTGAATTTCAAATGTAATATTAATGTTTCCAGGATATCTATATTGTTCGAACTTTTTTTATAACAATATTTCTCAATCGTTGAATAGTCAATGCCAAAGTTGAGGCCCGCTTCGACATAAGTTCTGATTTGGCTAACTATTGGGTATATATCGATATATCCCTCATCGATCTTTTTCAGGATATCACAATTGTGATATCTGCACGTCATCAATCATTCTATTGAACTCAAGACCATCCGGCATGCATGCCAAGTAACAAATTTAGCTGCAGGATGCCTTACACTCCTCACTCAGTCCGTCACTACCCACATATGCATCCACATACGCGCGTCATTTTAGAATTGTTTAGCTTCACTGACTATTGCAGTTACTTCAGAATATTACTAATCATAATACATGTGTAATTGTTTAAATACCAATATTATAGTATCCTAATCCAAATATATACATATATAAAGCTGCAGCTACCACCCCTCGTGATCTCATATTGTAGACGTATATCCACACCACTTCCATCCTCTACACATTAATCTGATGCAACCAAACCTCTTGCTCCTGCCTCGCCGAATATATACTATTGAACAAAATCTCCTGCATCTGCTTAACCCCAACGAACAAGACATTCCTAGCCACAAACCACCTGATCCCCTCCGAACAGGGTGGACTCGTCAGACTACCTTTATACGTCCAAAACTCATTCAAAAAATTAACCTCTGCCAATGCAAGTACAGGGTTAAAATTCTCGATCGGAATACGGGTTTCTGTATCCTTGAATCTCACTAGCGGCGGTAGGTTTGAGAAGAATGGGGAGACGGTGTTTCCGGGGTCTATACGAATTGCTACCACTGCACGTGGTTTCCCCGCAGAGCTGACATGGACGAGGTGGAGTTCTGCTTTACTGCGGTCGCCGGCTACGGAGTGATCTGCTGGGGCGTGGATGTGCCAGCCGGTTAGGTAGACTGTTTCGTTCATGCCGTTTTCTTCTTCAAATGTGAAATGGGGTAGTTGGGAGAAATCATCTTTGGGATGGACCAGGGTTACGGCTGGACCGTATCCCCAGTTGTGTAAGGAGGCGTTGTAAGTATCGGAATAGTGGAAGTAGGGACGGTGGTTTAGGGAGAGGCCTTGAGTTAATGATAATGGGATTGGAGATTGCTGGGTGCCGATTTGGCATAGTTCGAAGCCTGAGTTTTTACATATATCAGTATCAACCTTTCAAGGATTTTATGGTAAGCAAAAAGCTTACTATCCGATAACCGGCCCCAATCATAACTAGCTTCGTACGCCCATGTGACATTACCACCCGGCTCAGCACGTTTCCGTAGACGGTCTTCTTCATGATGTAGGTGGTCCGGACATGCTAGAGTCTGGAATATAAAGAGGCCGTATGCGGCTATTGAAAGAATTGTTTGCATGGTGGGCTAAATGGAATAAAATATACGTAACGAAAAAGAATGGTCTAAAAGAATCAAGACCTCTTGGAAAAAGCTTGACCTTAACGCAAAAAAAAATGGCAAGAAGTCTCGTTGCAGAAATTGGTGTGTAAATATGCTACCTGATATTTTCCCCCTCGAGGGGACGGTTATTATATACTCCCTGCATACCTCCTAAGAAAGACAAAATCCAGTGACTTGCATTCGGCGAGGTCTACGATAATCTTATTACGCCCAGAGCTTAACGGGATGTTGAAGAGAGTTTTGCAATGCGACAGTTTTTTCTTGTAGGGAGTGCTTCATTCTTTTTCTTCCTCCTCGGGCCAAGCTTTCGAGATGACTGCCTTGAGATTATAACATCTGCGCCTGGAAGGAAAAGCGTTGTTTTGTTGGAGGGACTGCAGGAAATTAGGAGTCTTGGCGTCAAAAGCCCTGAAGATCGTAGCCTGGAAAGGTTGAGTTTAAGGAGATACTGGCGCTGGGCGAGCTGGGCGGTTAACTTTTGTTTGGTTAGGATATTGAAAATGGAGTTACGATATTTCATCATGATGATACGGGAGGAGAATATTCCGGTCGGGTCTCGGGCAGTGCTATGCCGCGTTCTAAGCTTAAGATCTTATATTACAGAGAGATTTTGAAGACATTTCGGGATTCTGGCTTTGTATTGACGATTGTTTTCTTTATTAGATCGGTGAAGGTTGACTAATTTATGTATCTTCGGCTAAGTAGTATAGATGTCTCTTATTATATTTCTATTTGGTATCAGTCAAAATCACTTGAGTATTGACAAGTTAACTTTTTTGTTGAAGCGTAACGTATGCCAAATTAATATCTGTATTAGATTGATATCATGATTGATTCTAGAAATTCTAATACATCCGTGTATTTATCTAATAAGGCCCTAGGCTTAGGTCGCATATACCCTTGGTGATTATACTTAATGCCCGAGTATTTCTAGCTTCAAATACCAAATTATCATCTTGGATCAATCAATATATAATATCAACAGTGATCTGAAGAACGACGTCCCACAAGTGCAAGGCACTTCACGAACCTACCTTGTTGCATTTATTGCGTTGCCAACCGCCCCAAGATCCGATCGGAAAGCACGCCGAAGCACGTATGATCCTCAGCCTTGGCATCCTTTTAAGAGATCTCTCCCTGCCTCTTGTGCAATTGCCATTGATATCCTCAAATCACTTTTCAAAATGTCCGTCAACCCTTCAGTTGATCATCAAGTGCACTCCAATAGCACAGCCTCCGAATCGTCCCCTTTAATCCAGCCACCCACTGACGTACCGCCTGCTGGCGAAGTCTCGCGTGCAAGGCTATGGTTTATCCTCGGCGCTACATGGGTATGACTACCACTGAGTGCAGCTGAGTTGGCATTACATGATCTTCAATTGTAAACTAATTACTATTGAAATCGTCAATTTAGGTCGGCGTTTTTCTGGCTGCGCTTGATTCGACGATCATTGCTACCTTGTTAGGTCCGATATCTAATTCGTTTTCATCGTTTTCAACGATATCGTGGGTTGCTAGCGGGTATTTGATTACAAATTCGGCGTTCCAGCCGTTGTCGGGTCGGTTGACGGATATATTTGGCCGAAGGGCTGGATTGATTGCTGCTAATGTCGCGTTCGGGACGGGGACGTTGATGTGTGGACTTGCGAAGGATGAGAGTGTATTGATTGCTGGAAGATTGATCGCGGGTGCTGGCGGGGGGTGCTTGAATGCTATGTTAGTATACCTCCTGTCTTCATGCATTTTGATCTGTTTGATATAGGTGCTGATGTGAGGAATAGTGCAACTTTCGTTGCTTCTGATCTTGTGCCGCTCCGTCGTCGGGGACTCTATCAAGGCCTTGGGAATCTGATATTCGGTCTTGGTTCTGGTCTGGGCGGATGGATTGGTGGTCTCTTCAACGACTCGTCATTGGGCTGGAGATGGGCTTTCCTGTTCCAAATTCCGATAATCATTGTCTCCGCAATTGCAGTCGCTCTCCTAGTCGACATCCCGATCAGGAATACCTCAGAGGGCGCTCTCCAACGAGTCGACTTCCTAGGCGCTATAACTCTGGTATCCTCCTTAATCCTCCTTTTGGTAGGATTAAACACCGGTGGCAGTATTCTACCATGGACCCACCCACTAATACTAACAACTATCCCACTGTCCCTTGCCATCTTCGTTCTTTTCGTCTGGACTGAATCCAGAGCAAAAGAACCAATCATTCCCGTCCGCCTTTTCAAGTTACGTACAACATGGTCTGCTTGTCTCACAAACTGGTTTTTCGTAATGGCTATCTACGCATTACTTTTCTACGGACCACTTTATTTCCAATTACAGGGCCATTCGGCTACAGAATCCGGTCTTAGACTTCTTCCGAACGCTGTCGGTCTATCCGTAGGCTCATTGTCTAGCGGGTACATCATGCGACATACTGGAAGATATTATGGCCTGGGAATATGGATCAATACAGCTTTCGTCGGTGCCATAGCATTGATTACAACATTCACGCTTAAAACTACGGATTTCCCACAGTATCTAGCATACTTCTTCGTCGGCTATGGGTACGGCGGTATGTTAACGGTTACATTAATCGCTTTGATCTCAAGCGTAGATCACGATTTCCAAGCAGTCATAACATCAGCAAGTTACGCATTTAGAGCAACGGGTAGTACGATTGGTGTCACAGTTGCCTCAGCCGCGTTTCAAAATGTGCTGAAAGGTGAACTGGAAAGGAGGCTAGGTGGTGGAGGGCCGGAGGCAGAGGATGTTATTAGAAGAGTTAGAGAGAGTTTTGAGGAGATATGGAAGATACCGATTGAATGGAGGAGCGAGGTTTTGAATGCGGAGATGGCGGCTTTGAGGTCAGTGTTTTTGGTGGCGTTAGGATTGGGAGGGATTGGATGGATTGCGGGGAGCTTTATTGGGCATCACAGGCTGCATAATACCTTGAATAGAGAAGATGTGCATGAAGAAGAAGAGTAGAGTATGATATTTGGTAAAGTAAATACAGGTAAGATTAAAGGATTTACATAAGTAGGAGGTGCCTAGGTTATTTTTGGTTAAAAGCAGATTGAAGCATACATAAAGACTTAAAAGAGTAGCAAATTATTCCCTTCCAAATGAGCATCTTTTGATAAAACAGTTTCCTCGAGATACAATCTAAATACTTGAATCCATGCTATCCCCAAATATTAAATCCAACGCCAGATACATAAACCACAATTGCAAATTTGAGTTAACGGGGTCATCAGAGTAGTAGCTACAAGACGATCAACGTCGAGTATATATCCCAGCTGATTTCAAGACTCTTGATTCTGCTCAACATTCTTCTTTGGTCTATTCGGCGTCCACCCCACGACATTGCGCAAAAGGTCGTCCACAAACTCCGGATGTTCCTTATTGTTGACTTGCTTTGTCGCATCAATGCATACTCCTTGATGGGATGTTTTATCAGAGCCGGTTTGTTGGGCGACGAGGAAGCAAGAGAGGCCCTCGGCGCAGAAGATCTGTTTGGTTGAATCACAGGTTTCTATACGGTACAAATAATCATATTAGTTTGGTAAACCAGTTTATGAGGAAGAGTTATAGTTAATTTGGTTTGGAGGGTGTGGTATACGTACGAGCTAGTTGGGCCACCTGGACATTAGGTCTAGGGTCGGGGTGTGCTAAGTAGATGAAGACCTGGAGTCAGTATCCCTATACCCTAGTCGCAGTCGCTTATATAGAATGCTGAAGAGTTTAGAATGGCAGTTTACTTACTTGAAACCTTCTTCAGTTTCGGTTCCGGTTTAACTTTCTCGGTAGGAAGAGCGGTAGCAGCCGATAATAAGAGAATAGTGGGGAGTAGGAACTTCATTATGATCGAGGTTCGTTTCTTTTCTGTCCGTCAATTTAAAACGAGTTGGAAGCGAAAGCCTTTAGGTAGTGAATATATGAAGCTCTTCGACGGTGGGTAAATGAGTGTGCTGTGGTTCCTTAAACACAGGTTCGTCGGTTAGTTTAATTGAGTCGATATGGATATATGTATGCTGAGTTACAGACAAATATATTTAATAAGGTAGAAGCTTTAAAAACGACGCCATTCTACCTGACTGTATTTATAAAAATCCCACTCGGATCACGGATTATAAAATTATTCTCTATTCCTCAGGGTCCACTGTTCAAACGGTTTCAAACCGGTCTTAGGTATGTGCATTCCTCATGCCTCAAAAGCTACAACGTCGATCAATCACTTGAGCATTCAAGGCAGTTTTTATTCGGCTTCCAGAATTCCTTCGAGTTTTATCTAGATCTGGAGGTATGAAACGTTGGTGTTTATTGTTTAACGCCGATTTTTAAAGCATTCCTCGAAAAAATTGCCAGAAGATCTTATCCCGCTTGCTCAACAAATTTAAGGTGTTATGGTCCCTGGATTTTCTTGGCCAATACCTAAGTAGGATAAATGGTTCAGGTGATTTGCAGATGTAATTTACTCGACACCTAGCCAGGACTCGAGGCTACTCGACGCTGTGGGTCAAGATTGTGGTATACATGTATACATGTAACGTACGACTTTGAGGTCGAGATAAAGGAATTGGCTTGGCGATAGACCTCACAATGCAATGGGTATGTAATCTCTGGAGTTTACATTGTTTTAGTCAGCAACCATAGCTGTGATGTGCATGTTTGTGGCTTTGAAATTCATATATGAGAACCGAGTTATTGCATTTCTTTAGTTATAAGGTCGGTATAACGAATGATGATCGATAGTAGCATTTGTGGGCCCTTCAAATACAATGACACAGTACTGTGATATTTTCCAATGTAACATAGACCCATTAATTTAAATTTGGGAGTAGTCCCACAATACAATATAATATCTCGCATAGAATCAACTTGAAAGCTGGAACTAAGCTAAGTATATATCTGTCAGCATCATCTTTAGAATTAGTTATGTGCTTACAGTCTAATATTAATTCAGGCCCGTCGACGTCCTAGGGTTTTCAGAGATTCGTCCGAACTTGTGGTGTATGTTAGACAGCCAAGCCCTTGTCAGCCCAGGCCGAAAAAGCTTCGTTATCTTGTCTCCCTGCACCCTGCATACGCATGCACCCGGCCTTGTTGACAAATATCCAATGTTTTATCCCTTGATTTATGAACGAACTACAAACCCCACTCCACTCCCTCACAGAAATAATTTGAAATCAAGTTATCGTTGAGTCGATACTCGTGTTTTGGGGGGGCTTGATAAGTATATTTCAGTTTTTTTCGCGGTTACTTCGGCGGTGACGCAAAATCTCTGGGAGTTAGTACCGAGTCGGCTGAGACGGCCAGCGTTTAAACTTCTCGTCGGCTGAACCGGTTCTAGAATGTGATCAAAGGTATTGGACTCGTTTCTTTTCTTAAGGCGGTTCTTTATAGCTTGCGATCATTTTCTATAATGTTAATCAAATAAGTTAGAACATATTTAAGATGCCTTAGGGCTGATCAGCAGTGCCGTCAGGGCAAAATGCATGGCGAATTCGTGCATCGCGCCTTCTATCTGCAATCTCAAGGTTTGAGTACCTAAGTACCGATTTACTCAGTATTGATGCTATTGCGGAGATATGGTTGCGAAATACGAGCTTTTGTTCATTATACAGCGCGCGGCTAAGATATGATCGGATGGAAATTGACCGAGCTAATTTTGGCGGTATACTTTTCGACGTTATTAATATCACTTATTACAATATTATTAAATGCTGACTTGCATGTCGACGCTTTGAATGGCGAGGATGTTGTGTGTATCATACATGCCAGGCCCGGTTTGCCAACCAACTAGTTACAGCACCGGATGGCACGCGCACGGACATGGAGCTGTACTGAATGCATGCACCATATGCACAGATAAGGAAGATATTCTGGTAATTACCCGTTGCAGTAGTTTTATTCATGTCAAATGATCGCGACATTGCGTATTATAATTATGCATTCGTATTACCTCGCCATTTTTGCGGGAAACTGGCACAGATATTGTAATCGTGAGGCTGGCTGAGAAGATGAATTTGTGTATGGGTCGCGTTGGAGCTAGGTAGAAAGCTAGAGCTATCGGATATTACAGCATGGATGTACATTTGACATCCAACCGAAACTCGAATTGAGATTGAGTCCGAGAACAAAGATCGTTCAGAGAATCGAAAAGAAAAAAAAGAGGTTTAACCCCGAAGTTCGGATAACAGAGTTTATCCGTCTTAATAATCAGCCGTTCTACCGGTTTCCGTCCCCTGTTGGCGTAGTAATATCTATTATTCGCTCTAGTTTTGTATGCTTTGCATCACATCATGAGAATTTCAAATATCGCAAATAGCCACAGCCACCACGGCTTCGCCATCCGATCCAGAGCATCCACTTCAATTGTCGGTATTGGTGTGAGATCTATAAATCTCCGGGTTATTCCCATTCGAAGTCTTTCTTTGAACATCCAGACTCGATCACTATCATCATCACACACCCTATCAACGTCAAACCCAAAGCCATTAAGCTATCTACCCCGCCTGTTCTCGTCAGCACCACTATATAAAACTCAACCCCGCCATTCCGCCACAATTTCAAACTTCGCCAAGATTCGGTCTCCACTAAATCCGATCACACTTTCTTCGCTCCCCTTCATCGGACACTTCTTTTCGACGTCGACAAAAAAGACAGGGATCGATTCAAGAGATATGGCTGGAGCAGGTGAAAGTTTTCCCGTTGAGAAGACGGACCAGGAGTGGAGGGCTGTTCTTTCGCGAGGTAAGATTTTCGGCTGGCCCGCATGACATCATGCACCCTGCATTGTCACTCAAAAACTCTCCCGGCCAATATGGCGGATACGAGTTACACAGACGAGCATATTAAATTCTAACACTGAATATAGAACAATTCCGTATACTCCGTCAAAAAGGCACAGAGGCACCAAACTCTGGTGAATACGACAAATCCTTCGACTCTGGCACTTACAATTGCGCCGCTTGTGATTTCCCACTCTACAAATCAACCACAAAATTCAAGAGTGGTTGCGGATGGCCTGCATTCTACGAAGGTATCCCCGGTGCTATCAAGAGAAACGAAGACGTTAGTTTTGGAATGGTGAGGACCGAGATCGTATGTTCCAATTGTGGAGGACATCTGGGACATGTGTTCAAGGGAGAAGGGTATTCTACTCCGACAGACGAGAGACATTGTGTCAATAGCGTCAGTTTGAAGTTGGAGAAGGAGAAGGAGTAATTCAGATAGTTTTTAACGGTGGTAATTGTTTTGGATACTATCCCTCGGTTTGGCTAGTCTTTTTGTAAATTGATGATGCTTAGTTATGGTGGTGGGGTTTAGCGTGGAGTCTACTCGAGAATACAAGTTACGTCGGACAAAGTTAACACTTTTAATTATAAACCGTTCAACACCACTCCGTTTTTTATATCAAGATAAATTTGTGCATATGAATTGTAGCAGGGCGAAGGATTGTCATGAGTGCCGTGGATCTTGTCTATCTGATCTGGAATTAATAACGTACCCGAAACTCGCAGCTCTAATCTTTCATAGTTTAATACGAGACAAATGGTTTAATTTAACATCAGATTAGTATGCTTGATCCATTGATCTTTCAACCTCGAATATAACCTCTACAGCCGGCTTACGCTAGACTTCGGTTTCGAGACCAGCTTGCGCCAGGCATCCGGTACACAGCACCAGCATTTTGTCAGGAACTAGAACTTCAACCGGCAAGCTGACCGATAGCGACAGTCCATTTCAACCTCGGCAGCTTCCGGGCTGGGCGGCCTGTGGTACGGTTACACTCGTGCAGCAACGTCTGCTATGCGAGCGTATATCTTGCCAGATTCGACCGCAACACACAACATGCAACACCTTAAGGAGTATGCTTGTGACTGTCAATTAGGTAGCATTTTAAAATTTGTTCTAGGCACGAAGAGAGCGGTTTACTGGATGATACACTCTCCTACCTACAGATATTACAAACTTTATGCCAATATCATGTCATCCTGAAGCTATGGTAATATTAGCGAGTGGATGAGTCGTATTGCTCTTTGTGAACAACTTGAAAATCCGATCTCACGGCTGTTCTATGGAATCGTTAAAGGGATAGTAGCGCGCGCTGGTTGGACGGCAGGGCTGGTCTCACATGCCATAATTTGGCGCCGTTGTCCTTGTGTTAGATATAAAGATTCTGTGGCCTGTCGAGTGGACGAAGCCGTCTAATGACTCTCCTCTCTTAGTAGTGTTCGTGTGGGTTCACCTATAACACAGATATTCAAATCACTATCGATATCATGAATCCTCAGATACAAGCCTACATTTCAACTTTTCTAAACATTTCAACTTTGTAGAAAATTCGAGGGCTCGCTATATTTATAGTAGTCATGGGGCTCTACATTACGGAGATATGGGTATTTCTACTGATTTTATTACAATGCTCTACGGCCGCGAAACTCGAAATTCCTTATAGACCTAGGGCTGTTACTACAACAACAATTACAGATATAACGACACATTACTCGACATATAGGCCGTTCTGTGGATCTACTGCCACTGCGGGAGGAGAAAGCAATGGAGGAGGGGGGACCAATGGTGGAGGCAGCAATGGTGGAGGGGGTACTAACGGAAGTGGTGGAGGGGGTACCGGAACCGGAACCGGAACCGGCGGTAATGGTGCCGGTTCTATCAATCCAACTGGGAGTGGTAGTGAAGGAGGCACTGGTACTGGGTTTACTCCCACGGCAACTGGGTCTGGAGGTAAGATAATCATAAAGATTAGCATCCCAGCTAGACGTATATATGGTGTTGAACCTAACTATATTTGCAGGAACAACAGGCACGGGTACTAGTCCGCCAATATCAATCACATCCTCCCCAAGTACGACTCTAATAGCGACAGATCGCTTCCGCCTTGTGGCTACTGCAGATGATGGCTCGCTATCATATGTCGCTGTCAACTCTGCAAATTTTGCTGTCGTCACAGATAGCCCACCACCTTATTACTACAGGTATGATGAATT
This sequence comes from Arthrobotrys conoides, assembly GCA_036971725.1. Lineage (NCBI taxonomy): Eukaryota > Fungi > Ascomycota > Orbiliomycetes > Orbiliales > Orbiliaceae > Arthrobotrys > Arthrobotrys conoides. The sequence continues at coordinate 1,559,973 of JAVHJM010000006.1, forward strand.
TGGGGCCGTTAGGCAGCTAGCTGCCGACCCAAAAATCTTATACGGCGTCATAACATCCGATAGGAGAAGAGGCTTTCGGAAGAGCCAGTCACGTCTAGGGTACATTGGAGGCGCCTCTGTCGTTCCCAGCGGCGTGGTTGGCAATTTCCGAATTAACCTAGTGGATGCTGACGCCGATTCCTTTGAAATCCAAATGGAAGTTTCCGGTGTCTTGGCTGAGTTTGCGACTAACTGCACGTTCGGCGACGGTGGTCCGTTAGAGGCGTTGAACATCATCATGGGACTAGTACCCTCAGATCTAGGCTGTGTCCGCCTGCGTCTCGGCGGCTTCAGACCGAATGTCAATCCGTCAACGATAGGGTCTAGGACTGGAACTAGAGGGAACACTGGCACAGGTACAAGAACAAGTACAAACACAGGAAGCCCAAATACAAGAACTTCGCCGACTACCTGCAATACTCCAGTACCAGAAAATACCGCCCTCGAATGCCGTGGAAGCGACGACAGTATCGGCCATGCTGCTAATGGGCGAGAGTTCTTGCTTTGCCAAGGTGAAGCCCGGCTCTCTAGTTCAAGGTTACAGACCATAGACGATGTTGTATATCCGATTTGTCTATTGGAGTGCAGTAAAGACCTTCAATGCAAAGGATTTATATACGACTGGCCACAAAGCAAGTGCTTCTTACTGTCAGAAATTTCCGGGATTCCGATAATCAATTTCAACTATTACATGGGAATATTCAAGTGTAACGATTTAGCACCAACTACGACGCCCATAAGTTCGAGTTCGACCAACCGTGGCAACGACGGTTCAATTTCAAGCGATTCTAGTAGTAGCAGCGAAAGTTCAAGTCAGGACAGCAGTAGCAGCAGCACTTCACCTTCCGTTACTCCAGTTCCCAAGTGCTACAATTTCATAGAAGAAAATAACGACTGGCCCTGCGATAAGGGAGCCACTGAGGCGATTTCAAGCACAGTCATAGCAACAACTTCATCTACAGTCGCATATGCTGCAGCGTTTTGCTACAATACCGATAGTGTCTCGCTACCCGAGTCTGCAGACGTTACCGAGTGTCTCAATAAATGTATCGCTCTGGGACCGGACGGATGTAAGATGTTCGGGGTGGACAATACTGGCCAATGTAGCACTTTAGCTTCAGTTAGCGCCGCGCTTTGGGATGAACCTCAGAGCTATGTCAATACCCTTGTGGGGGGGATGCTTTGCGACGACTTTGGTGTTACGGGGGTTTGCTGGAAACCTGTGGCTTCCACGACTGGCTATAACTGCCCACAGGGCTATAGTATATTCATGTACTCTGGAGACGGCGACCAAGTAATGGATGTGTGCTTACCGCCAGCATTTGACTTTCAAGCTTACACCGACCCGCTAAATATGTGCATCCGCCAGTGCTTCTACAGTGGCACTTGTATTGGATTTTCTATCAATCCTGATCAAGGTCAGCCGGGTTGCGGACAATTTACGATGTCTGCAGAGCTTGACGTAGCATTAGCTATCATAGGAGATGGTGGGGTCCCTAACTTTGTCCTAGCATACGTGAGGTGTAAGGATCTAGTTAGCCTATCGACTTGCAACCTATACGTTGGCAACTATGCTTGGCAGCGATGCGAAACTTTTGCATCAATCGTGGAGGAAGAATTAGGAGATGGTCGGTCAGTCAGAATGTGCAAGTATGAAAACAGGGGGATATCATCTATCTATTCTACAATCAGTACATCAACCGCGTTGATTTGTGCGCAATACTGCGGCTTACTGGAGAACTGCGATGCTTTTAATTGGAATAAGGCTACGAAAGAGTGCAACGTCGGCACTGGACTAAATGCCGCTACAACTGCGCAGGTGGATATGAACATCATATCAGGATGGACTCTTTGTTCGCGCAGGACTGAAATTGCTTGTGTTAACGCCAATCCTATGGCAAGTCGAGCATGCGACGCTGATTCCACGACCGGTTTTGGATACGCCCAAGATGATAGGTCATTTAGAATCTGTACGCAGGCGCAATACACGGGAAGCACCCTCCTCGCACAGACAAACTTACTTGAAACCGTCACGCAGTGTGCTTACTACTGCACTGTACAGGGTACTGGGTGTACCTACTTCACATGGGACTCAGCTGCAAGCATTTGCTATATTTATTCCAATTTTGGAACGTTGAATGCGAATGCTCCTGCAGGCACCATGATTGGGTGGACTTTATGTGATGACAACAAGCCCGGTGTTTGCGAGACGGACTTTGAAGCAAATCGACTGGCCACGAGGCTTTGTCCTGATAATACGGCAGTGCTGATCCAGAGAACTACTGGGAGCGGGGATTTCGGTGACTATCGAATATGTCGGGATTCAACACTGACGGGTGAACTTGTTCCAGGCTCATATCCCGACACATCGGTAACACTTTTCAGGAGCTGCGAACTGCTCTGTGAACAGTTTATCCAGTGCTTGTTCTGGGCGATGGAGATTACTGATCCCGATGACCAGCGCGGTGTTTGCAACACTTATATTCGCCCCGGCGCGACCATATCTCGCGACGCTAGCGACCCTGGTGTGCTAAACATTGGCTACCCGCTGTGCGTTCCTGTAGAAGGGGATACAACTACCGATCCTACCTGTCCAGATCCGGCACCCTATGCGTCAATGCGCTGCTTTGGTGTTTATGGCGACATGGTTGGGCCGGGGCGATCTACCGCCTCTGATGGCAGGCTGTACCGCTGGTGTTACGGTCAGAGCAATACGATGCAGGCTGCAAATGGGGTTGCATTTCCACCCATCAGAACCTTTACAAGTATACCGGACTCAAACGGTTGCGTTGATAAATGTGCGGTTATAGCTGGTTGCGAGTCGTATATAGTAGACTACGACAGTCAGACTTGCGCACTCTACGGCGCAGGTTCGATGGGGACAGCTATTGCAAAAACCGGATTCGTTCAAGGATGGTTTATCTGTGACGAGGAAGGTGATCCTATCGTCTGCCCAAATTTTCGACAAGCAACCATTGGCTTCAAATGTGGTGATGGCCAATACTTCGAACGTATGGCCGCCGAAGCGTTTGAACTCTACATACTTTGCGGGCCAGGATCCGCTGTTGTGAATACTAATCTTAACAAAATCAACTCCATCACCATCCAAGGTGCTACCACAATCGAAAAATATACATACTGCGCTAAATATTGTAGCCTTACTCGAGCCGCGAGTAGTGCTTCAAATATTTGCACCTTCTGGACACTGGATGCCACGGAGACTACATGCACGATATACACTGAATTTGGCAATAACCAATGGACAGATACCGCGGGCGCGTACAGTGGATATCCTGTCTGCGACATGGGATACGTAGCGTCGTGTCCTTACCCGTCTGTTCCATCCAATGGTCAGCAGATTTGTCGGGGAGGTGGGGATGAGAGTACGGTTGTTAGCTCCAACAATAAGAGAGAGGCGGAGCAATGTTCAGGACAAGATCACATAAATAATAGCGGAGAGATACTAGTTGGTGACATGACTCTGGGGGGTTGCAGGAACGCTTGTTTTGATGATCCCTTTTGTAGTGGATACTTGTGGAAAGGGGTTAGTGATGACGGGACTCAAAAGGAATGTAAGCATGTCGCGATATTTTCGGATGTGTTTGGTGATGGGTCGATTTCGACGGAGTGGACTGTAGGATACATTACCTGTAGCCAGCCATAATCTTTAGGTCTTATAGCAGCCAAAGCGTTTTAATCCAAGACTAGGGCTTATAAGGTATGTACCTAGGTATATATTGAATCCTGTGGAGGTAATTGGTTTTTTTGTTTGATTCTGAAGGTGGCTGCATGGTTGTATAAATATGTTCATAAGGATCTATATCTTAAGATCTTCTACCTTGTTACTTAGTTGCTTATATATCATGAAAATTGCTACTGCTAAATTAAGTCTAAAAATTCTTCAGTACTTACCTAAGAATTTGTAAACCATTCGAGCCGGTAATACAGCGGAAATGTCCAATGTCGAGCTCGAGAGCAGACTGCAAGTTTATGTGTTGACTCATATAAAAATACAACAAGCTAAGCATTGAATCTGCCTTGGAATTCACCCTTTGGAAGCTTCCGGTGCCCATTTTTGCGGTTTTGGGCGTCATCCTATTACGCGAACTTGTAACGGCAGGCTTAGACAGAAAGTTCTCGTAGAGCGAATGAGCAGGGGCTCTTGGGAGTATAAAGCTGCCGTGTATTTGCTCTGACCGATTGTTTGGAGGGTCGGAGATACTGATATCGAGACATCGAGATATCGTTCTCTGCGGTGGTCTTCGTTCAATTGTTTATGCTTACACGCCTGCATTTTACCACACCAACACATATATACACTACCTGCTATACGATACCAGGATATCTTGAACTTATCACTCCGACACACTTCTTCTTCTTACTCTTTCGAACATATCACTTTCAAACCTATTCATTGTATCAATCTATACCTACCAAGATGCCTCTGTCAACCCTCCCCAACGAACTTCTCTCCCATATCCTCTCTCACGCCTCCCCTTCAGGCACCCGCTACAACTGCCTCCTCGTCAACCGTCGTTTCTACTCCCTCATGCTCCCAATTATCTACCGTTCCCTCCAAATCCCATTCATCAGCCACAACCGTCTAGTAACTTTTATCCGAACCGTTCGTCGCAACGCTTTTCTTGGTCCTTACACCAAATCCCTCTGTCTAGGCGAAGACCCATTCGACAACAAAAGAAGCGTGGAAAGAATCATCGGTAGCAACGACATCAACAAACTTTTCCCATTTTTGTCTAAAATTGAGTTATTCGCCATGACGTTCGAAAGAGGGATGTTGTATAGATTTTGGGCTTATTGTGCTAGAGCACCTTGTTTGGCGGAGGTGGTGGTTCATTATCCTGATTTGGTACCACTCGTGCAGCCTATCAAAGGGTTGAAAAAGTTGACCTGGAGTTTTACGGGGTGTTGGGGCAGTCCTGTGCTTGCATTACCGGAAGGGTGGGATGAAACGCGGTGGATTACGAAAAAGTGGTTGAAGAGTTTGGAGGCGTGTACGCCGGAGTTGGAGACTTTGGTTGTCGGGTGTGTAGGAAGAGAAGGGACTTGGGGGATTTCGGATAGGATTGGGTTGGAGGTCGAAGTGGCGAATAGGGGAGGGGAGATTGCACTTCCTAAGCTTGAGAAGCTTAGGGAGTTTGAGTGGAGGGAAGGAGAGGGGATTGCACCCGTTATTGTGTGGTGGGATATTGCGGAGGGGGTTTTACAGGAACATCAGGATCAGTTGGAGAGGGTTAGGTGGGAAGTGGCAGTTTTTGGGGGGCTACCCATTTCTGCTGAGTCTGAAGGGGTGATGTTTTGGAACAGGGTGAAGGAGATGAAAAATTTGAAAAGGTTGGAGGTGGCGTTATATCCTGGAACGCCGAACCCTTCGCAGTCTGTTGGGAGTACCGAAGCTTCCGGCTGGAATCCGCAAAGACATTATAATGAGTCTTATACTTTTATGTCAAAAGCGGAGGATTGGAATCCTAGAAGTCTTGAGGAGTTTAAAATCAGGATTTCGATTATTTCAGCTTCTACGGATTTGGAGAGGTTAATTCTAAAGCTTTTGGAGAAGGCGAAGGGGTTGAAGAGGTTTGAGATTACATTTGGAATTCCAGATTTCGGTGAGGAGGCGAGCTCTGGACTGGAGTTCAATTGCTGGTATTTTAATGTGGATGTTGTGGTACGTATACCGTTAAATCTTCAATTGTAACATGGCTATAAGAATCGATGATATGGCTAACTGTGGTTATAGACGGAAATAATCAAGAGCCTACCGCCATCGCTGGAAACACTGATCATTGACTTCGACGGCAAGCACGACGTTTATGATAAATATCGCCAGTATGAATTTGGGCCGATGGAGGACACGGTGGACAAGTGGGATGAGGATGGTTCTATTAGGCCTCAGATCAAAGATTTTGTTAGTCAAAGGCGGTCTATTCCGAAGAAACTTCTTTACGATAGAATGCCAGGTTTGAGGAAGGTTTATATTGGAAGGTATGGTATTGTGGATGGGGCGGGGGAGGTTGAGGCGGGGATGGCGGGGATGTCACTTGGGCACTAGTTGAAAAAAATATAGAGCGTTTAGTCGCATCGAAAGAAAATACATATTGTGAAGTACATAGAATTCTAGGGAATATAATACATGCAATTGAAGACCTGCTTTGCAAGCTAACGGTGAGAATTTTCGTTCATCTCCATAAATGCAAGATAGGTCTAAATGACTAAAATCGAGCGAAGATAAACACCAATCTTCCCTGAGAACGAATCGAAGTCCAACCTAAAATTTCAAATCCCAAACCACACTTTCCAAGGTCTTCCAGAACCCAATATCATAGATATTCTCCAGCTCGTGTATACTCTCAACCCTATTCCATACCAGGTGTTTATCAAGATATTCCATCTCCTCGGGGTTGACTATTCGGTATACGAGCTTGTCCGTCTGAACGGGCCAATTGTAGGCGTTAAGAGGACCTGAAGACGGCCATCGACCAGTGAAAGGGTTTCGAGCGGGATCCCGTGCCATCCAGACCTCATCAGCGGCTATGTCTTCTTTCCAGTCGCTCCACTTGAAGGTTTCATTGGTTGTCGTACCTGCCCAAAGCAGATAGCTAATAGAGGTGTTAGCAAAGGAATAGCTCGAGAATATTGGGGGAAGGGCTTACAAATGATACCCAGAGAATCCAACAGACATCAACCCAGTCATCATGCAGAGCAAACAGACGATGCCAAGACAGACGTCAAGGACTAGACACAGCATAAACTGATTGAAGTATAAACCCCATCCAACCTTCGACACATCGGTTCCAAGGGGCAGACTTTCCATTACCAATTGGTGGATCATGATAGATGTGAGATAAAATCCATAAAATAGGATAATATTTGTTGACATCAAGAAGGCAAAGAAGTATTTGACATTCTTATGACCGACGCAGTTGTTGATCCACCTTGAAACCAAGAAATATGTAATTAGCACCAAATCGAATCTGAATTGGATCTAAGGGGAGAGTAAATTGTCATACACACAATGATGGTCTTGCTTTGCGATACAGTGCTTACAGATAGGGCAGTGCTTAGACCTGGCAGGTTTCTCAAAGCGGCAAGTGGAGCAATGGTAGCCTGGTTTGAAGTTAATGTAGTCAAATGGGTATAGCTTCATGGCCCCTCGATGGTTTTCGGGAAGGATATAACCCGGATCAGTGTACGAGGCAAGATAGAGAGTGATGTAGGGCAATGAAGCGACAATAGGAACCATGATCTTGTGAAACGGAGACCATATACGGTCCCATGCGCCCAGCCAGAAGAGATAGAGGCCACCGGAAACAAGTCCAAGGTAGAATAACTATATTATTAAGCCAGATACATGTTAGTTATAACTTCTCTCTGACAATTGAAATTCTTGGGACATGAAACCGTGATTACCTGTATTAATGGGTGCTTATCGTACATTACATAGTTAAACAAGCCTTTGATAGTGCGAACCACCGTGCCGCCGGTGAGCTTCATATCCACGGCAGTGAACCATCTCGGCAATGTCTTCCACATGAAGTGGTGACCCCAGCCTATGGGTGTTTTGCTGTATATATAATATCATCATCTCGTTAGCGTATATCCACCCAATCAATGAAATGTCTCGGAACCAACGTAAGCATACGTACCGAAGAGCAGGAACATGACCGAACAAGGCGACAAAGACTACGAAGGACAGCGACAAAATCGCGACTAGAATGTCACGAAGTCCTGGGTCTAAGCTCATGGTTGTTTTCTGATTACGACGGCTGATTTGATGGGAAGCGAAGCCGTCGACGTAGATGGTGTTTTATGAGGATGGAGTCAAATCTAGGAAGAGGACATCTCTGATCCAAAGCTTACCCATGCAGTTACAAATGCAGCTGACGGAGCCTAAGCAAGGAAGGATGTAGCCAAGCCCCTGCTGCATAGCCGGAGCCATGACACTACTCCGTAGTTTAATGCCGTTTCTGAATCGTCGGAGCTGGGCTCGGTTGAAGTTCCGGTCGAGCTGATCCTCCTTTGGGGGGCCTTGTGCGGACAACGGTATTAAGGTCGGTCGGAGGAGGTTATTGGCTCCGTGTTGCGGGATGTGTTGCGGTAGTCTGTGACCCTTCTTGTGTTGGCCCAAAGGGGGTCTCCGTCTGGCGGCAACACAGCGACGCGTCTTAACCTAACTTCTTAACCTAATTTTCTGATGCCATCTCTTGCCCTGAATTGCATCCGGACCACAAACACCACGACCTCAAGGGATTTCGATTGGGTAATTCGATCATGTCGGATGACGGCAATGATGATGTCCGAGACCCCAGATTATTTGCTGGTCTCAACTTCTTTTTAACGAGCCTCTGTCCGACGAGAGACTATTTCAGAAAACTTCTTGAGGTACGTCAGGTTCCCGTTTTCCATTTTTAACCCTAAGTAACCTATGCTCTGTTTGGCACGGTGTTTGTGGAGTTCATGACAACCCATGGTTGCCACGCCGCTAACAATGCATGTAAATGTGGATTTTGGGTTGACCGATTGAAATAGACCAACGGTGCGAAAGTATGCAAGACCGATAAAAATGCCGATTTGGTTATTTCGGATCATCTAAAGTCCCAAGGAAATGTTGAGAATGCGTATGTATACTTCTTAATTTCCTGTTGTCGTTTTTCGCCGAATTCGGTGTAACTAAAGTGGTTGGACTAATACTAATATCTATGAACCAGGGTGTCTTATAAATGGATTAACGCCTGTGTCGATAACAGAGAATTGGTCAATCCCAAAGATTTTCTGATTTCGACTCTTCGATCGAGGAATCATTTAGTTTCTAAAAAGGCAGCGAAGAAAACTGCTAGTTCAATTAAAGCGCAGGTAGCTGCGGTTGAGCCGCTAGGAGGATTTCGCCCGGCGGGGTATGAATAACTCTCCATTGTGTCTATTGATGGATTTCTTATGCTAATGAAGTATAGAGGACGTGTGCCTTTTACGCAACAAGATGATAATATTTTGCTATGGTGGATCGAAAAAGAAGCGAAATTGAGTGGAAACAAATCCTATCAAGAGCTTGCTACTTGGGTGTGTTACTTTATCTATCCGCCCCTAGATCCGCGGTATCATCATTACTGATGGCTTTTATAGTGTACACGCCATGGATGGCAAGGTTGGAGAGAAAGATGGGTTAAGAAACTTAGCAAGGAAAAGAAATACGCACGGGGCCCTAAACCTGATCCGGACTTCGATATCACCAAAGTTCCCGGGTGGAAGAAGGGAATACATCGACCGGGGGATGGTGCTTCCACCAGTCTTGATCAAAATGACGAGACGGACTCTGGAGGTGAATTGATAACGGATATGCGGCCGGAGCATGTGGCTGCGATTACTGAGAACCTACAAGTTCTCCTGAAAGCTACGACACAGGACGAGATCGAAGAAATCTTCGTTAGGATCGCAGATCGGGTTCGTATACCATACTGGTCTACTCCGGCATTAAGATCTGATGCTAATGAAATGGATGATGGATCAGTTTCCCGAACGCTCAATTGATGAATTCAAGGAATTGTACTATGGGGTAGTACTACCTAGGTTCGAGGAGGGCGATGAAACCCAATCAGAAGGAGAAGAGGTCACCCCAGAAGAATCGCCTAAGGGCCAGGAAAAACAACAACAAGAAGAGGAAGTAGAAGAAGAAGTAGAAGAAGAAGTAGAAGAAGTAGAAGTAGAAGAACCCCATACTGTTGTCGGTAGATTCTCTATCCGGGAACAACGAAGCCTATTTGCCCAATTCGATGATATTGTGTGGGCAGATAGTAGAGAGGAGCAGTTACAAGTGTGCCAGTCTGTGGCAAATGAGGTACGTTTTTCAAGCTAGCAACATGACTCCATTGACTCTAACTCTACTTTATTTCGGGTAGTTCTGTCTTCATTCAGCGGAACAGCTCCTTGAGTTTGCTTTGACCAAGATGAAGCCTGTTATCAAGAGGCTGAAAGGCAAGGGTAAAGTCCAACTTTGGGACCTAGAGCAAACGGTCTTAAAGAGCCTTGTCGATTTTGAAAGTCCTAGCAAAACTCCCAGTCGCTCACCCGTAAAGAAAGATCAATCACCCAAAAAGCAAGAGGTTCGATTTGAAAAGCTTGAAACTCCGGTCCAGAGAGGAATACGTACCCAGTTCAGAAGGCGGTCGACTTCCTCGAGCGAAAAGGCTATCTTTGCGACCCCCAAGAAAGTGGCTTCGCCTATAAAGCAAACCACGAAGGCTGCTCAGACTCCTCCATCTGGTCAAGTATTAGTCTACTCTCCTGAGATACCTACTCAACTTCCACCCGAATCGTCCCCGATAACGCGGTCATCCTTCCACACACCTGCCACTGGCAGGACCAACAAAGTCGTAACAGGAAGTAGCGTGTCAGTACGCAGGGCACCACCGTCCATCCCAGGCTCCCCAGGCACCCCAACACCCCACCCGAGAACGGTCGCGAAGTCCTTAAGCCTCTTGGAAGACGACCCCATGCCCTCAGAATCTAGCCCCAATCTAGACCCCCTGAAAAAATTCACAGAATCCATTCAAGAACATCTCATTTCCAGCGGAGGACCTCGTAAAGTCCCTCCTAGCTCGCCTCCGGGAATAGTTCCAAATAGCGTTCTCCGCAATCTTCCTCGACAAAGTCCGGCAAAACCACCGGCTGAAGCTTATTCCTCCTTCTACTCTTCAAATTATGATGAAAATGAAGAGATGCCTTACAAAAAACCCCTGAGGGCTGCAGCTTCATCTGTTCAGAAAGAAGCCAAGCAATTATCCTCCCAACCATCTACAGTAAAACGGAGAAAAACAGGATCTTCGAATCACCAAGAGCTGATCGTAGAAAGCACGCCGGAACGTAAGCTGTTCCCGCTTCCTGTTCTCGATGCCATCTCTAGCAGCGTAGGACAATCTTCACCAATCGACCCCCGTAACCAAGGGCGTGGGTATAGCCAGACGCTGAGTCCATTGGCCTACAAGTCTTCCGTTAGAAAGAGGAAGGCTGAGGAGAGATATCAAGAGATTACGCCGCCAGCTGGATCGCAAGAAATAGAGGTGGAGGATAGACGCTCTGATACTCAAGACACCATCGAAGAAGAGCATGAAGAAGAAGCAACCGTCATTGATGCCGATTTCGTTATGATCAAAGAAGAGGACATTGAACACTATTACGGACGTCAAGCTGAATATAAGAGGAATGCGATGTTAGACGCGGATAGGACGGAGGAGGAATTTGACGACGACGAAACTCAAGATGAGGAGCAAAGTCCCAGGGACGATGAAACTGAAGAAGAAGAGGTCGAAATCGAAGAAACCAATATTGAGATGCGGGTCGATGACTATGAGACTGAGGAGGAAGAAGAGGGAGAAGAAGGAGATTTTGAAGAAAGAGAGGGCGAAGGAAATACATTTGATAACGTCAGATGGGAGGAGGAAGCTGATCCCATGGAGATGGATAGTCTAACGAACAGGAACCTCGGAATTCTTAACGATAATTCCCCGGTCATCGCAGGACGCCAATCAGCTACTCCTGTAATACCTGAAGATTCCGACGATATCAGCAACCGCAGTCGGACACAGACTGCTTCCGAGTCTCCAAGTCCGATGAGTCAACTGTCCGTCGGAGCAGCAGATTCTTATGTTGATGGAATCACGGCGCGTTTTAGTAAACAGTATAACTTGGAGGAAGGAGCTGTTGGGTTGGTAATATACGCCACATCTTGTAATGAGGATTTGATGCATATCGTCTTGCAGCAGCTCGCTGAATACCAGGAAGAGTATGGGACATTAGCCGGTAAGTTTAATACAATCGCCACAAAGGGGCGCATTCCCTCGATTCTAACTTTCTACAGGGTTTAAATGGCCAGTGATGAGAGGTATTTGGACCATTGAGGACGATAAAGCCGTCAACAATGAGGCTCCACCCGAAGATATCGAACGGGCTTTCAACAAACACGGAGAAAAACTGATGCTAGCAAGGTGGGACTGGCTTGCTGGGATTGGTGAGACACAGATGTCGAATCTGAGGAGTGTTGCAGATACAGAAGGCTCAGTGACGCCAGGAAGAAGGAGTCCCGAGTATGACGGCCTTCTAGCACCAAGCCGTGAGAATAGCGTTGCCCCCGAAGACTTTGAAACACCGCATTTCAATGAGAGAAGTGACGAATCCTTCGATGTAGATGCCACGCCGACCCCGCGCCCCAAGCGACGATAAGACCTAGTACTTCGAATATTTCTTTCCTTTACTTGCTTATAATGGAAAAGGGGGCGTTTTTCAACAATCACGTTGTGAATTTTCTGAAAAGGATATTAGGAACCTACTTAGCTCTTAGTTCATGACTGCGCTTGATTGTATATACTTTTGACTTTTCCTCCAGTTGAGACCTCGAGGCGGGTTGTTATCTTTTATGCATCGGCAACGCAGTTTCAGCGTTGCATTTTCTTTTTGCCGTCATGAATTCATTTTGACAGCTGGACTTGGGAATATTGATATGCGCAGAATCGAGATGGATTTTGACGTCTTAGGAACTTTGGACATAGAAAGCTGGTCTATTGTAACTCTATGGGAAGAATCCAACACAAAGACACCATCTTACGTGGAGGTCGTCAATCAGTAACTAAGTAAAAATGGTATTGATAGGATATCTCCTCCTCCTTCACTCACGTCACACAACCGCATCATGGCTCCTCAACTTCCCAGTAGGCTGGACCGAAGAATCAGCAATATCCCAACCACCGCACATCCGTCCCATAACCGCGCGGTACGAATGTACAGTCTTCAATTTCAACCGCTGGAGTCTCCCACTCGAAGCCACTACGATCTATAACGCACCTAACGCGTTCGCCACGAACGCAATAGCATACTACCGAAATTCCAAATGTAAAGACGAAGACGGCGATGGATTGGACTATGTAATAATCCTGGATCCTGAGAATTCAAAGGGTGTTAATGTAGTTGATTTAAAACTCGATGGGTTAACTGTTGGTGGAACACCGACGTCTTATCAAGCTGTTGAGTATATGCATTATGCCAAGGTGATTAAGCAACGAACCGGGAAACCGCCTAAAGCGGGGTCGGTATATGTATTTGGAGCTAGAGGCGCGGTTACAGCTTGGAGTTCTGAAGTAGGAGTTGTGAAGAACGTGGATTTGGGGGAGTATACTACACCCGAAGGGTTAAAGGAGATCGAAAAGGATCCAAAGGAGATGTCGTTAGTGTTGGGGATGATTACGGAGAAAGTATTAAGTGAGGATGCAGGGAGGGCGAGGAAGCTGAGGGGGTTTGTGCAGAAGAAGCTTGGAGGTCAGACGGCGGGGTATAATTTACCTGAGATGTTGGAGAAGATGAAGGAGTACGAGGAGGGGTTGAAGGGGAGGTCACAGGGGTTTGGTTTTAATATGGGGTTTGGGGGGGTTCCAGGGCAGATGGGGATGGGGATTCAGATGCCTATGCAAGGTGGTGGTGGGATGTCTAATCCTAATCGGAGGGGTAATTTACAAGGACAGCCAATGGGACCGCCGAATATGCAGCCAAATAGAGGGTTTAACGAGGGTGGTCAAAGTAATAGAGAAGCACCGATTACTACACCTTACGAACTAGCCAATCGACCGATTAATTTATACAAACTAACCAACGAATGTATCAAAGCAGGCAAAAATCGGGTACTATGGCTTCAATGGTATTGGGCAGAATACTGGTTTCAGTCAAGACTTGTTAAAGCTGCGTTACACATCTTTGAGCTTTTCGAAAAAGGTGGTATAGAGGCGGTCAAGAAGTTTATGGAGGAGTCCGAGGAAGGGGTATTACGGAAACAACGGGAGGAAGCTCAGAATTGGAGCCAGATGTCTACCGATACTCGGGGGAATCTGTTAGCTCAAGCGCGGCAAACGATACCGAGGAGTTTTAATCCTGGGGAGAATATGGGACAAGGGAATGCAAATACTAATCCTGGGAGAAATTCTGTGGTACAGCCACCTGGAACATTAAATCTCCCAGAACAAATACCGGTACAAGATATTCCAGAACAAATACCCGTACAAAGTATCCAAAACCCAACCGGCCAATCAGCAGAACAATCAAACCCTGAACAAGAAGACGAAGTCATAATCCTAGGCTCAATACCACCTGACTTCGAAACCCCCTTCTCCCTCCCCCAATTCTCCCGTCAAAGCTCAGGTTTCGATAGAAACCTCTTTGCCAACCAACTCCCCAACCTCAATAACCTCGCGGGTAAATCCGGACTCGCAAGTTTTACCCCAAGCCTTAATCAATTTAGTCCCGGACCATTTGGTATGACTGTGGCACAGGGAAATGATCTTGCGGCAGTGATGTTTGATAGTTTCCCGTCGGATAATCAAGTGAACTCTGTTGCGGAGATGTTGAGGACATCGGGGTGGACGGGCGGCGATACACCGTCTATGATTTCTGATTTTCTAGATCCGGTGTTTCAGGCTGGGAATTTGGATTTGATTGGTGATACGGCGATAAGATCGAGAAAGGAAACTCCAAAGAAGAAGCTTAAGCCTGAATCTTAGGTTTGGAATGTGTATGCCTATATTGTGGTGGTAGAAATCTCTTAATTAGATCAAACAGAGGTTGCACTAAATTGAAGTCGACGGCAGGTGAATTGTTGGATCCAATTCGACCTCCACGCCGTTCTCCGATATCTTTTATTCAATTCATATACCTAAGTCAGCGCGTGAGAAAATATACAAATATCCATATTACTAGCGTGGAATTTTTGAACTTACACAAACGCACGTACTTTCACAGCTGAAGCTTCTAGAATGGAATTACGTATATTACGGGTGGCATGTGCGGATTCGAAATTTCAATATGAAGACATGACGTCCCTACACATCCACAAAGTGGAGTAAGTAGATAATTACGCTACCATTGGCGAATTGGTTTTGACAATAGTACGTTTATGATAGTTGATTGTACAATTGTCTTGTATAGTTCGGTTTTCCCCCATAATGTAGGAGTCGAAAATGATGCTATGTCACATTTAATTAGCTTGAATCCATGCGGGAAGTTCCGACCAATGGGCACATTTAAGGATTTCCACGCATACTACCAAATTCCTTTGGTTAAACGGAAGAAAATCTTTTGAAAGATTAAAATTTCGGCATAACACTTGTGGACAGCTGGCGTCTGGGAACGAGACTACATACATCGTATTGCGCAAGCGCTTAAGCCAATTCTAAGCCCATGTTGAAAATTATGTACAAACAAATGGATAACTATATAAACAGTAATTGGTCACCAGAGATCCGAGTCAATCGTGATATCAAAGATATCGCGATCACTTTCATCATACTATAGCTCGCTACCTCCAACCAATATTCGCACCATTTCCAGAAGATATTGTTCCAGAACCAGTTTTTGTTGAATCCCTATTCCATGAAATTCATTTCTAGAGCCCGTCCAATTATCAATAGCAGAAGGTACCCTCTGATTAGATGAAGAAGCAGGAGCCGATGTACCAGGTGAGTGGTTAATCGGACTTAGATACGAGAGCATCTCTTTGCCTGCCGCAGCAGCCGCAGCAGCCGCATAGTACTGCCAAACATCATTCTTGTGAGAATCTGAATAATCAGAAATACCGCGGATGACGATACATGGTAACTCCGTCGCAATCCCAGCTGCTCCCACCTCCAAACATAATACGCCGCCTATTTTTCGGGCTATCTTATCTCTTTTTGTCCCGCTTTTCATGACTCGATCTCCTGATGCTATAAGGCCGTAGTGTATCATAGACCCTTCAACTTCACGGGTTTCTCTATCAACAGTTCTCGATCTATTGCATTCTGCACATGTTCTTTCCCCAGTAACATGCAAATAGTCTGCTTCATATAGAATATCAGGATGCCGACTTTCCGACGGTCGATTAAATATTGAAAGCTGTTTCGACTTCTTCGTCATTAATGATATGAACTCATCGACCCTATTATCCTGAATCAAGTGATTCGACTTCATAATCTGCGCAACATTTCTAAGTAAAGTAGGCGGTGGGACCAGAAACCCTTTAAGAACAAAATCATCTTCCATCTCCTTTCCCAAATCATATTGAACTACTCCACCATGCCGACCCTCGGGCATACTAATAACCACATCTCCCAGTCGTATATCGTGTTCGAGACTAGGTACAGCCCCTCCGATGCCAATAAGGAATCGCCAAATGATGCGTGGAAATGTTCGACTTAAATTTGTAGCAGCTATAGCAGCAGCGCCTTTGCCTTGATTTCCTGAGAGGCATGCTATGACGATATTGTGTCCGTTGTACTCGCCGAGGATGTACATGTTAGAGTCGCCTTCTTTGGTAGGTAATGTGGGGTGTTCTTTGTCGAGCATATAGCGGAAGGCGCTCATTTCGTAGTCGATGGCGGTTATGACGCCGACATTGTAGTCTTCGTAAAGATAGCTTTGGGACATGTCTAATAATTCGCCTGCAGTTTAATATTTATTGAAGTCTGTTGTTTGTTGCGTCCTGTCCATACATGTACATGTGCAGCGAGCGGTACATACTAGTAGAGTGGCGCAGCACTGTAGTTGATCTTTGATGTTATATATTTTGATATTGGCTTAGCGGATAAGATTATAATGCTAGCTGTAAGATTGAATGAATACATATACCGATTTAGTTAAAGGGATATAATGAACTATTGATTTCCGGAATCATATCAGTTTCGCCGAAGACGAAGGTTATATTAGTACTATGGTGCGGGGTAGTTCAACGCACGCAAGCGCCCGATTTGCGGATTCGAATTCTTACAGCCTCGAGCCTCGGCGGTTAAGCTTGAGAAATATGCTAACTACGACACGTATACAGCCAATGCCAGGTTGACACGTAGTCACTTGTTGAATTATCTGGCAATAGATATCTCGAGTTGAGGAACCGAATCCCTGGTGTAGTATACACACTCGTGGAAGCGGGGTACCCGCTTCAGAAAACTGATTATTTGTAGCCTAACAATGTAGTATTACTGCTTCTCGCGACAAATCTTAGATAACATTCACGATTGTACAATTAACTTATAATGTGAAACCTAAGGTAAAAACCTAGTACTCCAAATTTATAGCTAATATAGTTTGTCTATCAAGATCAGTATAGCCAACTAGTTAGCTACCTGCTCAGGGTAGTGCACAATCAGTAGAAACTTGTCAGAAATTGAATCATCTTACTGATATGGATAATTCCAAGCGCCAGAGCCGGGATAGTGACCAGGCAATTGATACCAGACCAAAGATCTTAAGAAGCGACCGGCCTTCGACCAACAGCGAGTTTCCCAGTCTTCCTTCCACGATCAAGGACTTCAACAAACCGGTTCTGGATATATCACCGTAGGGGGAAACTTAAATACCGGAAGCGACTTCGATCGCGCACAAAATGGTCGTTGTCTAGCGGACCTTGAAGTTACTGATCCCGGCGATGACAAGATGCGCATAGAATCGAAGAAGGGGGGATTGCTGAAAGACTCTTATGAATGGATCTGCGACCACGCCGAATTTAAACGATGGCGAGACAGTGAAGAAAGTCGATTACTTTAGATTAAAGGCGACCCCGGAAAGGGCAAAACTATGCTTCTCTATGGTATCATCAACGAACTTCGAAAAATAAGCAATTCCTCGGTGAGGGGGGACGGTCAGAACATATCATTCTTCTTTTTTCAAGCCACTGAAGATCGCACAAACAATGCCACGGCTGTTTTGCGTGGCCTCGTATGGCTGCTGGTGGCGAAAGAGCAGCCAGAATTGATATCACATGTGCGCAAGGAGTATGATACCACCAGCAGTGGGCTTTTCCAAGACAGTAATGCTTGGTATTGCTTGTCTAGAATCCTCACAAGTATACTCCAGGACCCTAGCCTAAGAGATACGTGCCTAATTATTGATGCATTCGATGAATGCACGGCTGATATGCCACAGCTCCTCGAATTCATTGTATTGAATTCGTCTTCGGATACAAACCCACGTGTTCAGTGGATAATCTCTAGTCGGAACTGGCCGGTCATAGAGACCGATCTCAATGGTGCAGCAGACAAAGTTAGGTTATACCTGGAACTGAACTAGGAATCCGTTTCTGGAGCCGTTGAAATACAAGGTAGATGAGTTGGCAAAACGAAATGGATATCAAAACGACTACTTCATTAAGGAGTGTATCCAAAGCTACCTGTCATCGAATGCAAACGAGACACTCCTCTGGGTGTCATTGGTTTGTAAGAAGCTCCAGAACATTCGTCGATAGAATTCGAATGTTCCGAAACACTTAACATTAGAAGAATTCCCGCCAGGGCTAGACGAGCTCTACCGCAGGATGCTCCATACCATAAACGATCTCGGAGACCCTGAACCCTGCAAGAGTATTCTGGCGGTTCTATGTTTTACGCATCGTCCTATCACATTGAAGGAACTAGGAGCCTTGGTCGATCTTTCCGGGTTTAGGACGAACGATGAAGTAAAAGAGGTCATAGAATCCTGTGGTTCTTTTCTAACGCTTCAAGGAAGCACCGTTTCGTTTGTCCATCAATCGGCGAATGACCATCTTACGAAAGAGGAGAGCATGAAGATTATATTCTCTGATGGGCTTATAGAAAGGCAACATGAAGAAGTAGTAGTACTCCATTCAATTTCGGCGATGGGAGATCTGCTACGGAGGGATATCTGTAACATGCGGGATCTAGGTTGTTATATTGAGGATATTGGAAGCGCTGGCCGCGACCCAGATCCATTGGAAACAATTCGCTACTGTTGTACCTACTGGCTAGATCACCTTTGCGAGGTGCGATGCGGCGGTGATGGCGGTAATGGGGAACTCGATATCGATCTCATTCGAGACGACGGCGAAGTCCACAAGTTTTTGATGGAACACCTTCTTCATTGGCTAGAAGCTCTGAGTATTATGAAAAGCATTCCAGGCACAACACTTAAGCTTGTTAATACTCTCGAGGTTAGCTGCCCCAAGTTTAAAATACATAGCCTGAAGTCGACGGCTAGCTGATTGGCTGATCAATTTAGAAATTGCCATTTGAACCTGAGATCAAAAATTGGTCTCAGACGCACGTAGATTCATCTTGTCAAATCAGTACATCATAGAACACAATCCTCTGCAGTTATATTCATCAGCTCTCGTCTTCAGCCCCACCAACAGCGCTGTTAGGGCGCTCTTTCTCGAACAGGAAACAGACTGGATCACTACAAAGTCAGTTGTGGATGCCAACTGGGGTGCCTGCACCCAGGCATACTACGGCAACCCAGATGTTAAATCGATCGCTTTTTCAAAGGGCGGCACCTATTTAGCATCAGGGATGACCGCGGATATTTCATGGCTATGGGATATGTCAGGATCTGGACTGGATTAAATAGAACGGCCAATGTGTTCTCTGGCGACCAGCGGAATACCGTCCCAGGGTGGGCACGTTTAGCGCCAGACAGAATTCCACCGCCATCGGTTGCGATTCAGACCGAGTCTTGATATTTGCCTTCTCATCTTTAAATTTTCCTTTGTATTAGGCATTCACAATACTCCTTATTAGTTAATATTCTTCTAACTAACTAAGCAGCACGATAATCTAAGACCATTGTCACGAATCCTAAGGTATATTAGTATCCTACTCCGCTAACAGCCTTTTTGAAGCCCTAGCGAATCGAAGGGCCATATAAAATGAATGGGATGGGCACGATGCACCGCTTTATGGATTTAGCAAGCGACTAATACAAGGGTCGCAATGAATATAAATTCCGATCGAACGATAGAAGTCAAAGGTTTGAGGTATGGAGATAAACGTGGTAGAGACACGCACGATACGGAAGGAGAAATTGGAAATTTTTCATGCAAAAATCCACTCGAATTTGCATAATATTTTAGCCATTGACCCAAGTTCCAAGGAAAATTCGACCTGCATTAATCTTTGTAGATGATATAATTACATATATAATCGTCTGTTGGATTTTGCGAGATCTGAGACATTCTCATGCTGCTTTAGTATTAGCGACATCAAAGAGTTTATCAAGCGGACAAGCATTGCATCGACAAAGAACCTTCGCCATTGTGGAAGAACACAATTGAATTGCACAACCTTCAAATTAGTAATCAGTAATCATCACCGCCGGCTGACCCGTCGACTTTGTCAGATTCTACCCCTCACACTCATAAATTGGTGACAATACGAAACTCTCTTGATCCTGATTTCATTCCATCAATAAAAATCAAACTTTAGTATCTAAGAATCTCCACTTTGTTGAATGCCATATTATACTGATTCAATTCAGTGCAAAGCAGAATGGACGCAATCTTTAGCGACTCCGCAGCCTGGCATCCAGGCGAACGTAAGTACCCATTTCCCCAGTTTTCTCGGTCTCGATTCCCGAGACAGCATGGAAAAAAATACCACACTATCAACGCACTTATATGATCCCAATCGAGCGAGAGATCTGCGTTCCAACAGAATCAACACTTTCTAACTTTGTGTAACATCTTAGGAAACATCCAACGCCTTCTTCACGTTCCGTACCAAGAGAACCCTACGAGATACTACTTACCACCCGGTGTCTCCAACTTTCTCTCCATATGCTCACTAATCGCCATCGGAACCACCTCGCCATCCGGTCAACCCTGGGCATCACTACTAACCGGTATCCCCGGTTTCGCCAGAAACTTCGGTCCTGGCGTCATCGGTTTACAAGCGGCTATTGCAGCCGGTGATCCCATATATGAAACTTTAGATGAAGCGGCATGGAGTGAAACTATGAATGATGGAGAATCTAGGGGAGAAGGGATGATTGCTGGACTAGCCGTAAATTTGGAAAGACGACAACGTGTGAAGTTTTATGGAACGAGTAAGAGAGGGATGAGAAGGATCGAAAAGGAAAAAGGTTTGGCTACGATTATGATGGAGATCGAACAGACTTTAGGAAATTGTCCAAAGTATATGAATGGTATGTCTCTCCTCCTCCAAGCTTCATATATAAAGTATAACACAATCCTAACGTCTTTTTGAAATTAAACAGCCCGCCATTTGGACCTTATCCCAGTAGACCCCCCAGCAAACGTGACCTCAACCTACGAAATCCCCACAACCCTCCCCCAAGAAGCACTAGACCTAATCTCCCAATCAGACATGTTCTTCGTCGCTTCTCGCAACGGTTTCACGGATATGGACGTGAACCACCGCGGCGGCCCAACAGGTTTCGTCAGAGTCCTCCCTCCGGCCTCAAGTTCAAGTAACCACCAGGAACCAACATCTTTAGTCTGGCCCGAATACTCCGGAAATCGTCTTTACCAGACACTTGGAAACTTACAGGTTACTCCATTGGCGGGACTTACGTTTGTGGATTACTATACAGGTGATATGCTGTATCTTACCGGAACAACGGAGATACTGATTGGGCCGGATGCGGAGAAGGTGCTGTTGAAAAGTAAGCTGGCTGTGAAGCTTACGGTTACTGGTGCCAGATATGCGAGAGCTTCGTTGGGTCTAAGAGTTGCGGAACCGGATGCTGTTAGGTGGAGTCCGTATAACCCTGAAGTAAGGTATCTTGCTGCTGAACTTCAGGGACAAAAGTCTTTGATTGGGTTGAATTCCCAACCGGGGTTGAAAGCAACATTGGTCAAGAAAGAAAAGCTTTCAAGTACTATCGCGAGGTTTACGTTCCAACTTGATGGTAATAAAGACAAAAAGGAGTTATGGAGAGCAGGACAATATGTCATGCTTGGATTTGAAGAGGAATTGAGTGCTGGGTATAGACATATGGATGATTCTGACCCTCAAGGGTTGAATGATGATTACATCAGGAGCTTTACGGTATCTTCATATCCCGGGCAGTTTACAGGCAGAGATGAAGAGAAATTCGAAATTACGATTAGAAGAGTTGGGACGGTTACGCGATACTTATTTCAGCAGAACCCTGGTGCTGCGTTGGAAGTACCAATTCAAGGATTTGGAGGAGATTTTTTTGTAGAAAAGTGTGAAGGAGGCAAAGTGGGGATTGTAGCTGCTGGGGTTGGGATTACGCCGTTCATTGCGCAATGGAAGGGGATCATGGAGAGTGGGATTGATGTTAGATTGTTTTGGACTGTAAAGGAAGAAGATTTGGGAGTTGTGAAGGATCTTTTGGGGAGGAAGGGGATGGAGGGGATGAAAGATGCCTTAAGGTTGTTTGTGACGGGAAGGAGAGAAGGGGCAGATGATATTCAGGTAGAAGCCAAGGAGATAATTGAAAGAAGGATCAATAAAGGAGATGTTGTGGAAGAAGGAGATGAGGCTAGGAAGTGGTATATTTGCACTGGAGATGCCATGCGCAAGCAGGTAACGGAATGGCTTCACGGAAGGGAGGTTAGTTGGGAAGAGTTTACGTATTGATTGTGGCGACAAATTTTCGTTTTATTGCAAGTAGTTTTCTTATTGGGATATTTGGTAGAGGGATTGTTAAACAATTCAAGATACTGGGCACGAGAATGTACTTAGGGAACACAGAAATTGAGCGTAAATCATATAAACTGCATGTTCAGTATCGATATGTCGAGATTTCGAAATGTAGCCTATGACCCGGTACCCAGACAGAACCAAATGTGGCTAAGAGTATAGCTATTGATGCCATGACTCAAAAGGGATATTGAGTTACGGATCGTCAAGTTCGAGATTTATGTCCCGACTAAGAATATCAATATATGTGACACGAGAGTGCCGATCTCGAGTCAAGATCGATACTCGCCTGTGTTCCTATTATTGGACATTTTAAGGCCCTCGAGACTATCTAATTCGTAGACTAGAGACTATTCTTGACTTAGTTCACACTATATAAACCCACATATCCGCACCCTCCTTCAATACCAAGCCAACAAACCCTATCTTCTCAGCATATTTAGCCACTAGCAAAAACTTCAACCATAGATATCAATCGATTAGCTCGCGAGCTTGCAATCATGGTGCAGGACCATCACGATAACAGTACTCCATCTCTCCAACTAAACGCCACAAGGCTCCGCTTCATCCCTCTTCAAATCCTTGGGTCCTATAACATACCTCACGCCGTCTGGAACGATGATGCATCCATCTGTCACGAAGTACCTTCCCTCGTCTGGAATGTAATGGAAATCCTAGTTCCAAAGGCAAAACTCCAAAAGGCAGCAGAGCGTTTAGTTGGCTGTCTATCAGCCTATACACGAAGACCCTTTCCACCGGAAGGAAATAGCGAAGGCCCGATACATCAGTATTCTGAGGATTGTATTCTACTCGCATCGTGTCAAAACCTTAGCGTGACGGCAGATTACATCATTCTAGTTCCCGACGAGCTATTCTATTTCGACACCACGGATCCACTATCCCTACAAGGGATTCCAGATTTTTTGAAATCATCGGTTGGTTTTGATAAAGCTCGAGTGCCCTCTTTCTCCGCTTTGATAAACGCACTTCTTCGATTTCTCGATGAATCAAAATGTCGGATCCCCACGGGTTTCAATACCGAGATTCTAACACAATTGAGGAATGATATTCAATTACGAGTGGTCATGCTCGTTGCTTGGAGAAGGAAGGAACAATGGGTAGAACGTTATAATAGTCCAGAGGAGTATCCGGCCACACTAAAGGAGGTACGGAATTGTTTATTGGTGGAAAATCTTTTGACGTTTGATAGTATATACACACACCCTAGGCTTGTCTCGAACCCTACACATGCGCCCAATGTTAGCGATAGTTTGGGGAAGCTATCTATCTAGTTGCAGACGAGATAGATCTATAGATCTACTATACTATACCACAATAGCGAGTATTAGAAGCCGGCTTGAGGCTTCAATATTCCTATTCGAGACACAGGTCACTGTTCAAGCATGTATGAATGTAGTCAAAATAGTCAAGACCTACGTTTATATCATAATAAAGCGTATTGTTTGATCGGCTCGTTGAATGAAATTTCCGGTATTCCTAGAATGGGTATCACCTGCAATTGATATGCATAGATTGAGGAGATCCACAAAGCATATTATAAGAAGAATTGACTAAAAATACTCTGTAGATCTTTAATTAATGCGAATACTCTTAATTATATATATCATAATTACGGATTACATCAGTATGAAAGGTTTGAGAGGAATCATTTCTCAAACATCAGTCGTCTGTTCACATAACAGTTTATAACCATATCAATTCAAAGCAGCGAGGTTCTTAGCAGGCAGGCTACTGTAGAGTCTCAAATACTTGAGTTCTTTATATATTGGGTCAATAATGGGGGGTGTATGGTAAGGCTACAAAGCTCACCTGAAAAAATAGCAGGAAACCAACAGGATAATACTAACCACTTCTACAGAAGACAGAAATAACATGAGGTTGATCGAAAATCTCGGCGGAACCTCAAAGCTAGATTTTCATTCTTCCTAGATGAGGAGGAAAGCATTTCGTTACCCTCGGTAGAGCCAGAGGACTTAATCTCACGGGATCTCACACCACCCAAACCATGGATAGCCAGATTGACGAAGAATTTCCTAATATGTTGAACCTTATCGACTGTCAATTAGAATACGAGGATGACGTCGATGATCACGATGAATATGACGATGAGACTCCTAGTATGTATTTT
Source organism: Arthrobotrys conoides (assembly GCA_036971725.1). NCBI lineage: Eukaryota > Fungi > Ascomycota > Orbiliomycetes > Orbiliales > Orbiliaceae > Arthrobotrys > Arthrobotrys conoides. The sequence goes on from JAVHJM010000006.1 coordinate 1,584,600, forward strand.
ATCTGACATACATGATTCTGCTGAGCAGCTCATTTCACCAATAATTGTTGGGCTATAGATATTAAAGCAATTTTTGGTCGAAGAATACTTTGACTAATCTTATGATTCTAAACAGGTATGGCTAGCCAGGCATCTTCGGACGAGCGTCAGCAAGCCTCCAGAGACCACGCTCCAAAAAAGCATAGGACCAGTAAAGTGAGAAAACTTCATTTCATCCGTAGTAGTTCTTGACTAAGTTCAGCACTAAGCTATACCCAGACTTCAAAATCGGTTGAAGAAGTCGCAAGAGCGCTCAATTACAGCCTTAAGTCCTTTTTTGAACAAGGTGCGATATACTTCGTTGGTGGGTTTGCAATTATAGTCAAGGGTGGGCAAAGAGCTACTACTATAATTATACGCCATGCGTGTAAGCCTGCTGATGCAGTTCTTCGAATCACCCTACTTATATAAAATTTGCGCTAACTTTCCTCTATAGGGTCTCTATCTCGAAATTGCCGAGGCGAAGTATTTAAAGACAATTGAAGTGAAGGTCGAAAGTAGTGGCTTTGGGGTTAAAACGACGTCTGAAAAGGGATTCGACGCTGTGGATAAGGCAACTGGAGTAAAGATAAATATTCGTGTGACTACTTTCGCAGGGGTGAAGCCCCTAGCGGAAAAGTGTGGCGGTTACTGTGTCATCCGCGATGACGTGCAAGTCATCCAAAAACTGAATTCGTTGCCCAATCGGCGCGACATTATGAAGCAGCGAACTGATATTCAGGATCTTGAACTCTTGTTACGAAGACCTATTCCATTCATTCGAGATAAGTCGCTGAAGGCAGTTGAAAGTGGGAGGGTCCTTCAGCAAGAAGGGCGAGCTAGGACATTTATTGAAGCTCTAAGAACGAAAAGCCTGGCCGAAGCTTGGGGATCGTAGAAGCCATGGCGATACTGCAGCAAGCAGCCTGATATGACTGTTATCGACGATTTTCTTCGAGGGTAGAGTGTCGAGTAGCATCTAAAGCCGGCTTGAAGAGAGTTGGTGATGGTACAAAAACAAGGGAATGAAGTATATAATAAAGTTTTTAATGCATAATGGAGCGCTGCACGAAGCGCAGTGAAGAAGGGATGGAGTGAGAGCGTGCGAGCCAACAGCCTGTATGTCTAGATTTAGATTGGCAAATTCAAAATTGCAAGACGGTTTATCGATGGAGTCGGAGATGCATTGACGGAGCTCGTGCCATGGTAGTCTCGATCGAGGACTGTGCCACGCCTGGGTCCGATTGTGGTTTTGGATATGTTTGTATATAATACTATGAGAAACTACGCCCGAATCACAAGAATAGCAATAAATAATATCGTCAGTATCTTTGTGGTTCTTCTTTTGTTCTTAACGATCGAATTCGCGGATTCGTTGCACATTTGTCTTAATTTAAGAACCTTGTGTTCCGAACTAGGCAGTACCTATCAGCTAACTAAGCCTCTTAAACTTAACAGTTTTACGCCACATAGAGCAATGAAATATCGAATACTGTCATAAGTACTCTTACATACATAAAACTGCGGGGCATGCATCTAGATCGTCTTTCAGCTAATAGATCAATGAAAATATGAAGGATCGGTATAATCGATAGTCGACAAGCGTAACTTGCCCAGATTCCAGCGTGTTGTTTCTGTTACATTATTTATAGCAATTCCCCGCCAAGCTGTAAATGCCAAGCCGGAAATGCTGTGGGTACCCGCAACCACGAGATCGACCGCAAAAGTGTCCTTCACAAGCTTGAGCGCCGCGGGGTTTTCATTTTCAGGTGCAACCTTGAACTCCAAGTTCAAAGCATCCATCCATAAAACACGACCGGTATGGCGACGCTAATACCTGATCATGCTTCGACCGTACGTGACCTCGAAAACCATAAACCGACGATAGCGAACAAAAGTCACGATGGGCAAGGTAGCTATCATTCTCATCCTGTTTTGTGTCTTAAAACTAAAGCATTTATACACGCGCATATTTATATACTAATACGAGGAAGTTCAGGATATTGCATCTCCAATTACAAAGGAAGGCGGTACCAACGAACGGGAACCGTCGCTCCTCCCGCCTCCAGATTTTCTCGTCCCTGATACAGCACCTACCGACAATCTTGTCGAAAATACCCTAATAATAGCTAAACGTCAAGCTCCAAGTTCGAGTTCAGCGAATAGTACCGACGGATGTATAACCAATTCGACGACTTCACCGGTATTATCCGAACGAGGGGATGGAGTTGTTCCTATTTTGTCGCCTATAGTACCAGCTGGAGTTCCACTTCAAGTTATTGCAATCCCGGAGGATCAGGTACTAAAGGCTATGGATGGGAAGTTCACAACTGCGAGTCCTGAGGAGACTGAGGTATCTCCACGGTCGAGTACAGTTCCGGATACTTCTGGTAACGAGTCGAGTAAGAGGGTTAGATCCGGTAGTATTGGGTCTAAAAGTGGTCGGAGTCGTGCTAGTAGTGTTAGTAAAGACGATGCACCAAAGATGGCACAACGGCCACAGTTCCCTCCGACCAGGCATTACAGCGTTTCCGGAAACGTACGACGTCCGAAGTCTACGCCTCGAGTCGTTCTAAACGGAAACTCCTACATCGGTGCTAGTATTACACCATTGGTACCCCCAACTCCATCCAAACATACGGAAAAGTCCGGCTCCAGCGCAAATGGAACAGCTCAACATACACCCACGGAATCTAAACATCCCAGAGATGCACTAACGACAGCTCCACTGTCCATTGGCGACTATCTTTATCTTTCTCTAGCGACGACGCCAGCTTCAAAATACGATCTTGTCTCTGCTGAACTTCGTATTGAGAAATTGATGAATTTTTTGTCATTGCCAATGTACCTTGAAGGTGCTCTCTGGTTTGGATCTTTTGCTTGTTTGGATGGGTGGTTGTGGAATTTCACGATTTTGCCTATAAGGTTTTTGACGGCTTTGTGGTTGTTACTGCTGTATTGGATGAAACTTATCGGGGAGATTGTTGCTTCTTTTGCAAAGTCGTGGCTTCGGCCTGAGACTGCTCAACTGGAGGCTCAACAGCGAAAGCCATCAGAAGGAGAACCTCAATCCGCCAATTCTGCTACCACACCGACAACGGCCACAACAGGATCAGACCCCAAAAAGGACTCGAAGAGACGACGACTCGCTGCCCTCGCAAAACGACGTAAGACGTCGGATCTGCAGCCTAATCATAAAGCTGATTTGCTGAAGGGCGCGGTTGTCATCTTTTCATGTTGGATCCTAATGGAGTTCGATGCCTCAAGGATGTATCACAGCATTCGCGGACAGAACGCCATTAAGTTGTATGTCATATACAGTGTTTTGGAAGTCGGGGATAAACTTTTGTCAGCAATTGGGCAGGATATATTCGAATGTTTATTCTCGAGAGAGTCGTTAGAGAGACGGCCGGATGGGACTAGTAAAGTGCTCAGGCCGTTTGGATTTTTCTTGTTGGCTTTGGGGTATAACGTTTTACACGCCACCGCATTGTTCTACCAAGTTATCACGTTGAACGTGGCGGTGAACAGTTATTCGAATAGCTTGATAACTCTATTGTTATCGAACCAGTTTGTTGAGATCAAGACAACGGTGTTCAAGAGGATTGAAAAGGAAAACCTGTTTCAAATGGCGTGTGCGGATGTCGTTGAGAGGTTTCAATTATGGCTGATGTTGATTATCATCGCCAGTCGGAATCTTGTGGAGATTGGAGTCGAAGGGTTTTTAGGTGTGGGTGGGTTCGGACTTACTGGTTTGGTATCCGCGGCTGGGTTGGGACTGCCATCGGCTACGGGGCAGGCTATGAATACAGGAATTCCGAATGCCTCTGTTACGTCAAGTAGCGGGGGCATGTTCCTACCAAAGAGCTTTACGATATTCCCGAAATGGACTGGACAAGTTATGGGACCTTTCTTGTTGGTTCTAGGGAGCGAGATGCTTGTGGATTGGTTGAAACATGCGTATATCACGAAGTTTAATAACATAAAACCGCAGATATATTCGAGGTACTTAGATGTTTTGGCGAAGGATTATTATACACATGTGAGTATCTTTTCCTTTGTTTAGAATTTATCAGTGACTAATATTTGTGTTTAATTCTAGGCTTTTGCGGAGGAGAATCTCATGAGACGATTGGGATTGCCGGTTATTCCACTTGCGTGTCTATTTATCCGATCTTCATTACAGACCTACCAAATGTTTATATCGACACACTTCCCATCTCCCTTGTTTCCAGACATGACTCGAACATCCTTCCCCGACGATACTACTTCCGCAGCTTCGTCACCGGCTACAACTGCAGCCCTCCACAAATTTGATTCAATTCTCAGAAGTGCATTTTCAGGCCGAGCAGGACAAGATACTGTCGATATTCTCAATACCATTACGGAATACCTTACTATCGCTACGATATTTATTGGCATTTGGATGGTGTTTTTGGTGTTTAAGTTTATATTGGGAATGGGATTGCTTGCGGTTGCTAAGAGGAGGTATAAGGGGATGAAGGAGAGAGAAAAGCGGGGCTATGCAGTTTTGGGAGTTAGCAGTGGTGGTGTAGCGGAAATGAATGATGACAAAAGGAAGATCATTAATGCGGGTGGGGATAAGGATATTACCGGAGGAGGGAGCGGAGTAAGGAAAACTACGCCGTTGGGAGAAGTGGAGAGGTTTGATATGGTTGCTAAGAGGATTTGGTAGCCTTCATTCTCTTTCATTTTCATTTCTTTTTTTAGTGTAATAGTATTACGGTGCGCATTGGGTGGGGTTTTAAAGGTTCCTCTGTTCATTAGAGGGAAGGCATAGGGAATTATATGGGATACAAAAGCATTCATGATTGTTTCTATTATAACGTTAGTGGCATTAATTAAATTAAATTAATATGCTATTAAAGGCTTGGAATAATGATTTCTTGATTTGATGTGATATTTTAACTGGTTAACCATAGTTATCATCCCATTCTTCTTCCTCTTCTTCTACGGGAGGGGGTGGAGGGGTCTTCTTCTTTGTCAGATCGATACGGTCGAGTGGGCATCTGTTAAACGATATTAGTTAGAACATATCCCAGTTTATAAAGGTAATGAGACTTACGTAGTATGTAGTTTTAACCACGGACTAATACACTCTAAATCGAATACATGGCTCTTATGACACGGTAGACGAACAACCAGAGGGTATTGATCTATAACCCCCAACCACAAAAACATTAGTCCCCATCCATTCCCCTCTCCTTAACCAAAACCCCAGTCCAGGGATAGAACAGACTCACCAAGTAAAAAACTCGTATTACAAATCGGACAAATATCCGCCTCCACAAGTTCTTTCTTCGGAACCCTCTCCAACTCGTCTAGGAAATGCTGATCGACTCCCTTGACACCAGCACCACCCCGACCTTCTTCGATTAATTGCTCTATAAGGCTTTCTAGAACTTCATTTCCTTCTATCGATTGTTGCCATGCACGGGCCAGGGATGTAAATGCCGATGAGGTTTGGTCTGTAGGATATGTGGATTCTGTTGGGTCTGTTGTTGTGGTGGAAGGGGAGATCGAGAGGGAGGAGAAGAAGTTTGAGAGGTCTGGACGGGGTCGGCGGGGGGCGGGTTTTAGAGAGGTGGAAGAGGCGGGGAGGTTATGGTCGTCTAGGATTGTATTATAAGGTATTAGCAAGAGTCTAGCTTAGTTTTTGGATATTGAAGTTGATTTCGCGACGGAGGGTTATAGTGGGGTGAAATGTGGGGGAGGGGTTTAGTATCCAAAGTACCTTCGTATGTAGCCATTGTAACGGAAAGACACTAATGGTCGGTGGTATTATCGAGAAAAGGTCAAGATGGGACGTTTCAATGAAAAGGTTGAAGCTTTGAGAGGTCCTTTATAACTGTCGCGGGATGACGAATGCGCGCGGTCGTCGTCAGCCCGTCTGAAGAGAAGGAAGTGGTGGTCACGTGCTCTGTCGCGGATTGCTTGATTGGGAAATACTGGGATGTTAAGCCACGGAGGCACAGTATGTGGCTAGTGCCACAGCTAAGTACTTATAAGTCTAGGAGCCCGTGATACGCATTTGCATTTGATCCTATAGCGCTTCAATTTTCTATCCTGGCATAGTAGGGTTCATTTTGTGTGGAGAATATTGATAGGGAAGCTGAATTAATTGTTATTCTCTCCTAGTATAAATACGTATCAGATAAAGATCAATTGACGGTTTTGGATATAATAGCTGTCATGGTTTGACTCCAGTCGACAGTCGCTCTTGAGGGGGGCGAGCTAGTATTCTGAGAAATACCAAAATACCAGGTATCTTGACAATTTAATTGGCCAACCCTTCTTTTTTTTCCTCTCTCTTTCCTTTCAGAAGGATATCAAAGGTCTTCTATTAATCTCACAGGGGTGGCGATTCAATAATATCTAAGCTTAGGCTAGCCAACTGCAGACTTACGTATACGCAGGTTATGAATTTTTGATACTTAAAGCAATAGATCTGAGAAGTCGCAAAATTCGAAAATGAAAGTTTCCATTGTATTGTAAAGTCTCTTCGACAGCAGACCTAGAACCTAACGCTGTTCTATGAATACATGGATGTAATAGTAGTTATGAATAAACGAGGGAATCGATTTCCCCCCCCCCCCCCCCCCCAGTGCCCACTTTTAAAATGAAAACCCGTCTACCGTCGCTAGAATGGCAGAAGACGGAAAGAGCATAACGATGCCGACCCCATAGAAAGAAACCCCGTAGTTAGTTGCGAAAACGCTCTCAGAAAAGAAACAACCCCATCTGTCGAAAGCCAAGGAAACCCCTTTTTAAATATGCATCGGAAGAATTGCTAATAAAGAAATCGCCATCATAACAATAGTATAGATCCATACTGGCCAGATACTATTGCAATACCTATCTCTGTCCCGGTTCCTACCCTCGAACCCTTATCATCAATGCCCCGGACCCGGTTTGATTTGCAGGGCTCTGGTGGGAACGGACCTGTACTCGGTAGTATACGCATAGTCGTTCTTGCAAAATTGACACATACGCATACAATATCCTGGAGAATGTGGGCATTGGCGAGCCCCACAATGAGGACAGTGGAGACCAGGGATGTTCCAGCAGATGAACTTGTTGCACAAAGTGCATCTCTCGAGATGACGGGCTGGAGCTGCACATTGTTCGTGGAAGTGGTGCTTGAGGTTCCAGAAAACAGAAACGTCGGAGCAGCATTTATCAAACTCGGTGAGACGGGCGAGGCTGAAGGAATGGCCCTCTGGGATGAGTTTTGATCGCGTCAACTCTCCTGAACCCAGTCCGGATGAAGAATCAAGTGGAGACTTACCACTGATTGAACTCGAGTAGGACCCGGGGTCACAAGTCATACAGTGATAATTATTGCAATAGGTGCAGATGTTGGCTTTGAGGCATCGAAGACACCATCTGCGCTCATAGACCTTCGTACAAATAGAGCATTGAATGAGGACGATCTCCGACGGGTAGAAAGTTGAGAAGGTAGCTTCCTCCCCGTTATCCTTGCGGAATTTGGTTTTATCCGGACCCCAAAGGCCTTCCTCGTAGTGGTTGCGGTAACAGAGAAAGACGTTTGATTCGATGAGTTGGGCGATGTGGCGGATTTTGTCGGCAACGTAGGCGGTTTCATCGATGAGAGCTTGGTCAAGGACCATAGTCCCAACAACTGAGTATATTTCGGCAACACCCCAATAGTCGATGAAGATGCCTTCGAGACGTCTCGCTTCTGCCTTTCCCTGCTCGGCGTAGGCTTGGAGAATAGTGAGGAACTCAGCCAACTTGAACGGTATACAGTATCGAACCGAGATACGTTTGATAGAATTGAACTTGTTCAAGAAAAAGTCAATGCATGAGGCATCAACGGCAGTAGAGTCGAGATTGACGTTGACGAGGACATCGACGATCTCCCAGCGATTAATGATTCCTTGAACTGAAGGAGTGTCCCAGAAAGGAATACGGTTGGTAAGACGGCGAAGGCCGTTGAAGGCATCACTTTCTCCAGCGTACTCGTTTCCAAAGGTGAGTTTGGTAAGGATCCATGCCCAAACTCCCTCGCCGGTAAGAGCACGGTTGAAGCTCTTGCAGGTATACTTGAGGCTGTTCAAATCAGCAACACTGAGGTAACGAACGATGCCCAAAGCTGCTGGATCAGGTTCTCCGAGAAGACGGTGAAGGAGCTGCTCCCCTGAAATGACTGTCTCTCCTTGAAGGTTGATCTCCTCGAACTCCTCGAAGGGGTCAGTTGCATCCTTTTTCTCCCACCAGATGACTGTACGGACGGGTCTTTTGACTCGAATCGGTCCGTGCCAGACGGGGGGCTCGTGATGAATTGGAGCCTCGGGTCGCTTGACGAAGCCAAAATGGTCTCGGACCATGGAATATTCGGAACGACGCCAGTCTGCCATTGTTTCTTTGCAGGTTGGACACTTATTTTCGTGATCTGCTTCTTCTTGCGCGGTATCGTAGACGAGGTGTTCTTGGAGGGTATCACACCAGATGGTTTTTTGTCGAGGCATGATGAAGGAAGCAGAAGCAGCAAGAGCTACCGGGAGGGTAATATGATTAGATTGTTTTTCGTGACGGAATGGATTGATCGATGCCGAGAAGTAGATGATGTCGTTGATGATGTCGTGGAATTGGGAGGTTGTTGTTGGGTGGAGGCCGGTCTTCTATGCATCACATCACTTATATGGCCATACTCTGTCTACTCTCACCACATTGAAGACCCATCATTATCACCATATCATCAGTAATCACACATCTTCAGGAACACAACCAAGTCAATCTCAATCGCATATCAACATATATTGCCAATTTGATATCTACAGCTTTGTAGTTAGGCAAAATCCTAAACTATAACTGGCTATTGCGGAGACAAGATTATATTACTCTCTGCTCGCAGCAGCGGCCGGCCATCCAGTGCTCGTCGAAGTCCCTAAACAACGCTTCTTCAGCACTTGATTAGGTACTCTCACGGAGCCCACATCCGGCCCATTCATTACCGCCCCAGGTCCGCGAAAATTCTGTCCAGAACTAACCGTTCTCTCTTCATAGCCCACAAGATTCCCGTCAGAGTCAGTGGTAGTTGTCTTCTCCACTGTTGCATCAGCAAGCCCATCTCCATTCTTATCGATTACATAGTCCTCCTCTTGAACGGTGTCACCACAATCTGCTTCAAGAACTGCTTCGTCGACGGTTCCCGGAACACCGGCTTCATCGTTGTTGGTAGTGGCATATTCTATACTTGCGTCATCGAGGGGATACAGTACTGGCAGGGGATCACTAGCTCCGATAGAGCCGCTAGAACCAGGAGATCCACCGGCTCCGCCATGATTGTCGGTTTCATAGTACTCAGTTTCAGTCTCATTATAAACCGCATCACCTCCAATGGATTCAACTGATTTGACAGTATATGAAACAGTATCCACATCTGGAACAGGTGCCCAATCCCCGGGTGGCATCTGGAAATCCGATTCCGTGCCTACGACGACAAAGCTTCGAATGGGACCTGTTGGCTGACATCCATCGTCAGATGAAATGATGGTGACTTGAGAATTACACGCTGGATCTGAGAATAACTGAGCGGTGTAACCCCAATGGTTGTCGGTAGCGTCTCCGGCCAAAGCGGCTGATACGACGCCGTTACCTGCGGATGCCGGAATCGGTTCGCAAGGCGTCATGTAAGTACTATCGTTTGTGGTGGAATGTTGCCATCTTGAGGCCCCTGAGCACGCAGTATTGCCGTAGAAAGAAAGGGTATAGGCAGACGTCTCAGAAGCTAGGAGGGCGAGGGCAAGGATGGCTCCCTTGGAAGTCAAGTTAGACATTTTGGCGATAGTCTTTTAAAAATATATACCAGTATCGGTATTTAACTGTAATCCAACGATTTAGATGGAATTAAATTTTGAATAAAAATGCCCTTTATGAAAGCCCAGGTTACTATCGTGAATGTCCTAGACAGGAAGCCATATGAACCAACCACGATTTTAAGACGTGGCAGGGACATGAAATGCATGGCTCTCATGTTGACAAAGCATGCTCGAATAAGCTCTTGAGTTCTTTCTATCATGCCTCGAAATCAACTTATCCCCTCAAAAGAGCTTTTCTCATGTATTCTGTCCTTAAAAAACCTGCTCTCCAAGCGACAAGATATAGTGTTGGGGCTGTTGCATTTTCTTCCCTTCTATTTCTCAAAACTGAGTGCCTCGCAACTCGGACTCAATGATACAAGTAAGTACAGAGAAGAAGAAAATAAATAAAAAAATGTTAATTTTAATCTATGGGCACCATAGACATGTCCAAGACCGAGTATGCGGTTTCGCTTATGTATAAGGAATCAAGATGCATTATATTAGCGGTCTAGTTGAAAGGGTTGTCCGGCCTTGAGAACTTCAAATTCATGAATCCATCTATAGACCTTTCGAAGAGGTGTATTATACCTTTTAAATGCTCGAATTATAGCTAGCTCCGATAAGATCAATTATGTCGTGCATCAATTCTATGTCACGATTTCGATTATGCATGTCCGGGTCCGGATCCGGATATCCATCTTTGCTGAAACCCAACATTGTATCACATACAGTCCGGCATCCCAGCCAACTTCGGAAATATCACCTGAGACTTCACGTTGGTTAGGGGCATTATCCTGAGAGTTCTAGTTGACGGACCACAAGCCCAAATTCCTCCCCATGGGTTGCAATGTTCTAAATGTAGCCAAAACTTTGAAGGTGTTTATGAATGATTTTAGATACTGAATTCAAAACAGTACTGGTATATCATTCTCCTCCGTTCTCAATGACCAATTAATGAAGTTGACTACCTATGAAGTCCTGGCTAACATCTTTCTTCAATCTTCCTGGTCAAACTTTATGGCTAAGTACCAAAATTTAAAAGAAATTAAAGATCCAACAGACTTCGAAGCTTCTCATCTACGAATGTCCGTACATTCATCTAAAAAGAAAAATAAAAGGTAATTTCCTTATCTCTAGCATTTTCAACTTACAAGAAACCCTTTGCTCAGACCAGCCAATCTACACTCTGACCCGAAGCACAGGGCCCAGACGCAGGAAGAATGCAGGGTCTATACCCTGCATCTAATTTAATCTATGCACTGTGGTCGCAGTTGATGTTACCATTGCCATGCACAATGCACCCCAGGAATTTAAGTCGATCGATCGATACAGTCTCTATCTCTGAGATAAAGTTATAACGATCGATTGGATGCGGGGCGGCTCGAGGCACGGGTCGGTACTACCCGCATACGTCGTCATGTCTAGAAGATATTTCGCAAATTTATAGAAGCATCCAACTATAGTACTAGGCGGATGATGAAAAGTCTATAAAAGGTAGTCTCGGTGACCCTTCTAGCTTCTTGTGTTGATATAAAAGGGGGGCCTACCATCTCGACATTCTTTTCTATTGTCTTCGCTCCACAGACATTGCAACCATTCGAAACTTTCTTGAGTGGAATTAACATCGAAAACAAAATCTTGACTTTGTTCAGATTTCTCTTTATAAACTCTTATACCAAAATAAAATGTCTTCTCTCGAACAAGAAACCATTACCGAGGGCGCAGTCCTCTGGTTTCTCACCGACGACGAACGCACCAGCATCGCGAACTCGTTGGACGTCGAAAGTAACATATATACATCTCCACCTTCAGACACTCTCGCTTCGCATCTATAACCCCAGACTACCACCCCAAAGCCGAACATATCACGCTAACCACATCAAGAGAAATAGAAAGCACTCTCCTCGACTTAAAGGGCAACGTCATGAATCGCGCCCGTGCAACCTGCACTGGTTGTGGAAAGCACTCTGGCCTTGATGATATGGTACATAACGCTGTAGAAGCCGGAATTCACAGCAACACCTTCGTGTTGGATGTCCTTGTGAATGGTCCTCAGTCCATGAGCCCAGCACATGGGTTGAAGTGTTCAAGATGTGATTCTGAGTACGAGGGGCTGTGGAGGTGGGATGCTGATACGCATATTTGGACTAGAGACTAGTAGTACATTATGGATAGTGTTGCCCTGGGGGTAGGGATCTTATTGGTCCTTGTAGCTTATTATTCGGAAATAAATACAGGGATCGGGTAACAATCTCGTCAGCATTAAGTTTGATTTCTGGCCAATTATATTACATTAGCTACGAAGTCAAGATTCTAGGTTTAGTTGACTCCAACTCTGCACCTTTAAAGCGCGCAGATATGCATAACACCCAAAATGTGAAGTGTATTTTCGTGTAGCCTAGAGATTTAGATGCTCCCTAGATGTTAGCCTCGAGCCCCCTAGATGTAAGGCATCTTTGAGACAACTTCAGGTAATACGCAGCTTTCGTTTCTCGATCCATAGGACCTTTCCTTAATGTGTTGAACCTACATAATCCAACAAACCCCCCGCTAATGAAGCCAAACTGACCAATCATCTCACTCACAATCCTGCGTAACCCAATCCAATTCGGTATCGCTACTGGAGCAAGCAAGGGCGAATCCCCCGCGGCCCGCCTCGAATGACCCGACCCTTTCCAAGCTAGCGAATCGAATCCTCCCGCATGGCAGATTCCCCCCCTTCCCATGCAAGATTCGGAGAATTGTGACAAGACACAAAAAACTTGATTTTCCAAAATACCATCTTTCCTCAAGATGGAATAATCGTGAAGTTAGCGTTAGATCCCCCCGTTCCATTTCCCTATATGGTTCAACTGGGCTTAAGATATGCGGGGTCGATTTCGCACTCGGGGTGATACCCAACTGCATATCCTTCGCACACGATGGAATCAAGATTTGGATATTAATATTTACATATTGATAAAAACAGGGTTATTTTTTCCGAGATCTTCGATGCCGCAATCGTGCGTGGGGTTAGGATTTGAATTTATTGGGGGGGCTGGGGGGGGGGGGGGGGGGGGGGGGGTTATAACATATTAAGCCATAGTCCGGTCTATCACCATATAAAGATTCTGGACCCCCTTCTTTCCGTGATACTACAATGCAATGTCCGTAATTGTATACATTGCATATTGTGCAATTGTGATATCCCAGCAGCAGCAGCAGTGTACACCATTCTGTTCTATAAATTCAATCAGTTATAGTCCCAAAGTTTTTGTAGATCATATGCTTGTTAACCTACTTTTAGTTTATAAATTTATAAATCCAACCAATATAAAAGGAGACAGTGGGGATCCATGCAGGATTTTCATCCTCATCGGTATCTTATTAACTACTCTGAGTTGAGCTGGGCTAGTTGAGTTGGCATAACTTCGATCGACCACTCTTATCGAAACTTTCACATTCACGGCAAGCTATATATGGATTCCCAGTCTAGTCCGCTTCAGAAATCTTCAGAATGACGTGTTAACATGTTATCAGTGAAGATAATTGATAGATGGGGGTTGTATTGGTGAAGATAAACGACGAATGGGGGTTAGGAAAAGTGGATATCTGGCTGATCTATATCTAGGTATCTATTACTTTATCAACAGATCCTGAGATGGATTACGACATACCAATTGGCTTAAAACGATTGGTTCATGATAGTGCAATTGAAACAGAGGGTTTCTTGGTATTTGATCAATCGATATCGTAGATCTATAAATAAGAGACATCGGACGCCATACTTCTTTCCTTTCTTTCAGTGTTCAATCTTACAATTGACTTTGTGATCAATCTGTTTTCTACACAATTGCAATATATCATAATTGAACTGAATTCTACATAACTACTTTATATTAAAATCCAGGAACTCTACAAAATGGGCATCGACTACCAACAAGACTCCACCACCCTCCGCACCGATGTCCTAATCGTAGGATCCGGTCCAATCGGCGCCATCTACGCCCGCAAACTCGTCGAAGCAGGATATAAAGTCCTCATGGTCGACGCCGGAGCACAGTAAGCCCCCCCACAGTACTCCCCCAAACATCCATTAATAACTCCATACTAACCCTTCCCAAAATAGAGAATCCGAAATTCCCGGAGAGCACAAAAAGAACATTGCAGATGTATCTCTAAACGACTTCAGCAGCATCATCCAAAACGACCTAACCCCACTATCATCCACCATGCCAGCCGCGTCCGCAACCCTTGCAATCGGCGGCATGTCAACCCACTGGACTTGCGTAACCCCAATTCCGCATCCAACCCTCGAAGCTCCAAAGCTTTTTACTCAATCAAAATGGAACAGTCTAATCTCAGAAGCCCAAGATCTTCTTCACACAACTTCCACCACATTCGACACTTCAACCCGTCAAGATAACCTCAAAAACTTCTTGAACGCCTCAGGCCATTCCTTCAAATCCACCCCTCTCGCCTGTCAAAAATCCGAGAACGGGGAGATCATCTACTCCTCAACATCCAGCATCCTCTCCCCAATCCTGTCTTCCAAAAACTTCACTTTACTCCCAAACCACCTCTGCCCCAAAATCTACAAACAAGACCAAAAGATCACTTCAGCATCCCTAACCTCCCTCTCCACAAACACCCATTTCTCCGTGGTAGCAGAACAATACATCCTAGCCGCAGGCGCAGTCCTAACACCCCAGATAATCTACAACTCAAACATGAGCCAAACCCTCCCCGCGCTAGGAAGATATTTAACAGAAAGAATGGTTACTTTCTGTCAAATCAAACTTGATAAGAAATTCTCTGGTAATGCTGGGGAGGTTAATATTATGGAGGGTGTTAGTGAAGGGAAGAAGTGGGTTACGGTGATCAATCGTGAGGCTCATCAGTATGGACAATTACCTGAGGATTTGGATTGTGGCGATGTGCTGGATGTTAGGTGTATGAGTGCCGTTGAACCGGATGTTGAGAATAGAGTTGAGTTTGGAGAGAAGGGAAGCGATGGGATGCCGATGGTTAGTATTCAATCCTCCATCCAAATATATGAATGATAATAAACTAACATTTATAATTTAAACTAGCCATCCTTCAAAGTCTCACCCAGCAATGCCGACCTAAAAGTAGCAGCAAAGATGATGCTAGAGTACGTTGCACCATTCCCCTCATCAAACCACCCTGGTTAAAAAGGATATATATAACTAACCGTATAACCCCAGAATGCAATCCCTAGCCACATCCCTCGGTAGCTTCGTCACCGAACCAAAAATCATGCCACTGGGAACAGCACTACATCTCAGTGGAACAACCCGTGCAGGCGAGTCAGTCGAAACCTCTGTTGTGGACTCAAACTCCAAGGTTTGGGGAGTAGATAATCTATACCTCGGTGGATGTGGTGTTATCGCAGAGGGTATGGCGTGTCAACCTACCCTGACAGCGGTTGGATATGCTTTACAAGGTGTCGAGGGCGTTAAAGCTGCTTTGTCTGCTTGAATATGTTCGAGATCGATGAAATGGGTGATAAATAGATATTAAATGATTGTAGAAGTATAAAGTATATTCTATGAGAAATATATATGAATCTAGTTATATACTTATATTACAATAAATTACAGACTCCGAACTGTTAAACAAACAATAAAAAAAAAACGCTCCTCAAAAGAAAAAAAGTTTACTCCAACGACGACAAAAAGGTATACAATGCTCGCTAATTGTACCAAAATAATTCCAACGTAATTATAATCTAGACTTTTTGTCAGACATGCATCAAGCTGTCTTATTACTTAATTATACCAACCCCTCTTCCACCGCCGCTCCCCTAACGGCAGCCATACGATAAACCCCATAAACCCTCTCCAAAACCTCACAAGGTTTCACCCTCCTTGAAGAATCCAAAAACAAATCCTGTCCAGGATCATACTTATGCAAAGAACTCCTATACCCCCCTTCCTTGCTATAAAAAACCCGCTCGGAAGGGTATATCCCAATCAAACTCGCCTTCTTAACCCCCAGTTTCTTATTATAAACTTCTAAAAATTTCTTAGCTTTGAGGTATGGTTTCGATTCCACAATATTATCGATTTGAAGAATCAGTGTGTTGTCCATATCTTCGATTGTACCTTCTGCGTCCATAGTTTTGAGGAAAGGAAGGAGGATTTCGTAGACGTAGGAGATGTAGACTAGTTCTTCTAATGTGGTTGGGGGTTGAAGACCTGGTAGTGGGAGGTTGTCTAGGAATAGTTCCCAGGATCTGTCGGTTGTTGTCAAGGTTTTGATGCATTGTTGGATTGAGATATAAGGGAAATCGTTGATTTGTGAGTTGAATAAAGGTAAAAGAGGGGTTAAAGATGAGGCATTCGTGATCTCATATGATATCCCCGAGAGTTTTGATCTCTCATGCGGGATACGTCGGTGGATTTCTTGGGTTATGCATCTTTTGAATATTCTTTCAATAGATGCTTTTCGAGAGTCGATAAGAGAGAGCCATGTTTTTGAAATAGCAGGGATGTGGAAGTGAGATATGGGGCCGGAGAGGTAGTACTGTATCTGTGGGATGTCAAGGATTATTTTTATATTCTGAGATGAATGAGGAGATGATGAAGACGAAGAAATGGAGCAGATTACATCTGCAATTGTGTTCGAAAGACGAGAAAGAGAATCTAGTTCGTTGAATGTGAGAGGGTGATGAAGATGTAGAGAATTAGAATATGGATAATGGGTATATAAGTCTAGAAGTTGAGAAGAAAGGGAGGAGACCGCATCTGCAGAGAAGAGACAGATTGAAGTGATTATTGATAGAGATTTATAAGACGAAAGAGGAGAGGGAGGAGGAGAGCCACGGATATGTAAATACTGCGTATCTTTGATATCCGGAAAAGAAAATGTAGTCGAGGCGAAGGAATTGACGTGGGGAGTTGAGCTCGAGCCGAAGAGGAAGCGTTCGAAGATAGATGATTGATTAATAGTCGAACAACTAGATGAAGTATCCAAAAACGAAAGAATGCTTTTGAGAGCAGCCTGATTCTTTCGACAAGTAGAAAGAGACTTTTCAAGAGCCTGATCTGTACTTTTCAGAGATATCTGAGGGTGGAAGTACATATCCTTAACCTGCCGTAACTGCAGTCCCTCCAGCGAGTGTGTTGTCAACGTCGATTTGGTGTTGGAAATGTCCAAATGAAATTGTTTGGAATCGGAGCCGCCGTCGTCGGAAATTATCCCAAACACAGCTGCATTTGTCGCTCCCGCAGCTGCTGTTATTGCAGCAGAAGGTATTATTATTTTCCCAGACTCTGCCACCTGATTTTCGTTCCCTGCGACCCTAGCATTCTCTATTTTGACAGGCTGGTGGTATTTCAATTTTTTCTTTGGCGGATGCCCGTTTGGAAGTGGAACAATGCGGTGAGGCATCGTGCACGAGCTTTGGGAAACGGGCAACGGCAGGCGGTCGACAATATAGCTGGGTATAAGCTGCATGTTGATATAGATCAATCGGGATATAATATATCCCTTGCTCCTTCTTTTCCCCTCCGTACGTATCTCGTCTCCAAAATTTCCCCCAAAAAAGGTATCGACAGCTACTAACTATACCCTTATCGAAAAAAGGTATAACGCTTCTCGAATCAAACAGTTCTTGTCGAAAAAAAGAAGTCGGTCAGCTGCCCTGATTCGCTGTCGTTTCCGCCTGATGCCTTGAATCCAAATTCGAATGTGAACTCCCTATCGAAGCATAACGCTTGAAGATCTCTCAGAGAGAACGAAAACAAAAACGTGGGTTTGACAGGATGAATTTGTTTGAAAAAGGAGTTCAAACCTCATCTGTCAAATCAAATTGGCTAATTAGAGATGCTCATCCCAGCCTAGAATGGTTCCCCTGCCCAGAATGGAATGCCGGCTCGCCAAGGAACACCAGGGACCAGCTAAAAGAAACCACAACCGGCAACGCGGTTTTCTGTGTCAAAAGCTTTTCGTGTTTTCGGAGTGTTAGGTAATACGGGCAAGTAGAGGGCGAGCTGGGGGTGATTAGTCATTGTCTGGTTCAAATTCTATCGATGATTCGAACGGTGTATAAAGTAAGTATTACTGCCAATCTAGAAGAAACAGCGAATTATGTTGACCATGAGTATAAGAAGTGTTCGAGCTGATAATTATGTCAATGTCCACAATTAACTCTTAATATATTAATTGGGTATAATCAGCCTTCAAAACTTGACATCATAAAAAACTGTCCTATTAAAAACACCAAAAGTTTGCTTTGGGTATGCAGCACAAACGCGCATGGCATGATAAAATTCAATTGTATGATACAGTCGTACCGTGGATTGTCGTGAAGCTTTTCGCGATGGGCGATAATGAATTAAGATCCTATACTCAAGCTGGGCGTCAGCTAACATACAAGCGAATTGGTCTCTCCTGCTATTCAGACGTCTAGCTAAGGATTGGTTGATTCTTTTCGCACGCTTTCCGGAGTAATTGATCCTTTACAATTGATATTTCGTGATAATCAGACTTATAAGACCATGAATTTTAAGTATAAAGAGGTCAATTCCAGCGGTTCAATTCCGCATTATCATTCAATTGCACATCTACAATACCCTGCAGGCTATTAATTTCTCAATCAAAAAGAACCTTCTTTTCTAATCTTCAGATATATATATATATATTCTAGCTACAGAATGTATCCTCTTTAATCCTCGCGCTCGCAGCCTCAACATCCGTTCTGGCTCTGCCGGGCCCTGTGGTAACAACAAAGCCCGAGTGAATCGGAAACCCCGAGGCCCATGAGTCTCTCAAGTCTCTTGAAGAACTTGAAAAACTACCTTTCGACACAGTCCCATTCAGCGAGCTTCCAGATAAGGACTTCAAGCAAAGTGATATTTATCGTAATACACCTCTTGCTCGTAAATAGAAGGACGGAAGTATTGCACCGGCCCCCAAGTTGGTAGTCAGGACTCCTGGTGGTGTATACCTCATCTCATCTATCACATTATTGCATCTTAATTGGGGTATTTACTTAAGAATTTATAATGATATATATTATTATGGGGTTGATAGATCTACATTACAACAGACGTCAACTGGGGCGGACAGAAGGGATATATATAAAGTCCAACCGTTCAATGCTTGTATCCAACTGGACGCGCCATGGCTGTACACTATCTCCTCCTTCGGGCCGGATTTAGGAACCAAGTGTATCTTCTACGCGTAAGCCAGTCCTTTCCAAACTAATCCCAACCGTCTACTATCTAATATAATATAATCAATAAATTTAGACGCCGAGACTGTTCCAACGCCAATGGTGAATCCGTAATCTGGTACCCCGGAAATGGAGACTTGAGGAATCATTATCGCTCGAACTGGAACGATAGGATCGGAAGCTGGAGGTGCTGGTTGGAGTTGGGTTAGTACTTTCTTTACATTGTTGTCTTGACTTTTAATTTAAAGATCGAAGAAGATATTCCTATTGAATAAGAGGCTAATATGCCATGGTGTTTTATCTGTTATAGCCATTGGACTAACGGTTACTGGGCCTTATCCATCAGCCAATATTCCGACTGTGTCTCCAAGATAGGACGCACGCTGACACCGGTAACTTCGAGATATTAGCATCTAATACAGTGTAAATTATATTATATAATTTAGATTGTAGCAGTTTTATATCTGGTGATTCGATGTTTTTGGAGCCGAACCTGTAATTTACCCCATAACTTAGCCATTTTCTATATACTACAAGTCCCCTCGAGTGAACCCCAAGCCTATCGTTAATATTAACAGCCAGAGATCAGATATCTAAAGCAGAACCGTAATAACCGGAGTAGCGAACAGTAGAGATGCATAACCACCATGTTAGCTAGAGAATTTGCAGAGGAATCGATTCACCACCAACAATGTATGTTACAATAACAGATGTTGCTAAATAAGATATCTTACCCGCCTTATCACAAAGGAGCGTTTATAAGTAGTCACCTTTGGTCACATGTAGCGAGTTCACTCGGTTTTTGATACATGTTATTGTATTAATGTTGGTTGGCACAGCGGTTTCGTCGACGTGAAGTTGGTTGGAACTATACATACTAATGCCTAACCACTAGCGTATCAGTTCACAATATTAGCTAGCTATTAGATTAATAATTAATTGGCCAGAAGTTTATAATTTAAGACTCTTACCTATGAAAGGATTTTCCTAATAGTATATCACGGCCGAAGGTAATTAGAGTGAAATGGATTATTAAGCTATCGACGTGACGTAGCTTATATTATATATGACCCGGAAAAGGTTAGATACCGTGATATTACACTTCCCGACCGAGGGAATCTAGTGGATCCATTCCGTTCCGTTCCGTGATTATGTTATTTCGACGTCTATCAGCGTCCAGCCGGTACGGACTGGTATGTCTCGAACGTCAATAGTTACCCTATACATGTATTAGTTAGACCAACTTGGAGCTAGCGATATGTGAGTAGTTGAGTAGGAGGACAATACAACCTTACAGACCTTCCATCGAAGAACCAGTCAATACTACTTCTCCCTCTCTTTAAAGTACTTTAACATAGCTATAAGTAACTCGGTGTATAATATAAAATCTCGGAGAGCCGATAAATCCGACCGCCGAAGCCCGTCGGAAGCACCGAATAGAATCGAAGCCTGTCAAACGGAACGCGCATCGCTTCAAACCCGGCTCTAACAGCTGCGCCCCGAACACGATTGGCTAGCGGCATCTGTTTAAACCCCATGCAGGGTCAAGGTTTTGGAGCTGGATGTGGAAATGAAGACTTGACGCTAACTAATAATATTAGTGACTCTGGGGGTTAATTAGGGGCGCAGGGGGGGAAAGAAACAGACGGACAGAAATGCTACCTTTGAATCATTGTTCATGAGAAGGTTATTGTTATTATTAATAATGGTTTGAGCTCCTTCTTCTCTTCTTCTCTTCTTCTTCTCTCTCTTCTGTCTTTCTTTGTTAATTCTGTTCTGTTCATAAGCATCGTCACTCGTTTCATTTAAAACTTCGACTTCATCTATCACCAGAAATATAATCTCATGTCCGTTATGATATAGCATTTTACCCTAATCCTAATAGCTGTCAACCATCCGACTTCATCACGATCGATCGATCTTCCGCCACGTTGTTTTTCTCCGTCTACTCGCTCACTCCTTTAAACCTTCCTTCGCGTGCGACGACAACAACACACACCCACAACAGCTATCTCCTTAATAAACACCCATCCGGATTTTACCGACATACTCTCACACATAAACAACCTTTTACACCTCTCAAAGTCGACTTAGATACAAAAAAGAAGGAGTCATATATAAGGAGGGAAGGCGATGGGCCTCCGCGATATCCTTGTCGTTCGAAATGATGACCGTTCAGGCGTCAAGACAAATTGGTGGATAAACCCCGATATTATTCCTTTACCTCCCAGTCGAAGGACCTGGGGTCGCACGGAGTTCTTGGGGTTTTGGTCGGTGCCACAGTATGTACTTTTTTCTCCCATTCCTTTTGACTCTTCAAGGAGTGTGGAAGAGGGAAGGCTAATTTTGGATGGTGGTTTAGTTTGTGTATTTCGAGTTGGACCACTGGTTCGGTACTTGTGTCCCTGGGATTATCGACATGGGAAACCGTGGCGGTATTGCTAGTCGGCCAGGGGTTAGTGGCGTATTTGGCGATATGTAACGGCTGGATCGGTGGGAAGTGGCATATCGGGTTTACTGTTGCTCAGAGGTAAATAACTATTAATTATCATCTATTCTTATTTCTTTGGGTACGGTTTATGCTGATGGGATGGTTATTTAGGGCCATTCTGGGTGTCTACGGTTCATTCGTCGGTATTGTGATGAGTGTGGTCATGTCGATTATCTGGTATGGAAGTCAAGCATGGCTGGGTGGATTGTGTATTTCGGTTATCCTGGGGAGCTGTAGTTCCGCTTTCTTGAATATGCCAAATACCCTCCCAGAGGGGGCATTAATGCAGACCAGGGATTTGATATCGTTTATTCTGGTATGTATATTACTAACAAATATGCCCGATTGGTTTTAATCTGTGGAATGTAGAGAGCTAACAGATATGTAATTTTCTTTTTTTTATATTTTAGTTCCACCTTCTATCAGTCCCCTTCATGCTCGTCGGCCCCGAAAAGATCAAACACCCTGTCATCCTTTCGAACGTACTAGCAGTAATCGTTATGATCTCATTAACCCTCTGGACCGTGAAAACCGGAGAGTTTAGAGACCCCTCGGGCGGGTGGGATACAGTTCACGCCCAGACGAATCGGTGGTGGACGTGGCTTTACGGAATAACCTCGATCCTCGGATCCGTTTCGTCCGGTATCCTAAATCACGCCGATTTCACCCGTTTCGCTCGAAGACAGGGGGTTCAAACCTCAGGCACGCTTTTTGGATTATTCGTCCCGGGGACTATAATCCCCCTCCTGGGTATCGTCACAGCTTCAATGAACACCGACGCATCCGGCCAACCGATCTGGAACCCCGTCGATCTGTTGATGGATAGGTTAGCGAGGGACTACACCTTCCTAACGCGAGCCGCCTGTTTCTTCTGCGCAGCGGGGTTAATCACCTCGCAACTAGCGCAAAACGTTCTCGGAAACGCATATGCCGCAGGAATGGGACTCGCCGGTCTATTCCCCAAATACGTCAACATCAAACGGGGGTGTATAATCGCCGCTATGCTCTCATGGGCGTTCCAACCGTGGCAGTTTTATTACCTTTCGACAATGTACCTCGACATCCTCTCCGACTTTTCGGTGTTTTTGATGCCATTGACGGGGATCATGATTAGCGATTTCTTTTTGGTTAGACGGCAGAGGATACAGCTTACGCATTTGTATACCAGGGATACATCTGGAAGTTATTATTTCACTTACGGAGTAAACTGGCGTGCGGTATTCGTCTGGCTGGCCTGCGTGGCACCGGCTATCCCCGGTATGATCGATAACCTTCAAATCAAGGATCGAACGGAAGTCACAGTTGCGGTATTATACTACAGAGGCTTCTGTATCTTTGGATTCGTGCAGAGTTTGGTGGTATATTGGGGGATTATGAGATGTTTCCCACCAAAGGGGTTGGGAGAACAAGATGAAGTCGATGTATACGGGACCTTTGCGAGTGAAGAAGCGATCGATTTGGGGATTACACCGTTTAATAAGGAGTTTGAGGTTGAAGGTGAACGGTTGAGGGGTAGCTTTGATGATCTGGAACTTGAGGATTTGATGGAGGATGAGAAGGAGAAAGGGGAGAAGGAGGAGTTGAAGGATATTGATTTGGAGGATGGGGAGGATCAGGGGTTGTTGAAGGAGAGGAGGGTGTGAAAATAAGATCAATGCCCCTTTGTTAAAAAGGGAGATTATTGAACTGGCGGGGAGTGAAAAGTCAAATTCGAAGTCTGTGAGGTATACCTTGCATCCTGCAATCATGTATTGCATGTGACAGGCGTTCTCTTTTTTATTATATGAAAAGATTCGTCTTTCTTTTTTTGGTTTCTATATTGTACATATTTTATCATCCCCTTTTCTTTCTTTCCTCCGACCTGTTTTGGCGTTCAACGTTTCTACACGTTTTTCTTATCTTCTTGTTCTGGACCAGCGGGTGTTTTACTTCTTCATTTTTTGTATACGGGGGAAGGGGGGGGGAGCATGTTGAAAGACGGATTGCTTTTTTGTGTCTGCGATTACAGCGTCGACGTATTTTTTTTTTTTTTTTGTTTGATTTTGATCTAGACATACACTGCATTCCGGTCTTAGTTTGAGAAAGGTTTAAATACTTTGTTCGAATTCGAAATATGTATGATAGATAGAGTTAGAGAGCTCGAGGCAGGAGATGAGAACTTTTAAGTAATCAAATAATAGTATTTACCTGGGAACGAGACCAGTATTTACCTATTCCTTATAACCATTTCTATATATAGAAGGTAGGTAAGTATAAAGGTATATAAAATACATCTGACACGAAGTTATAACACCGTCCATGCGTACGCACGCCCGCGTAATCCGCCGAACCTAAACCACCTTAAGCTTGATATCTCATATATATCTACCTGCACCCGCACGTGTGCAAGATAGTCATTCGTTGGTTGCCTTTTTTGTCGGAATTCGGCCGGAAAATCCGACCGAATCCAGCATGCTGCCTCCTGTAGTATTAAGTCTGGTCTTCCACTATAGATATCCAATCGAGCCGTAAGAATCCAAGAGTGGTAGGTTTTCTAACAAAGATGAGCTTGTGGTGGGCATCGAAAAAGCTCGCCTTCTTACTGTATATATGATGTAATAGTCGTCTGGTCTAGTGTCTTGATGTAGTAGGTTGAATATTTCATTTGTATTCAGACGGTCCTTTGATATGAAGGTTTATATGTCGTTAGTTAAAGCAACTATTATTAGATATGTTATTTATCAAGATTTGGAAAAAACTAACCCAGATTGAGACATAAATTCTAGGGTTCGCTGGGGTTATACTTGAGATATATAATCATCTTAATAAGATGGATGTCGTCAGAGACGACAGACCAGTTATATTATCTTCGATAGAGCGGTTGAGGTTTGATCATGAACCGGATAATCGATTGGTTATGTAGACTTGTGTATATGAGGCCCCCCCCCTCCCCCTTCTAGTGTAACTCATAGACAACTGGATTTTTGGAGTGGGTAGCTCATTGATCTTCAAAAAACCATACGTATTTTTTGGTATATATCTGGTAACGATTAGTTTTGTTTTGCTTACTGTCAGGATACGGGGCGAGAGAACTGACTTTGTCTGATCTTTTGTGTTCCTATCATTAAAAAGTAGATTGGTGGTAGATAGAGAGTATTTAAGGAGGTATCTTTGGTGGAGTCTGTGGATCATATAAGAGGAGAGATGCTATATATAATTACTTATATAAGAGCAGGAGTAGAGGTCTAGACTGGATTTAAGAACGCGGTGATATGATGATCGAAGAGAGATGTTGATGACGTAAAATAGAATAGAATAAAAAGCGGAGGAATGGCCAACACAAGAAGGGTCACCGAGACTGGAGGGGTGGGTGAGGAGGAGGAGGAGGAGGAGGAGGAGTATTAAGTTAGCAGGGGAATGGTCTCATAATTTGTACCCAAGTACCCAAGTACCTAACAGATAGAGTAATTGAAGGAAGGAACTAGAAGAGGGGGTATTTTATTACGGGGAAGAAGAACAAAACAATACTCGGTCAGTTGCCTAGATACTTACCCAGGTATCTAGGTAATAGATACGATTTTATTTTATAAATTATAAACGGTAGATCCTGTTTTAGCTGGACGATCGATGGTATCACAAGTTTTGAAGATGTTTTGGTATATGAGAATCGATCGTCCGAGTATCACGACCGGCAGCAGATCACTATCTAGCTACTTAAGTACCTACTTAAGTACTTACCTAATACTGGATACTTATATAATTCCTGCTCTTATACGGTATTGTTCTATGTCTTCTAACCTCTTATTTAGTTCAATTTTGATATATGTTTAAACGGTAAATGTTACAAGTTGTGTTGAATGTTGCATATTGAATCGACACTCAACACAAGAAGGGTCCGAGACTCGATGCTAACGGCTTGGGCTGCATCTTGGCCGGCCGGACACGGGGTGCTACCACTCCATATCAATACTCCCCGCCTTCTTCTTTCTTCTTCTAGTTCTTCTTCTTCTTCTTCTTCTTCTTCTTCTTTTTTGTAATATATTCCCTCGATATGCTGATTCTAGTCATTATAATAATTATGAAAGATACCATGCTCTCTCTCGTCCTGGACGTTCTGCAATAACAGCAATCAATATCCCAGTTTATTAGTGAATTCCTGACGTCAGTTTCTGCGGCCCTGTTTGTTTGGCTTTCCCAGCGCAGCCAATCGTCAGCATTCCTGCCGGACGTGGACCAGGCGTCACCTACTAATTATTCTTCTTAATTCCTCTACATCATCCTCATCTCCATCCTTGTCTAGTTCATCTTCATCTTCATCTTCATTTTCATCTTCATCTTTTAAACTAATAAGTTCTAAGATTGATAATTGATTCTGTTTAAAACACCCACCCGCCGGAAGATTCTGGATTCGATTGATCGCATTGGTTCTAGCTTAGCTTAGCCACACCGTACGGGAGTACGTAGTAGTCAGCAGCCAACCACCACCACCAGGCCGACCGGGTTTCCCTCTTTTCCCTCTCTCTCTCTTTCCCTCCCTCTCTCTCTCGCCCTTCGGAACTTCCCTTCCTTCCCTTCTTTCTCCTCTTCACTACTTACTTTCCTCTCCGACAAACCCGGAGACCATCGAACATCTCACCAAGAAAAAGCGATGTCCCTCTCCCGTCGTTCGAGCCTCGCAAACTCCATTGTTCGCCTGATCCTTCTTCTCTCTGCTCAAATCCCAACTCTCGCTTCATATCCGCTTAGCGGCCGGAGTAAACGCGATTCCCTTAATGTCTGGGGAGGCCATTCCTCACATGGTGACAACGATGTAGAAGGGGATCCCGACGAACCACGGTTCTGGATTTACCTTGGTGTTTCCGTCTTTCTGGTTGTCCTTGGTGGTGTCTTTGCCGGTTTGACATTAGGGTATGTTCTGTTCTTCTTTCTTCCTTGTTCTTTATGTAATGGGAATGGCGTTTTCCGGGTGGCTGGGGAGTTTACTAATACTAATTATTACCGGAATGGTTTATTAGGTTGATGGGACAGGATGAGATCTACTTGCAGGTCATTGCACAATCTGGCGAAGATAAAGAGCAGAAACATGCACGAGCTGTCCTGAAACTTCTAACTCGTGGGAAACATTGGGTTCTCGTTACACTGTTGCTGTCCAATGTCATTACAAACGAAACTCTGCCCATTCTGCTCGATCGCAGTTTGGGCGGTGGATGGCCGGCTGTCCTCAGTAGTACTGTTCTAATCGGTATGTTCCATTCTATTTCGCTTGATTTAAAAAGTTAAAATATGCTCATATTTGGAATTGGTAGTTATCTTTGGCGAAATCATCCCCCAATCCGTTTGTGTCCGATACGGTCTTTCGATAGGTGCTTACCTCGCTCCCTTCGTCCTGGCGTTGATGTACTTCATGTACCCGGTCGCATATCCTACCGCCCTCCTGCTCGACTGGATCCTTGGCGAGGACCACGGTACGACCTACAAGAAAGCCGGCTTGAAAACCCTCGTTACGCTGCACAAAACCTTGGGTGAACATCCTGCCGAACGTCTGAACCAAGATGAAGTAACCATCATCACCGCCGTTCTCGATCTAAAGGAAAAACCGGTGGGAAGTGTAATGACCCCGATGGAGGATGTGTTCACTATGTCTACGGATACAATCTTGGACGAGAAGACTATGGATAAAATTCTTAGCAAGGGGTACAGTCGTATACCTATCCATGCACCCGGAGAATCGACAAACTTTGTGGGAATGTTGTTGGTTAAGATCTTGATTACTTATGATCCTGAGGATGCAATGAAAGTTGCCGATTTCCCGCTCGCTACTTTGCCAGAGACTGCACCGGAGACCAGTTGTTTGGATATCGTCAACTTCTTCCAGGAGGGAAAGGTATGCTTATTTCACTCTATCGCCTACCTTATCAGTGCGTTGACTAATATATGTGTGTTTGTAGAGCCACATGGTTTTGGTTTCTGAATCTCCCGGCGAAAACTACGGTGCCCTCGGCGTTATTACCCTCGAAGACGTTATCGAAGAACTCATCGGCGAAGAAATCGTTGATGAATCGGACGTATATGTCGATGTACACAAGGCCATTCGTCGTATGAACCCCGCGCCTATCAGCCGGCGTAACTACGGTACGAATTTCCCAAGCGAAGGCACGGTAAAAGGAAAAACCAACCAAGTCGTCGAAATCCTTGATGCGGTAGAAAATCAAAAGATGGCAGTTGCCGGAGAAGGTGACAAACTACTAGCCGGATCGTTCGAGGGTTACTCGACTATGAACCGACCTGAGATTAGTGGTGGCGCCGAACGGAGAGCCTCGACTGGAATATTAGAAAGCGAAACTTCACCGAGGAGGGGGAGCAAGGCGTCGATTTCTCAAACAGTTATGAGGAAGTTGAGTGGTGGTACTGGGGGGAATGCGGTTATCCCCGATAGCTTGAAGGAGAGCTTGAAGCATTTGGGCCCTAGCAATCCTGCCGCGGCACCGAGGAGTACGGGGTTGAAGACTATTAAGATCAAGACTGTACAGCCGGATGGGAGTGCTTCTGTTGGACCTGGCGGGGAGGAACTACGGTCTGCGAAGGAGTTGAGGAGGACGATCACGTTCGAGGACGGGGTCAACGGATCTCAAGCTGCACCACGGGTGGAATATACGCCTAGCACCGCGGCGCACACATTATCTAATAGTGTGCCCGAAAATACCGCAGGAGCCATGAAGGTCCCCGAACCGAAAAGCACGCCTAGAACACCATCCCCCGCGCAGAGTTTTAAGAAGGTCAGAACTGGAAGTTTGAAGGAACGACCGAAGGATGTTGGAGGGATCAGAAAGGTTATCGTGGAGACCAGTGATCCGGAGGATATCAGTGAAATTGCGATTGTGACGGAGGCTAGTGGTAGCGGTGGAAGGACCAATGGAGATGATCAAGATGAGCCGGATGAGTCCGTGAGCTTGTTGGGGAGGAAGTAGGGTTCCACCACCAGTATTACGGGGTCGTTGAAGGCTTTGCTTGGAATGGAGGAGGAGGAGTGGTAGTTCTCTTGAGACTTCCATACTCCTCCTCCTCTCGTATATACCCCCAGATCTTATGATTTAAGACTTCGAGTATAAGACAAAAAGCGAAGAGGTTTATAACTTGAAGCGAGGGATGATATTTTTGGGGTTAGAGCTTTTGGTGTTCTTTGGAGCGAGAAAGGCTTGGTTTCTTTTTTCTTTTTCTTTTTCTTTTTTTTTTGGCTTTTGTTCTAGAGGTATATTCCAGCATATCTCGACGGGGCGAATGTATTATCAGATCATCATGTATTATACTATACCTAAGTGCTTTAGTATCCGGCGCTTCTAGCTTTGTTACTATAATCTGTCCGTATAAAAGCATTCACCCTTTTCCCTTTGAGTCTGTGTCTGTGTCTGTATTGATATGAAGCTTTGACTTGGGTATATTATGTAAGCAACGGTAAGGCTGGCGGGAAACGCATAAAAATTTTAGCCTGGTTTAAGCGTTCCCTCTTCATCATCTCCAACTCCGACAATCAACGTATACCATCCGACACCTCTGGTTCTGGGTAATTCCAGCTTCCATCGCGTGGTTAATCGCTGGGTTTCCCGCCACTTTACAAATCGACATTTTCTCGGTACAATACATTCATTCAGTTTTACTTCTCCTTGTGGTCAGAAAAAAGTCTTTGGAGCTATCCAAGCTCCCCTCATAACCCCACATCCACAAACAATCAATTCCCACCCCACACACA
Source organism: Arthrobotrys conoides (assembly GCA_036971725.1). Lineage (NCBI taxonomy): Eukaryota > Fungi > Ascomycota > Orbiliomycetes > Orbiliales > Orbiliaceae > Arthrobotrys > Arthrobotrys conoides. The sequence continues at coordinate 1,613,864 of JAVHJM010000006.1, forward strand.
CACAAGACGCACCACACGACCACATACCAATCAATATTTTTTTTTAACAAAAAAAAATATATATATAGAATACGACGACAACAATGACACAACTCCAATACCTCCCCGAACTCCTCCTGGCCGTCTTATTCAGCATCCAAGCCTCATTCACCCACCCGGGCGTTCTCTCCCCAGACAAAGAAAAACTCGGCGACGATGAACTCCGGGCGATAGTAAAACGTACGCAGACCAGTTCGGAAGCTAGAGAGGTACTGGCGTTCAACGCACGGGTATGGACCGCCATGACCGAAACGTTGCGAAGTGGGAATGATGAGTTAGGCGGTTGCGAACACCATTTCGATGGGAATGGGGTGGTCGTTGGGAATAATAATGGTATACCTCCTAGTAATACCGGTGGTGGAGGAGGGGTTGGAGGGGGTGGTAATGCTACTAGCCCTGGAGGTGGTAATGGGGGGAATATGGCGGGTACTGTAGCCGGGAAGAGGGTTAATGGGGTTGGAGAGCAGACTTGTACGTGTAAGGATAGGAGGGATAAGATGTATCTGCTGCCGAAGGTTTGGGAGTTGGTTATTCTTGGGAGGAATCTGTTGGCGACGAAGGAACGGGGACAAGATTTGGCGGCGGAGAGTAAATTTGAGGAGGAGGTTAGACGGTTGTGTGAGATTTGTGTGAAGCATGCGGAGAAGGAGAGTTGTAAGTTGGTTTTTCTTCCATTCTTTTCTATTTTTCTGCTTGGGATGGTGGGGATTGATTCTAATGAGGTGAGGGGGTGGATAGATCATAAGGTACTTATTACTTGTCTGCAGTTTTTGAATAACCTCATCTCCGGGAACGAGAAACGCAAGATGTCGCTGTGGATGCACTTATTCGTACCAGGTTCCACCCGTCTCCTCGAAGCCGCCAAGCGAAAAGCAGTAAAACAATACCAAAAAGACGCCGCTCCATCTCCATCATCATCCTCAAAATCCTCATCCGATCCAATCAAAGAGCTACAACTCCAAGAAGCTCTAAAATCTCCGCCTTCCTCGCCGAATCCCAATGGATCAGCTGGTGGTGGACAAGCTGCAAAATTAAGCTTTGTAACAATGTTACCGACTATTTTGAATGCGAAGGAGATGTTGCCGTTGTTGCTTATCATTCATGGGAGTATTACGGATATTGATGGGACGGATCCTGCGAGACAGTTGATGAGGTGTAAGATGATGTTGGCGGCTGAGGCCGGGATTGGACTAATGGCTGGGCTACTAATGTTTGTGGATGCATGGCATGAGATTGATGATCATATATACTTCGAACTTATGTCAGTATATATACCCCCCAAAACACCCCCCATATTGGAGATAAGTTACTAATACACCGCCATAGTCTGGAGATAATGGAAACAATCCTGCACAACGGTCTTATAACCTACCTCTTCGAAACACTGAAAGAATACGTCGACTGTCGAAACTATCAGTTCGAGGGTATCCACGCCATTACCCCTCCACAAGCGGTTATATTGAGATTATTGCATACTATATACGCCCCGGCTGCTTTACCGACTATTTCCGATCCAGGTGTGTTTATTAATTATGATGGGAAACTCGAGGAATCTGCTGGGAAGGAGTGGGCTAGTCCTCCGCCGCCACCTCTACTTGAGGCGGGGGATGAAGAAGGGGAAGGGGAAGAAGGAGAAGAAGGACAGACGACGAATGCGGTGGAGGATGAAAGTGAGATGGATGAGTTTACGGCTGAGTTTACGGCTGCTTTAAGATCTGATTTGGGACCGCCGAGGGTTGATGATATTCATACGGCTGCTGGGGAAGGTATTGATGGTGATGGTGGTGGTAACACCGGTCCGGAAAACGACGATGCGGCGACAGAAGTCGATATCGACCATTCCGAAGCCACACCGGAGATTGTAAACTTCCTTGCCGTCAAAGTGTTCAAAGGACAACTGGGGCCCGCAGTCAGAGATATGGTTACAAAGATTGGAAAAGCGATGGGGTATTCTGCTACTTCTCCTAATAACAATAATAATAACGGCGGCTCTGGGAAGAATAAAGGGGCGAGTGAAAGGGTACTGGAGATTACGGAGATACCGACGGAAGATGGAAGGAGTATTACCAGCGTAGCGGGGATAACGATATACGATGTGGAATTACATTACGAAGGGTTGATACAGTTACTCGAATTGTTGATGTTATTTGCCGAACAAGGCGTTGGGAGGGTATACCTCCGAGAAACCAAATGCGTGGAGGAGATCGTGGAGGTACTCAAGTGTTTTGTGGAGTATGTACCTCGAACCGGTGGGAAAGAAAAGGAAAAAGAGAAGGAAAAGGATAGGAAGAGGAAGGTTGGTGGGTATGTTGAAGGTGAAGTTGGAGAGGAAGAGGATGAAGAAGAAGAAGAAGATGATGATGATGGGGTTGGGATGGAGTGTAATGATCCCGTGGAGTTTAGGTGGCCGTTGATTAAACGGACGCTTGTGCAGCTGGTTAGTTTGTTGGTTTATAGGAGTAGAGCTACGCAGGATGAGGTTAGGAAGGCGGGAGGGGTGATTGCGGTGCTCGGGTGTTTTGGGATTGATGAGGAGAACCCATGTAAGTTTTTTTTCCTTCCCTTTCTCTTCTTATGGGTACTTGGGGTTGGAAACTAATGGGATCTTTTTTGGGGGTGGAATAGATATTCAACAACATGCTACGCTGTGTATTAGGAATCTAATGGAAGGGAATACAGAGAATCAAAAGATTTTGAGGGAGTTGGAGGCGAGGGAGGTTGTTAATGGAGAAGCGTTGGAGGCGGCGGGGTTGGAGGCTTATGTTGATAAGAGCGGGAAGGTTAAAGTTGGACCTGCGCCGGGGAATAATAACACTGCTACTGGTGGAGGGAATGGAGGTGGAGGGAAGAAGAAGAAGAAGGGGAAGAAGTGAATGAGGAAAGGAATAGAGAAAAGTTTTATTATTATATCTTCGAGGGGGAATAATTGTGGATGTCTATTTTGATGTCTTATGTTTTTATGTATTATTATAGAGTGGATGGTGTTTTTGATGTTGGTGTTTTTCTTTTCTTACATATTTCTTTGCTTATGGGGGGTTAGCGGGCGCTTCTTTGTTCTGAGGTACTTACTTACCGAAGTTAGATACTGGCATGGAGGGTTTATTACTCTGTTGTATATACATTACTGGGGCTTATACATATTTTATCAACCTTTTCAAAGAAGCTGGAATTCGTTACTACTATCGAATCATATGTAAAATTATATTCATAGAACCTCGCAATCGAAGTGGAATTGAGATCCCAAAATACCACAAAGGACTGTGTTGAAAGTCTGCTTCAAATCCTCGACTTCGCGTAGTACAACCTTAAATATTCTCGGAGACGCCCCTCCTATGTCGAAGTGTTAAAGTAAAGGTGTACAAGATGCTAAGTGATTATGAGGTTAAATAATAACCAATAAACCCTGCTGCGCCATGGGTTTCATGCGAGAGGAAGAGCCAGTTTTTGTCGAATGCATATTCGAAGTTCTCCCACGGGCTGTAAACTACCGCAAATCCAGCCATGTGGTGTACGATGAATTCGATGTTGAAGGAATGATACACCCCTTGCACACTTAAGGCTCACAATCCTTCTACTGGGAAGGTTTTTGGTAGGTTAAATATTGTCATAGTGGTCTACACTGCAAGCCGAGCGTCAAGATGAAGTCCAAAATCATCTCAACAACGGCAATATGCCTCCTCTCCACCCTCCCAAACCTCGTATTCGCCAGTTTCGAAATGGCATTCGACAACTATCTTTACGGCGAAGGTCGAGCCCCCCAGTACAGAGCATACGACGACCAAGGCTGTAACCGTATCCCCCCCATAACCACAGACCCCAGGGTAATCATCTCCATAGCCCTGCGCACCACAACCGTAGGTCTAAACACCGGCTACAATACCCGTCCTCCCCCCGCCATCGCCTTCTACTTCAATCCAAACCCTACGGGCCCAGGCCCCCACTGTATAGATTCCCAGCTGGTGATGATAGGCCGGTACCACGACTTCGCGGACTCTCAGGAGTTTTTTTTCACGCCATTACCGGATATTACGCATTTTAGGGTGGTTGATGATGAGGAGAGTTATGCGTGGCGGATGTGGGATGAAAATGTTGATGGTACGAACGGGGATATTGGGAGGATTGGGACTGTGGTTTATGCTACCGGGGAGGGGTGGAGGACGTCAGTTCGGAATGATATTATGGTTAGGGATTTGGAGTTTGATTGGACGCCGGTTATTCGGGGTGGAAGGGATTGGGTTTCTAGTAGTGGGGATTCTGGGGTTGAGGAGGAGGAGGAGGAGGGGGAGGGGGAGGAGGAAGTGGTGAGTGAGGGGGGGGTTTCGGATAGTAGTTCGGATCCTCTTGCTTTACGAAGGATACCACCGCGATTGAATCCGGTTCCTGAGATTGAAGATGTAGGGGGTGAAGATTCATTGGGGTTTAGTCCGTTACGTGCAAGTCGACAAAGTGCGCTTGGTATGGATCTAGATCTACTGGCGTTCGACGGTTACGATAACTTGGATCAAGTGGACCAGTTCCAATCCCCACCACCACTACCACAGGTTGACGAAGAATTTGGAAACCCCACGGAAGAAGAGGAAGTCGATAGACAAGAACGGTACCACACAGAACGGGTCTTCCAACTCGCAGATCTTCAACAACAACAGCGAAGACGAGCTATGATGGAACCAATAACCGATCTGGAACGTATAGTTCGCGTTCGAAACCAACAAATCGATGGCGGGAATTACACCCCAATCCCCCCTTCACAACGCCATAGATCCTACGGAGATCTAGTACAAAGCGGGTGGTTCATCGATTCCGAACGAGAACTTCGCGCCAGATGGCAAGAATACATGACAATCGCGTTTTTGAGGTTTAAAGAACGCCACGGAATCGGTGCAGAAGTCTCGGCTGATCGGTTGACGCAGAGACAACGAGATCTCTTCGTTGACTTTTTGAGAAGAGATGGCACCCCCATGTTTTTTCAGGAGACTTATATGAGACCTATAATCAACAGTCATGCTCAACAGCAGTTGATAAATTCATTCGGCCCGCCGCCGCCGTCTGCGGTATTTCAACCGGACGAACAAGTTGCGGATGTTAGACCTAATCCGTTTTTGAGATTTGATAATGACTTTGAAGATGCTGTCCAGAATGGGGGGAGTAGGCAGGCTAATCAGCGGAATAGTAACGGACGTACGCTGGCGGCTCAGCAGAGGTATAATCAAAGGATGGAACAATTACGTCGACAGAATGAAATGGCGAATCAACGTGGGTTTCGGATTAATATGGTTCGAGATCCTCAAGCCGCCCAAGTCGCTGATCTTCGACGGAGAAGACAGCAGCAGCAGCAGCAGCAACGGCAGTTTGAAGGAATTCCACTCAATGGGTTTGAAAACCCCGCAGGCGCAAGATCTAGAATAATGAGAAATCAACCCGGGAGAAGAGGTGGAAGAGGAGGTCCTAATAGAAACCTTGAGGATGAAATTGATGCTTGGGATATTATAGCAGCGCAGGATGATGACTATGAAGCTGGGTGGAATGTTCCGGATTTGGATTTAGGTAGAGTGGCGCCGGGGAATGATGAGCCGCCGGCACCGGTGATAGCAGCAGGTGGTGGGTTGCAGTTTGGTCCACTTCCTGCTGTTAACAATAATAATAATAATAATCGTCCGAATTGGGCGGTTTTGCAAGCACCTTTACAGATACCGAGGATGTTTTGGAGCCCGCCGCCGAGTCCTTCTACTGAGCCTGGAGATAATGTTGAAGATGTGGCGGAGGAGGAAGAGGAGGAGGAGGAGGGTATTGGTGAAGGGGAGGAGGGGCCGCGGTTTGGAAGGTTTGATTCGGATGCTTCTGGGTCTGGGTCGTCGCCGGCGAATGAATAGTTCTGGAGAGAGAGTCTGCAGAATTTAATTTCTGTCGTTGTAGACTTAGAAACAATATATATATTATGCCTAGTGTAAGAATTGTTGAACGATGGGATAGTTTCAAAATGAGCTACTGGAGGAAGGAAGTTCACAATCGAACGACAGATAAATTTCTCATATTTTGGTACTGTTCATTTATATGACATGAAGGAAGGAGTGTTCAAATCACAGATCATCAATTCCAATAAAAATAAAAAGCCAAAGCCATTTCAGTAACTACATTGAAAGAATGTCTAAACTAAGCGCCCCAAGCAGCAAAAATAAGAAAGTAAGAAAAACGCCAGATGCTATGCATATTTGTATCCGTCTCGATTCAAAGTCCTCCAGTCCACCCTAGTCCCGATCCACCCAAATCCCCACCAATGATCACTTATTCAGCTCAAATAATTTAGAATCCACTGAGTGGGTTTGGGTTAGGAACGACACGAGCATTGAGATTCCCACCATACCCAACAACCTCAGGAGAAGTAGAAACGCCGCCAATCTCAGCAGCATTAGCCTTATACCTAGCAAGGGTGAATTCATTAGAATCGAAATTCTGGTTGATAACCCCGCTCATCCCGCTCTGGCAGTGGTTTCCAGTAGTCTGCGAGCAATAAAACCAAATCGGATTCCTGTCTTCAATGGTGATTTGGAAAACATCAGGTGCTTGTCCCTCGGCAATGGGGACGAAGCCGGAGAAGAAGGCGGTGGGTCCGATTGGTTGACATGGGTTTGCGAAGTTGGATTGAGCTACTGAGTGGTTGCGTGGGAGGTAGTGGAATTCGACGACGTCACCGGGGTAGGCGACGATGTTCTCGGGATCGAAGCGGAGACCACCGCGGCCGACGACGACGGAGTGAGTGGCGCCGGAGGGGGCGACTTGGCGGGCGGTGATATCGTTCTTGGTTGGAGTGGGAGCTGCGGAGACAGTAGAGTAGAGAGTAGCCAAAGCAGCGGCGAAGATGGTGACGGTCTTGGAGGCGAACATTTTGAAGGTTTGGATTGGGTTTTGAGGGAAGGGAATTGAAGATTCTAATCAAAAAAGATGAATGAAATGTATTAAACTGGTAATTGAGAAGTGAAGATGCTTTTGTATTGAATTGATGTTGTTGAATGTGATGATGATATTAAAAAAAGTCAATCGAGGAGCTTGGTATCCAGTCCTATATATACAAAAAACATATCGTGAACTTCACGGTATTCCGATATAGACAACTTCAAGGCATTTCATTACTAAAGCATAAGTCCTTTGAGCTTCGGTCAGCACTGCCCCGTGCATGCATACACTATCGATTAACTTATTCCTGTAGCGCTTTCCTATACTATACTACGTCGATAGCTGAAGGTCAGTCTGACATCAAGAATCCGCCCAGAAGTCACGGCAACTCTGGGCCGGAGTCTAAAGGATGTATGCTACTGAAACAAAACAGTCACAACATGTAATCAAAAAATCCGGGCCGAGTCATGGAACATACAAACTGTTAGCGTTGCTCCGGATCTTGTTATGTTTAGTAGGGTACCCTAAAAGAGCCTCGTAGGGCTGTACACATCACTACCAAACATCATAACCCCATAGGAAGCATGAGCGATTCAAGAAGGAAAAGCAGCAGCTTGTATAACCTGCTTTTGGCCTCTTGGGCGGGTTCAGAACTTCGCCTCTTTCTATTTCGAGAAGAAGTTGGGGTCAGCCCGCCCCAGTTTTGGTTAGCGCGGGATACGGTACTCTCGATTCGGTGCTTATGCTTACTGATTCAAACCGGGGTAGTTGGCAACGTCTAAGTCGAAGCTCTTTAGAGTTGTACTTTTCAGTATTAAACTACGTTACAGTAGAAAAAACTTCTAGTTATTCTAATCGTGATAATAATATTTTAATGACCGACGAATACGGTGTTTGTCTTGAAGCTTTCAGCCCCAGATATTAGACCTAAGCTTATGTGCCCCAGAGCTAAACAGCTCCACATATTGTCTACAACACAAGTCTAGCTTATGCACCAAACCTTTCATGTTAGCTAGGGACCGTATATTACTCCTGCTTTCAAACTGAGGCTGATAATTACGATTGAAACTTCTCATATCGAAGACCTTGGAAATAATTCTGACTTAAGAAAACCATAAGTGAAGATTACTCGGGTCAAAGCGGGCGCAGACATAAATCAATATCCAATCTGGGCTCTCCAGCCGTCCTCGAGACAACACAGAGCCCACAACGATCCAACGTTGTTGGATTCTGATCTTGATGTTGTGTTGTCGACAATACTTCTATCTTTGTCTTGTGTTACCAACTGTTGTGTGACATGAGTCGCTTCCACTGTTAAGTGAGCGAAAACGGTAGGATGTACGTTAACGTTGGCCATCCTTAGCTTGGAGTTATAAATGTAATGGTGACTGTGAAGAGTGTGAAGTTATAATGTATCTGTATTCGATAGATCCAGATATGAGAATTGAGCTTTGAATAGACGCTAGTATAGGTAGCTACACTAGCCACATATGTATATGTGGCTTCGTCAATTAAGGCTAATACTCAAGGACTGATTGGGTTAGCTTCATGTCTATATGACAGCATACTTCTCCACAATTGCACCACCATGGAATGCAGCCTCTGGATTGGCTATTTGATCAATCTTCTGTCGTCACGGATATACCGACAATGACCCCTCAATGATGCAAGATATTTTCAGTTCTTGATAGGAGAAATTAAATAAAGTTCGGTCAATGCTTCGTGCCAGAGATCTGGGTAACGCATGGGTTTTCAACGTTTCAAAGGGCCGGGACGCATATGTATAAAATGGACAGCTGGCCCGCTGGCGAAGACGGTTCGGACACAATCACGATATCTAAGATACAGCATTTTTTACGCGAATCGATAGACATCGAACTCCAAGGAAGGTGAGTGAACTTCCCATATGAGACCCACTTCTTCATTTTGTGGAATATTTAGATACCATTCCTGCATTGTCCAATCAGTTAGCCGTTGAACCGGTTACGTTGCTTTAGCACTTCCAACGAAACGGAAGGATTCGAATTCAATTACCTTCAAAATTGAACGAAGTCGAGGCCATAGAACATCACAGAACCCTGCTGCTTGGAATGTATCGCTAAACCCTACCCCCACCGATAATGGAGTTAGCAGGCCCCGTCGATCGGGGTCCACTAGGCTGCTGGACCATGCGGCACTAATTAGCTAATTATATTCCGCTTTAGTTTAGTTAAAGCGATCAAGTGTTCTCGAAAGTGGGAGTTTAGAATTGTTTTCCCATTTCGAAATCTGCAAGTTTCAGTTTACCTACCACGAATGGTAGTAGCAAGGGGTATCGACAAAGCTTCATCGCTTTAGGCTTAGTCGATAGGACCAATTCTTATATGGGTCGCGTGCGCAGGACACCTATTTCTCAGCCGCGAATAACCTTGAGTTTAATAAGCATTTTTTCCCTTACCCCAACTAGTCATGGCTTCAGAATCATGTCGCTCAGGTCCGATAAACTGCTTGCCAGAAACATCGAAAAGCGTATATTTAGCCCTATAGCCACCCCACGTTTAGTCAAGTGGCATCTCCAAGTTAACCAACCTACGCTTCTCTACGATGGGAAACCGTCTGCGTGACGCCATGAAAGGAATCAGTTACGGCACAGTATTTCGGGTACCGCGGTATACTCGATTTTAAGTGGCAAGTTGCTCACGAGATTAGGAATCATTGATGAGATCACTGATCAATAGTAATGGCATTTCAAAAGACGCCATCAACTATCAACTATCGACAGCCACGTTTTAAGCTGGATATGCTGAACACGTTGATCGGATGATTTTGGGGTAAATACAGGGCCCAACCGATTGGATACCCTTCCCCCCTCCATGGCCTTAATGAGGAGAAATATTGCTTCAACTGATGCACAGCTGCATTATTATGTGTGTCGTACGTCGCGTAACCCCACGAAAAGCATCAAGCAAGTAAGCAAGGACCGCGCAATCTAGACCTGAGCCCTGAGGTATTGCCCGTGCCCTCTTGTCCCACTTTTCGTCACGCTCGGCTCGGGAGAACCGAATTAACTTTATAAATAATATTGCTTGCTTGGGAATATATACCTGGGAAACTTTCCGCAGATGAGGCGGTGGCGCTCGAAAACCCCGTAGGCATACAGCGATAGGAAGCAAATTTGCATCTTTTGGGGAGCTCGAGTTTGCCTGATTGAGTCCGACACCAGGCCCCACATCTGCGCATCGTCCCCGGTCGAACCTGCAGTACTTTAAACGTGGGACGATACTTTTCTAACGTTTTCGTTGCTTCAAAACACAACGGGGCATATAAAATCGTCCCGAAATATCCCTCCTAAATTCTATAAAGCCTCGTGCTAGATCATACAAAAAATGTCAAAGATAGATTTCTGCAATGAAAAAATAATTTTTTAAATGGTTTGAAAAGAACGACGTAGTTTCTCACCACTTGTTGTATTTTCCGGCAGGGCTTACAAATCATTGCCATATTGCGACATACCTGCATCCAGCACGCCATATTGCTCCAATCTTCTCCCTGCCATTTCATCATTATCAGACAGTTCAGACATGAAGGAAGGGAACCAACCACTATTGTCTTTGACAATAGCTGGTGTTTCCAGTCCTCATGCAAGTTCAATCGGTTCTCCACCTTCAAATTCGGGCTCGTCTTATCCTGCGCCGGCGCCGCTTTCGGATTTCCTCGAACGGGTCTTTGAATCACCGTATCCGACTGCGCAAGGGATATCCAGCTATCTTGATATCGAAGACATAATCAATCTCCGGAATACCTGCAAATTACATCAGACAAATATTCAAGATAAGGGCAGGTGGGCCTGGCTGCTCCAGCGCCTATCAACTCGACAAGTTGACTATCCCAATCCCGATCCCAGAATACGAAGATTATCGTTAGGAGTACCCCCGAGTTCGCGGGAAGGCTATGTTGGAGGCCGAGAGTTCGTCATTATCGACGTTTCCGCTGGAGACCGCGACTTCCTAAAGCTGAATTCGAGTTTGTACAACATTGGCGCGTTCGAAACCCTCACCTCCTTAATTCTAGATGGCACAAACATCGACGCTGGTGATGTCGGTCACCTACTCAGAAAACTCCAAAATATAACTACCCTTTCACTTCGACATTGCTGGAATGTCAATCTCCAGCTTCTTTATAAACTCTTTAAAAAGACATCAGAAGCCCATATAGAGGAAGTCAACTATTTCAATGGCATAAATCAGGAACGCTCCAAATCGAAAAGTCCGGCAGAGCAGATTAACCGACTAAGAATATGGGACATAGACGGGATTCAGGTACTACTCGACGAAAGTCCAGAAAACGGCCACAGACTAGTTAGTCAAATCGGCGTCCAATTCTTCATTAGAAACTTCGAGACAGATGTTGGAAAATGTGAAAGCATACATCATTCAATATTCATGCTGTGCGTTGGAGAAAGGGTACAATGTGGTACTTGCAAAAAGTACTTACAGGTCGAGATCTGTCCAAAATGCCGATTTGAGTCGTCATGTGAGATTTGCGAGACCTATCTCTGTGGAGATTGTGTCAAAGAGAGTAACAAGAAACCGAAATCTCCACATCCGAGTATGTTATTCAAATATTGACATTTCCCAAACCTACAAAAACACAGCTAACAGCACATTTAAACAGCAACGTCAACTCCGGCTCGGATCCCATCCGAATTCACAACTACTCTATGTCGAACTTCACAATGCAAATGGCATGATAACCGACATTACAACCATCCAGAGTGCCTTAAACTCGAAACCGAAAAGTGTCTTTATTGCTCGCGGCATATATGCCTACTACAGCGGCGGTCTATGAACAAATCATTCAACTGCGAAGTTTGCAGAAAGTTTTCCTGTGGCTGTCGGCAATTACAACATTGTAGCAGGTGTCAAGGCTACATGTGCGATGATTGCCTATCACATCACGGGAATGGATGTCAATGGCAGAAAGGATGACATATGTTCAGCCTTATGATTAAGAGAGCGTGTATTTATTAGAATTCATTAGCGTGGCGCTAGCCAGGAAAAGCATACCAATATTACATTTTGTCTATGGCATAACCTCGTCGTAGGTTGAAGATACCGATACAGATTAAAGATTTAACAAAGTCCTATAAGTTTCACCGTCTTTGCATTAAATATATCTTCTCAGCCACTTCAGGGCCGGTCTACGGTAATATCACGCCCTAATTGTGGCACAAAGTTGATATAGTCCAATTACCGGTACTTGCTGGCTATAGTTTATGGGCTAGGTTGTTTGGTAGGTTGTTCGCTAGGCTGTTTACTAGATTGCCCTGGGCTAGGTCTACTCCAAAATGGATTTGGGCTAGACCTGCCACGGGACGAATCTGTATTGGCCTGGGTGCTGGAGGAGGGTGGGCTTCGAGGCGGATCAAATGGACTTCTAGATTGAAGAAAAGGCGGATCAAGCGGACTTCTGGATTGAAAAAAAGGTGATAGTGGAGTAGACCGGCGCCGATAGGTCTCAGATCTGAGTGGACTAGCGTTAAGTTCGGTATCAAAGATGAGCATCGACTCCATAAACAATTTGGACGGCGTCTTTATATGAACTATGTCACAAATACAAACTGCCTTTTCTCCTTCCGCCTCAGCTGTTCCGAATGGGCATTGGCAGCAATATTTGGCGATTGTTTTGTCTGTAGACCGATCTAGATTTTCACATTTGAACCAATAGTTCGGGTCATCGATTTTGCAAGATGTCCACCCGAAATCTCTGGCGGTTTTGCAGTTAAGGCACTCTTTTGTCGTCTGCTTACAAATGGCTATGATAGGTTTTTCTGTCTCGAGAGCTTTTAAATTTTGAATGCAAGATCTGTCGTATTATAGGGTGTTTGGAGTCGATCTTGGATCAATACCGGGCGAGAATTGATATCCGAGTTCAGAAGTTCATTCAGTCAGTTTATCGGAAGACGTTTATACGGTGGGTAGAAGATCTTTGTTGCATCGTGGGCTCATGATCAAGTGTTTGAACCAAAATTCTAAACACAGATCTACACCAATAGTTCTCGACCATGAAGTTCTTTTCCACGGTCCGACAATTTATTTTGGGGCAAAGTGGGTTCGTAGAACGAGTTCTAGATTCTGAAGCGCATTTTTATACGGATATAGGGTGTTGGGATAATAATTCGTATCATCAGGTATGCGATAGACCGCCGACTTCGTTAACGTTTCGTTTCTTGCTCGTGGCGGTGACCTAGAATAGTTAATAACTGCAGCATCTGTCCATAATTGTCTTTTATTATAGCTAAGTTAGTAGGCACGTAAATCATGTGGGCCATGGTATGATTTTTTATCTATTCCAAAGATGTGCTCGTCGTAACTATCCGAAATCCAGTATCGGTCCTGCGTCGCGCATAGCCCAACTTTGTAGACATCTCTCAAACGCTGAATGATAACCCTTCCAATCTTTTCGAAATCCTCATGAGGTAGGTCGGAGATTGTCTAGAGAGTATCGTGTCGGCCTATGTTGTATTTCACCCTATACTTTAGTGCCGTCGAAGTCTTTGTCGGTCGCGTGAGCAATCTCCCCATCGATGTCGATAGAATTGTTTTCCCCGGATTTCCCCCAGACTCTTGATCAGATGACCATGTGCCCTTCATGCTCATTCCGAAGTTCGATATCATGACACTTGGAGGCTGTTGTTTAAATATTTTCGAATTTGTATGAATGTCGTGGAGAAAAGTATCGTGAACGGTGACCCTAATAGGGGATGGAAAACTTTCAAATTTTGCGGAGTGGCCTCAACGGTACTAGTAATATACGCCTTACTTGGGGTGACGAGATGACGTGATCTGGGGAAAGATTTCGAAATTCCGACGCCTAACGGTCATTGAGATACTCAAGATACAATGATGGAGTAGCATCCTCTGTCATTCAACTAGGTACTTCAAGAGTTTTCCGTCGTTATAGGTCATTGTATACGCTTCAGGTTCATGGGGTCTCGAGGATGCGGGAATCTGCCAAGTGGCTGGTTTGAACTGTTGACAAGACAATTTCTCCTCTTTGGGATTCTTACTCATGAATACTCTTCCCTTCATGTTCAGGATATCATATCAAGAATACAGAGGTCTTCGAGGTCTTCGAGATTGATATCGACAGCAGATCGTCCTAGCACTAGAACTGGTTGCGGCCGGAAGGAAGTTACCTCGGTCTGTATCATAGACCACCCCCCATACCTAGACCATCAAGCCCTCGCCGAGAATAACTCCATCCCAGATCTCTGCAAGGTAAACGGAGTGGGGTGTTACACAGTTCCGTAAGCACGGCTTGAGGGATTTCCGTCTACGAGATATACGGTCCTCCCCGAACATAATCTTCCACCAACCTGAACCTCTCGGGAAATTTAGGATCGTATATGCAAAGATAACTACTTCCACGGGCACCCCCATGAGATGAAGCGGGGAAAGAAGATACAAATGAGATACATAACCCCCACAATGAAATTTTTTTATCGTAGATATCAAGGCAGCAGGAAGGCATCAACACCAACGTCACCTTCTTGTCAACATTTCTCTCTTACATTTTCCTGCAATGCAATGCAAAGCTCCCCACGCGTGGGGTTCTATTATACGTATATAAGATATGCTATCTTCTTAATTAACATTCCCATAATATCACATTTTTTGTTTTTCGCAATTACTTCGCACTAGATGCATGTATGCATCCTTCAACGCCTAAACTCTCGGATATGCGATGCGACTTTTCCTGTGCAGCCACATTGTCGCAGATTTTGAGGCCGTTTACGGTTCTAATCTTATTGTTTCTTTTGTTTTTAGGTAACTACTTCTATTTCGGGGGTTTACTCACTTATGTTAATTCGGGAGGAGGATCTTAACCCCCGAAAGCCAGAAACTAGAGACCCAGGGCTTATGGTTACAAGTCTACTAAGGCCCAGCGTGAAGTGCCATTATACTCTGCAAGATCAAACCTGGAATACACAGTGAATCTAGCCTGGTCTCGTATCCAGAACTCACGAAAGATCCAGCCTCGAGACCAGAAAGGTTTTCGGGCTATCATATAAGACACATGCACGATTCTTTCGTCTCGAAGTATTCAAATAAGACAGTTTCCGTTCAGGGGACGCAAAGCTAGTCGCTCCACCCCCATACCTATCGTATGGGACTCCGAGTGTGCTAGGTTCCCTCACTCGTTAGAACTTTTTTTTACTTTTTATATAGATAATAAGTACTATATAACCTACTAAGTGTTTAGGTACGCTAGGCTTCGTGAATTCTAATCCATGGGTCTAAACTTCGTACATATAGACCTAGCACTAGGTATCGCCCGGAACTTGGATAGAGATTAAGTAGGCATTGCACGTAGGGACTCAACCTCGCGCTAAATATCTAATATTTATCCAGGTCTCTAGTCTGGAGCCCAGATCTAGCAATATCTAGTTTCCCCACCGCCGATTTCGCAACTAAGAATGCCTGGCCATAGTATAATTAACCGCACTGTCTTGCCTATAGGCCATAGCTTAGCGTGCGCAATAGCTAGTACTATCTAACGTTTGTATTTTATTGTTCTTATACAGATACGTACGTACGTATATAGAGGCGAATAGATTTAGAAACACCGCCCCAATTCTGCTGCTACTACAATATTGAATGTTTACTCAAAGACTTAGGCACTTGGAGCTAGTCGATCCTTTGAATAATCAGTGTAGCTTGTAGCTTAATTCCCAAGTTTCCCAAGTTTCTCTTACACTGCTGGAATATATATATACCTAGAACTAGCAATATACATAAACCAACCCAATCACTCTAATCCAGAGGCGACCATTCAGTCACAGCCTCCCCATCTGTTTCACCTAGTTCATCAGGATCAGAATCATGAGGACCCGTATCCCCACCACCCGAATCAATCCGCCCAGGCTGGTCTGTATCAGCAAGAAGGCGACGTTCCGATGGAGACCCTGACCGACAGCAAGCGGGACATTTGATATACCACGTCCTTTCGGCGAACAATCCTACGCAGGCACCGAATAATCCTGCGGCTCTTCCGGGACAGTACTTCACCTCGATGACGCCGAAGTATTTACAGTAGAAACACTTTTTGATTTTTCGGGTACACATTCTTAAGATGGATTGGGGAGGCTTTTAGTAAGGTGAAGTGGATCTCGAGTTAGTTTAAAGTTGAATGGATAGAGTGTGTATGTATATAAAGATGTATTCAATTGAGTTATCTCGGATGATGAAGTGGATTCAAATTAAACTGTTAACATCCAAGATGGGAGTGGAAATCTATGCTTTTCATTGTGGATTCTCAATTTAACACCCCTCTAGGTAGGCCGGCTTGGGAAATATACAGTGTTTGCAAAGAAAAATCCTCATATACATAAACTCAAACAGAGTATCGGCACGAAAATAGTCTGAAAGAAAGAAACTCGCAAGAACGCCATATACTATCCTATCCGAGGCGTTTCAATACCCTCTTATAATTGACAGATCAAGCTTGAATAAAACTCTCAAACAACATCTATAAACCAGGTAGAATGAAAAAAAGAATGACGGAACATCGTAGAATTTAAAGACAAAAATGGTAAGATAAAAAGGAACAAGTAAATATTTTGAACAGCAGCTCAGACATGTTGAGGAGAAGCCCATAACGTTTCCAGGCCACGCACTGCCACCGGAAATGCTATATCTATATTAAAACCGGCCTGTCTAAATCCAAACCTATTGTGCAAAAAGTATATCGCCCACCGGCTTCATGCGTCAAGCCTGCCTAGTCCCAGCTTTCTTAATACCAGACTTAGGCCTGCCACTTTCTTTCGCCTCTCCATAGTCAAGTTCCGTGGTCAGGTAGTCAACGCAAGCTGCATCGAACTCGATTCGATCCCATTTCATTGGCTTGGATCGTTTCTTCCTTATCCCCTGACCCCCCTTCCATCTCCCTTTAATCGCCGAGGTTACCCGCTGAAACCTTGGCGAAGAAACTCGCTTTGGGAGTTCGGGTTTGATCCGACGGGAATGCTGTAGAAGTCTTTTAAAAAGCTCTCTAGCCCGGTTTGGCTTCGACTTTTGATCTGTAATATACGATGTTTATTATTAGTACACAGTTTCTGAAGTAAATGCGGTACGTAAGGGTATTTTTACTAACCTTGAGAGCTTTTGTTCTTTCCCTCGATTTCACAATGTTCGCAGCGTTCGTTGTCCAAAGGAATAGGTTCGGCGATATAAGTCGGGTTGCATTGCATTTGGCCTTCTTTAATAGCATTTGCGCATCTACTGAAGACTTCCACATTGTGGCCGCATCCTGTGCGGGAAATGTATTCGTTGATGGTACACATTTTCCGTATCAAGTAGTCTGGTTTTGAAGGGATGAAGAAGTCAAAGAAACTTTGGGGCGCTGATATAAATACTTTGTGGGATTAGCGTAAATATAATTGAAGAGCGTTGCTATACCACTAACCTTGTTACTTTTTGATATCTAATGAGAGATTCACAGTTTGGTTACGAGACTGAGAGATATTTATGGAAGAGATGGAAAAGAAAGGAAGAGAACAGAGGGTATGACCTCCTTCTAGATAAAGCTCTTATCAGAGCGGCTATCAGTCCAGACATTTTTTGCTTCAAGGGCACTTCTATACTAAGGATAAGTTTGCTAGATAGTATCAAAACCCGTTTGTTATATAGCCTCGTGACGAAGTTTTTGTTTTTAATGGTTTGCTAGGAGTAGCCTGGGGGGCAAGCCGGATGTGAATTGATTGCTACTTTGTTACATCAACGAGTTGTGAATTCTTCGTCAGCCTTTCGCGCCTTAATGGATCCCCATGACTGTCCAGGAACTTCCATGTTGCGAGGCTACTCGGTTTCATTAAGTTAAATGTTTCTTTTAACACATTCTAAGTCAATATCTAACAGTATCTTAAAGCTATTTCTAAGTATTCAATCTATTGAGGAAACTCAGTACAATAAATCTGCAGTAGTATTTCGTTTGGAGCCAAATAAGATGAAGCCTCTTTCTTGACGGCTGGGAATGAGACCAGTCTAGGGCCAAACAAAGTGGAGACTCTTTTTGTGACCCCCGGAAGCGAGACCAAGCTTGGGACAGTCCATTAATGTTATATTTTTGCATCTTAGATTCCCAAGATCTCGCTTTCGTGGCAAATATGTACATTTTTATGTTTACAAACTACTACAAATGAACAGATAGGACCAAGTCATACATCCACACTAAGAACCCATGTTATTTCTTCGTATCTTAATAACAAGACAAGCCTCCTGATATCCACCCATTATTCCAGCAAACCCTGGTTGTTTCCCTTACATAAGTATCCAAAATCAACGGGCCACCATTCTCTACTCTCTCTCAGTATTTATACACTCTAAACTATGAGTACCCCTACAACCCCTTCCCAGCCAAACCTCGTGCATTACCGATATCAACGCCCCAATACTAACGATGCGGGCAAAACGCACCCTCAATATCGATATGCTAGAGCCTCCGATGTAAAGTCACCGCCTACATCCGACCCATTCAACACAACTACTGCTAAAGTAGTTGTGTTTATCATATTGACTGGTTTCTTGTTTATCCTGACTCAGTACTTTGAGAATCTATGAGCATTTTCCGTTCTTTGTGGTTCTTTATGGGCCCCGGAAGGTCATTGTCTTGTATGGACTTTGGTCGTTGTGGACTTTAGGTAGGCTGCTGTATCCTTAATTTTGGGGGGCGGGGAAGGCGGAGAATGGGAATTATCAAGGTGTTTCGGGGGTACTGGGGGTGGAAGTGTGATAGTAGCTTAGAGAGTTGCTCAAGCAGTATACCAAAGGCATCTGAATCTCGCGATAGAGCTGCGAGAGGGATTTCGTCGGCTGTCGTCTCTTCAATTGCGTTGAGTATGTGGTATTTCCGGATTTGGACAACGATCTGGGGTCGCACAAGCCTCGAAATCGGGCGCTCGGCGTGGCGGGTGCGTGCAGATGAAGGACCTCGATCGGATATATCGAGCTGAGAGGGCCGAGGGATGCACCCTAAAAGATCTTCAAACAGCCTGGTATTAAATGACAATGCGATGATTATCTTTCGAGCTCAGAGATATCGATCGATAGCAGACAAGGCTGAATTTCTAATCCGAGTTAATCTTGTCCAGATATCAATCCTCTTCAAATCTTCGAATATCGAATATCGGGTTATTATAATATAATATTTGTAAGCCCCGAGTACATTATCGTAGCTTCTATCCGACCCCGAGCTCGAATATTTCGATCATATCCTCTTAATAAACCTCCTCTGACACCGTCTACAATAACCCTCGACCACAACCTCTTTCACAGGAATATCATCATCAATATCCGTGCCTATGCAGACTATATTTCTACATTTTTGCACGGGGAAGAGCGTGGAGTGGCCGCAGAGGGTGAAGTGGTAGTTCGGTTGGGTGCACATTTGGTTTATATATAATATAATTAATCTATATTATAGTTTGTGATAGTGTATTGTTATTGAATTGGATGTACAGAAGTGTAGACGGAAGTGCAATGCAGGGGACGGATATCGACGGGAAGGGGTGCTCCGGTGGGGTAATTATCTGATCGAACGTATGAGCTAGATGAGGTATTACCCGTCTTCGCGACTAGTCTATTGATACTTATATTACGAAAGCACCCTTTGTCGACAGCTCTGCCGCTTTAAACACGAACACCAACAGGACATGTTCAGAGAACAATCTGCTACAAATATAAAACGGTTTGTTATATACCATCAAACAGTTTAAACGCTGGGAAGTTCTTATAACAAACAAAGGGATTGTACAAACTCTCTAGTAAATTTGTATACATCTCATGAATATGGAATATCGAGTATCACAAAATTGCTTCTTGGTTAATTAAAATACTTATATGATATCGATTTGTATAATAAAAATTTTCAACTTACCTGCGAGATATAATGTATTTAGTATTTCCAAAGAATCCGATTTCGCGACACGCCGGTGTATCCAAGACCATGTCAGAATGTCACTCGCTTCGAGGAGACGAAAAAGGGAACCCTCGGAATTCGGTTCCTGAATCGACAGATGCAGTTGCAATTGCAGTTGCAGCATCGTCGCGTCAACTCAAACGACCACACTCAAATCACCAATAAAATTCATATGATCATATATCCATCTCGAATCAACCAAAGGAATTAAAAATCCCTTCCTCAAAGCAACAGCAACAGCAGCAGCACAGCCTCACATCTCTCCATCTTCATACCCAATCCAACATGCACATGCCTTTCCATTC
Organism: Arthrobotrys conoides; assembly: GCA_036971725.1. Taxonomy (NCBI): domain Eukaryota; kingdom Fungi; phylum Ascomycota; class Orbiliomycetes; order Orbiliales; family Orbiliaceae; genus Arthrobotrys; species Arthrobotrys conoides. The sequence goes on from JAVHJM010000006.1 coordinate 1,634,056, forward strand.
AAAACCCCAAAAGCAGTCAAAACCTCCCCTTCGCCAAGACAACAAATACAAAAAAAAAGGAACAAGGGTATGTTCCTGAAATCCCAGGGATTTTTGTGGCCAGGCGCGGTTTTGTTCTATTTAAAGGACCACCCCCACCAGAAATCCTTGGCGGGTAATTGGCCCATGGGATTTTGAAGATCTGAGAAAAGGATTGAATTGAAAAGGGTAATTTTGTTGCACAGCCCTGAGCTTTGATAGCTCTTTCTCTCTTCCTCTTTCTCTTTCTCTTAACTTTCTATTTTCTCTGACACTCACTTTTTGAAGAGCTTGCTTGACGAGGAAGTGGAGATGCTGTATGGGGTGATCTTTAACTGAGCATGATATGTGAATCTTCACTGTGGGTAAAAGTAAAAGGTATTTTGGTAAGAAAAGCTTCAAGAGGGTCGAGTCCTGTCCTCGAGATCTTAGTATGACCTGAATCAATTGCCGCCTTACCGAATAGATCCTCTACAATTGTATATTCACTTACACATCGAATTACAATAGCTTCGTCTGGGCATTGAGGCTGAAAAGAAGATAATCCCACCATAACGTCAAGCTATATATGTAAGTAGCTAGCTGTACTAGCTTGATGAACAAAAGAGGTGAGCTTATGGCCATATGAATACCAAGAGAAACGCGCCGAGAGAAATCTCATCATCTAAATACGATTTAGCTGCTTGTCAGCCGTTTCCCTGAAGGGTATTTCATGCAGGTTCTTTATAGAATAGTCTTTTGGTCGACGAGTACCCCGAGTATAATCCTCTACATAAACTTGAGCTTGCCAGAATCATGATATATTAATCTTTAATTCGAATTCCCTGAGACTATATAGACTACCGAACCTTCAGAAAACTTATTAAAGATACAATACAATGTCTCTGTTTTTCTCCCCGCCAAGGAAATCGGTAGATACCAGCTTCTGACAATGCCATTTTGTGTGAACCCACCAAGGTATCGTCTAGGCCAAAAGTACCTAGGTTAGGTGTCTACCAGGGTAGCAAAATTTGGAAGCACAAAGCAAAAAAGCTCAGCCGCACACGCCTTTGGGGTATCGAGAGCCCTGCTGCTGCTGCGGCTGGGAAAGTAAAGTAAGTACAGTACCGATTTTAGAATATTCCCATTATCAGACACCCTTCCCTTCATACATACATACCTTTTACCGAGAAGCAAAAAAGAAGCAAAAGAAGTACTACACGGCCGGTAAGGCTGCGAGAGGAACCTTTCTTTCAGCTCCCACAGAAAAAAAGAGAGTAAAAAAACTCAAATACCTGGCCACGATCCCATGCGGCTAGAAGCTTGGTTGCAGCTTGGGGGATTATAATCGTGTTAAGGTCTTCTTTACTGTTTTCTGCAAGGTGGATCTGATCTTATTCAAGCTGACAGTTTACTTACAGAAAACAGACTTACTCGTTTCGTTACAAGTAAGTAGCCTCGCCAGCCGCAACTTCCTCCTCCTCTTTTTTCTCTTGCCCTCACTTCTGTCTTATTCTTTTTTTTTTTTTTTTCCTGTGTTAATAAACTTCAAGATTCCCAATTCCCTTTCGCAGGAGTTTCTGGTTTTCTTTCTTCTCCTCTCTCTTTCTCTCTCTCTCGATTCCTCTCTGTGTGTCGGGTTTGAAATCGAATAGGACCCCAGTGGTTCACGAAACAGAAACGAAAAGTGCTGCTACCAAGAGTTGTAACGTAACGCCCCTTTTAAACCACCTTCAATCCCTCCCACTTCACCATCACCACCACCATCATCATCATCATCATCATCACCACCATCCAACAACCATCAACGTAGTAACGACTTTCCTTTCTTCATCTTCATCATCATCGGTCAAAGTCAGCTCTACATCCTATATATACCAACAACTTCACCAACAAGTTAAATAAATAAAAAAACTCGGGAACAAAGGAAGATTCAATAAATCAACAGCCCCCCAAAAATGGCAAAATACACTAGAAGCAACCCAACACCCTGGCCGAATGGCGGCTACTACTTCCTCCGCTTCATCCAATTCGTCTGCTCGATAGGTACCATCGGAACACTCAGTTACTTCGTCTACTACCTCGTTCGCGCAAGATTCGGAATCCCATATGAGTTCATCATTCTTTACGTCGCCGTAAGTCCCTTTCCCCCTTCGTTAAATATAATGGTGGTTGGAATTATATGACCCCACCGCCTACACCCGGACCTAAACAAACAACTTGACTAACTTCTTATTATCATTATTGAATAAAGGCCCTCCTCTCCCTCCTTAATATAGTAACAACCGGAGTAGCAAAATGCTGCGGAGCATTAAACGCCAAATTCGCACTAGCATTCGACGTCCTAATCCTCGCCGCATGGACCGTTGCATTCGCCCTCCTCCACCGCGCAATGCACGGTCTAATCTTTTCGGATTGTACCGACGGTCATTGGGGTGCCGCCGAGGGTAACGGTGTTTACGTCTGTAGACTTTATAAGGCTACTTGGGCTTTCGCTGTTGCTGCTATGTAAGTTTTTTTCTTCTACCTTCTACCTTTCTAGGTCTCTTTTTGTGTTTAGAGGGGATATGGAGGCTAACTGGGTGTGACTTTCTAAATAGTGCTTTCTACCTCGGTTCCGTTATCTTGGATATCGTCGTTATCAGACGGGTCGGAAACCATAAGTATGTCGTCGCGAATCCAAAGAGTATGCAACAAACAAAGCAGTACGCTAGTCCGAATTACTCTCAGGATACTAGCTACGGAAGCGGTGGATTGCCGTCGCACGGTTAAACCCATTATTTTCCATTTAATAAAGAGCTAGGATATATATCTGGAAAGTTATAAGTGATGTTAGTTAAGTGGGATGGGTTGGTGGGAGGGGTGTAAGATGCTGAAGATGAGGAAGAAGGAGGGGGTTAGGAAGTTAGTTCTTATCATTTATCATTTACTCTAAAAACGTGGGAACCGGCTGGGTTTTTAGCATTATTGTTTTCCTTGATCAAAAAAACCTATTATTACTACTAGCTAGCTACTACTACAATCGATCTTACACGTGGGCGTTCGCGTTCTTTTTTCTCTCTTTTGCTTTGTTACATTCCCTTTTGTCCTTTTATTCTTCTTCTCTTGTGTTCTCTTTTAAAGTGTGGATTTTCATTTTATAGTCTTTTAGTTTGGTCGGAATGGTCATCTCTCTTTTGTTCTGGTTTTTTTTTTTTTTGAATTATAACTATACACCGTTTCTGTACTGTGTGCCGGGGCAGTTCTGGCCTCGAGACTACTTTGTGCCATGCAATTCGGTCGAAGGAGGAGGTAAAAATATAAAGTACAAATGATAATGTCTTTTCGACTTCCTCACTTCCTTCTTTCCTTATCATTATCATCACAAGTCCAGTATAGACTGTGTGAACTACAAGGCGCAGCTGAGGATACCCGTTAAGGTACCTAGTAAGCAAAGCCAAGCCTGTACTGAGTAAGCATAATCAAATAATTCTATTCCTCTAACCCTTCCCTGTCATCATCATCATCAGCAGCAGTAGCAGCTACCTAGCTACCTCAGAAAAGCCAAGTTAGCTTGGCCAGTACCAAATACAAACCATCCCTCAGCCGCCTCAGAATCCAGCATTAATAAAGGGTCATATCTCATTCATACATGACAAATTCATAATACGATCCGTGGAACCCTTTCCCCTTCCTCCTCTTCCCTCTACTTCTTTTTGAAGAAGAGTGGGAGAGGCAAAAAAAGGGTAGTTGGGGCCAATTCCCTCTCGCCAGAGCCATAGAAAAAACCATACGTACCAAACACACAAATAAAAAGACAAGCCGGTTTAGTAAACACCGTTTCTTAACCACATGTAACAGGAAACAAAAAAAAGGCTTTAAAAAGTACCCGTGATAAAAAAAAGAGGGTGGTTTATACAATGAGGGTGAAGAAATAAATAAAAAAGTAGAAAATAAAAAACCGAAGCATCGAGAGTCGTATAATAGATGCGATCACTGTAGAAGGGGGTCCTATAAGACGAAAAAAGATATTAGTTCCCTGCGGCTTATGTGTTGTAAAGAATGATGATAATGATGATTTTGAAGAAGAAGAAGAACGACATACCCGATAATGTTTCTGCTTGTTGGCTTGTTTCTCGATCTTGGCATGGAATCTATCTCTACCCCGCTGTTCATACGCTTTATCATTCTTCTCCATCTTCTTTGCTCTTTCTTTGGCCGTCTTACTAGCCAATGCCAGTCCTTGACCGCCGTTTCCTCGGCTGATAAGCGCGGCTTTGTTGGCTCGTCGTTGGGCTTGCGTTAACCTTGTATCTGTTCCTTCTTCGGTTTCTCCTTCAGCAGCGGTAGTGGCTTCCTCAGAATCACCGTCTTCGATGGCCAGTGCATCCCGTTCCTGTTCGTTGTATGATGGATGATCACGTAGGTTTTGACGGTAATATCTAGCCAGACTTCGATGACCTACGCTACGGCCGTTACCAAGGTGCATTTCCGTTTCTGTTACATATACAGCTTGCATGTGGTGGTGTGGGAGATGGGAGGCATGTGTATGGCTATGGCTATGAGCATGAGAATGCCATCCATCTTCCAAGTGGTGAGAACTGCTGGTTCTGTGATGGGATAGTTTTCGACCTTTGCCGGGTACTCCGGTTTCCCCTAGTACAGATGCTACCTTCAAGGAACCGATTTCAGCGGAGTCACAGGAGGAAGCGTCGGAGTCCGTTTCCCAGGATTTATCGGCTGCTGTTTTATTCCCTGATTCGTCTTCCCATGTTTCTTGCCCTTCCTCGCCGTCATCGGATTCCCATTCGTCTTCTTCGTCGTCATCAGGGTTGTATGTCGATCTGAAGTCGTAGAATTCACCGATTTCTAGCATTTCGGCTTCGGTTTCGAAAGCGATCATACAATGACCTTTATCGCGCATGTGGGTTCTTATGCCGTCCAATCCACCCTTTGGTTTGTTGCAATATAGACATGTGTGGCCTACTAGGATTTTCTGTCCAAGGTAGCGGATTAGACCTTCGAGGTTAACGAGGAATGGCTGTTCGGGGATAAAGAGGCCGTGGAGTTTGGACATATGGGTGAGGTTTTGTTGAAGAGTTGGAGATGGATGGGCGCAGAAAAGACATTCCGTTATCGGCAGAGAAGAAAGACCTTCATCGTCATCGTCTTCATCGTCTTTGTCGGTTTGTGGTTTTGGTTGTTTGGAGGATATGGAGAGGTTGGAGACTAAAGACGATAGTTCAGCTTTCGCAGCAGCGTCGTCTTCCTTGAGTGTAGCAGAAGAATCAGCAGCAGCAGCAGCAGCAGCAGGAACAGGCGTAGAAGTTCCATCTTCGGTATCATCCATAGAGAACGTAGAACTCATAACACTTTCGGTTCCATCGTTAATCAATCCGGACTTCGTAAGAGCATGAACCCTCTGTTTGTGTTTTTGAGAGTTGACATGATTGTTATATGCGTTTTGGGAGTAATAGACTTTCCCACAAGGTTGGCATGGTTTTTCAAAGCTGGCACGGTCACGGGCAGCTCGATCGGCGGCTTGGGAGGTCAGGACCTTTTCAGCGAAGAGTTCGGAGGTTATTGGGGGTAATTCAGCGATTCTTCGTTTTAGATTATACCGGCTAAGATGTTATAGTATATTATATCAGTACCACTGCTGTCTTTGAGAGGTTTTGAAGGTTGGATTGGATTGGATTAGAGAGAAGGAGAACATACTGCCAGTCGGTGTGCATGTGGTTTCGCTGGCCATCGGAAGACTTGAAGGCGACCTGACATGTGTTGCAGGTGTAGGGGTGCGATGTCGTCGTGGGAGGGTGGGGGGTCGGGGAGGCTACCAGTGTCGTCATGGTGATAGAGGCAGGATTGGAATACGTTGAGGGCTACAGAGTGCGTGCTGTTGAAAGTCGGGTATCTACAGGTCGACGGGTATCTTAACGAAGTCGAATAGATAGTATTATAGTATCGACGGTTGGTGATAACGAGGTTGTGGAGTAGGAGGAGGAGGAGGTTGATGATAGCTATAGTAGGAGGGGTAGATGTTTTATAGAAGCTAAGAAATAGGTTGATGGATGAGATCGATGTAGAAATAAATACTAACTGGGAGCTCGTTGGATTTCCAAAACCCAAAAAAAAAAAAAAAAAAAAAAAAAGGGACGCGGAAGGTTTAGCAGCCGACCTAGCTCAGTAAGCTTAAGTACCTCTAAGCTGCCTTAATTTTTTATTTTTTTATTTGTGTGTGTTTCCCCCCCGTGGAAAAAAAAAAAAAAAGAAGAAGGAAGGTATTAGTAAAGCGAAATGACCCAGGTATACTTGGTGTAAGGTAAGAGAAAAGAAATTTTATAGAAGAAACAGAGAGGTCAAGCTAAATATTAGGTGATGGACTGGTCCGAAGTGGGTTAGAATGGATTGGCAATGAGTAACAATAGCTAACAATTAGCAGTACCGGGGCAAAAAAAAAAAAAGCTTGGTGTCTGGAATCAATATTAATCATACTTCCCAGATAAAAGTTTCTAGAAGTTAATGTGAAAAGAAAGTCGGCCGGATGTTCCGGTATTAAGTATACGATTTAGAATAGAACTGTTTACGTTATAGTATATAGTCATATGTCTTGAGGCTTATAATTCTAAGGTCTCGGATGTTATGGCATGACTAAGAAGTAAATTGGTATCCGTGGGAATACTCCGGCATCCATGACGTCGAAGTTTAAAAGAATCGAATCTCTTCATCTAATCTGATCTAGGCTTGTGATTAGATTAGATTAGATTAGATTAGATATGATCAGATTGGCTAGACTAGATCCATCCAACACAATGTACAACCACTGTGACTCGAATATTCAATAGTCCTTACCCAGACATGCTTCCAATTATATAAGTCAGGTGGTTCAATTTCAAAATATTAAAAATCTAGAGCTGCTCCGGTTCGGCGGTGTCATCTTCTTAATTATACGCCGTTATATATTATAATACATGCAGGGACTCTAACGTACTAGACTAATAACTACCAAGCACTGCACTCCACACTATACTAGTTTGAAGCCAGAGATAAGGTACGTATGGCGCTTTAGCCTTTCGCTTGCGAGATCCCTAAATACAATCAACGTGATCAACTTGGATGAAAAGTACCGCGCAACTTGACTGTATTCTCTATCGAAAAGTCTACAATCCGGCGGATAATATACCCCCGTTAGCCGTCGACGGCCGTGAATCCGGTGTTCCTGCGTGGATTGGGTAATTGTATACCGGTATTGGGTAGTTCCCGGTACCAGAGCATACTAGCCGTGGAATAAGTATGCACGCCAATTGCAAAATACTAGTACTCCCCTTGCTTGCTACTTACCTACTAACCTTTTTATATTATATCTATCGAGGCAAGGCTGGGACTTGAGACAAGACAGGGGGTGGGTGTTCCTAGACTGGACCGAGAGCGACAGAGGACAAGTGTGACTGGTTGATATTCAACAAAGCTCAGCTGGAGAACTATATAACATTAGTGCCTTACTTACCCCCTTCGAACTGAAGCTGTTTGTATTTTATAACCCATTCCAATCCATTCCGTTCCATTATTATATTATACTGTAGCAGTCAGTAGTAGTGATTCTCGAGAAAGTAATTGAGTGTTAGAAGTTAAGTTGAGATAGAATCGAATTATAAAAGTGAAAATGTGCACCGGTCCAGACGTTGCGCCCTTCTTTGGCTCTCTTAGCCACTCCTCTTCCTCTTCCTCTTCCTCTTCTTCTTCCTTACATCGCACTCGATCATCGACCTCAACCTCAACATCAACCTCATCGTCAACCTCCTACTCATCATCGTCTCCATACTCAACATCACCATTATCATCGATATCATCGATATCTCCCCGGTACACTGGTGGCCGGCTATTCTCGCCCAAGTCGGACAGACCCAGCTTCAAGTCCAATTATGTCCACTCCCATTCGCTGTCATGCGACACTAGCCGTAATACCGATGGCAGTCATAGCAATGCCAATCACAATAATACCGCTCTCTTGACCTCTTCTACATCTATATCAGCCTCTCCAACTACTTCTCCTTCAACTTCTCCCCAATCCTCCCTGAGATCTTCTATCTCTTCCATACGGCCGTCCGTAATACCCGTTCCTTCAAGGAAGAAATATCGTTCTCGATCGTCTTTCTCTCATGATACTCGCGATTCGCCAACCTCGTCCGTACGCTCGGGCAACATGACATCTTCCATGCAGACATCATCGTTCTCCTCGTCGCTGCCTCTTCCCTTTTTCTCGAAGTGGTCCTCGCCGCCTAGTCGTTCCTCCACACCTCTTCACCGTTCCGGTCAGTCAGTTACTTCTTTATATATTTATTCCCTCATACTATTTTTTGCACTTATCGTACATATTTCCTGTCGAATATACCTCAATTCCGTCATCAAGATCGAAGTCTGCAAGATCAGATGAAATGCTTTGATTGAATCCCGGTCGGAGGATTGCATGATAACGCCATTTCGCGCCTTACTTTCCCAATTGTTTAACCGAATCCCTTAATTGGTTACTTCGTTGCTTTGATGTCCCCCCCAACACCATCTATCTTTCAAGCTCTTCTTCCAACTTTCTCCGTTCCGTCCGATGCAGATGCATTGTTTGAACCATCTCGGTGTAAAAGTGAAAAATGTGGAACCACTCGGACCTTCTCTTGCTAAACTCCAGCCCTGCAGCTTCCGCCTCGGTCGCCGTCGTCGATACCAATGAGCAAACTCCACTCCATCGCGTTCACTGTGGCGGTAGCGTCCTCGCTATCGCTGTGTCGTCCGACCATATCTATGCTGGCACACAGGGCGGCGATATCATGGTACATCCCTTCCCTGTAATTTCTTGGCGTTTCTCATCGTATTACTCATCAACCTTTCAATCAACAGGTCTTCTCACTCGACACATACGATCACGTACGAGACCTAAAAGGACACTCCGGCTGTATTCTCGCTTTGATCCTCTCCCAGGACGAAAGTTTGCTCGTTAGCAGTGCTGGAGATGCCATCATCAATGTACCTCTCCCACTTTTCCTTTCTAATTTGAATTTATCTTAATAATATGAATAGATCTGGCGAACGAAAACATTCGAGAACGTCCATCGCATATACTCCACCTTTGACATCGGCGATATCTTCTGCGTGGCATACTCCTCCAAACTTTCTTCCCTCTACCTCGGCGCCCAGAATACCTCAATTCAATGGTACGACTTCCGATCAACCGACACACGACCCCAAGCGTCCTTAAAATCCCATCCTTCGAGACGTTCTCACCGATTCTTCGATTCCCTCGGACCTGGTGGATCCGCGACCCCCCAACCGCCTGTAGACTCGTCGGATGTCCTTGAATCCTGCCATGAATCACAATTAGTCGAGATCGACCCGTTAAATATCGTCCAATACGCCCACTTTGGATATGTATACTGCATGCTCCTCCTACAATCCTTCACTAAGGAAGGCGAGGAAATTTTAGTGTCAGGCGGTGGCGATGGGTCAATCAAGATATGGGAAATCGACTCGGAGACCTCAGCCATCAAGCCGGAGACTTCGAAGTCATTGTCTTCAGGCGATTCGGGTGTGTTGTGTATGGCCACTAGGGATCAATTCTTGTACTGTGGTTTGACAGATGGCGAGATTAGTATCTGGGACTTGGACGGCCAAGCCCTGATACGAAGCATCAAGGGGCACCAGGATGATGTTTTGACAATGACTGTCAGAGATAACTGCATCTGGAGCGGGAGCGCTAGTGGATATGTCAGGGTAAGATCTCTACCCAACTCCTCACCATAGGGCCTTCTAACTGTAGTAGAAATGGAGTCAACGCTTCGAGTTACTGGGGCGCTGGAAGGCCCATGACGGCCTCATCCTGGCATCTGATCTTAAGTCAGTCAAGGGTAGAGATTTGTATCTCTCCGGCGGTAACGACGACTGCATATCTATATGGGACGTCTCTTGTCACGAAGATGATTTCCCATCCGCCTACAGAACTACCGAAGGTGAGATCACAACCTCGCACTTTTTTTTTGAAAACTGCTAACAGTTTTAGATGAACTTTTGTCTACACTACGAAAACTAGTCAGTTACCGGACTGTCGCCAACGACCCCAAGTTTAGTGAGGACTGTCGACAAGGTGCCTCGCTCCTCAAGTCTATCTTTCGCCAATTCGGCGCCCAGTCCTTCCTCATCCCAACCGACAACTGCAACCCTATCGTCTTTGGCCGCTTCACACCCCCGGAAACCCCCGGCGTAGAATCTGACAGACAAACAATTCTCTTTTACGGCCACTACGACGTCATATCTGCTGGTGAAGAAACCGCGAACAATCAATGGGTCACAGAACCTTTCGAAATGACGGGCATGAACTCCTATCTGTATGGTAGGGGCGTGTCCGACAACAAAGGCCCGGTTCTAGCAGCGATATTTGCCGCCGGCGAACTAGCCCAAAATAACCAATTATCTTGCAACATCGTCTTCCTAATAGAAGGCGAAGAGGAAGCCGGAAGCCGTGGTTTCAAGGAAGCAGTCAAAAAGTACAAAGACTTCATCGGCCCGATCGATTGGATCCTCCTAGCGAACAGCTACTGGCTGGACGACGAAGCTCCTTGCGTAACCTACGGCCTCCGTGGTGTCGTCCACGCTAGTGTTGAAATCCAATCTGACAGGCCAGATCTCCACAGTGGCGTAGACGGTAGCCGCGAGAGTCGGGAGCCAGTCATCGATATGGTAAACCTCCTCGCAAAGCTTACTAGCGACGGAGGGAAAATCATGATACCTGGCTTTCATGAGATGGTTCGGGCCATTACTCCGGCTGAAGAGGCGATGTACACTGAGATTGAGAACGAATTTTCGTCTAGGCTATTTAGAGGGTCTATTACTTCCAGCCGGCTGAAAGAGCATTTGATGTCGAGATGGCGGTATCCCTCACTCACAATCCACAGAGTCAACGTCTCCGGTCCTACAAACGCAACCATAATCCCTCGTTCCGCATCCGCTGCTATTTCGTTACGCATAGTACCAGACCAAAAACTGTCAACAGTGACCGAAAACCTTACGGCATTCCTCTATAACCAATTCTCAACATTCTCGTCCCCCAATAAACTCAGGATCAGCATAGATCATGTATCGGAATGGTGGCTTGGTGATCCGCTCAACAAAGCTTTTAAAACTCTGGCAAGGGTTGTAGAAGAGGTTTGGGAGAAGAAACCGTTGTTTATCAGGGAAGGAGGGAGTATTCCGGCAGTCAGGTTTCTGGAGATGGAGTTTGGAGCTAGTGCGGCACATTTACCCTGTGGGCAGGCGAGTGATGCGGCACATTTGGATAACGAGCGGATGAGGGTTGCGAATTTATATAAGGTATGTTCTTCCTTTCCATCTTCGTGAAAAAATATCGGGGAGCATATGACTAATTTGTTTTGGGATGAACAGAGCAAGACTATTATGAAAAAGGTTTTCAGGGAGTTGCCATTGGATGATGAAGAGATTGGTGTTTAATGCGGCTTTGGGATGGCAAGAGGCGTGTATTATTATATAGAATTATCTTAGTTTAGCATTTACGATCTCTTTTAGTGGTTACATTTCATTACTTTTTCACGATTTTATGGAGGGAAGATTGGGTTACTAAAATAGAATTTCATCGCGAGTCTGTGGTATCCATTGATAATATACTGTTAACTTTGAGGCTGGAAATACTTGGACACGAGCCCAGAAATACTTTACAAGTAAAAGATTAAAGACAACTTATAATAGCTTTAGTAAGTTAGCTAAATTTTGTTAGAAAGGCATTTCGTAACAGTTTTGGAAGGGAATAGTATCGCAGTAGGCATTAGTATCTATTGATCGGTGGTTCAGCTACATATAGTACTAGCTGTGATGTAAGGTACTCAAGTATATACCAGGATATTTACTCGGATCGGAACTACTGGTGGCGACATCCCACAGCTGCGTATCTCCCTAGTCAAGGACTGATCCGATATTTACCTCCACCTGGCCGGTGAGAATACCACAGTCCTGATGTATAGATTGGGGGCCAGGCCTACAGGACTATCTCTCAGTGTGATCTGAAGCTCGCCACCCAGTGTATCCTTCAACCAATCACAAGTGTTTGATCTAGACTTTCAATTTTGAGTCTTTGCATACTAGGCTAGTCCAGATGTATATACACCCTTTGCTTTTGTAGCCAGTTAGGTTTTTATTCCTTGATGTATGGGCAGTGTTTGACTGTAGTGGCGACTGATATCCGGCTCTACCATGCAATTTTTGGATAATATAATATAAGTCGGTGATAAAAATATTCATCTCAGCTTTGTGGCGAGATATCAGGAGCGAGTGCTCGGGTCTATACCCAAAGCGCTAGGTAGGCTCTTTAATTATAAACCTTGCGTATAGAATATACACTTTATAACTCGTTCAGTGTGGAGTTTTTCCTTTGTGCCTAGATTAAGTACTTTATCGTATAAAATCTTGAATTTTGCAATCTTAAAATCAGGAAGTAGCAATAGTATAGTACTTGTGTCGTATAGCTCCGAGGGTCCTCTTAAGCCTGGCTTCAATTCAATATATATACAGATGATCTATATTATAGCTATACAGTCTCGTACCCATAGCTATATATATATATATATACATACATATTTAGATCGATATGCCCAGGTATATAAATAACTCTTCCGATCTATGACTAGTCAACTAATTTCAAGTAGACATTCAACCGGCCTCACTCATGCCTTAATTTGCAGGCTAAACTCCTTGCTTCAAAGCTTTCTACTGAACACTAGTTAGCATATATATATATATAACTAGGAAGATTATATCTTTTCATGAATTCAATTTCTATAAAAATAAAGAATCTGATTTCAAAAAGAAAAATAAATCGACTGCAATAAAGGATCTGATATCTAAAAGAAAATACTTGAATATTCGATACCTAGGCTTATCATGGCCTATCATGGTATCAATAGCAGAGCTCGCGACGTTCTATAAATCTTAAGCCTCTCTAGCTAAGATCCCAGGAATTTACAGGTTCCCTCCAATGCGGCGGGCATGCTGAGGGGAAACAAGTTAACTTGGCTTTGTACCCCTGGCAAGGGCACTTCGATCTATAGATCTATAGGTATATATACTATGCGATACGAGGGTAGCCTCGAGACCAGCCGCAGATGAGAGGGCAAGGATATAAAAGCCACTATAAAAAGGATGATCTTGCACGTTACTCTCATATATACACTCTAGTTTGAGCGGGTACGCATAATTGATACTACCCATGCCTGTGGTTTCATCGAACCGATCGATCATGACATCATACCAGCTACGCTTTACTCTCTCAAACCCTCTTGTAAAAGACTCAACATTACCATCACTATAATTAGTTACAGCTACTGGTACTAACTACTCACTGAGTGTTCCCTTCGTAGTGATATGTGCGTGAAAGTAGTGTACACGAATCGAAGATACCACAGATTAATGTATACCTAGGTATGTAGGAAGGAAAAAAAATATTAAAAGACTTTAACATGCGAAACATAAACCCTTAGAATGCGTGACATTCCGCTTGTAGAATACAAAACATAAAATTTTAGCATACATGATGTAAACCCCAACTATATATATGCCTTTATCTCTAGCTACCTCGAGACCGGGTGCAGATAAGGAGGTGCCTTCTTGAAGCATGTGCAATTTTCCTCCTCTTTTTGTCCATTTTGTTGGGGGAGGGTAGCTTTGATAGAACAGATGAATGATAGAATTCTTAAGGAAACAAATTTGATGCCGGGTATACGAAGTGATTGAAGATCAGAGCACAGATTTCGAAAATCGAGGTGGAAGCAGCGCGTGGACGGTATACCGGTAGTGGAAGAAGAAAAGGAAGATAAACTATGCCATGTGTATCAGGCCTAGCTATAACGCTATCCGCCACAAAATGTGAATGCGAAGGGGAAAGAAAGAGGGTTTTTTTGGAAAAGATTCTCGCGGGCAGTCGAAAAAAGTATAAAAGATAAGGGAGGGAGGTGTTTTGGTGGTAAATTGACGTCAGCTGATGTCGAGTGAAGGTGACGAGGTATCACTTCGACTTCCGGGACGTATGTCTCTTGAATCTTTCCGGTTGACGTGGCCAGCGTCAACCCAACCAAAGTATTGTAGTCGAAGGAAAGATTTGTTCGAGTATATCCCGGGGAACGAATACTTAAGAGAGTTGATGACTGATCAATGCTGACGTAGATATTCCGATCTACGTCGGTAATCCAGGCATTGGGCGAACGTTCTTATTGTCATCGGTGTGGTCGTCATCCTTCTTGGAACGTTTTCCGAACACACGACGGATGAGCTTCATGATCCTTTTTTTCTTAGAATTTTCGTCACCACGTTGTTCGGATGCTAAAGAGGCCATTGATTCTTCTTGCGCAATCCCTATGACTTCTTCATTCGTAGCCTCTTCTGCCTTAATCTCCATGGCAATCTTACACATGTCCTCGTGTGCACCGAGGATCTGTCGTGTTGGATGTCCATTCTGGCCGCGGGGGATCATCACAGTGGTGCTCCCGTCTAACATGCCGGAGATATCGATGGAAGGGTCGGTGCGAATATCGTAAATATCATATTCAAAACATTCGTAGGTAAAGTCTAGATAAGGATCGTAAGGAGGCGAGTTGCTTGGTCCTGCAACTGGAGGGGCATCTGGATCCTCATCTTTCTTCTGTGAATTTAGGCCTTGTATGTCATACTCAAGCTCCTTCATATGCTCGAGTATTTCAACTCTAACGGCCGGAATTTCCCTGTTGGGGTCGGTGGTGGCGGACGCTCCGTGTCTTTTACAGTAATGCTCGTTGGTAACTGGAAAGATCAACTCGCGTGTGCCAGTCCACTCCAACCATATTTGGAAATTCCGGAAGTGTGGGGCCAGGGTCTTCAAAACGTTCATGTGGTTTGAAAGGTTCCGGGGGAGGTTTTCGGACTTAAGGCCCTGTATTAATTCGGGCTTCCGCCTGCTAAGGCGGTGAAAACACTTGGATCGCTATATTGATTTAAGGTTACATATTAGACTCTAAAACTTTCTTCCTTAACTATTTAAAACAAGATTGAAACGACTCTAGGTCTGATTGGGAGGACATACCAGTGATTTACATTCTTCTTCGTTAGAAGCAGTGGCTGTTTTATTGACCAAATTGCGTGGGAATATGGATATCACTGAATATGCGTCCCGGCGTCCAGGGATGTCATAGGGAGAGCCTCCGGCAGGCTCAGTGATCATGCACCCAAACTTGTCGCGGCGTCTGGCCTTTTTTTTTAAAACAAAAAACTTGTTAGTACTCAGTCTTTGTTTTATTATACCAATTGTAAATCGAGTTTAAACGGCCATGGAAGGGAGTGAATGGAATCTAGGCTCAAATGGATACATACAACACTTTCGAATTCAATCCACGACAAGTTTTGATAGCTGAATGGGTGGACTATTTGGGGGGGCATCTTGCTGCGGGGTGCTGCCAAATCTCAGGTTCAGCAGCTTGGACGGTGGTCTCCGGTTTGAATTTGGGCAAAGATCACTTGTAAAGCTAACTGGCTTGCGTAAAAGAAGGTCGGGTTTTGATCTAAATCGCTGGCAGAAAGATGTTGTCTAGACGGTAGAAAGAACTTACGGCAAAGTACCGGGCTGTAGAAAAGGGTGGAAGAAGAGGAAAGGTTCAGAAACCCCTTCCAAAATTTCAATTTCTGTCTAATATGTTTACTGGCCCACTGCTTACCGAACTTAAGCTTGAACATAGGGTTACAGTCGTAGATTTTTGGAGGTAATATGTAGCTCGATCGCCCCTTTGGGAATGAAGATTTCATGTTTGGTTACATTATAATATTATTTATCGTATAGGCACTGGGTTGGTAGTATATATAGCTAGTCTATCGCCGATGATCATTTAAATATGAGCGAGATTCCTTATGTTGAGACTAGGCCTCTAGAGCTCTATCATATATTTTATCGGTAAGAAGTCTATTACTAGTTGGTGGAGAGTAGACGTTGGAGAGTATTGAAAATAAATGTTATAAATCCGAGTTTTGAAGCTCAACGAATTGTGGTTGATGAACACTCTAGCTATGACGTGTAGTCGAACATGTAGTTCATGCGTATAGTTTAACCTTAGCTGCGAGGCCGGGAGATCGGTGGGGATGCATACTTCTACAACGATGAGGGGCTGGGACACACATTTGAGATTGACCTGATAGCAAAGTCAGAATGCATTTTAGTTTCTGCCACAATTATAGATTGCTGTGACAGGTCGATCTCTCCGTGGAGGAAAGATGATCAGGGGCAATCTCACGCAGATGCGTTGATTTTGTTGGATTATTGCAAGACGTATGATTGGACGGTATTTTTTCCAGTTGCTCGCTAATCGGCCCCACGTTTTGAGGTTCTTTTAAGTTTTCGAAGCTGCTCTGGTGAAAGAACGTTTTGCTCCTGTGAGGGCCATACACCAGCCAAGACGGTAGAATTGTAGCTCTTCGGAATCAATCGGCTAATTCGGTAGATGGATAATAGTGTTTTGTGAATGTTGGGCATAGAAACATGCCAAAAAGGTCCGGAATGATATGATCAGAGCAGACATAAAAATGTGAATACAAGTCTGCAATTGGACGAGCGAGTGACGGTTAGGGAATCGATCACGAGATTGCCCCCACAGCACCAGTGCAGAGTGAGCTGGCCGGGATCCGAAAGAACCCACCCCGAACGTCTTAGGCTTGGGTAATAGCGTGGACCAAGTTTCGCCCGTTCAACAATTTTTTAGCGATTGGAGTAGATGCTTATTCCGATGCTGGCTTCTTATTGTCTTATATCCTCCTGTTTCTTATTTTCCTTCTTCTCCTCTTCTTCTCCTCTTCTTCTCCTCTTTCCTTTTCTCTATTTCTTTTCGTACTTCCTTTGCGACGACTCTGACGCTGCTGTTCTGAAGCCCAAGCTGGTTGTGACGTTCCTGAATTCCCCACAAGGCAAACTAACATTCCAACCGGTTGCCCTTTTCGAAAATCCGGATATCCTGCCGAAATTGCACGGAAAGTTTATTAATACTGAACTCTGCGCTAGGCGGCGTATATTTGAGTCCTAGGAACATCGTCATATTACATCAACAGCCTCGAACCAGCTCCAAGGCAAACAGGACGCGGTTGGATCGTAGCGTTTATTGTTATTTTTGTAGCGCCCTGAAGTTCGTTTCCCATTTCTCTCATCCTCGAAATACTACCAGCTCTCGAATCTCTTTTGCATGTTAGCCGATTTGCGCCCGTGGGGAGTAAAAATAATATAAAAATAAAAAGATATTTTAATTTTTCGTAAGTCGTTATCTTCCTTTTTCGTCTCTTTGCATTGCATTCGCGTCGTCGTCGTTTTGCCTCTTCAAAGGGAGGGCAGATTGGGCGATAGAGTATCCACTTCGGCCGTCGGCTCTTGTCCAATGCATGGATGGAATAATATTAATACCCCGCGAGACCCCATCCATCTCGGAATCGTGGTTCCGAGAGTCCCCTATCACACTTCGAGACACAACTTTTTCTTGTATCTGTGACGATTGTTGAATGTCGTTCTGGATATCCCATGCAAACAAGCATGTTGTCAAAAAGTCTTGTCCTTTTGCACAGCCTCCTCTGTCGACATCATGTTTTGACTCTTGGTCTGTCAGGCTCCCTCGTATTTCGCATCGCTTGCGTCTTCGGTCAGGTGCTAGCCAGCATGAGTGAGCTCGAACGGAGTTTTGGAAGTCCGACGTCCTAGGTCTCTGTTATGAGTGGTCCACGCTAGCTCGAGCAGGGAACACGGCGCCCAATCACGGCTGCTGTTGGGACAAGGCTTGCCGGTCGTGCCATGGCTGCTTTGCAGTTTGCAGATGTTGAAAGAGTTGTGCAATTGGGTTTTCTTCTCGATACCTTCGTTGGTGCCTTTGTTCAAGAAGAATACTTAGTTATGGTTATGAAGTAGGTAGTTGTTCGTAATGTTGATGTTGATGTTGATGTTGATGAGCTACCCAAATAACGCATCTGCATCATCATCACCTTCATCTATCTATCATCGTCACCTTGGTTTTTCTTGTACTAACGTCCATCACCAACTGTCGCCTTCCCTATCAGTTCCCTCCTGTCCAGCTGATTTCTCCGTCTTGTCTTTCCTCCATCTTAGCTTTGCTTTAGAGCCCTTGTCAGCCGGTGGTTGGGTCGGTTTTAGCGTCTTGTCACTGTACGTTTTGATTTCTTGGAACCCCCTGTTCCCTTACTAGCTTCTCGCCTCCCTCGGGCCCCAGATTACCACTTCAATTATCATCCTGCATGTTCTTCTTGTGCATCTACATGTACCTGGTACCTGCCTGGCTTCTCTACTTCGTCCGGTCGAACTGGTAGCTGATTCTCGTTGACATCCACCTTTGCCATCAGGGTATCCTCGGATTTACTTCTTCAGCAGCGGCAGCGGTTCTCTCGATTCGGCCGTTCCGCACCTTGTCTTTGGCCTGCCCATAAAGAGCACCACTACGTAAACTAAGTACTAGCATACTTACACTGCCTCTTTCCACCGACCGATTCTCCAATCGATAAAAACAGCTTACGAATCAGAGCTCGAGGTGCTTTTAATTCTTCCAGCTTTCCACTGCCACCTTATGGGCAAAAAGAGAACAGCAACAGATAGGCCTTCTAGGGTTTTACGTTCAGCAGAGTTCACTTGTCCAGCTCAGCTTCCTTGTTTCAGCTGTTGGAAAGTCTGTTGAATAAATAGGGCTTTGAGTTTGTTGACCTCTTGGAAAGAATCTGTTCTTCCTTTTCTTCCCCTTCCTTTCCCTTTCCTCTTTCTCTTCTTCTTTTTCCTTATTGGAATTCCTTGACGAACTCCTCGTCAGTTCGATAGCTTGATGCGTAAGTTCTACTTCCTTTCCCTGCTCCTCTGTTGGTGGTGGTTAGGTGGCGATGTTAGTTGTCCTGTGGTGGTTGTCGTCTCTATCAGATCCCTAAAACGGTTCTGCAGGAGGTCACATGGTCCGGGATCACCACCCACCACGAGGCAACATCCAATCGACGATATCATATTGTTGATATCTTCATAATAAATATATTAACATTGAAATTTTGGTCCTTTTAGACAAAGTTAAATCTTTTGCCCGATCCAAAGCGCATGCTCACGGATTCAATCCCTGGTCGAACGAAGAGGGCCAGCAAGCCCCTGGTGCCGTAGAACTATCTCAAACCCAAAGTCCGACAACGGTAGCCGCTCGACGCGGCAGCACAGCAGCAGGACCATCATCCGACCCCAACGATCATCTAAATGTTGTCTCTGAGTCGACGGGACGCCGGAAGGCGTCCCCAGATACTCGTCGCGCGAGCGCCATCTCCAGAAAATCTCGTAAAGAACCGAAGGAGCCCGAAATTATCACCGCCCCAACTATCGACACTGTTAATACGGAACGTTCAGTGCACTTCACAACCGGCGACGGAAGGAATAATACCGAAAACGTCGGAGAGCCACCCGACAACCCTCAAGAAGGAAAGGAGCAGAGTCTCTTGAAACGATTCAACAAGACGTTCTTTCAAATTCTCTTTCATTCATGGATCAACATCCTTTTGGTGTTCGTTCCCATCGGTATTGCTGTCGAAATCGCGCACTTGGACCCTACGATCGTCTTTGCGATGAACTGCATTGCCCTGGTTCCTCTGGCCGGAATGTTAAGCTATGCGACGGAGAGCGTCGCGCACCGTCTTGGTGATACTATCGGTGCACTTATGAATGTTACCTTTGGAAATGCGGTAGAATTGATTGTTTTGTAAGTTCTGCCTCCGCGATTACTATCTATGGTTTCTTACTAATTTGTGTTTAATACAGTATGTGAGTACTAGGCGTTTTAGGCTTCTCTGTATTGTGAATCTGCTAACATAGACTTTTCCCCCATCAGTATTGCACTCGCAAAGGTCAGTTTCGAACGTATGATCCCCATTAGAATATTAGCTGATAATCTTTGTAGGATGAAATCTCCGTTGTACAAGCCTCCATCATCGGCAGCATCTTGTCCAACCTTCTTTTGATTCTTGGAATGAGTTTTCTCCTCGGTGGTCTCCGTTTCCGAGAACAGATCTATAATAGCACTGTCACACAAATGAGCGCTTGTTTATTGAGCATCAGCGCTCTCAGCTTGCTCCTCCCGGTATGCACAGCAGCTTTGTACCCGCCATTTTCACACTGACTAATTTGTGTATAGACGGCCTTTCACGCATCTTTCTCTAATGCCGATCTTGCGGACATCGCAACTTTGCGAATTAGCCGTGGTACCAGCGTGATATTATTATTGATATATATCATCTACCTCCTGTTCCAACTTCGGTCTCATGCTTACTTGTATGCATCGATACCTCAACATGTTATCGACGAGGAATCCCACCCCGGTATCCTTCACCATCTTGGCAGCTCATCTTCGTCTTCATCATCCTCGTCTCGACGCAGTTCAGTCTCTTCGAGCTCATCCAGTTCGTCCGGTGGTTTCGCTCGCTCTATTCGTGACAGGATTCGTAGGATGAGCCACCCGGACCAGGAAGGAAGAAACAGTACCCGCTCATCAGCAGCTTCTCATCCATCTCATCCCTCGTCCCCGGACCATCACGACCCAGAGCGTCGGGGCCGCCCAATGTTCACCTCTGAGAAGCCCGCGCTCCCGTCATTTAGTTATTCGAATAATGCCGGTCAAGACGTTGCTGTTTTCGATTCAGAAGAACACCAACAAAATGCCGACGGTCCCTCAGACCACGCAAATCAAGAGCCGAGGGAGGAAAACCCTGAGTTAACCAAAGCAAAACATTCCCTGCGTGCAATGGCTCCTAAGTTGTTCTCAAGGTCCGGTGTCTCGCCTGCTCCCACACCTATCGCTATTGCCCCAGGATTGGTAGCCGAGCAAATCCGACCTCTCGCTCGTCGGGCTACTTCCCTCCCACCCCGTCTTACTGAAGAGGTTTCCGCGCGTGACATGTTACCATACATGATACCGCTGAACGTCTCAGATGATTCCCTTGACGAATCTAAGGAAAAACAGGTTATCAGTCGTACATCTGCGATTATTCTATTGCTCGGCTCTACCGGTCTTGTTGCCGTCTGTGCCGAGTTTATGGTTTCCAGTATCGACTCTGTTATCATTTCTACGGGTATCTCTGAGGCTTTCGTTGGTTTGATCCTTCTTCCGATCGTCGGTAACGCTGCAGAGCATGTTACTGCTGTTACTGTGGCCGCGAAAAATAAAATGGACTTAGCCATCGGCGTTGCGGTTGGTAGCAGTATCCAGATTGGTAAGTCCTCTCCTTCAAATCAACTAAGTACTACCCTGACTAACAGTATGTCCATAGCACTCTTCGTCACTCCACTTGTAGTTCTACTTGGCTGGATCTTGGACAAAGATATGGGTCTGTACTTCAACATATTCGAAACCGTCGCACTATTTACTAGCTGCTTCGTCGTCAACTTCTTGGTTTTGGACGGACGAAGTAATTATCTCGAGGGTGCACTACTCTGTGCATCGTACATAATCATTGCGTATGTAATCCCTTCCATCCTCAAAGATGTACTTGGAAACTAATAGGAAGTTAGGGTCGCTGCATTTTTCTACCCGAACGACGAACAACGTTCGCCAATCGGCGCGGGGCCAAATTAGGTATCAGTCTCGCGAGACAAGGATCTGGTGAGTGTTATCTAGTTTTGGCAACCCAGCAACCCTTGAATAAGCTCTTTACAACGAGCTCAGAGGTAAATAAGGGATCGGACATCAAATGGCAAATATCAAAAAGTAGTAATCTAGCTTCGAGAATTGCGTGGGCTTCGGTCCTGTTTCATCTTTTCATTCACCGTCTGCGCAAAAAAAATACCACTGCCTCTTGTTTTCTCAATGTTTAAATGTTTTTTAATGATATCACACCCTGCATTGTCCTTTTCAAAATTGTTTATAATGAATTAGTTGGGCGATAGCGGCGGAGAGTTTCTTTTTTATTTTTCTTGCATCCTTCCATCCTTCCTTCCTTGCTGTCCTTTCCATACTAAGGTTTATAATTCTTCTGATGGACATTATAACGACCAACTCGGATAATTCCTATTTGCAACTTTCGTTCGCTGAATTGGAGGTTGTGGTTTAACGCCGTTTCTTCACTTTTGATAGACTAGTAGCCCCCGTACTCGTGACTTTAGGATACCGGATGTATGGCTCACAGCCACAAAGCGGATCTGGAATAAGCCATAAACAAGATCAAGCCTGATCCGTCATCTCGCAGAAAATTAAGTGGCGTAATTATTGCATACCGATGAGGAGATCTGAGATTCCGAAACATTTGTGACGTACACTGTTGACGTGGCTAAACTCGTACGTCAAAGGTTTCAATTACAAAAGTATAATGGTTTTTGACCCCGCTCGAAGGACAAGATAACAATACCGGTCTCTAGTAGCCTGACCTGCTGAAAATGGGTGGGTGTCGACGATCCCTGCTCGACGATATGCCTGTTGCGGACGACTTCCGATTTTGGACTTTGCAACGTCGGTTGCAACGCAGATGTGTGTTGGATTTTGAATGCCTATCTTTGGCTTCGCGGTCCGGTTTGGGGATGGAAATAGCTGTGAATGATGTTAAAAGAAGAGCATAATATGGGTGATATCTTAAGTAAATTTGAAGCTTACTCACTTGGCAATGTATTTTTATGTCCTTGAATATATCGATGTATGCTGTAAAGCTGTATACTAGGAGATATAGGAAGGCTGGAGGTAGTATTGAGGAAGATAATATATTCGCATTAACGTTTCGAAAACGTCACAACAATTGCAACGCTCCTAGACTACCACACCACAGATATGGCGACGTGTCGACTGGATATTATCGCCAGATTCCATTCTCACTACGATCTCTCTACCAAAACTTAACTTTTTAAAGGCCTCGTCGATTTCCACAATTCGAATTTTGTTAGAATCGCTAGAATCGGACGTTTCTAAATGTGTGGCTATTTTGTGATTTGGAAGATCCGTTCTTGCAGAGTACGGGCCCAAAATTCATCATTTGATCGATTTAAAATCACTAGTTTTGAGCTTCGAAATGGTCATGTGACCGGCCTTGCTATTGGTATACATCATGACGTCTATACTAGCCAAATGACGCTGCTACATTCTCCGACTTCGACACATCAGCGTTTTTGACCACTCTCTGAGGTCGAGGCTACTGGTACATCAGCCTCCGAAGGAGCTTGGACCACCAACTGCCAACTATCAACGCTACCTGCATTAGAACTAGTTTCACCGGCACCATCACTCCCATCCCCATTATCCCTATTCTGCTTCCTCTTTCTTCTTTCCTCCTCTTTTTGTTTTCGGAATCGTTCCTGGATCTGTGATTCACAGTGCTCACAGTATCTTGAGTATTTGGTGCGTATACTTCTCCACGCAGGGCAAAACTTTATTGGAAGTCTGTCTTCTGAGGTGAAGTATCCTGTTGGATCGGCTTCGACCATGCTTGCGTAGATGTTACAAATGGTTACTACGACAGCGCTTCCGTGGCCACATTTTAGAAACTGATCGGTTTCCTCGAGGCACATCTTTTAGGGTATAGTAGTAAGTACTGGACTTGAGAGTTTATTTAATTCGGTGAGTAGGTTTGCAATGGCGGGTCGAAGGTTTATATTATCAAAACTACAGGCTACGGGGTCTACGGAATATCTTAAAGAAAAGGTTGACAAGTCTATGGCTATACGGAGCAACTTTTTATTTGAAGGGTCCCCGTTTTAAGTGTTCGATTTATTCGAATTCTGAGTGCGAAGTTGCTATTCGTCCCAAGGTTAAGGTTAAGTAGCTAAGGCGTATATAACTAGGGATTGATGATTGGTAGTGAAGACGACTTCAGTAATTGTTTCGATTGGCTAAGAACGCATTTAAGCACTGGAGATCTAAGATCTGGCTTAGCATGTCATAGATATCATCCTAGCTCTATATTTCAAGGTTTTGTAAGCTATGTTATGAGCTTATAGCATTAGAGCACATGGATAGTCAGTCATATTGTAAGTGTATACGTATATGAGTTGAGGGAAAGCCACTAAAAAGCTTTCTATAAAGCTATTAAATGGAGTAAAGGAGCTAGTACTCCTAGAACCTCGGCACATATACCATAAGCCAAGTTTTTGCCTTTATATACTGCGTCGACGGTTAATCACGTAATCAAAATAGGTCTTGTAGTTCAACGGGTAGAACACCTTGGGGCCCTGTATTCCCTGAAGATGAGAGGGAAGCAGGTAAGTTTCGGCCGGGACACACAGGCGGTGTGTAAGACCCATCCCCAAGGAGAAGACCGTTCGAGTCGGCCCTTGACCATTCAAATACTTTTTGCCATTTAATTAGAGGATAGGGGGTTGTTGAGAGAGTTCTGGTGTTGAGGAGAGTAGTTGGGTGAGGAGGTGGTGTGCTAGCTAGTAGGGGGCCCCAAATATTTTTTTGCCTTAAAAGGAGTTGAACGGTTGGAATAGTAATTAAAAATAGGTCTTGTAGTTTAACAGGCAGAACACCAGCGTCTCTATTTCCGGGAGACCGGGGTAGAGGGGTACGGAGGGTCGTGTCCACTGAGTGAGCTCACCCTCTTATGCTGCGTCTGGAGGAGACCGTTCGAGTCGGCCCTTGGCCATTCTTTTTATTTTTGTTTTATTCTTTTTCTCTTTTGGGACTTTATGCGGAGGAGCCGAAGCGGAGGGGGGTAGGAGGAGCCGGGGAAATTACTCCGTGATGATTTGGTTTCTGCCGTGATGTTTCTCCGGGGCTTATCAATGGTGGAGGAGTTGGAGTGTTATGAGAAATTTCGATATAGAGCTGCTGGGTCTTCGACTCAGTGGGATAGATCAGTTGAGGAGTCTAGCGAAGACACAAGGTTGGGGTTAGAAGGTCTGGAAAGAGAGCAACAGTTGACTGAGCTGGGTAGTTCAGACGTTTTTATACTCGGGCCTTGATATCATGATACTATTGAATGAAGAGCGCGGCTAATGTATGTCCTTGAACTTCTAGAAACTTCGAAGGGACTCCTTTAGTCTATCTTGCTTGAAGTCTAATGATCTTGTAAATATGTTGTGAGAACTGTTTGATCCTAATGTATATTCAAGATTGAATCTTGTGCAGGTAATTCCCTGGGCGTCCTATACCAAACAATCTAAGTGTGATTCTGAATCTAGAGAAATGAACAATTCGGTTATAGACTAATATAAGTAAGTTATGATAGCATTATCACCCTCCTCGTCTAGAGGTATACCCTTTTCAATGCGATATTCGCATACAAGGCACTCTCCATAATTTACATCATGCTGCTCTTCTGCTCGATAATATGGGCACTGCATGACATGTTGAATCATTCGATTCCCTGTTCCGGGACGTCTGTCTTCGATAACATGAGGGCAGATACCGAACTGCATCCCCACGTGTGAGTATGGGCAGTTCACAAAGAAAATTGCTTGGGAGAGACACATGGTGAATTATTAATTGCTTTGTGAATTGCTTCTTTAGATTTGCCGCTTTACTGTTAGCGTTTTGTCTTTTGGAAAATTAGGGCTGGAATTCAAAGTCGATTTTGTGATAGGTATAGATAAGCTTAGGGGCTTTGTGCAGGGGTCGTGAAAGTATCTGAAACTGTATTATTGATGTTTCTTGGTTACGAGACTGATTGATGTTACTCAAGTCCCTCTGAACGAAATTATAATACTTCTATTTTGGCAGCTCGAGTTCGTGCGACCGTCATATGCATTCATGCACGGGGTGGAATATCATATGCTTATGCTGCAGCGCGCAGTCTAGCTATCTGAAACTAGATATAGTCTCGGGACTACTCGTTACATCTACTCTTCAGGGGCCCAAGCTTGAGTTTATGATCATATGGCCTCGAGTTGGGCTTAAAACTACCCTTACGATGCATATCTCAAGCATTTACCAATTAACGGCCTAGGATTAATAGAACGTTAACTACTCGGATTTCGAAGGACTAATCAGCTGAGGCGGCCATAAGTACGAAATATCTATCACTGCAGCATTTCTAACCACTTTTTTACCTCTTATTAAAATAACTTTTTACAGAATTTCATTTGAAGATATCTAGATGGAGTTAGGCGTAAAAATTATAAATGTGTCTAGTAGCATTGCATAATACGTTTTTAGGATGAGAGTGACTATAGCTTTGGTAACAAAAGATAATAGTATGTTGAGGATACTGAAGCCTCATGCGACCCTGTTTATATATCCTTCTAAGAACTCTGTTCTTTTTCTTTTGTCTCCTCATATTCTCCATCTTCACCGGTAGACTGTTTAGGCTCGTTCATAATTTATTATAGGCCTCCGTAGATCTTTGCCGTCTGGCCTCTAGTCTTTCACAATCACGACAGCTCTCGTTGTAAATGCCCATAATCCTCGTCCTGGCGTTAGGACACCGA
Source organism: Arthrobotrys conoides (assembly GCA_036971725.1). Taxonomy (NCBI): domain Eukaryota; kingdom Fungi; phylum Ascomycota; class Orbiliomycetes; order Orbiliales; family Orbiliaceae; genus Arthrobotrys; species Arthrobotrys conoides. The sequence goes on from JAVHJM010000006.1 coordinate 1,660,454, forward strand.
CCATGGAAATATAGGCATTCAACACGGGTCCAATTCCGTAGGATCGCATATCTGCACGGTATGATATTTGGTATGGCATGGCCACAGTTAAAATTCAAGGAGTCTTTTACACACATCTTGACCTGCTTAAGAACTCAAACGAAACTGTTGTTTGTTCGTTTTAGATAATGTTGTTGGAGTTAACGGAAAGTACCGATGGGGGAGCTGTTTTTAGAGGAGGTTGGGTGATGGGTAACGTGCAAACGGTAATTTTTCAGATTCCTAGGGTGTAGTTCTTGATGAAACATTTAAGCTAGAGAGTACCGGTGTGCGCGCGGCTTTCAATTTAAACGTAATGCAGCTCCTTTGCGAGGATTAGCATCTGTATTTGACCAACTTAAGGGCATGATCAACCTAAACTTGTGGTCTGGCAGAGGCTACAATATACTTTTTACATTCAGATCTAGGTCTTGTGAGTCACTAGACTGACTAGTTTTGAATTTATAGATCGATTGAACGACGTTGATGAATTGAACATCGAGTAACAAAACATTTCATTCGAATTGGATAAGATAATTTGGATGCAACCGCAAAAGAGACCGGATTACTCAGAGATTTACCATTGAAAACAAAATAAATATATACGAGGAGCAAAATGTACCTTTCTAGGCGAAGAAGATAGGCCTATCGAAGACTAGTTCTATACATATCCTATTTTAATAGTGATTACACTGATATCTAGTCCTAAGGGGGAAGAAAGGAAATAAACACCCGCTCAATGTAATTTGGTCAAAGTATAGTCTAAAAATGTTTATCATAAATGTTTATCGCGGTTTACCTGATCCTCTAAGGTAAATGGAATCTAGCGTATCTAACCCGATCAAATCTGTAGGCACTAGCGTGTAAAAGTCCTCCGGCCGCCTCTTGAGTAGCCAACCATGCATCCACCTGAGCCCTAGGAACGGGAACTGGCGAATTGGGTGTTGCAAGAGGCCAAAGCTCGTTCCTCCTAACTCGCATATTGAAAGCCGTATTTATAGCCCATTGAGCCATTTTGGTTTCAACGTCAATCATTATAGCGGAGATATGATTGTGGAATCTGAAAGCCCAAGAGTCAAGTTGTCCCGCAGGAATGGTAACATCAGCTGCGCAGGCGGAACCAGGAGTAGATCTTGGTGGATGAAGCGATCCATAAACGTCACCGTCAAATGCGGCGCTAAGAAAGGGTTAGTTGCAAAAGCACAATCAACTTGCAAAGGAAGTATCTTACAATTCACCCTCAATTCGATTGAAAGCGCGGACCCATGCTGCAGAAACGTCCGCATCATTTAAATACTGGAAGACACCCTGAACTCTGGCGATTTTTTCTATGAACCTCTGTATAGTTAATCCGCGAGCCGATTGGTTGGGATTGGTCGTTCCAGTCAAGATTTGATACTTGGCTCTATTAGCGCGTGCTTCTAGGAGTACGAAGTCTTGGAGGAACCCTTGGTCGAACGTCTCGCTGTACCAAGACATTTGGCTGACCATAAACCTCGCAAATTCTTCATTTTCGTATCTTGAGTTCGCGGGTGCGGTAATTGTATTGAAAAACATTTCACTAAGGCCAGGACCGTTAGGATCAGCGGCGCACGGAGCACAATTAATCTGGCGCATCCGATCAAAGAAGCCTTTCATCAGATTGTTTTCAAAAGGATGTTCCTATTATTATTTAGTTTCAGCATAAACTTTGCAGATTTGAAATCAGTAGAGTATTTGCGATTTACAGTTTGGTATTCAGCCAGGCCTGGTAATCCGGGGGTTTGAGGCTGTGCTGACGAGAATACATCCATTGACCACGAACACTGAGTCTGTCCCGGCGGCGTCCAGAAGAACAAATCATAATAAGGTATAGACTGGGCCACACCGGCGCTGGTATAGAGAGCAATTAATTCTGAAGAGCTTGGATAGTCCAAAGTCCTATAGGTCAAGCCCGGGCAAAGCGATAGTGTGTAGGGGCTACCAGATGTGCGTTTTTCGAGGCGCTTAGGTGCCGGCTTCATTGGCTCTGATCTCGCCAGCTTTCGACCGAGGTTAATGCACCCACCTAAGCCGCATGGGCAAGGTTTAAGGGGCTCTTGTGGGTCGTCTGGATCATCAGGTGGGTCGTCTGGGTCGTCTGGCGGATCGGTTGGCTGAACGGGACCCGGGCCACCGTATGTTTCGATATCTTGGTGCCATGTTATTACCCTATATAGTTGCACAGCTGTTTAATGTTAGTATTCGCAGCCAATCTAATAGGATCAGAATTATATTAATACTGACCAGCGTCTGCAACATCCTAGTTTAAGTCAAAAACATCGTTAGCGAGGTGTCGAGGTGCCGGAATCAAAAGAAGATTTTCAGCATCCGAAAGTGTTTCGGGAGAACCTGACTCACTGCTGCTATAGCCACTGCCACCAGTACTCCTTGTGCAGCCCTTTCTGCCTCGATGGCCATGATTTGACCTCCTCGTCTAGCTATGAGTGCGCCTAAAAATCATCAACTATTAGTCTCTCCTGTCCCATGTCTCTGCTTATTTAAAAAAAATAATATGATTGAAAAACAAACTGAGTGATTCAACAATAAACCTACCTTGCTGTTGTGCTGGAATCAATGCTTGCATTTCGAATTGCTGCGGTGCTTGCTAAACGGAAGTTTTTTTTATTTTAGCTGTTTGGACATCGGATATTAATACATCTATATCGAAGATTAAATTATAAACTTACTGGCCTATTCTGGAGATATCTTTGAAGATAGGGTCCAATTTTTCTCCAGGCTTGTTGCATTCTTGCTTGGAAGCGTATATTCGTACGTACTGTGTTTCGAAATTTGTATTTAGTGCCGTTTCTTCTCCATGCCTTTTTCGAGGCTCCCTGAATGAAGGTCTCTACAGTCACTTACGAACTCTCTGCGTCCTTAGCCTGGCTCGCCCCCAGGTGGCCGCAAGACGGGCTACCCATAATGCGGGGATAAATCTCTTATGCTTGCTTCCACCCTGCTGACTTTCAGCCTCAGCCTGCAGTCTTTGATTTTCATATTCTCCCAAATCGCCGTGGATTAATTTCTCGCCCTGATATAACTCCTCCATTAAAGAAATCATTCCAGGTACATCTATATCATCAAAATCGGTATTCGAGTAAAGGGCGTTTTTCAAGGATCCACCACAAGCTTGGTCGGACCTGCCTGCACAGGGAGTATTGCACTGGTTGATATTTGCATCTTCGCTAGAACTTCCTAGTTCATCACCCCAGTAGCAGGTATTACCACCCTGTACTGCGGCATATCTGTAGCTGAAAGCGAGCTCGAAGCATTTTTCCACTGTCATAGCACTGTCTACTTTGGAGTTTTCGAGGGCTCTGTTACTGGCGCTGTCGGTTCTGCAGCCAACAAGCGACCAGTCTTCATTACCTTCATGGATACTTGGTTCCTCTGGTTCCTCTGGAACCTGTGGTTCCTGATAGTCTCCATTGGTATAAAGAGATAATCGGTTCCCCCCACCACAGATTTGCGAACTGTCTCCAGCACATGCAGCATTACAGTCCCCTGAAGCTGCCGGTACAGAGGAACTCTTCAAGACGTTGCCCCAGAAGCATTCATTGTGGTATTGCACAGCGGCATATTTGAAGCCCGAGGCAAGCTGCAAACATTTTTGGATAGTCATGGCGGAGTCAGTGCTAGTGTGATCTAAGCCTCTTGACTCTACACTATCAGTGTAGCAACCGCTTGACGTCCAGGCCCCTAGATTAGGAGTATTTGGGGGTTGAAATGAAGGGTTTTTATCTTATGATGAACTAGTTAGCGATTGATCCAAATATTAAATGGGCTATATATGGATCAACTTACATAGCTGGATTCTGTTACCACCACCACATAATTCACTTGATTTTCCTGGACATGGCATATTACAGCCGCTGGACTCGCTCTGACTGCCACTGAGGACATTTCCGTACCAGCATTCTTGGCCGTACTCTACACCGGCAAAGTTGTAACCAGCAGCCCTGGCCATACATGCAGCAATTGTCATGCCGTTAGCATCGACATACTGGTTGCTTAGGACTCTTGAATTCACATCGTCAGAATAGCATCCGTAGTATGTGAATCCATTTGTGCCAGCATTAATAGTTGGGATCGCTACACCAGTTGTTGTCGTTGTTGTCCGGCTGGTAGTAGTGCTAGTAGTGCCTACGATTTTTCAGCCGTGTTAGTTCTTGTCCGTGGTGTTGATAATCGTTTGATATGGAATTCAAAAATGAAAACCGACCTTGTGGAGCTTGATCAATGGCCTTGGAGAAGCAATCAATGCTCGTAGCTCTATTAGATATTAAGATACCGAAGCCACAATTGCTATTCGTGGAGGAAGCAACCCCGCCGCATCGATTTGCGCACGAGAGTATCTTGCGAAAGTTACCTCGAATAGCAGATCCTTCCAATCTAGGTGGTGGGGTTCCGCCATTGCAAGTATATGAAAGCATAGCAAGAGCAGCACCCCCGGATTTAAGAGCAGAAGAGAAAACGACGGGTTCGCTGCCGCCGCCGTAAAATAAACCATTTTGAAACCTGTTGATAGCGTTGTTAACGGCGTCCTCGTGAAGACCACCAGAATCACAACCATCACCAACGGTGATGCATTGAACGGATTGCCCATTGAGGCCCGGGCAGGCCGATAGCCCGGCAAGGACCAAGAAAATGCCTTTGAGACGCATTTCCAGAGAAATTCGACGACGCGCTGCCGAGAGAGGGGAAATTGCTTGGAGAAAGCATCATGGACTGGTCGGCTTCTATAGCGATTCATAAATATAAAAATTATATTGCTCGTATACCCTACGAACTAGCTGCTAGCGGTGATGTATGTAAGTCTGATATGTAAGAATATGGAGAAGTGTGCCCGATATCGAAGGAGCTCTGAATTTGGTATTTTCGAGCTTCAAGACCCATGGCGCCCAGTTTCTGCACCCCATTCGATTACTAGATATGAAAACATCGTGGCTGATATGACAAGACAGACAGCGAACATGAAGAATTAGCTGAATTGTCGAGAAAAACAATAAAATGCAGGGAAGGTGTCCCACAAAGCAGGTCGGAACCTGCATCGGCGCGTATTCCGTCCGAAAATTTTGCGAAAACAGTCAGTTCTGGAATGCTGGAGTCTTCGATTACTGATCGAAACTTATGCAGGACAGCCAGTAATTGTCCAGCAGGTTCAGCCACGCGGGTTAAGGTAGGGTAATCTCTGACATGGGATCTTGGCGCAGGGCTGCAGTCGGTGTAGCCCGACGTAGGAAGTTTTTGGCGAGTGACCGGGACACGACCAAGCCATAGCCGAGAGCTTAACTGGACTGCATAGCCCGTGCTCTACCCTTTGTTGCACGTAAAATATTAATAGCTAGTCTGGTAGCTTAATTATGACCTGTTCCTGAGCGGGACACACTATGGTGGTACGAGGAGATACCAGATATAAGATCTCGAGCGCTGGCGAAATGATAGGTACTGTTTATTTAAACCAAGTATTCGCATCTCCAGCGAGAATCCTTCGCTATCGTGAAGAAATGGTCGGTAGGATGCAGTTGTTTGTTTGCCCATGCATGCATACCTGCATAAAATCGATATTCCCGACCCACTTCCTCCGCGACAGGCTGCATTGGCTGGCACCAATCGATCGAGTTTAAATGCGAACGTTAACCGAACTGTGGTTTTGCCCGTGATCCGATCCATTTGGATCAATTATACATGCGCCGCGGTCTAGAGTTTCGCTTCCCCGTTTCGCAATTTGCCAATGTAAGCTGAGACATCACAGGCATGCTAGACTAATGTAAGGTGGTAATACTCCAGACATAGCTGCGGTCCGAGGCCATGCAGTCATGGTTGCGCGTAAGTCGGAGCTCGACGCCTTGCATTGGGCCCATAGGGAGGGGTCCTGCTGCGGTATTTTGCCAGTAAGCAGGGATGGTTAGCGGAGCAAAATGCCCCACAGACATATTCGGCGTTCGACCTCAACGACTTCTAGCTTCTCCATCGATCTAGCATCTACTCATAATAAGATGAGAAAAGATGTTACTGCTATCAGCGCTGAAGAGAATATAGTTATATTAGGACCAATTCTTGCAAAATGGGTGATTCTGTTTACGTACCCGGCAGCAGACCCACGGCTTTCTGGCCATACTATCAAAAATGCTGGGCAATTCAATCCCAAAAGCCATTCTGGCCCTTTGCATCCTGAGCATATCCAGCTCGACAGTGCTTGCATACCCCTTCAAAGATGGCAGTGGGTTACGGTATAATCTGAGAAAGAGAGGACCAGAGCTTTGCCCTGCACGGTATCAGGCGGGACTAGTTCCTTTCTTCGCTTTCCCTGAGTCGGTTTTTGTCGCTATCACCACCACTGCTGCTACCACCACAGCCAGCAGGTAAGCCTAATTAAGAACCCCAGAAAATTGCAGATCAGCTTCGTATCGGGTAATTTCTAACGTCGGTTCAAGAACTCCAACAACGTCCTCAAACGTCCCAACTACGACGCCTTCTACGACCGCTCCCACGACTGCTCCCACGACCGCTCCCACGACTGCTCCCACGACTGCTCCCACGACTACCACCACAAGACCAACAACTACAATAATTGTACCAAGCACCACTGCAGCCACTACCACCAGAACTACTACCAGCTCAACGACTACTCCCTTCCAAGTAGTTTGCCCGAGCTCGCCGCCTTCATGTGAAGCGAGCGGTTGTTCCGGCACAGTGGTCAGCGGTACTCCCGCCTGCCGGTCGACAAACTTTGCAGCATGTAGCTGCATCCCATCCGCCAATACACCTGGCTATAATTGCCCCAACCAAAGCTGTAGCGCAAATAACTGTGCCGGCAGCTTTGACAATAATGGTGCCGGTTCAACTTGCAAGAATTATGGAGCTGGTTGTCCTTGCACACCTACTACCGCCATGTGTGGTAACGCACAAAGCTGTGATTCAGGTGGATGCGCAGGAACGTTTGATTCCGGAACAGTCGCAACTTGTAAGGCCAATTGGGCTACCTGTCGGTGCAATCCGACACCCAATACTTGTGGAGCGCCTCAAGGTTGTGATACAGGTGGCTGCGCTGGTACGTTTGATTCAAATGGTTTCGCTACTTGTAAGGGAAATTACGCTACCTGCCGCTGTAACCCCACGCCTAATACCTGTGGTAACGCTGCATCTTGTGATGCCGGTGGGTGCGCTGGGTCCTTTGATTCCAATGGATTTGCTACCTGTAAGGGTAACTACGCCACCTGCCGCTGTAACCCAACGCCAAACACTTGTGGCAATCCTCAGCCTTGTGATAGAGATGGATGTGCTGGGACATTCGATTCTAATGGTAGAGCTACTTGTGTAAGTTATTCGGATCAACACTATTACCTACGCACTTTGGGGAAGAGGATGCTGATATATTATGATATCTTTCTAGAAAGGGAGGTATGCAACCTGCCAGTGTACACCAACTCAGGGTAGCGGGGGAACATGTGGAAACCGCGCAGGCTGTGATTCTAACAACTGCGCCGGTCGCTACCTTGGTAACAATCCCTATCCTCAGTGCACCAATTTCTACTCCCCTTGTTTCTGCAATCCCTCAGACAACACCTGCGGTGATCCTAAAAGCTGTGGAGATAATGGGTGTAATGGTGCCTGGGATGGAAACTCGGGTATCGCCCGTTGTACCGGTAATTTTATCGGATGTAGGTGTACTCCTACACAGGGCAGTGGTGGTACTTGTGGAAACCGCGCAGGCTGTGATTCTAACAACTGCGCCGGTCGCTTCCTTGGTAATAACCCATATCCGCAATGTACCAATGCCTATGCGCCTTGCAATTGCAACCCGTCGGATAATACATGTGGCAGCCCGAAGAGCTGTGACGCGAATGGCTGCAATGGCCGTTGGGATGGAGACTCTGGTATCGCGAGGTGTACTGGTAACTTTATAGGTTGCAGATGTACTCCTACGCCAACCACTTGCGGTGCGAGAGCTAGTTGTTTCAGTGGTGGGTGTGCTGGAAGAAGAGGTAGCGATGGTGTTTGGAGGTGTACGGAGAAGTATGCGCCATGCGGTTGTTATTATAATTCCTTCTGGGGGTACCTTGATAGGGATGCGGGCTGGACTGGAGGCAGATATACGCTTAGGTCGAATGAGAACGAGTGCAGTAAGTGATCAGCCATCCCTAACTTCAAAAGCTCATTATAGACGGTTACTAACTTGCACTTATCTTCTAGCGAACTTACCATCGGAATGGAATGACGTTGCCAGCTCAATCTTGGTTGGTTCTTGGGTTATCAACTGTGAATTTTATGAGTATGTTACCATTATATAATAAGACCCGGCCCTACAGCAGGAATGTTTTACTAATTGGTGCGGTATTTAGGAATATAAACTGTGGCGGACGCAGCATCTATGGCACTTCGGAACGTAACGCCGGAAATAACCCTTGGGATCTCCAAGGTGCAAACTCTTACTTCAACGATAAGATTTCTTCTTATAAATGTTGGCTTGATCCGATGTCTTGGTGTGGGGACATGCCTTGCCATGGATAACTGAAGTGTTAACTGAGATCTTCTTTGCACATGATATATATAATAATTTGTATTCATATCTATGCATATGTAGTTATAACTTTCCTACGAAACTTATCACCCCTTCTAGTTTCTGAAATTAGGCTTCAGGTGTCCTGCAAATTTTATGTTCGTAGTAGAATCTCGGGAAGTAGATTCGTCTGCTTTCGGGTCCAATGGTCTCACGGCTTGACCTCCTTGGTTATGTGGCCCATGTGCTTGAGGTTGCCAGACAAAGTCTGGGTCAGGTGAAGGGACCGATGGTTGGACGGCCAGGTTATATTTCTTTCGAAAGCGGTGGCAGAAAATGACTAAGATTATGAGTAGGAACCCTCCTCCACCACCCGCACCAGCTGCTGCCGCTATTATAATTTTTTTCTTCCGTTCACTAGCAGCGGGCTCATCCCCGGATATATCGTCAAGACTGGGACTATTTTGACCGCCCAATTCGATAATTTCTTGTTCTGTTGCGTTTGGTTTCGCGATTGCTATTGCGGTCATACTGTTCGATCGAGTGTTACCAGGTTTCATTACGACATAAGCGCGACTATTTAGATTTATGACCGTTAGAAATACTTCCCCAGCATATATACGTGATAGCACCAAAGCTCAGGTAAGTACTTTCCTAAGAAATGGCCCTCCAAGAATAAATGAATATCCTTTAATCTCATCCGTCGAGGATACCGATAACACGCATACATTTGATTCGTCAGAAACGAAGCCACCAATATTGCTGTAAATCCGTGGCGGGGCTACAGTTTTAAGATCCTCGAGGGGTATCCTGATCACCAGTGTCTGGAAATCAAACTCTAGGGCAAAGCTAGGATCGATCGTGCCATCGCATTTAGTGTATAGATATTTTTTGATATCACTGTTTCCAAGGGGGAATGCGATTGGAACCGCGAGGCGGAGACTTTCGAGGACGTCAGACGGGACAACAATGAACCTATATATATTTCCCCCATTAGGTATATCAGTAACCAGGGAATACGATGGATCCAACGTAGCTAGAATATGGATATAATTATACTCACGGTGTCCCCGGAGAGATCAATGCAGTCAGATTTCTGGGCTGAACAAATCTATTATATAAGTCGTTAAAGTGCCCATCATTTGTGACGACTTTAACCTTAGGTGTTGGAACTTCCCCTGCAGCACCAATTCCATTCCAGGAACTGAAGCTTCCATAGATCTTCTTTCTATCAACGCCCCCAATAACAATTTCACCTTTAGTCCCGCACGGGTTTCTGATATCGTAGAGCCCGATGTATGGTTCAGCTATCTTGTTTTGTTCAACAAGCGCTGTTGTATAGCTGAGTGAACTTGCATCCTTTTCTTGAGGGAGTGAGATTCCGAGTCCAAGAAATGGCGGTATGGCCCAGGAATCACCGACTCCGAAGCGTAAGTTAACGGATACTCCTCCCGTCGTGACGATGTCGTCGTAATAGTAACCTCGCACCTGGGGGAACGAAGGCATGTTAGGACACCCACATCAGCTCATTGTTTGATTCAGGTTCCGGATTTATACTAATTCTCTTATGGGATTTCTCGAGTCCAGCTCAAACGAAATACCGGTTGAGTTGTGTTTCAGTGAATCTGTCCATGTGAAGCCGCAATTTTATAATTTAGAAGATTAGATATATCGATATTTCAAAGCTTTAGTGCAATAATTAAAAGAGGGTAACGCATACAGTATCCGCTAATCTCCGACAAGTTGCAAGCGGCTGTGTTAATAGATTGGCTACTGCAAAAGTTTTCCTGGGCCTCTATGTTTGGGACCCATGTTTCGTATCGAGTAGAAAGCCCAAGGTTGATGAGCTGATTATCTATATCGGATAGTGATCCAACAGCCTTGGTATTTAGTTTCGATATTTACTTCAACATTATGATATTAAAAAGATTCACCGCGTTTATCCTACCGGGGCCAAAGTTCAGTCTCGTGTAAACGGTAAAATCAAGTTCCCCGTCTTCGGTATAATCCTATTCGACGAAGTGCGAATATTAGTTTACGTTACCAGCTTCCGTTGCCCGAGTCCAGTTATTGATATAGATTTTATGGTGTCTTATAAATAGCTAGTATCTATATTGAAAACGATATGCCACTCACACGAAATGTTGGTAGAACAACATGTTTTTGCTCAGCTGGTGCCTGTCGCGGCCGCTTTATCAACGAATTCGAAACTACATTACTTAGCCTCTGCCAGTAAAGTGGTGTAATCCGCAGTGTGTTGAGGTCGAGGAGTCCGAAAAAGCACCATGTCGAAATCAGAAGACTAAGAATAGAGAAAATGATAAGTATTCGGGCGGTAGCCAGAGCCAGAAATCGTTGTTTTATAGTCATTCCGGGGTTTCGACTCTCAATCGATATACTATAGCGGGATGCTTTGGTGGAAAGCTAATATAAAAGGAGACAAAGCCTGAGCTTTATGTGAATCAAAATTTAAAGTCTTAGCTTTCTCGATATCGTGATCACAGGTCTCCATCGATGGCGATAGCCAATCGGCATCCGACAGAACTTCCCCTCTCTGCACTGTTGATTTCAGCCTCACAATGGCGTTGGAACTTTGCGTGCTGCATCTTGGCTTCCGATCGATTAGACGAGAAAGTCGCTGCCAAGCTCGCTTTGCTTGAAGCCTTCGGCTGTTCTAATTCTGCAACGCTATAGCGATTGCGATGTCCCTCAATTCAGCGTTTCTTAAAATGTTTTTCTTCCTCGGTATATTTCAACAGTTAGCTGGCGTATAAGTATTGACGTTTCACTAAAAACGGTTTGATAATAATTGATACTTCGGCTTGTTACGTAGCTTAGAGTACAAAAGAACCACGCTGATGCCATGCACATTCCAATGTCGAATAGTTGTGTTGGCTGTTGTATTTCTAATGGCCCTGATTGGCCAAGTTTGCCAAGTGATTTTACCCAAAACGTCTGATCCTCACAACCACGAGACTTAGCTTTGGAGTCCTTAGGCACGAACATTAGGCGTGGGGTATGACTACGGGATCGACTGCTGCTGGACATCACAACGACAATCGCAGTTGACTCAGGTACGCGCAGGCGCTGCCGCTTGCGCAGGCCAATCGGCCATAAATACTGGCCGATTAGGTCGACCCCGCCGCCAGGATGTCTCCCTCCGTCAGCGCCCTCTCCTTGAGTATGCTCAGACGCCGGTTGTTCACACCAGTTAATCAACTTATTTACCGTCTCACGATGAATCCAAATCCGAAATCTACTCCGGCGTTTACGTCGCAAACGATTACTCTGCCTCATCTACCGGAGCTGTATAAGGCTAATTTTTTGGATATATTGCTCCCGCCGCCTGCAGAGGATCCTGTTGGCGCTATAAAAAATGCGGCTCCTGCTCCTGAGAACCCGATGATGTCGGCGTTGAATGATATTGGAAATCAAGTTCTGACGGAAAATAATGCCCCGGCGTTACGTTCTACGAAGAGTCCACTTTTAGATGCGTTCCATCGTCCGACAGCTTATCATTCATCGACTCAGATGGGAAAATTCTTCAAGTCGGCATGGGAAGAGGATCCGGAAGTAACTTTGAGGATAATCTACTATCTGAGAAGTATTCATGACGGTAAAAACGACCGAAGGCTTTTCTACAGAGCTTGGGGCTGGCTGTATGCTAATCACCCTCGTACCGCTATTGGTAATCTACGCAAGCTGGTGGAACCGGTGTGTGAACGAAAGCTACGGAAGGGAGATGACAGACAGATACCTGGTATGCCTCACGGGTATTGGAAGGACTTGCTGAATATCTTGTGCCTTGTTGCCACAGATAAGTTGGGAGAGTCAGATCATTACAATTTCGGCTCAGGAGTCAGAGTCGAGAAGTTTGGCAAGATTCCTTGTCGAAAGCATCGGCAGGACGACCGATACCAAGCCCTGTGTAAAAAGCTTTCTGAGGATCAAAAATTCAGGGCATTGTATATCGCTGTCGCCCGGCTGTTCGTTGATCAACTTGTTTCTGACGTGAGTCTACAAGACATGTGCGAAAACGCGACGGACCCAAAGGTTCGATCAGAACTGAACTGGCAGATCAGTCTTGCTGGAAAATGGGCTCCATCTCCAGGTCGTTCTCATGATCGGATAACCAATATCTCGACGGCTATCGCTCAACTTATTCATGCTAGTCGTGAGCCCCTGTCTTGGGTATATCCGTCATCTCTTTCCAACTTTGACCATACTGGCCCACTCTCGGTTGAGCAAGCTAGGACTCTCCGCTCGTATCTTCAACGCTGGTTTCTCCAACCCCTCCGTGTTCAGATCAAATGTCCTGAGCCTCTCATGTCCGCCAATAAGTGGTCCTCAATCAACTACTCCCGTGTTCCCTCCGTCTGCATGTCGAATAACTCAGAAAAGTTCATGAAGCACGATTACGAACGCTTCTCAACATACATGTTTAATGTTTCCATCGGAAAGAAGAGTATTTCAGGGGCTACGTTGCTACCTCACGAAATTCTTATGCGGCTCATGGAATACGACGCAGACTTCAAAGACGTCGATATGGAAAAGGCAGAAAAGGAAGATGGCGTTGATAGGTTTAAGAAGGGGTTCTTGGAAACTCAAATCGCTGTGGCAAGCGCACAATGGAAAACATTGGTGGACCGACTGAGACAATCCGGAAGCATCGACAACTCAATCGCGATATGCGATGTCAGCGGCAGTATGGGCACATTAGCCCAGTTTAAGGAACGCAAGAATCCCGAACCTCTTTTCCCGGCCCTCGCAATGTCTATGTTACTCGCGGCTCTCGCCAAACCACCTTTCAATAACGGGTTTATCACATTCTCTGCAAACCCCGAGTATGTGAAACTCAGCGAGTTAGCTAGTATGACGAAAAATATGAAAAAGATGGTAGAGACCTCATGGAGCATGAATACCGATTTGCGAAAAGTATTTACGGGCCTACTTCTTCCTCTTGCCAAAAAACACAATGTAAAGAAAGAGGATATGATTAAGCGACTGTTCGTGTTCTCGGACATGCAGTTTGATGCAGGTACGGAAGATTACTATAACAAAAGCGCAAGCGAGAACTGGGAAACAACCTACGATGCTATCAAGAAGGAATATGAGGCGGCGGGCTACGATGTGCCTGAAATAGTTTATTGGGACTTAGGAAAGGAAGATACGGTCGAGGTAAATGCTGAAAGGGAGGGAGTTGCAATGATGAAGGGATTTTCTGCTGGAATGATGAAAATTTTCCTTGGCGAACAAGGAGATGAAGATGCAACGTTAATCGACGTTGATTCTAAGGAGGAAGGCGACTGTGTGGTTGTTGGAGAGTGGGAAGCCAAGAAAGAGGCCATGACGCCAATCGGTATTATGAGAAAGGCCGTGATGAATAAGAGTTTTGATGGGTTGGTAGTATTGGATTAGATGCAGGAGTTTGGGATGTTACCAATGCATGGGTTTTATAAATTTAGGTTTGGAGCAACGGCTGATCAGGTGGAATCCTGACCGTAGACTTTGGGATACATATGTAAGGTTATCGTCATACAAGACGCCGGTGTGCGTGGGATAACTTTGTATGATGGGATTGGTACGGTACCGGTAGTCGAGTCTCTACTTTCTTGTACACTTCGACACCACTGAGATATGTATAATATGGATATCGCTTCTCTAAGAAAGAAGGCGGGAAAAGAAAAGAAAAATTAAAAATAAATATTCTGAATACCAATTCTTCATTGAATTCTCCTTCGCGGGTTTTCCAATACTCTCGTCATCGTGATTAAGTAATACATTCCACGATATGCATGCGTGACACAGGGGGGTATGTGGTACCGGCATTATGTAGTACGAGGCTCTCGCAATGCCCAGAAATCATGCTGACTGCTGACAACTCGGCTCCATACTCCGTCGTCCTGGACGAATGTAGAAGCTGGACGTCACACCAACACAAAAGACTTTAAATGTTTCCCGTCGCTCAAAGCTGGACAAATCTGTCCGAGTATCGTTCTTTGGACGAATAGATGCCCCGTTTCGTATCCTGTAGGCTGGATTGGGTTTCGGGATACGACGTTCCCCACCAGATTAAGCCGAGGCTTTTCCTCTTATATCAAACATACCCTTGCTGGATGTCTTGGAGCTAAACCTACTCGGCCTTAGGCGAGAGGAGGACAGCATCATCTCCCGTCGACATCCACGAAAGCTTGCGCTTGAACGGAGATTATCGGTGTTCCGTACGCATAGTTAACCCTAAAGTACTTATATAGGACGGGATGAATAATAATGGGATGCTGATTTGGCCGGAACAAAAGACACTTAGGTTGCTCTAAGACCCATTTGGTCGCAAGTCTCGGAATCTGAATGCCGTTTCGACCTTTCCCTTCGATCCCTTAGTTCAGCCATGCATTGCACGCATGGTATGATATAATCCAGAATAACTTTTTGCATTTCAGGATCTCGGGGCAGATTTGGACACCGAACTTGCGCATGCGCATACGCGTATTGACAGGGTAATAGTGCAAGAACCAGCTGGGCAGACCCCGCGGGCCCCGCAATTGCAGAGGGACAGACTCCATCGACCGCGTATCCGGCAGTTCTTTAAAAGCCACAGTGTTCGCTCTTGGTCTTGAAATTTTAAATACCTTCTTATGAAAGCGAACATCTTAAATCCTGGGCACCGATATATAAACACCAGTCGGATGGTTATATAATCCGAGAGGTTGCTTGCACATTTGAGGCTCTGTTGGACTTTTAGACGACAATTAGCTTAACTCTTGAACTGGGTACCCATTGTCGACAAGCTTGCAAGCTAACTCTCATTTGAAGGGACATCCTCATCATACATTGACCCCCAGACTACATACATTGCCATCCACTTAATCGATTCAAAACATCGGCAAGGAATTTAACCTACAACATAGTTAACTTCCTTCGAAATCTCTACGGTCGTACCTGCATCTGCAGAGCTAGAGCTCCTCCGTTAACTTTATTTGAATCTTCAAAGCAATACTCAGCGCATTAATCGATACACCCCCGATAATACGTCAAACGAGCCAGGCCACGGTTAAGGCTGAAAAGCCACTCGATTAAACCATGGCGATACTAGAGATCTTACTGGTCTCGCTAGCCGGATCTTATGCATTGGTGCATCTATCGTATCTTTCGGCCGTTGCAAAATCACCGATCACACAATATGTAATCAGTTTCCCAACGTTGGCAATTCTCCAAGGTCTCATGTACACGTTATATCATTGGTTGATATATCCGCACTTTGTCAGCCCGTTGAGAAAAATACCTGGGCCGAAGGTTAGTAGAAAACTCGAGATATTAGTATATTTTGAAAAACATGTACGTACTTGTTGAAGCTAATGAGGGTGCATTTATGATGTATAGGAACCCAGCTTTTGGAATGGTCATGGAAAAGCAATTATCGCGACACGAACTGGAGAGCCGCATAAGGCTTGGATTAAAACCATACCAAATGAAGGATTAATCTACTACAAAGTGAGCATATTCTAACTTGATCTCGAACGCCTTGTCATATTGTCATCTTGTGGGAATCTAAAATACTAAACCGCTTTCATTCAGGGTCTCCTAAACCGTGAAAGAATTCTACCGACTACTCCAAAGGTCCTCGCAGAAGTCCTCAACAGCCAATCCTACATCTTCGTCAAACCTCAATTTTTCCGATTCTCCCTCCGCCTTCTTGGAAATGGCATCCTCATGGCCGAAGGAGACGAGCATAAACGACAGCGGAAGATTCTTACTCCGGCCTTCCACCCTCGTCATTTACGCTCCCTGTTTCCACTCTTCTGGACTAAAACTCGAGAAATGGTAGACTTAATTACCGCTGAAATTCAGGCTTCTGACGCTCCGGATCCGATCGTTGATTTCAATGGTTGGGGTTCACGATGCACCCTTGATATCATTGGAAAGGCTGGTGCAGGGATAGATTTCAACGCCATGAAAGACCCTGACAATGATCTATTCAAGATTTACCAGAAGGTTTTCACGCCAACTTCAGGACAACTATGGATGGCTATTCTGAACCTCATCATGCCCCTCTGGTTTATGCAGAATCTTCCTGTTAAGGCTGTTAGAGAGGTTACACAAGCAAAGAACTTTATTATGAAGGTCTGTTTAGACATGATTAAGACCAAGAGGGCTCAAATGGCTGAGAAGAAACCAATGCATCCCGGTATGATGAACTTCCACCCCATATAACAGCGTAGCGTTGATAACTAACATACATACTTCTATGTATGTAATAGACATCTTGTCCATCATGATCGAAGAAGGTTCTCTATCCGACGAAGAAATGCAAAACCAACTTATGACCTTCATGGCCGCCGGCCACGAAACCACCGCTGCAGCTGTCTCCTGGTCCGTCTGGGAACTCTCCCGCCGTCCCGAAGTTGCAGAACGCCTAAGAACCGAAATTCGCGCCGCAATCCCCGTCTTCGACTCCGACTCAATCACAATGGAACAAATCGAAAGCATCCGCTACCTCCGCAACTTCACCAATGAAATCCTAAGATTCCACCCGCCGGTCCCAGTTACTATCCGTGAAGCCGAAAAGGACACAACACTAAATGGGGCATTCATTCCAAAGGGTTCAACAGTAATGCTTATGCCATCGGTCATAAACCACTCCGAAGAACTCTGGGGAGCCGATGCTGCAGAGTTCAACCCGGACAGGTGGGATAAGCCAGGTGGAAACGGTGGAGCCGCCAGTAACTATGCCAACTTGACGTTCTTGATGGGTCCCAGAAGCTGCATTGGACAGAAATTTTCGGTTGAAGAATTCAAGGCTATCATAGTCGGATTGGCCGGGAAATTCGCTTTCGAAGAGAAGACCAAGGATATGGAACTCAATGTTAGAGCTGGGATCACGCAGCGACCAACCCATGAAGGGATCTTGCCATTGAGGACGAGAATTGTACCAGGTTGGTAAGCGAATTTATTTTTGAGTGTGCTACTGAACGCGAAACACGACGAGCGAAGATACTTGGATATTGTTTTCTTATCGCAGGATTGGTTAATCTTGCGGGTGTTTAATTTGCATGGAATATTGCTAGACAGGGTTCGAATATTGTGGCCCTTGTATGGATTGTAATCTAGATAGCGACTCAGGGTAGTAGCTAGCAAGCAGCTATCTCTCTTCTCTTCCCACCATTTAATATTATAATTTGCATAATATTCACTATCTCTACATCTAATTTGATTGACAAAGTTCCCGATACAATGCATCATTATAGATATGCCTGAAAAGCAGTGGTAAGTAGGTATATGGTAGAGGGTATCATCTATGTACATGTCTACATTTTCCTTTATACATTCATTTCCTCCAACAATAGATATTCTTACATCGCCATATCCGGCGTTTTGACCTTCTTCACCGCCGCTTTCGTACTTCTCCCCATTAACGCAACCCGTTTCTCAGCTACCTTTAACAAGGCCCGAGGAACCCATACTCTACTCCCAAGTACCAAACAGCCCGTCAACAATGCCAAACTGTTCGCCTGGTGCAAGCTTGCAAGTGAATGCGGGACAAAATATATCAATGTCGCAATTCCCAATGCAACTTGTATGCTGACAAGGTGAACTAAACCCAAGATCCCCTTCTTGGCTTCTGGAGTAAGGACTTTCGCCCGTCGCAAACGTGCACCATAAGCCCACAGTGCCAAGACCGTGAAGAAGGAGGTGGTCGCTAGGATCCTATGATCCAACTGTACAGTTGTAGGATTCTCAAGCATGTTCCTCCAAACGAGGTCGCCGTGCGGTGGTGGTTCCCTGGAGTAGAATGGGTCTAACAACTCAGATACTGGTGGAGCAAGACCAGTACCCATCATCGGGAACTCATTGTAGACAAGTCCGGCATCCAATCCCGCCACCAACGCCCCTGACATAGCAGTCGTAAATATTAACAGGCTGACAAGTCCGACAAAAATTCTAAGTGGAATCAATGCACCAATTCTTCGTTTCGTCAGAAGCTCCACCGCCTTCTTAGGATCCTTCAACAGACGGTTTTCACGAAGAACGCTGACTCCGGCGTATAACATGGCACTATAGACCGCGAACGCGGCGCCCAAGTGTGCTGTTAACCTGTATTGACTAACTCTTGGATGCGATCCCGGTTTCTGGAATAAATCGTCCTGTAACCCGCTCTTTACCATCCACCATCCGATAAAACCTTGAAATCCAATACCTAGTGCGATACCACCCAGTTTGAGTGCCATGGATTTTGAAACTTTTCGACGAGCGACGAAGTAGATGGCCGGAAGAACGAACGAAAGACCGATTACTCTTCCGAGCAGTCTGTGTGTCCATTCCATGTAGTAGATAAATTTGTATTCTTCGAGGTTCATTGTCGGGTTTAGGATTCGGAATTCGGGCGAGTTGCGGTATTTTGAGAATTCGGACTCCCAATCAGCATCCGAGAGGGGGGGCAGTGAACCGGTTACAGGTTTCCATTCTGTTATCGAAAGACTATGGGAAGATTGCTAGGTTAATAACTAGCAGTATAGTTGCGCTTGGGACTTAAGAGGTCTTACCCTGATTCCGTCAAACGAGTCAAACCGCCTAGCACAACGATAGCAAAGACAAGACCGGCCGACCCAAGTAACCAATAACCAACAACCTTCTCAGATATATCGGGGAAGCTACTCGATTTCGTCGCTTTCGTCGTCACTGCGGCGGCAGCATTGCTTTCAATCGTAGAAGTAGCCAACCGACGATACGCGGACTTGACGGTGCCAATGCTCTCAAGAACAGACGACCTAGTTCTCGAAAGTAAAATAGTACCGGGTTTCGAGCTCTTAAGAAGTATGGACTGGAGTTTTGAAGGTGTTTGTGATGTGCTGTATTGGGCGGAATGTAGCGGGGTGCGCAGGGTAGGTATTAGTCGGATTCTTTGGCATTGGCGGCAGGCGAATGCAGGCGATGAGAGTAGCCTAGCTCTCATCGCACTACCGATCGTGGCGGAAGCCATTGTTAGCCCTTACGGGAGGTTAAAACGAGTGTCGATGTCTCGATGCTGAAAGTTCATGAAGCATGAAGACTGGGATTGAAGTGGTGGGGGTTTTGAAACGGACAATTTCTAATTGGTGGTCTGAGGATGGTGCGCAACGCAAAAATTACAACGTTTGCTCCCGGCTTCAGTATTTTAGTCGACGCAATTAATTAAACTCGGGGCGATGAGGTGGCTCGAGAGTTCACCGGCTACAATCTTTGGACTAAGAGGCCTTGGGTATTTATTCATGACTATTATTGATAAGTAAGTTCTTGGGCTTCATATATATACATTGCAATATTAAATTTAACTGTTTTCGGGGACATATAACGAATGAGGGAAGCCGACCGATACTAATAATTCCAAAACAGATGAAAGGAAACGCCATTGATGATGCAAGTGAGTGACAAGAAGTATAAAAACGAATGAGTGTATCTGGTATCGTAAAACATTGCAGAGCCCCGGTGGTATGTAAAGAAAGACAGAAGCCGAACTCCGAAAACCGAACATGAAGACAGAAACGAAAGCGACAGTACGTAAATATTATTAGAGCAATCGTTGCCATTGGGTATATGATCTTGGGTTTGTTTTATTGTTTTGTTTGATCAAGAGGAAGTATGGTTTATACCATATCTTCACCCTTGACTGGTTTTTCGTCGAGAGATAGGTCGGAGTTTTCGGAGAACCCACTCGATGGTCTCTCCTCTAAGTATCCTTTTTCGAGGTCAAGTTCCAGACCCTTCTCTAGATCATTTGCACCAGAACCTGCAAGGAGGGAAGGCCTCTTGGCTGGATCCTCAAGTTCATCTAGTGTTGCAATTCTGCCAAAGCTTGGCCCAGAGCCATCGAGAGGGGTAGGTGGAATGACAACAGTACTTGGAATCTGCATAGTGGATCGAAAAACGTCATGAGATGGGCGCTTCTCGTCGACAGGTCCCTCAACTACAGTAGTGATCTGTGGCTGAATAGGTCCTAGTCTTGATACGGTTGTTGAGTCAATGCGTTCCGATGTCTGAGACATGAGAACACTCTTGTTAATCGATCCAAGGGACTTATCATAACAACTGTTTGGAGCGGGGCTGCGAGCACGAGAGCCCTTTCCGTATGGCATGGAGGAAGCACCACTCTTGTAGTCGCTTTCGCGTTCGGTACTGCCGAAGGGCTTGAACTTCTTTCCCGTGAACTTGCAGAAGATCTGTTCCCAAAGAAGCTTGGAAGGTGGGATACAGGCGCATATGATACCAATGGTGAGTTCAAGAAGACCCCACATGCCTGGCTCGTAGATGACCCATGTGAAGTCAAATCCGTTGAGAAGGGTAGACAGTGTGACGATTCTCATGATAGCACAAATGCAACCGATGGCGCCGATGACAAAGAGGGAAAGGGTGCTAATCTTGCGCTTGATAGGCATCTGGAGCTCCCAGATAACACTGATTGGCAAGATAAGTAGAGAGAGATCGACAAAGATGTGGATGATACCGAAAGAGTAAAGCATTGGCTTGAGAGGAATGCACTTTGGTGACTTATAGATTCTGTAGCTGAAGTCGAGAGCACCCTCGATAGGATTGCATTGGAAGATGAAAGTCAATTCGCAGGCGAAGAAGTAGACGATTTGGAAAATCATGAACCCGGTTAGGACTTTGCGCATCGCGTGGGTCTTTGGGATGATTCGCTCGTAGAGGAAGAGAATAGACATCTTGATCAACGTTATAGACCAAGTATATCCAATCAAATGGAAGTAGATGAATTTGAAGCAGTAGTGGAGCTGCTCCGGAGTAACATCCCAAATGTGGTATCCGACACCGCCGTATATCAAAACTTTGAAAATGTTAGAAAAAGTTCTTGATAATGCATACAATCACTACAAGATACTTACAACAAAACTGTAAAGCAGTGAAGCCTGCAACACTGATGAGAGCCATGACTATGCACCAGTCATCAAGGCCGAATCTTCGGACGATGAAGACTCTTGTGTATACTCTCATCATAACCATAACCACAGCCAAAATAAAGAATACGATGTCAATGATATACATCGACAACTGTCTGTTATGGACAACATAATCTGGTTATAGATATTAGCTAAGCCCATGATATCTACGTTTGTCTATGAACATACCTGATTTTAATAACCATGGTGGGTAAAACCCTTGTGGAACCGGTCCATTTACCCCAGCTTCGTGTGCCAAAGTTGCCACCTCTTGTAACCATAAAGCATGTTTTAACTCAGCATCTGTAACGTTGGCCTTCATTTTGAATTATTTTGTTTCCGAACCAGTCGTAAAAACGAATGAATACTAAAAAAAAATAGAAAATAATATAAAGAATGAAATATGAAAAGAAAAGAAAGTATTGGTTAAAAAAAAATGAATGAATGAATGACCACAGTCGGTGTATAGACTCTCCTCTAATCTTCCGAAAACCCCAATAGTCGAGGGAGGGTGGAATCGAGGGTGCTTTTATGTATGTCGACTGCTTGGGAAGAAACTAGTCCGTTTTCTGTGCTGCGCAGCCTTGGTTATGCGGCGTTTTAGTGCGGTGGTGTTGGCGTGTATGAGAATGACCCCTGTTCCGATGATGCAGTGCTTTAGACCGTTAACCCCGATTCGGTACTTCTACCCAGCAAAATCTAGTACCCTTCGCACGGTGGAGAGATAGCCTGTGGGAAGGGTAGCCCGAGAGAAAAAAATATTTTTCTGAGGTCAGAGGGAGCAGCCAGTAAGACTTGACCGTAAGTGGCTGCAAGGCCGGGTAGTAAAAATTTTTAAAACGTTAAAACGAAAAATTAGGCGGTCTTGGTCCGATAGAATCACGAAGCACAGCCGTTGACATCAGCGTGGATTTGACGCCGTTTCTGATATGCGCTTGAGGGCCTGGCGTTAACATTCAGGGTACGTACCTCTTTCGAATCTAAAGAGAACGAAAGAAAGAAAGGGACGAGGCGTCGAAACTAGAGGGGGAACCTCTGAGTAGTTATATTATAAGATACCTTCAGAACGGCCATAGTTCCTGAAATAACACCATAAGTATTATACACTGGAACCCATACAAAATGCAAGGGACGGCACTCGAGTTCTCTACAGTTTCAAAGGAATCCAAAAGCAAAACTACAAAGACTAGAAATGATATGCATAATATAATAAAGGCGAGAATGTACGCACCGAATCGTTTCTGCACTACCAGAGCTATTGAGACCATGGGGTGGGGATATTGTATGCGGGCATTGTCATGTTCAACACTCAGCTACATGCATCGAGATCTCGACTTCATCCGACCATCCAATTCAGTCCAGCACACTCACAGACGCTTATCATATCCAATATAAACGTTTCGCAGCGCGAATAAGAAACCACGAAGATCCTTACCACAACGTCACAGGATACCCTGGATGGCCATACCACTCCTACAATCCAAAGAATAGATGTGCCGGCGAAGTGCGCAACGGATGCATCGACGGATTCATTGAATCCTGGTTCGATACCTTGCAATTTCGCAATTACTAAGGATCTTCAAAAACGTGTTCGATAAAATATGATTAAAAGCTTGTATATGAACTCAGTTCTATAAATGCGCCACTGTCCACGGTAGCCCCCGTTTCGTCGTCGCATAATAGTCGAAATTGTGGTAATTTCGCTACTCATCACTTTGGGGGTGTGCTGGGTGTGATCACCCATAAGCGTTGCTATATTATCAAAGTGCTAATAGAACATAATGCTTGAAAAGGCAGCTCTTAAAATCGCCATTCCCTCCAGATAGATTAAAAAACTCTAAAGACGAACTTTGTGAATATCAGGCGGGGTTATCGTTGAAATGGTACAGATATACATGGTAATGAACGGTTAGAACTTACCTGGATATCGATGCATCGATGCATCGATGACAGCGGAATCGAATCGACAGAGCCATGCATGTTCAATTGCTTCCCATGGCACATACGAACATCGCCTGTCAGAGGCAAACAAAAGCAGTAACAGCCGGGGTCGAGCCGCCCTGCTAATCACTCCTCGCAAAATCCGATGTTTCTCAAAAGACATTCGTGTCTAGGAGGCCTCGCGCAGACCGCTGCAACATCAAAGAGCTCCATATATGGTATATGTACGATGACAGTACTGTTCGACGCCCGGCGCCGGCTTGCACAAAATAATAAAGATGGAGTGGGACTATTGTCACTACTTACAGGTACCTTTTTTCCTTTCCAGCCTCTTGATTGAGCGGAATATCATCAACCATAACTTTAGATGCCTTCACTGGGATGTTCATGATTGACGATGCGGACGAGTTTCGGATGGCCTGAAATGGTAACCATCTCGAGAAAACCCGGCATCTTGCAGCTGCCGACCCAACATGTGTTGCACTGCAAGCAGGTACAGGCAGCCACAAAACTTCGACTGCTTCAAATTCATGGCTTCGTAGCTTAATCCCGTGAGAGCAGGCATGGGGCAGCTACGGTGTTTAACTTGCCATTGTTAATTGCCGTGTGCCCGAACCGTGGAGGCTAATGCTAGGCCACAAGGGGTGCCCATCTTGGATAGTTGATATGGTTCAGATTATTTGCGATAGGTTGCAAGGCCATCATCTGTACCTATTTCTGTCAGTGAGGGGGGGCACCATGGCCATGTTCGTTTCATGGTTGTCCACGTTTTTCTGCGCCCAGGTTTAATCCCAGGGCCGCCCAGGCTGTCAAGATCAAGAACCTCGCCAAAAACTTCTTCTGATTTCGCCGTTTCATGAAACATAGGATCGGCCATTTCTGGTGATTCAACAATCACTTCATGAATTCATGCTGATGCGTATACGCAGTCCAGATTAGTGATAATGCGTAAAGACGTTTTAGGGATGAAGATGTCCATCATTCGCAGATGATCAGTTTGGTGGCGGCCTGGTAGTCCACTTCGGAAAGGGAACCTCTCTTTGGCGGGATGAGCTCCGCATGCTCCGATTCTGAATGCCGCACAAAGCTTTCGTCCGTTTGATCGTGGAAATCTGTTGCGAGTTCCAGATCTAGGGAAAATTTGAGCGAAGTACTTGTTCCCATCCAAGCTTCTGACACAGTAAATTTGACTTTGTTCCCCAGATTCTAAAATTAATTGATTAGAAAATATAAGTTAGGCATAGCTTTCTTCGAAAGGGAAGGAGGTCGTCCACAGCCAATCCTCGTGTCAAACATCTGAACATTAGAAGCCGATATTGACCCTAAGTTTAGACGGCTCATCGGTCGGTTAGACCCCTGATGAACTAATATGAACGAACCGGATACCGATATTCGACTATTCGGATTTTTGACCTTGATTTCGCTATGTAGAACCACCTCATTTTTTCCGGCGTCTCTTTCTGAAACCGCAGATATGTATATACGGGCGATAAACGAGGCGCTGAAATGGGCTGGGAGGCTGTGCCATCTTGTTCATGCGACTAGGCTGGCGAAATGTCTAAATCCCAAACGGCACTAGTAGAAGTGCCGCACAAATTTTGCGCGATAACTTGTTTGCTTCAGGAACGCGAGGTGTAAGGATGATGAGTACGGGCTGATATGAGCTGGAGTGCTCAAGCTCTGGCAAAGACATCATGTGTCATCTTCTGTGGTGTCGGCAAGCAAGCTACATATACTAAGTAGCTCGGCCCATGCAAGATGAAGCTGGCTTGTGTTAAGCTGTTTACCTGTTCGATCGTCCGATCCGGAAACGCCGCCGAATCTTTCCCTCAGAGTCTGTTGGTCTCAGGACTCGGCCTCTGGAGATTGTTTAGTACTGCAACAGCAGCATACGGATCTTAAGACTTCGTTGATTGTTTTAATTATTGGAATTATCTTACAATAGAAGAATAAATTTAGAAAGTGACATTCGAAGCATGTTCATGTCGCACAAAGACAGGTTGATGTTGCCGAAAAGGGAAACATTCTCGAGTTGGAAGGTGACCTTCGCACAACACATTTTGTTAATCAGCAACAATGAGTTCAAGTTCGCTATCATCAGGCCCGCCGACTACAGTGGCTATTCCGAAGGTGTCCTCTTCAAGATCATCTTCCTCGTCTAACTCAGCTGAAATTATTTCCTCCTCCATATCCATATCCATGTTAATATCCATATCCATGTCCATGTTCAAGCCACGGTCTTCTGTGAATGACCTCCAATAATTCGTTGAATCCAATGTTAACGTTGATTCAACGGCACCACCCCGAAGCGATGTGATACTCACTCGACGGAAGCAGATCGCATAGATTCGTTCTCCTGTAGTTTCGTATCTGTAGTTCTCGCGTGCTCCTGGATACGACCGGCTCTGTCGGGCTTTATGGTCGATTTTCAAGTCTGCTGCCACAAATTGGGCGTTCACAAGTGTTCGGTATCCTACGATGAAATATACGTCGTCACCTGAATACCTATAATAATCCGTCAACCAGTTTCGGACTGACTGTCGCCCCAATAGCTGTTTAAAGACGTCCCGTGGCTGCCGCATCATATAAACACAGCTCTCTTCCGCTTGAATTTGTACATCGCCACTGACTTCCTTGACTGCCGGCGATAAAAATATTTTACTAAGAGCCCGCTTAAACCCAGAATTAGATTTCGCATTCGTTCTGACGAATTCACTGAAATTCCGATCTTTTGATATTGAATAATCTTTTTGTGGTTTTAGAGAGATTTCTGCTAAGGCATCTTGGTTCGGATACCGACGATCTGGTACCAAGCTGGCAAGAGAGATGTCCTCTTTGTCATAGAGCCTGCTTGCCAACTCATAAACTGAGGACGGGAGTACCTCCATGTTTTCTTGGCTTAGAGCGATAGTCGATTGCCGGCTGAAGCTAGACCCGGACCCTATAGAGCTTCCGGTATTGGTTCGTTCTTTAGGAAGAATAAAATTTAAGCACGGTTCGTATTTTGATATGAAATAGTGAAATGCATAACTCACCTCGGAGCCCTTCTTTCATCCAGAAGTCTTCGGAATCATCATCATCTGCACGAATTTTACATAATAGTTCTTTCGCGTAGGCTGCGGCAGTAGCTGCGGCGTATTTCTGCCAATCATCATTTTTGTGCGAATCTGCGTAATCGCAAACCCCCCTGATAACTACGCAAGGGAAATGGTCCATCAAACCAGCTGCTTCCATTTCGAAACATAGAATATCTTTCTCGCGCGCAAGTTTATCTCTGGTGATTCCGTCTTTCATAACCTTGTTTCCAGAGCCAATTATTCCGTAGAAGATTTCAGGCCTTAATGACTCTCGCGGCGTTCGGGTAATCCGTTGTTTAGGGTCGCATTGCGCACACTGAGGTCCATCTACATGCTTATAACGGGCATCATGAAGTATATCCTTCCCTATTCCTGGATGGTTGAAGTGTTTTCGCATCCGTGGATTTTTACATAGCATCTCATCGATATGACTGCTAAGGCCATTTTCGTGCCGCAGGTGGTCAGCTTCAAGGCTGGACATTGCTGTCAACAAAGTCTTCGGTGGCTTATTCAAGGATCCATCCATGATCAGCTTTCCGTTCTCAACCGCTTTCCCGTAGTCGTATTGAATAACTCCGCTTGAAGTTCCCTGCGGTCTGCTGACAACGACATCGCCAAGCCTGATATCGTGTAGGCGAGAAGGGACTCCGCCACCGACTCCTATCATCAGGCCGAACCGAATCCATCTGAAACTGGATCTCATTTGTACACTCAAGGCGGCAGCTGAAGTCGTGCCAGCCACAGGCAGACAGGCGATAACAACATTGTGCTGTCCTATCCTCCCAAGAGTGTATGTGTTCTTGTCCTGGGGATCCTGTTGCATTGGTTTACCATGTTCTTCGTCGAGCATAGCTACTGCGGCTGCCATCTCGAAAGCCAAGGCGCAAATCCACCCCACTGTATATATTCGGCTGTCCAAAGGAGCCATTTTTATCGATAAGATCCAAATGGCGAGCTGGTGACGTCAAATTCGTGAATTGAAAGTCAGTTACCTAAACTGACTGTTGTTTTCAGCTTGGATGTCGATTGTGAAATACCACCCTCTGTAGTTCTGGTGCTCCAGCGCAGTGATATGGTGGATTCTGTGGGAGAATAATAAGTTCAAAATAATCTCTAAAGGGTATTCATGTTGAAAGCTCGAGTTACTAGGAGTAGGCCGCGATAATTGACGCCCTACCCCTCTAACCTCCGACCTCCATTTTGGCCAGCAGTTAAGCATGCGGGACTGACGTGGTCGAGACTGCATATTGTCGGCCAGCTAGCTTGCTGCAATTGCAGGCGTAACACATATGCACATTAGGAGCATACTACCGTTGATCGCAACGCCTAATTTCATTGAAATGGGTCTAATACTCTTGGACGGGTGGTACACTGTTTGACCTCTAGATTCGGGACTGATCAGGGGCCGCTAATCGGCGTGAGAAGGATCCTGCACATTATGGATACATATATATGCATATGGCATTGCTCCGCAGCCGTCGGCTTACACCAAGGTTGCTCAACACACAGCTATTCGAAATTACAACATCGTATTTGCGAGAACACGTGCGGGCAGGGCTGGTCTCGCGGGGCAGAGTCTTAGGCGAGACGGTCTGCAGTGCTTGGTCTATGAGCGCAAGTATTCATTCAAAGGATCTTGTCTATATAATGGCCGCTGTTCATCCGACGGACCACAGCCAATAAGCTTCGAATTTTCCAGATCGGAAACCAACCAAATTCCTAATTCACGACAGCGGTATACATAGCCTTACAATTTTCAACCCAATAACTTTCGACCTAATAATTTTCAGCCTAATATTCCTTCGGCCCAATATTAAGACGTTAAAACCTAAAACTTTCCCGCCTCCTAATACCCAATCTAATTTTTTTTTTTTTTTTTTTTTTTTTTTTTTTTTTTAAATAACGAGCCAAAGTACACCAAAATTGCTTATAGCACCTGAGAATAACTCTATAATCGGATGAGAAAACATTGTTTAAAAAACGCAAGACATTTTTCCGACCTCGAGGGTGACTGGTAAGTCTTTGAAACCGGAATAAAACAGGGGTTTCGAGGGTTTTAGCTGGTGTTATACGTACGTCGCACTAAGCTTGTATGGCTAACTTGGTTGTTCTGTATAATTTAAGGAAAAGGAAAGATTTCATAATATCCAGATCCGGGTCCGACCAGTCATTCCCGAAGCATCAACCTCAAGGAAAGGCCACTGTCGAACGATACGCGAGATACCAAGAAACTTGCCCTGCCAAACATGCATCAGCGTGCCCCTTCGACAATGGGGAACCCGACGAATTACCGTTTGCCGATATCTACGTGGACACCGACATCCCACGACTATCAAAGAGGGTGAACGACATCGGTTCACTTAGTATTCACTCAATTGGTAGCCCAGAACCGATACTCTTCAAGCATAGGGAAACTATTCAGGATGCTGGTAAACACTTTGATGTCACGACACAATGTGAAAACAGCAGGATGCATGCGCCGGAATCATTTCAGTCTCTTCCAATGGAAGGCCCCGGAGAACATAGTCCCGACGAGCCCGCTATACCTGCAGCTAGTGTGCATATGGATGTAGAAAAAATCGATCACGACATCAGCCAGGCCCAGCTCGACTTATTATTTTATAATGGCCCCAATATCGATCGGGCGGAAAAGTTGAATGATATTGGTGAACTCTTCTTAACCCGCTGGAGGCTGGGAATAGATACCAACGATATTGAATTGGCGATAGGAATGAAGAATTTGGCTCAAGAATTGGTCGGTCATAGTTGCAGTGGGAAGGGTAAATATCTCCTGAAGGTTCAGGCTATGCTTATGGAGAAATTCCAAGCAACTAATCAAACTATTGATATTGACCGGGCCATTCAGGTAGGAGAGGAGCTTGTCCAGTTTTCTACAACAAGTGGGAATGAGAACACTCGACCGGTGGCTCTACACAACTTAGCTACCTGCCTGGAGATGCGATATACGAAGGATAGAGATATGCAAGATATGAACAAAGCAATTGGGGCTTTGGAAGAGGCGTTGGTCGCTGAAGAGTGGAGCCCTACCGGTCATGAACGACACATGCAGGAAGACCTCGAAGATCTTGGACGGCTTTGGTTGCTAAAATACGATAGAACCCAGAGCGTTGATGACTTGGATAGGGCAATCGAGCAATTTAGATTGTCAATGACCCGAGGTGTCACGACTGGGAATCTTCAATCAGGATATCACTTTTTGGGAGTGTGTTACCAGGCTCGATATCGCTTGACCGGATTTAGTGGCGACATACAACAAGCCACTGATATGGCAAAGGCCGCAGTTGGATTCTCCTTGAGCTCGCCACATCGGGAGCTGTTAAACCTCAGCGCCTATTGGTTTAATCTAGGCTCATATACCTACCAAAACTTTATTCATACGACAGACTGGAAGGACTTGGAGACCGCTATTGATTCTTTCGAGGAGGCGCTGATAATTCCGGATCTCAGCCCCGACCAAAAATGCATGGCCCTTTGTCAACTAGGGGATAGTCTAGTTATGAGGTATGGGGTCAACCAAGCCGCAAAGTTAGAGGACTTATCGAAAGCAGAATCCGTTCTGAAGGAAGCTTTTGAAACACGAGGGGCCTCGTCTATAAACCGTGCTTCTGCAGCAAGAAGTCTAGCTTACAAGCTTGCATACCGGGAAAAATGGGAAGAGGCTCTAATTTTTATTCAAAAGGGAGTATCTCTTCTCCCCACTTTCGACCTAGATGTAAAGGAAGAAAGCCGACAATCAAATATTGAGGCCTTCTCTGGTTTATCTCGTGATGGAGCCGCCGTCGCTCTAAATGCTAGTGGGACGCCCCTAGAAGCTTTATCCCTTCTAGAACAAGGCCGTGGACTTTTGTATAACTCAATCCAAATCACGAAAGCGATGTTACCTATAGAGGTAGGCAAAGTGTCCGGTTCTATTTTTTCATACAGCTCAGATGAGATACTGAGTGCCGTGGGCAAAGATAGAATTGCTGTGATCAATGTTAGCAAGTTTAGATGCGATGCGATTTTAGTGGGTAGGGGTCGTATAGAAGTGGTCCCACTAACTGAATTAGATCCTGAAGTTATTGACGGGAAAACCAGGCTCCTCCAAAACGGTGGAGATAGTGCTTGGGGCGTTCTCGAGTGGTTGTGGGAGGCTGTAGCTCTTCCGATTCTCCAAAGGTTTGAAATCTATCAACGGTCGACAAAGGGTCAAGAAGGGAGCTGGTCTGGTTTACGAGACAAGGGGGAGTCACAAAAGCGAATGGAGGAAGAGACGCCAATTACGGACGAATGCCTCCCGCATATCTGGTGGATAGCCACCGGACAGCTAACTCAACTACCCATCCACGCTGCCGGAAAACATTTCAAACACTCTGGCGAAACCGTTCTCGACCGTGTGATTTCGTCGTACGCCGTATCAGTAAAGAGTTTCATAGAGAACCGTCAAGGAGCAGCTGAAAGAAGTTATAATACTTCTGGAAAAGCTCTTATTGTTTCAATGCCAAAAACACCAGGTCATTCTCCTCTTCATTTTGCGGGGAGAGAGGCTGGTGACGTTTCAAGCACCTGTCAGTCACTAAACCTCAGCATAGTCAAACCGGATTTACCGTATGGAAAAGAGGAAATATTGAAGCAACTTCAAGACTGCCAGATCTTTCATTTTGCCGGCCATGGTCTCTCGGACCCGACTAACCCTTCGCAAAGCCATCTTTTGTTAGACGACTGGAGGAAATCGCCCCTAGCCGTTCAAGATCTTCAATCACTCAACCTTCACGACAATCCCCCTTTTCTCGCATACCTATCCGCTTGCTCGACCGGCTCCAATAAAGTAATGACACTTTGTGACGAGAGTATCAATCTAATTGGTGCCTCTCAATCGGCAGGATTCCGTCATGTCATCGGCTCCCTCTGGGAAGTCAACGATCTACAATGTGCTAGTGTTGCAAAAACGGTGTACGAAACTATTGCGAAGAAGGGTTTAACAAACTTTGCCGTGGCACTTGGATTACATCGCGCAAGTGTTCGACTCCGTAACGGAGTGGTTAGCAAAAAGTTTTGTCGGGAAGCTCGTAACCCTAGCAGCCGGGATACAAATTTCTCATCTAAGCTCAATAGTATTACACTAGCATGGCCGGAAGACCCTGAACCGTATGAAGTAACGGAGTTTCCGAACTGGCTTAATGCCGAGTTGAAAAGCTACCGGTCAACACCACTACGGCAGGTCAAAGATCAAAACTCTACAAAAACCACTGATACAATGTTGTCACTCCCAGTAGAGGTAGTGATGTTCCGACAGGTACCTCTACAACCTGAGGTGGAACGATTGTCTAGTTATACTAATAGAAGTCGAGACGGGTTAGTTGGAAGAGCACCTAATGTGGAAAGCGAGCCTAAACTTCACAGCCCTCGCGAAAATGCACCTGACACTGTTCTAAGAAATCCAGTGAAAACGAAATCCAGGAAGCCACACCTTCATTGGGCTCCATATGTTCACTTCGGTATCTAATTCAAATCAAAACTATAGGGAACGGCTTAGCTTGGGAAGAAGTGTCATGTTTGAATTCTAGAATTCTGTGCGGGAATTAAAAAGAATGAAATTCATCTCAAATGTTTAGTAGTAACCCCCTTCGTTGTGATCGATAAAAGAGAAATTTTGAACTTGAAAGAGGTTCGGTGGAACTTGCAATTGTAACTTCTTGACAGCTAACTTTTGTAATTTTGAATTAAATGAAATCAGTTGCTGAGACATCATAAAGTAGATCTCGTAAATATTGATAATGCTGTGAACAACGTCACCATTGCATGCGCATCGTAGTCGCCCTCCGGCGCTACTAATTCTCCAAAAGGAGACATTCAATCCTCCAAAACTCCATGGGGTATCCAAAAAACAAGCAAATACCATATACAAAAGAAATTCAAATTCAGAAAAGAGATCGTTAATAGAAGATCGTTACTGAATAGATTGCGGAAATAAATAAATCGCCACCTGCAAAAAAAAAGAAGAAATTGAGTGATATGTACCGCGCTGGTGAAATGAAGCTTTTCTTATGTGCAAATTGAAAGATAGGACTCAAGCCATGTGCGGGCTAGAGCCTAAAGTTCTTTAGGGAATGTAGTGATGTTCAAATCCATAAAACCCCAAATATTTCTTGGTGGCGATGTTGTTCGCTTCATTGGTTTGCGTTTAGGGTTCCTGGAATTGAATTCGTCGTCATTTTCTGTTGAGAGCGGGTCGAAGTAAAATTCGGAGCTGCCCGCCCCTCGTTCCACAGTCTCAGTGTCTGGTTCAACGTCCGTGGGATCGGTAATGATACCTGGCGGGACGGTGCAAGCATGTCCCGGAAGTTCTGGAAGGGTGATATCCTCCCAATTTACCCTTGTCGTGCTAATGAATACCCTCACAGTATCAACAATTTCTTCGGGATCGTGTGGTGTGCATTTCTCTGGAATCACCATTTGAATTGTGAACTCCACCGGTGTCTTTTTCGTCACTTCGTGGACTTGGCCAGGCCCCGGGTCCAATTTGGAAATTCCCCACGACGCATCAAAGTCATAGAAGCTGACAAAAACAGACTGGTATTTGCAGTTATCATTCAGTTTGAATGAAAACCGAAGGGCTGTTTCTTCCGATGCCCTCAAAGCGGTTGGATCTTCTGGATCTTGTACGAAGAGCCCGATGTCGTCCCCGTAACCCTCGTCGGAAGGCTCAACAGAAAATGAAAACCATTCAGGGTTTAATGGGGTGTCTGTTTTGTTGCCGTCAATGGACTTGATGTCTCGAAACCTTGCCAAGTGTCCGAGAAGATAGGCAAGTTTAATGTCCCAGCCACTGTCGCCTAATGAAAGTGGTGTAACTCTCGGTATTGATATATATTTCCCATTCTCGAACAGGCAAACTTCGAAGCATTCGTCTTGGTTCAGTGCGACTTGGAAGTCACATTCTAGATCTTCAGGTCTTTCTACATCAGAATCCAAGAAAAGTCCAGGAGTTTGTTTGATCTGTGATTCTAGACCTTCAATCTGATCTCTTGATAGGCGTTGACGGAGCGAGGAAATATCGACGAAAGTATCCAGACGAAGGGACCATGTTTGTAGTACCACGACACTCCCCGGCTTCACCTGTGCAGCTGCAGTCGAGTCCTCTGGAGCGTATTGCAGGACGGCCTTGGATCGAAAGGGATTGTTGTCAGGAACTTCGGTAACCTGTGCCCTTATCTTGGATACTGAATCCCTTCTAATATTTTCTTTCTCAAGAAAGACGTCGTAGATAGCTCCTTTCGCCACCCCGTGCGCCCAGCCAATATCTAATTCGACCGTATCGGTATTGAGCCTCCTATCTCTGATGTGTCCCACGGGCTTTTCAACTACTTGTTCCTGTCCGAGAAATACATGGTCGGTATCTCCTAACAGTACCGGAGATTGCTTCTTTGCTGCGTGTGCGCGGTCAATGTTATTTGCAATGTAATCCCTGACTTTGTTATAGCTAGGACGACAAGTTTCGGGGTCCTCCGACAAAAACTTCAGCATCCAATATGTGAGGATCCCATGCTTTTCACCTTCGAAGGTGTACTCGCCTGCGGTTTCATTACTTCCACAGGCGGTAAGAACGGTGCACCCAGTCGGATCTGATAACCAGGATCGAATTTTCATCCCATTTCTCGATCCGTAAATATCCTCTTCATCTGTACCGGATTCATCATCTAGAATGATAGCGGCGTCATCGGCTTCGAGGTCGCTCTGTAAAAAGTTTATATCGATGGAATCATCTCCACTTCTAGATGTATACTCCTCCTCTTCAGACTCCGCATTCCTAAACCCTCGGCCAGAGAAACAGCTATCAAGAACAACTGTAACACGAAGCTGCTTCTCAAAAACCATTCGTTTGATATATACCCCAAGCTGGTACCCCGTAAGATATGCACCTCCCTCCATAACATCAGCAAGGGCCAATGCGGTCCCCGAGATATGATCACCCTCATCAGACCCAATCTCATCAGCATCTCGCCTAATGCCATGGCCAGAGTAGTGAAAATACACAAGATCCCCAGGACGAGAATCTTCATAGATTCGTTCCAGCTCGCGAATAATATTTGGGTGGGTTGGTAGCTGTGATCTGTCTTCTTCCGGGCGGTTGTGCTCGAGGCTTTTCGTCGATGTTAAGGTTGTGATTTTTTGTACATTTCGTTTTTCTAGATAACCTTGGAGGGCTTTGACATCTTTGACACACCCGCTGAGGTCACCATACTTCACTCTTCGCTGATTCCCAGGGAGATAATGGTTCACGCCAATCAGCAATGCCCATATTTCAGGTTTTGAAGCCATTTTTTTGTCGTTTGTTCCCTACGCCTCCTCAGGTCAGCCCAAAGTATATTTATTTGCTTGGGCGATATTTTTGTATTTCCAAATCGCGTGGACCCACACTCTGCCAAGCTCGTTAAGGCAGCCAAGATAATAATAGTTAGGGTGGATTGAACCCCTTGGGTTTGAATGGAAGAAATGTTTGTGGTCTTAAATTTTAGGAGGGAATGAAAATTGGTATTGAGATGCTGGGGTGAAATCAAAATAAATTTAAATTTAACCTGACGGTCCTAAAACTATGAGCAAGGAGGCTAACTTATATATTTGGGAAAAATTTCGGGCTCTGCTTGGTTCGAATCGACATCGATATCCTCAGTTGATCGAAGACTTGTTTTTTTATTTCTTTGATGGAGGGGTGGACCCGCTCTGACCTTTCGCGGGGAGGCTGAGAGTTCCCGCTTTGACTCATCTAATTCACTAACAAGATGAATTCGACTCCGCGAAATCATTCGCGGAGCTTTACAGTTAACCAACTGCGTAGCAGCGCTCCATGCCTGTTCGTAGCGCGCGGGAAAACATCGTGAACAGTCCAAATCACAAAGCTTCTTGCCCGTATCCTTTCACGATTACTAACCGATACTCTAATTTTGTTCCATGATGCCCTGCAAGCCTGATCCTTCTTATAGGGCTGACGTACACCGATAGAATTTTACATGTTTGTGCATATCAATAGACGCACCCACCGCGAGACCAGACGCACCCAAATCGAGCGGGGTATCGTCTAACGCAAAGATAAGTACTTATTTACTACTGCCCGTCCGAATCCTTCTAAGAATACGTCGGCATCCTACCGGACCACCATGCCCTTATGATCTCTTAAGCCGAGGAGCACTCTAAATTTCCGGTATTCCCAGAGCACGTAATTGGAACTTTTGTGGTTGACTTCACTCTACTCTTCTTCTTGTTCCCCTTTTTTCTTTTTATCCTTATCTGAGTATTTTACTGACGTCTACAACAAAGTTTCGATATCGTATCTATCCCGCTTTTTCAGAAACGGCACAGGCCGCTTCCTCGCTTGTTGCAATTATTAATACACACCAATTTTTTCCCGCTATCACGATCAGGATAGGTATCTGAGAAGGAGGGTATATCAGGCCAGTTTTAAGATAAATACAATATTAATATATCTGAGGGTGGGGTCATAGCTTGATTGCGGGATATTAAATGCACTTTTGGGTGACCGAAGAGCGCCGAAGATGCTGAAAAATTATATGAAAGGTGACAACAGTGTGTAAGGTCTTAAAAGCAGATGGTGTTCATACTTGCACGGTGCGAAGCGGGCCAGTGTTTTTATGCTTCGCCAGTACTAGTCCCTAATATGCTTTGTAACTACCTGATGTAAATGTAAAGCCTAGTTAGCTTCTGCAGGTCCCAATATTCTAATTCCTAATAAAATTCTAGCTGCATAGAGAGCTTCGATGATCGATGCTGCTAGAGGCACACCGTATACCAACTTTCAGGCCACCCACTTGCAGCTACACCTGAAGGGTTCAAGGATTCCTTAAAGTCCGGGCCCGGGGTGCCTTCGAAACTTCGAGCAAGCGCAACCAGCTTAGCCTGTGTAACATCAAACTAGTGCACACCCATCGCAAATAACCATGCCAAAAGAAACCTAGTTATCCATGCTTTTTCTCAGGTTCTTTTTCTCCTTAAATTCTTTCTTCTTTTCTTTCTTTCTTTCTTTTCTAACGCAACGCGCGACAACGTCAGTGGATTTAAGTAATGTGACTCGAGATTGACAAGGTAGTTTGAAATTCTAGCGAGCGTCGATGTCGGTGTTGTCTCACATCCGTCTCGTTCGATACGTTCCCTGCATAGACCCAGGTAGTTTCCAATTCGTATCGTACGATACTTTTCTCTATCTGAAAACCTGATTCCTTTGGGCCGGCGTTTCTCTTTTTTTTTTTTTTTTTTTTTTTTTTTTTTTTCCCGCGCAGTCGCGCTCGCACCAACGCCATGTTCATGAGTCTCGGTCTGTTTTAATATTTCCAGCTCTATTAACTTGAGGGGTAGATTTAGTCTCGATGTATTGGTATATCGATACATTAGAATCATGATATCAGATTTAGCTCACACCATGCCGCTTTAACTCATATTGTCTAGTCTCTATATATACTTGCTCGCGCTGGTAATATTAATACCCTACCCAATCATTTAACCGTTCGGTTCTCATCACACATTTATACCCATTTGATGTTTTAAGAGCTGTATCAAGTTTGACCTACGTTCGGAATGATAAATCTTTAGACAAAGAAAAAAAGCAAATAAGGGTAAAAGAAGGACTGATATGAAGTCAAGTCCAAGTTTATAATGACTCCATCTAACCCCAGAACGGCTCCAATTTTCTTTTTCTTTTATCTCGAGATCCTTTTTCTTCTTTTTGAGTGACATTTATTCCGTACGGATCCAGGGTTGAGGAATTCTTTATTCAACCGTTTTGACATTAAACTTTTTCGTAGGAAGGACCGCAAGAGTTAGCTATGTCAACATTTGGATCTTGAATTTCAATTTATCATTAATAGCACAAAATTGAATTTCGCCGGATACCAAAAAATATTCGCGGGCATCTGCAGTTGGCAAAACATAAGTTTCGTAATGATTTCTATTTTTATTTTTATTTTTTCATTTTAGACATTAGACACTTGGTCCCCGTCATAATTCAAGGGTCATGACAGATAGTTCTCGAGAGATACAAGAAAGGAATTGTAATCTTGAATCAGTTGATGATCACAACAAGAAGATGTTGGGCCTATGACACATAGCGACCCTACATGTCGTGGCCTCACGGTGGTAAGAAACCCTAGCAGGATCTTAGTACTGCATATCATATTCGTATACGCTTCACTACTTGTCTAGTGATGTCCAGTATCTAGGAATGGTTTTTTCGATTGATGGATCTATCAGGGCCGGTCTAGAAGTTACCAATTATAGTTCTAGACCCTTTACAAAACTTCTACAAATACATAACGGTGCATGAGCTTCTTAGGATATCAAATTCTTGATTTTGTGGTCTAGAGGCTATTTCTAGTTGTTTCTTTGTCTGTTTTTCTTTTTGCTGAATATAATTATACATGTGGTGGTTATACCAGGATACAAGTATCTTGTGGGGGATACCGCACACCTGCTCCGAGTGCACTACTCTTCCCGCAATCAAGAGCTTTCGAAATGACGCATCATTCGATCATTTATTGCTCGATGATAAGCTAATGTTCTAGACTTTTTTGAATTTTTATAGAGTCTAGAGTTTCCAATTGCCTAATATGCGTCTGTATATACACGTATGTCAGAAATTCGTCCCAAATATAGCCGGATAAGAAGATTGATTTCAAGATATCGCAAGATATATCCACCTCCGACCCCGATCAAGATGTTAAAACTAAAATAGAAAATCACAATAAACGTGACGTCGCCGCCAAAACCGCAAGGCGCTGAATATTGAATCCTTCCTTGGCACTTTTTACGGCGCCGGAACAAACACCAGACCTGGCCCATCCATCTTCATACCAGTCTCCCACCACCACGGCTCCGGCGCCGAATCCCTGTCCGTTTCCTTTGTCATCCATTCAATGGCTCGACAAGCTATCATGCAGCGTCGATATCTTTCGAATCGGCTCCAATGGAGGTAGGCATATGCTATAACCTCGGGGATGCCATGGCGCATGACTCTCAACGCAGGTCTGGTTGTTGTGGAGTTCCTGCGGGTGTGGTAGGTTCGATCTGGCAGCCAGGGTCCGGCGCACGCCATGTTGAATAAGGGTTCTTTATTCTTTCTTTTCACGTGAAGGGAGAATGTAATAGGATTGAAAAATATGATTTATGGGATCTAGAGAGCTTTGAAGCTGAAGTAGGTCTAATCAAATTAGAAATAGTTCATATCATACATGTGCATATGGAGGCTTCGAGTTATTGATAACGGACATCACAATGTTAGTCATCAACGGAATAAACCGCCGCTACTGCCTACGGCCAATGGCATCTTCAGACTCATGATAACCTACAAACAGTCTTGAACAACTATATTAAAAGCTTCGTATGCGCTCAAGTATCAACCACCTGGCGTACGATATATGTATGTGGGTTTACAAGATCTTAAGATTGCTACAGCTAAGAACACCTGAAGGATCGCTTCCTCCTAGTCTAGAATCAAAGTCCAATTTTCTCTGAAGGCTTTGAGTTAGAAAGAACAAGGTATTAGTTCATCCATGATGTTAATTTATACAGGATTGCTCAATAGGCAGCTTTATCAATTTAGAAAAGAAAGACCCGAGTCGAGTAATTCTAGGCCAGGGTCTGGCCGCTGAGTGACGGTAGCATTGGGTTGCAAGATAAGAATAGGCCTCAAATGTCCCATTCATCCGGCATACTGTTATAATTGCCCAAGTATATAAGGAGTCCTAATTTATATCCAATTCGGGAAAAAACCGTGAAAAAGATCTTTAAAATTGTAGGTATACAGAAAATGCCGTATGTCTCGCGAACCCAAGGGATGCGATAGATATATATCCGACATATGATGTATCGCTAGATTACATAACAAGGAACGCGAATCTCGTCACCGTTCTCTAAGCTTATTAGTCCTAATAACCTAACTAAAGCAAGCGGTAACCACCTTGAAAATGAGCTTACAAATGCGCAAAATCTATTGAGAAGTTCGGTTGGGCTTTAATATCAGACATGTTTGGAAACGGAATGCTCCTTGGCCCTGCTACGAGGGGAATTAGGTCCTATATCTCCGAATTTGCGACTGGGCCAATTTAGGCCGCCTTAATTCCCCGTCCTAAAGATAAAAAAAAGGCCCGTGCTTCAATATATCTATATCTATGTGCGAAGATTGGGACGTCCGTATTTAAGACAAGTTGACACGTTGCGAAATTTACTGTGATTCCTAATCTCGCGGCCCAGCGCCATGCCCACGTAATTCCAATATTTCGTGTGTAGAGTACTCGAGTACAGTCCTAAGTTCCGCACTATGATTCAGAATTTGAGCGATTCGTTGATCCTCTTTACAACGTATCTAATGCCCAGGAACCAATAGACCAATTGACTCGTTAATGTGTCGGATTCTGTTCCATCCACGTCAATTCAGCGCACCACGGGTAGAGCGGGCGCCTTTCAACAAAGGAAAGCTGCGCAGAAGCATTCGGACCCATCAATGACGCGAAGAACCTCCAGAGGATAAGTGTTGACTTGGCACGTTCCTCATCATATCCACGAAACATGAGAAACTTGGTGTCGTTATCGGCATCAGTGGATGGCGTATGGTAAGTATAATCCGCAATTTGGGGGCCACCGCACGGCATCGTTGGAGTATTAAATTTTGACGTTATATGTGTAATGTACGTGTGTATTTTAGCTTAATGTTGTTTTTGATCGCGACCAGGCTGCGCTGTTGTTAAGATTGAAGGTTTTACAGGAGTCAGTCGCGATTGTGGGTTTTCAATTAAAGTCATGGCCATGCCATGGTGGGTCCGCCCGACCCTGCACGCGTATGGTTAGTCGAGTCTAGCGCTATCCTAAGCTTACCTACGTAGGGGAGCTTGATTAGCTCGAGCAGGCTATCGGATCGATTGAATGCAATTCAATGTAATGTATACACACCTGATTTCGCACTAGCCCGGGCCTTTTCTTGTATAACTTTGAAGTATATTATAATATTATGATATTACTCTTTATAGACCAAGCTGGCGATTTTCTGTACATTTCTGTATATTTCGTCGTGAATATCTAGTTCAAATACAGTTCAATTCACTTATTTAGACGTTCAGAATATGCTTATTTAAAGATATCAATTCGGCCGGGCTTGAAACAAGAAGTTAAAATTTATTTTAATGCACCTTGATGTCTCGTTTATGGTTCAGATTCAAGCTTTATTTTTCCATAACAAAAGGGTTAATACAATACGATTGATATTAGCTTAGTACGCCCTAGTCTGAATACAAAGTGGATTTCACTACCTCCCAGATTCTACTGTACTAATTGTCAGGCTGAAGTCTTCTCTTCCACTATCGATGCGCCGGTGCATGTTATACTTACTCTTAGCGGGAGTGAGAAGTATCAAAGTTTAAGTTTATAGTGGATCTACGCACTCACTCTATAGCTCTACAATAATAAAACCCTAGCACCAACCTTAACAGCTGTGACTACAGACCTTCGTTCAATATGACAGACTAGCTACAGCAGGTCTTTTAATGAAGTTGAAATTTAGTGCCAACCTATTATGAATCTTTGACATAGTTTGCACCCAAATACCGTACCAGGAAAGTAGTGTTTTTGACTGGCATTCCAATCCAAAGTGCTAGTAGATTGTGGGCTTTAATACCATTTTTAATCTACCTTAACTGTCACGATATCACATTGTAGCAAAATAACCATCCTGATACTATATTAATAAACCCAGTCTCGTAACCAAATTGTGCAATATAGTAATAAGCCCTTCATCTAGCACAGTATACTAGTAGTTACCTATATTTTTGTGCATACCAACTTAGCTAGTCTATGTACGCTCTTATGAGCTCTATGTAGATAGTCTATAGATCTTATAGTTGCGTGTGCTCTTTGTTATTCCTAGAATCTACAAGCCCTATGAACATTTACCAGCCAATTCTAGAATAAACATGAGCTCAATACACTCCTACGATAGGCCATAGCGACCCACTTAACATTGTACTATAGTCGTGGGTGCGTAATAGTTCCTAGACACGAGACTAGCTACCCACGTAGTTAAGTGGGCAGTTAAAATTAAAAACAATCATAAATAAATATCTGAAAACATTTAATATTTCATAAATAATTCGAGTCTATGACGTACGCACGCCCGCCCACGGGACTATATAAAAATACTTCTCCCCGCTCCTTTAAATAAAATCTTCCTTCACTCTCTTTCTTCCCCGCACCCTCCTCCTCTTTCTTCACCCATCTACTCCCTTCTTCGCCCGCCTTGCACTCTCCTCCCACCTCCCTACTACTACTACTACTACTACTACTACTACTTCTACTACTATACCAGAAGCCATGGCGTGCCTCCGAGAGAGGCTCCGAAGATTTGTTCGTGCCGAGGCCGAACAAATTTTCCGGGCACAGGTTGCCCAAGAAGAAGAAAGACGAGGAAGACGACGACGAGGAAGGCACGACGCGGCCTCCGACTCTGACGGTCTCCAGTTAGACCCCTCATCCTCCCATGAGGGTGAAGGCGAGGTACGTGCCATTCTCACCTCCCTTCCTATAGCCTCCTCTACTATGGAACATTCCTTCTCTTCCTATGGCGTCAGTACTAACTGTGTAATTATTTGTGTTAAATAGTCTAACGGGGACTGTCATTGTCGGGGCCGTTGTTGTTGCCAGAGAGAACGCTCGGTTGAGCGTAAAGTCCTCCGCGAAGTATCGCGGGAAGTTCGACGGCTCACTCGTGAGCGTCAAACCCGTCGTGCCGCTAGCGCCGCCGACGATAGGGGGAGCCGTGCCACTAATGCCGGCGGAGTACGAGGAAGAGGAGGGAGCCGTGCCACTAATGCCGGCGGGGGGGGAGACGGGGAAGGAAGACGCCGTGCCACTAACGATCCCGCCTGGGGAAGCCACGGTTCGTCTGAACATAGAGTTCAGACACCATGGCAGAACCCGGGGAACGATGCCTGTGAGCCGACCGATGGCTACACTCCGATACCTGCCGGTGCTGGAAGGGGATGGACGATCCATAGAGTGGTTGTACCACCATGGGGGTTATTATAACTTCGTCCATGAGAACCACGACCCTGAGTTGGTCCGTGGGGATCGGCGGTTGACACGGAGATTTACATTCTCCGTTGGCACCCGCCCCCCTATCACCGGTGTGGAAGTGCCCTTCCCCGGGGGAGTTTGGAGGGTCGAGAGATTCATTTGGTATGAATCTCAAGACCAGCTTATCAG
Source organism: Arthrobotrys conoides (assembly GCA_036971725.1). Taxonomy (NCBI): domain Eukaryota; kingdom Fungi; phylum Ascomycota; class Orbiliomycetes; order Orbiliales; family Orbiliaceae; genus Arthrobotrys; species Arthrobotrys conoides. The sequence goes on from JAVHJM010000006.1 coordinate 1,703,203, forward strand.
GGGTTTTGAGACCATGTACTTTTTGGAGGAGCGGTGAGGGGGGTGGTGGTGGTTTTGTGTTTCTTTTGTTGCATTTTGGGGGGTGGGCTTTTGGGGTCAATCAGCACGAAAGATTGACCTCCAAGGGCCATTTTTCCTTTCTGTCTTTTTCTTTTGTTCTTGTTTTTGTTTTTGTTCTTGTTTTCTGTTCTTGTTTTCTGTTTTTTGTTTTTGTTCTTGCTTTTTTGTTTTCTGTTTTCTGTTCTCGTTTTGTCTTTTGCATTCTGTTCCTGTATTTTTCTGTTCTTTGTATATAAATTTTTTTTTTTTTTTTTTTTTTTTTTTTTTAGTTTTTAGTTTTTATCTTACCTTTATTTTTTGATGTGAAGATATCTTTCATTCCGTAATAGCGGTAGAGCTGATTATAGAGTACTACGTATGAATCGGTAGGTACTTAAGTAGTATATATGGTTTGGATTATCGTGACGCGATATCATGGTGTACCGGTCTCGTCGGCAAAGGCCTCCACTATACATTGCCCGACGATTTCTATATCTTAACGAAAATCCGGGAACCTATACTACTATTGAGCGAATCCGAGCCCTCTCTATAGTGTGTGGACTGGTCTCGAGGGTACATGCATGGAAGCATGACATCCATGCGTGCCTGGTGCTAACTACTCTCAGGTTTCAAACATCGTACATCGTACATCGTATAAAAGTAAATGTATATAGATATTCCGTTTTTTATGTCATATCCGATGAATTAAAAAGGTATCCACTATATCATCATACAAAAACCCGTTAAAATTATACACGAAAACGAGGGACTAAATACTAGCAATAAACAATGTGATAAACGTACAAGTGAATCAAAAAAAAACGATGACAAGGAAGAGGGAAAAAAAAAGGAAATTGACATTTTGGTATATCGTGCCGTCGTATTATTAATTTTGTTGTTTTTTTTTGCTAGCTCGATCTTACCTTTCTATTGGCTTGGAGGCTTTCCGGATGGGATAGGGGCCGATGGGGGTAGAGAGGGAGGGTAGGTGTAATGCTTCGTATTGGGAAGAATGTATATGCAGTTTTGACTTGGGTTCCTGCTCTTTATTTGGCCATCATATTCAATCCTTGATAATACTCCACCAGATGTAACAGACACGACAAAATTAAACAAGGAAGAAGAAAAAAGAAAAGCAAAGGAGAGGAATAACCCCCCCTTTATATTAGACCAACTAGAGGAAAGGAAGAAGAAGAAGAGAAACTCAGATGCCATCAATGCATCTCATACTCCACCGAATCCCTCCCTCTCGGCTCCTCCCTCCCCGAATTATGCCTTCTCCCCTTATAATGCCACCACATACTCACCCACGTCATCCAAAACCCCACCCAGCTATAAATCTGCATTTTGAAATAACTCAAAAGCGCCGTTGTACTTGCGGCCCTAGGTCCATTCGCCACAATAGCGGTCAAAGGACTGGTCAACCGTATCATCCCCAACATGAAGATGAAACACAACAATCCCAATAATCCGGATAACCATAACATGAACCAGAAGTAACTCGCATCGAGGAAATAACATGTTCGGTAGACTTCGTGCCAGGATCCAGTGATTATTGATAATGGGACTATGAACATTAGAGAGAAGGTGTTTATGTACCAGAGTAACCTCCAGAATGCACGTTGGTGGTCTTCGTAGCTTGGATTGTTGTTGTTACCGGGGGATGTGGGACCGGTGTTTAGATTTTCCAGCATGATATTGTAGGCTTGTAGGAGGGTGAAAGGGTGGAGGGCTGTGAAGAAGCTGGAGAACAGACCGGCGATGAATCCTTCTGGGGCGAATCGGACGTGACGGAGGGAGGTCATAAAGAGGCCGAAGGTGATTGAGAGGGCGGAGGACATGGTTGTGACAGGGAGGGTTTGTGATTGGAGGTGGGTGGCGAAGAAGAGGGCGAAAGGGATGGTGAGGATTCGTGACATTTGGTATACAGGGAATTGGCCGTATCTATAGAATCTTCTATTAGTATCTTCTACAATCCTGCAATCTTGAAGTTGTATTCAGCAGGTATAACATACGCAAAAGCAAAATTGGAGATTAAGATCTTCAATGAAAAGACAGCTGAGGCGAATATAAACTTCCTCCCGGTCTTCCATTCGAACTCCAGAACACTACCACGAGCTCCCCAACCCCACCCTTGGGTCTTCTGGTATACCGGCGGGTCCGGAGGGGCCACGACGAAGCTGAATTGGATAAAGTTGAACACCGGAGTGATAAGCCTGGTCAGGTACGCCCAGAAGACCAGCATAATCTGGGCTGTTATCAACTGCGCCGCAGTAACGAACATGGGGTAGTTAAATCTGCCGAAAGCTCCGATGGTTAGCACTCAGCCCCATTCGATTCACCGTCCTAGCTCTGCCTATCCGAAGGGGATTCTATTCGACATACTTGTAGACACCGGCTATAACATGATCAAATCCAAAAGGTTAGCAAACAAACCCCATATATCCACTACGACCAATCGAATCGGGACAAGAAAGAACGGGAAGTTGACATACTCCACAGCAAGACATGCTCTTGGAACACCATTCCGCCGCCAAGTCCAAAGTAGAAGAATATTATTAATCCTACAAAGACTTTCTGGCCTAATTGTGTATCCCAGATCTGCCAGACCCGGCCGGCCTGCCGTTTCGACGAAGACCCTCCAAGCGAGCCATTGGATGTGGATAGTGGGAGAAGGGAGTTGGAAGGTTTGTGAGTGGAAGAATCGGCATCATCCCATGGCGGAGACTTTGATCGCGAGCTCGACCCGTTGCGAGAGTGGTGAGGCATCTCGAGGAGAGAGAGGCCGAGGGAGAGAGGGAGGGAGAGAGGGAGGGAGGGGAGGAGGAGGAGGAAGAGTGTGGGAAAGGAAGTGGTGACCGCCGTCCAGTCCCGTCTGGAGGAAGGCTAACTGCTTGGTAAGTAAGTCAAAGCCAGTAGCTTTTGCCGGCGCGACGTGGTTCTTTGCCTTGGCGGTTGTGTTGTTACCACGTTTGGTCGGAGTACAGCATCGAGGAAATCAAAGAGTACAAGAAACGTCGGAAGAAGAAGAATAAATTAAAAAGAAGAAGAAGAAGAGAAAGATGGAGATGGAAGATGGAAGATGGAAAAGGAGTGGAGCCAACTAACAAGTATCTTACGTTACTTAATACCTACTTTAGGTAGTTTGGTCCATCGAATCCGAAGCTGACCGGGCCAGACCAGATCAGACCAGACTTTTCCATCCCGTGGGATTTCAGCCTCTTAAAACCGGTCAGGGGCCCGAACAGGTCGTCTAAACTAAGCTAAGTCCTTGGCTTGCGCTCTGCTAACCTTAAAACTACATCCTGGATCCCAACCGGTTTTGATACTTGTGGTTGGATATTTAAGTAACTGTTGGAGATAATTATAGATATAGGAACGAATGGCATTGCTTTATACAATACAGTACAGCAGGGGGGGTAATGAATGTAAAGAGGTTCAAACAGACTTGTTCGATTTGATAATTACATGCGGGTACCGAAGTAAGTACTTGAAAATATTCGTATGAATCGAAAAAAGTATTTGAGAGAGAGGTAATAGAATATTAATGAAAAATAGGAGAACATAGAGAAATAAAGTACAGAAAGATACCAAGAGTGTAAAGCGAGTGATATTGAATTATATCAGATGAAGTCGTACGTATCATATATCCTTCTGTTTATATAAGTACTAAGTAAGTAAGGACTTATACTGGGCAGAAGAACAGACACTCAATATCCCATCCCTAAATATAACATACCTGGTTAGCATTCATGCTTCATACTTCATACTTCATACTTCATACTTCATACTTAAAATAAGAGAGGGGGGAGGAGAATGATTGGAAGAAACGTACCTCTGCAACCACCCATGATGGTTTAGTCTTATCATCAACATAAACGTGGAGGCTGCCATCAATATAATATTGCCACGAGACCCCCTTGGCAGCATCATCCCTCGTCAACCTACAGAAGGGATTCTTCGCCGCATCTTTGATATACATATCCTCATTATTTCCATTCTCATCCGTATGCCAAGCCGCCCTCACAGCATCCATAGGTCCCCAATAAAACTGAACATAATCCCTCATCGTATGCCTGTTCCCATCCTTCACCCCGCCAGGGTTATCCCATCCCGAATCCCTCCTCCCATGTTGCGGAGAAGCCCTCAATCGAGGACGATCTTGAACATCCGTCCAGCATTGTTCTTTCTCCGAGGCACCACAGGTGGAACTAAACCGATCTGGTGACAGGTTTTCGGTTAGGCTCTTCCATTCGCCTTTCTCACGGTCCACATTGAAGTTGGTCAAAACGGCGTTGGCATCGGTTGGCCATCCGCTCCATCCTGACTTTTGGTCGTCTTTGACCCAGACGTTCATTTTGACTTGGTCGTAGGGCCAGGAGAGGGGTTTCCCACTCACGCCTATCATGACCCATTCGGCGTGGAGGCGGCATAGTGGTGGCGCGTTTGGGTCGACTGCGCGGGCGGTGAGGTCGTTGTTGATGTGGGTGTCGGGTTTGGCATTGGTGGCTACGGTGAGGTTGAGAAGGACGGAAAGGAGGGGTACAATACTATTAATAGCTTTGGACCACATCTTTATATATTATCTCAAATATTTTGGGAGACTCGGGGGCCGAATCTCTATCTTCTATATAAGAAACTCTTTGATAGTAATATAAATATTAAGTTGGATATATCTATACCCGTATATATGAGGGAAGAATATGGATTCGAAAGGTATAGAAGATCAAATAGGGGAGGGATTTAACTATGTGACTGTCACATCAAGGCAATACACATGAGTACTTATAGTCCAATTTTTTGGTACTAGAGTTATAGGCTATCAGGTTCGATCCCTCGTTGAAGGAGTACTTGCTGCGGTATATATGTCCATGGCTCGTTAACTTTCGAAGGGCGCTGAAAAGGAATATCTGCATTTCTAGTTCGAGTGATGAAACAAGACTTAGCCATCATATTCAAGCTGGTTAAAAATGAGGGCGAGACTCCTATACTCTAGGTAACGAAGTGAGTTTGTTAGTAGGCTGTGCTTTATATATAACTAGGGCGCCGGGCTAGGAGTTATAACTAATACTTCAACATTAATACTTCAACGGCAAAGTAGTATTTGCCCCCTGAAAACCATTATCCCTTAGGTATATATATAACAACCGAGAATGGCAAAGTTGACTCTAACTCACTGTCTCACATTTTAGTTGGTTGCCCTGCGGCGTCGACAAGTTGTAATGTTGGAGGCACTTGATATACAAATTATTGATTAATATCTATAAACAGTATACTCCCGTTAAATAGTCTTATTAAAAGCACAGCAGAGACAAGCACAGCAGCTTAATTACACTCAAAAGGCACACATTCAATAATTGTAAACGAGGTTTGGTCTCGCCGTTTGAACGACTAATATAATTAAGACTTGCCAACATCCCATATGCCATCCCCACGCACACAGTCCACATTTGGCTGTGTTGTTAATGTTGTATTGACCAAACGGTGATAGTCGAGTTCCGTTCATTGAATCGAATTGATTTCATGGATGTTAATTAAGCAAAGCAAAGCAAAGTAAAGTACAGTCAGGAGAAGGAGGTTAATTCCGAGTCGACGCGTTATGCCGTCATCCTTTTCCCACTGGTTCCCCATCTTCCCTCCAATTCGCTATTCCTGTCGGCATCGATATCCCGAAAGTTTTCCTTTCCCCCCCTAAACCTACCAATACCTACTCGAGCTCTGCCAAAAAAAAAGTTACTAGTTACATAGTGAAGGGAGGAACAATTAAAAGGGCTGCGCGCGCATGTGAATAAAAGTTGATTTTTAAAAGCAAAACTGGAAGGGAAAGAAAGGGAAGAAATAGAATGGTAGTCCTGGCGCTTCCGCTCCCACGAACCCGAACTCTGGATTTGGACCGTTGGGCAGATGTTATACGGGAGCGCCTCAACATCCCTCCTTCTTCCACACAGGAAGACGCATGCGCGGCTGCAGGAGATCGATCAGGCGCAGGTGACAATAAGAATAGTAATCTCCAACAGTCCACCGCCCGCGTCCATCCGTTACTATTTACCCTCCCCGCCGAAATCTTCACTTTGATCCTGACCCGGTTGACCTTCCGTGATATTGTCGCTTTGTCGCTTACCAGCCGTGCGCTGCGGGATATCTACTCACCCCCCGAGGATCTCAAACGTCGACGATGCGCGCAGAGGATACATTCGGTGTTTTTGCCGCATGTGAACCCTTTCGGACATTCTAGTAGTAGTAGCCATAGCCACCTACTACATAACGGTCACCAATATAATAGAACAAACAGTAACCATTCCAACAACCACGGCGTTTCACTTCTTGCCTCCAATCCAAATTCCAATTCCAACGGCTATAGATGTCCTTACTGCGCTCATCCTCTGTGCCCGCCAACATGTACCACCGCTTTACTCCTAGACAGCAACACGGGCATCTTCTTCCCCGCCTCCTTATGGCCTGACTGCGCCCGCGCCAGGTTCCTATACACCCACAAACCCCACCCGTCGAAAGAACACGTCGACTGTCGACAACCGCCCTCAACAGGTGGCGAATACTCCACGATATGGTGTTCCCACCATCGATGTCCTAGAGACCTTTTCAGCATAAAACACATCCACAAACGTTCTGGACCCGAGAGTTTTCTAGCCGAGTACCGTACCAGACGTGGATGGAAGTTGGCAAGGAAGTCTAGAGGACAGGCGCCAAAGCTCGCCAGGTGGTTTGTGGGGTATAAAACCAAATCACCGGAAGAGGCGCTTTCTATTTCAAAGGAACATCCGGATAAAGCCGGTAGAGTGGGATGTTATGAAAAAGTATTTTATGAAACTTTTTGTCGACATTGTTTACGGCCCATTGAACATGTTGGGGTCAAATTATACCCTCGACCGCTTGGGAGTTCTTCTTGCGCTTCTTGTAGTAATGCGCCTTGGGGGAGATGGAATAGGGGATGTTTGGACTGCGGAATTGTCAGCGTGAAGATCAGGATGATTGATGTCTTTGATGAAAAATGGTCTGGATCGAAGATATTCTCCAAATCCAAAAAGCGGGATGGAAGTCTTTCGAACGATTTATCCTGGCAGGAACACGATGGGTATTGGTTATTCCTCGCCACAGAGTGTAGGATAGTTAGTACCATAGGCGCAGTGGAAAGAAGAAGGTTGGTACCCGTTAATCCCGAGAAGGCGGAGGATGCATTGAGTATTGTGAGAGGTAGGTCTATCCATAATATTGAGAAGTCAAAGGTGGGGATTGAAAATCTGCCTTATAAGATTTTGTCACAGATTTTGGGATATCTTCAGGAGGATTGGGAGGATCCATCTTGGTATAGTGCTTTGACGGCTAGTTATTGCTTTTTGAAGGCTTCGCAGAGGATGCATCCGTTTGTCGGGAGGCCGTATACTGCTGAAGAGGTTTGGAGGGATTCTTATAGGTTGCATAGCATTTGGTGACATTTTTTTTCAGATACTCGAATAAAGAAGTATACTTATCCACCTACATATATTATTGCAGAACAAGCTTGTAGAAGAATTTGTGTTTGTTAAGCATCTAATATCGATTGATGGGATTTGGATCAAAGGCTTCCTCATTGAGCCCGAGGATTCGAGCTTGAATTCGGTTATGGTTTTCGCCATAATGCGCTCACTTGACCCCTAGGTCCCTCGGTCCTTTGGCGCACTTGGATTACGTATACAAGGCCGTTGACTCTACAAGTATCTACGTATCTACTCTAAGACCAAGGCAAATCCTTATAGTATACAGTTTGTCTCCAGGTCACACCATTTACTACTACTTCATAGCCTCGAGTCCAACTACTACTTCACATCAATTGGTTGTAACTGCGCATGTAGCATCAATCTTTTCGAATGTTATTATTCATTATGATTACGAGATAGACTCCGTTCCTCTCATATGGCCGCCCCATAACCCCCCTCTGCCCAATATGCCTGCTCTAGACTGCCCACAATGCGGCCAAACCTTCCGCCGTCCTAGGAATCGAGATCACCATCTAGACACATCCAACCACTAGCTCGACTGCGACTTCTGCGACCCTTAATTCCCCACCTAAAAATCCCTCGACCAACACTGCAACTCTAAGAACCACTGAGACACCTATAACACCTGCGCTTACTAACCACACTGACGAAGATCTAGTCCTCAAACACCATCTCCTCGAATGCGGTTCCTGCGAGAAAAGATTTGTTTTCTGGATCGCTCTAGATCAGCATTGTGATGCCAAAGGATCATTGGGCACGGTGTTTTCAATGTTTTTGAGGGTTTTCATAATGTGGGATGAGGAAGTTGCATTTGGATCATACGGGATATTGGGTTTGTTGTAGTTTGTTGTTCGATGGGAGGGTCTTCATCCGAATAACTGTAGAGATATTAGGTTGAGAAGATTCATTTGGAAGGGTTGAGGTTTCATGATCCCGGTTTTTATCCGCCGGTGCAATGGTTGGGGATGGTGGATAATTATATTATTCATATCTTTCTAGTTGAAGAAGCTCGGATAGGTTTGAATTTCGTTTTGTATATCAAGTATCAGGGCTCTGAACATAGTAGCTATATAGCTGGTGTAGAATACTTGATTATGGAAAGACTCAGAAAAATCATTGAAATTTGCAATTGGTTCTAGATGGAACCGTTAAAAAATAGATCCATGGAACCCCCTGATGAATTTTATTTAGAGTGGCTGATTGTCGATGAGCGGCGTCTACAGTATAAAATAATAATATATGATAAGTCGGCCGGCAATCAGCATGTTCTGAATTTTCTTAAATTTATAAAGACACCCCAAACTACATGCTTGATTTATCTTGACGATTCGCCTGTAACCCATGCTATACTTTACTAGCATTTCTGAACTCAATCGAGAAATATAATAGCTAGCAAGATCGGTTATCATATTACAATGGGCCCATATGAGTGCATGGGTAAAGATTAGGTTCGGGTTAAGGTTCGCTTGGGTTCTTGACTTATAAGCTTTTCTAATTAAGCCAAAATAGAAGCATCCATGTTCTTTTATAAACATCCGTTCTTGGGTTACGCGGATAATAGGTAAGAGACGTTTGAATTGAAATTCCTACAACGAAATGCGAGGGCATAGGACTGGAAATTCTAAGCATCTGGTTAGACTGTAAGAATAAAATTTGCTATTCTAACCTGAAGGAGTTTTCATCACTATTTTATATAAATCTAACGGCCCAAGATTTTAACAATTGTTGGATCAATTATATCGAGGAATTACGCTTGAAAGAATCGGGTTCGCTTTATACATCTCGGCTCGACCTAGAAGATTTCTTGATTTTTCAAATTTTCTATGTCTAAGTACTGGTAAATTTCCAGCCAACTTTGGGTCATGAAAATAACCTCAAAGGAAGATTGGAACAACTTCGAAAAGAATAAAAAAGCGACTCGTTATATATATTTAAATCCCGTTATCATATATACACCCGAATCCGATATCCCTCTCTATAGAGAAAGTTCTTCTTCCCCATGTCCCCAAATCTTCCCATTGTTCTTCACATCGTAAATTCTAAATCCTTATATATAATTATATAGAAATATACGCATCTCTTTAGCCATTTGATGCATCTATTGATAGCAATGGTAAACATGTGGTCCCAGATTGACATAAGAAAGCGTATCACCGATCCAACCGCCGGTGACATTGAGCTGGGCACAAACAAGGAAGAATTGGGCGTTGGCGACCTAGAAGGCGTTATGCAATGCAATGTGCTCCACGCGGAGGAGGTACTCGCCATCTGGAAGGCATCTCGGGATTTGGAAGTAGACTTCGGTGTTGTCTATAAATTATAGCTTTATTAGGGAAATGATCAAGAACCTGGGTTATTTAGAAAGGGGGTTGTGAACTTACCTTCTTGCAACCATATACCATTCGACGTAGTGGCGGGGTACCGGGTGGTCCTCATGGATCTTGAACCAGACGGTACCCTCGTCCTCAAAGTCGGCAGCGGTCTTGTTATCTAAACTAGCCATGTAAAACAGGAGAAGACCTGAGTATGAAATGCGACTAGCAACGCGAAATCCTACTTTGCTTCCAGATGCGACGTCGGCCGTCGCTGCTTTGGGGGCTGTTGGGACCAGAGCTTCGAAGTTGACGTCTTCAATTGGCCCACGGCTGTTGACGTTGGCAGCTTTCTTAACGTATTGCCAGTCGCCGGTAGCTTGGCCGTTGAGGATTAAGGCTGGGAAGATATCTATAATTTGAATTATGTCAGTGTATCCGATTCTCTGCTTTGGGCTAGCAGAATAAAGTGATTCGTACAGTGCGCAGAGGCCAAACTGGCGCTTAGTAAGAGGATAGCGCTGGTCAATTGTATTTTGGAGCAGAAGCCTTAAGAAACTGTCGATTGATACGTCTGTCTTCGTCTGGTGAGATTGCGCGATGCTGTCAAGTTGATTTAGACTTGAAAGAAGCTATTCCCGCTGGTATTTATAGAAGGGTCGATGTTGATTATCCAGCGGCGAGCTTTTATCACGTTGTACTGTTCAAATTGTATCTTGCAGGATCGGATGCCGGATGATTGTCATGATACCTCGGCCTCGATGGACATATTGTCGTTGACTTTCCGTCATACCGACATAGACTGTATTAGAAATGCCGAGTTATACGCTCTTGTAGAGGGATATGATTGATATATGACCGATGTATCTTGAAACCTGTATTTCGTAGTCTCGGAATAGGAGCCTATGAAGTTGATATGCACAAATACTGCCTGTCCGTGTCCGTGTCTGGGGAATCCTCGTCTTGAGGCGAGGTAAATCCGTCGGTGGCGTTGGTGGCTGCATCCAACGGCTAAATTCTCCGCATGCTCCACAGACGGCAATCCTAGATCCTGGGAGGCGAGCTCGGGTTTCATATATTTCAATTCTTAGAAATATACTGGGTGTCTGGAAATTTTTATTATTTTTTGAAATTGGTCTGCAAGTAGCTGACAGTTGTGCAACGAGAACATAGATTCAATCAAGTTGTCAATTATCAAGAGAACTAGCTAGTAGTACTAGTTGTATGTTCTTCAATAAAGGTATAGGGAAAGTGAGATATCCTTATGACGGATGTATCGAGGCCGCCAATTAGTCAAGATCTTCCCCATGCGGGCCGAATACTACAACCCCCTCCGCTTAACCATTTAATAATTTAAAAGTATTGACCCGGCCCCGGTCACCATTGCATTGCATGTATAGATTATAATCATAACCGGGTAGTTATAAAACACTTAGCGAAGCTTAGCGGAGCCGGGGAGTCCTTGGAACTATCAAAAGCGAAAATCCAAGTGCCGAAAAGGATTTTAAAGTACCTCGCCTAGTCCCGGCGGGGCCCGCAGGGTGCAGGAGGTAGTTTTGTAAGAATGAGATGAAATTGACTTCTTTATACAGGTTTATAGGGACATGTGATTGATCAGGTAAGGATTTCGGGCCGCTGTTCACGATTTTTTTGACTAATCGATGAGAAATATGATTTTACTACGGACTATTGATCATGAGTATCTAGCCCTAGAGAATTCCGGTGTCTTAACTTCCTTCCGTAGTCGTGTCCACGTGTATAATTCTTCGTTAGTAAGCGGTTAGAGATAGGTGTGTAATTATAACGTTATAACATGCCATGGACCCGCCTCGTGAACAAGACCATTAATTTGCCAAAAGCATACGCGCGTCTTGAGTGATCAACTTTGTCTCCAAAGACTTTCTTCCTGATGCATCGATGTGTAACGTAGCTACGAATCTATATCTGCAGTCTTAGTTTCTTATTTACTTAGTATACATAACTTAATGTTATGTGGTTGGATTTGAACGTTCGAACCGGATATATAATGTTTGGAAGAGCATTCACTGACAGGCATATGATATAGATGCGTATTGGTATAGCCTGCCGGAATTCAGTCGCCCTTTTAGAATTCTCATCAACTATGACAAATTTTAAAGTGTAAAAGAAGATACTTATGCCTGTACCATACGGCCAATATGAGATATATCTTCCAGCCAAGGAATTTCGGTGCGCGGCAGCGAACCGTAGAGCCTAAATTTTGATTAATAAGATAACTAGTGTTACTAGTAAATCTCTTTGTCATCTTCCAGGTTTACAATTATATCTCGAATATATACTCAGGGTACCCGAATTTAAATTAATTAAAGGAACTTACAAATCTGTGGCCTAGTTAGATACGTTAGACATAGACTCCCCGACACTAGTTTCTACTGCGAGATTTAAACGTTTGCTCTGACTGGAAGTATATAACTCATATAAAATTCTTGTGTATTCTCTATGCTTGAGTATCTACGTACCCGTACAGGATTCCTCCCAGTCAATAAGTAAGATCCCATCTTCCACAACATGCAACAGACGCCGACAGTCCGTTGCGTTGCGTTGCGTTGAATCCGAAAGAGTCATGATATGATATCATCGTGATTTTAGAGCGACGCTATGCCTAATACGGGAATTTATGGGGATGAATCATTCTGAAATCGAACCAACAACTTCAGAATCCAAACTCAATTGAACTTTGTCGCATATCGCATTGGTCTGGAATTCTGTCCATATGCATCGTTAGAATATACAAGTGAAGAATAGAAAAGATGTATATAAGAGCGAGGAGCCAATTCGAATTCTAGACAGTTTTTTGTTAATAATCATCACAACACAAGACATCTTGTAGAACATCTTCAATTCCATCAACCTTCTTCATATCAGAGCACAGCCAAAACTAAGCTAGGTAGTACAACCAGAACTACAGAAAGAAAATGCCGCCGGACACCACTGCCACCAACCTGGGTGCCACTGCCGACACCACTACAGAGTCTCATTCTACCCTCCCATCAACAAATTACCTGTGCACATCCTGTCAGATCTCGTTCGGGGATAGCCAGGAACAGCGTATACACATGAAAGAGCCATGGCAGTAAGTATTTCTTAGCATCAAGAATATAGTGTAGATCGGAGGACTAATCGGAGTTGTGATTAACCAGCGTTTACAACATCAAACGGCGCATGGAATCATTACCACCGATTTCTCTAGACCTCTTTGAAACCCAGGTCGAGAAAAAGACCGATGGTAAAAAGAAAAGCAGAAATAGTAGCAAAAGCCGGAGTGGTAGCGAAGGAGAAGGAGAAGGAGAAGACGATGAATACATCTCAGACTATGAAAGCGAGGAAATTGCATCGCCATTCGACTGTCTTTTCTGCAACCAGACATTTTTAACCAAAGACGACGAAAACGCCGATGAAGCATTCGCAGCAAACCTTGAACACATGCGTACAGCACATGGAATGTCCATTCCAGATCCCGAAATGGTGGAAGATATACAAAGCCTTGTTGGATACTTAGCAACCGAAGTCAGGGTCTGGCACGAATGTCTCTACTGCGGAGCCACAAAACCTTCAACAATGAGTGTACAAAGTCATATGAAGGATAAAGGCCACTGTCGTCTAAACTTCGATAGAGAACCAGAATTACTAGAATTTTGGGAGAACCAACGATTCGTCGAAGAAGATGGCGCTGCGGAATTGGAACAGGAACCTTCGACAAATAAAGCTTCCACTGAGAAAAGAGTCGCTTCCGGGAAGGTAATCGGTTCGAAAGATGCTGCGGCGGCATCGAAAAAGGCTTCTAGAAAACGAGCTCTTGCGGCGGCAGAGGCGATGAGAGCTTTACCGTCCAGTTCAAACTCTGAAGGAGCAGAAGTACCACCGGAACGACAGCCTGATAGACCGCAGTTATCGACTGGACGCCAATTGGCTCGTCGTGATGAGATGAGTTTGATTGGTCTATCGGTGCAACAACGGCAGGCTTTATTGTCGGCTGAGAAGAAGGCACAGAGGAGTGAGGCAATGGCCAGGAGGGCGAGGGAATGGGTTTATGCCAAAGGAGCGAATTCGCAGAAGTTCGATCAGCTGGATAATCAAATGAAGTTTGGGAAGCAGAACCATAAACTGCTTCCTAGGTAGATATTTTGCTTCTAGTAAATGTATATATTTTTGTTTTTTCTGTGCGTCTTGTGTACCTCAGTTGTAAGAGATATCTGAGTAGTGGAGTAGAAAGGGTTTATTTTACTGGGGGAGTTAAGGCGAGCACTGCGACCTTTCTACTTGCGAGAATTTTTTTTTGTTATATTTATAGCCTAATTGTTGGTGAATGAAAATAAATATCTACTTACTTAGTATGTAGTAGTGAAGGATATTCAGTTTGTCATCAAAGTGTATGTTTATGAGTATCTATGAAGTTATGTATGTAAAAAAGTAATATACATGTATACAGGAACGGAATGTGCTGCATATCTTTCTTCCACAGGCTGGATCGTGTTTTGAAGCGAGACCCAACTGATATTATGGGGGGGAGAAGGGGTGGTAGTAGTACAGGAAGGGGGTGATAGGTAGGTACCTCTTACCTATCTACACCCCGATAGTCCCCCACTGTTCCAAGGGCTCATCGGCATAAGCAGCGACTAAGACCCTCCCCTCGAGGTCCACGGCCCCACGGAAACAACCCCCGCAGTTCATCTCCATGACCACCTCCCCCTCCTCATCGATACCAATGACGGCTCCATCAGCATTATTCCTTCCCTCTCCAGCCCTTTCCATCTCCCCACCACGACCGCATAGCTCTTTAGCAGCCTCCTTCAGAGACCTACCACCAAACCGACATCGACTGGTTATATTGTGACACGCAGCAAGTCGTAAGAAGTAGTCACCATTGCCAGTACCAGAGAGTCCGACAGCTCTATGATGCTTTGTTGGCTTCATTGGAGTGGAGGCAAACGGAAGGCATGAGGTTAGAAGGCTTTCGGCACGGGGTTGGCACTTCTCGACTTCCCACTCTTCAGCCCAAAACCCTGCTCCTGGTGTGGGAGTATCTCCGATCCTTCCAGGAACCTTGTTGGTGAGGCCTCCTGTCGACGTGGCAGCTATTAGAGTACGTTGATTAGCGCAGTCCGTAGAGGTCTTTAATCACAGGGAAGGGAAGAGGTACCAGCGATGACTCCGTTGCTATCAAGAGCTACGCATCCGACTGTGCCCTTTGGTAAATACTCATCCAGCTGGATGAGCTGCTCCTCTTCTCCCTCTTTCTCTTTCTTCTCCTCTTCTTGATCGTCATCGTCATCCCCTCCAACATACATCTCAGCAAACGCCTTCTCCATACCACCCTTCCCTCTTTCCAAATCCTTCAAATGCTGCTTCCACCTTGTCTCCGTAAAGAAGTACTTCTGATCAACAATCTCCAAACCCCACTTCTCAGCCAATTTCTCAGCATACTCTCCACTCAGACAGTTATGTTGTCTACCCCTTTCGACCGATGGATCATCCCTCAACAGCAACTCCCTCGCGAATAATACCGGATTCTTCACATGCTTGAGTAGGAACCCGCTAGCACATCGTTTGTGTTGTCCTCTTGAAACCATCACTGATGCTTCTAGCTCATTGGTGCCATCAAGGGTAAATACCGCACCTTTACCGGCATTGAAGAGTGGATCGTTTTCCAGCAGTTGAACGGCTAGGACGACAGCATCGAGGGCTGATAACTGGCCTGAGAGAAGTTGTGGATGGACTATGGAGAGGATTCGGGACAGAGATGTAAGGTATGCATGACGGGATGGTGGCGACAGGTTGTTACGATTGAGGTTTCCTGTTTTGATGGTTTGGTGGTTAGTTGATGGTGGTTCTGGACGTTTGGGAGCAGCTACGGCTGGTTGACGAGGAGGCCGTACCCGCTCCACCATGGATGACTATCCGAGGCCGGACTGGACCCGTTGGATTGATGATTGGTTCTCCCATTGTATCGCTTGGAGATATGGGCCAGAAGTTGAGCCAGATGGGGTGTTTTTGATGAAGGAAGGGTAACAAGATGGGGTGTTTTTGATGAAGGAAGGGTAACAAGATGGTTGGTGACGATGAGAGGTTGAAGGCTATCTTGTCATGGTCAATGGAGGTGTTTGGGAGGTGAGCCAAGACCTTGCCTAGCCGTGACGGCCGTTACACAGGCACATCACACGACATCCAACGACGCCGGACGACGCATATGCATAACGTGGAGCTCAGTTCGATTTCACATTCAGGGATCACTGCATCAGGTGTCACCGAGTCTTACAAATTCACTACACTCTTCGAATATAAATCCATTCGCGGAATAAAGGCCGATGCCTACCGAGATCAAGATACTAGGCGATAGACTCCGGTCCTTGATTTACAGGTCGATATCGCGGTTCGAGAACGACTCAAACCAGCTTAAATTTAAAAGCTTCATAGTTACACTCGAAATTCTCGGCCTGCCGGAATTGTCGAAATACATTGTCAACCGATCTCAAACATTCAAAAATTGCACGTTAGACTATTTGACATTAAAGCTATTCAATCCCGAAAACAGAATCCTACTCCTCCAGCTACAGAAGTCAAACTCAGAAAACTCGAAAAATTACTCCATCTTGCCCCTAAAATACACCCGTCCTTTGACCACCTTTTCCCGAACCCAATCTCTGAAGTCGTTGGCGTTTTTGTCTAACAACCATTTCCAACCCCATCTCGGATCGTCTGGGGTTACGTTTCGCGGAATTATAAATGGACCGATTATCAGGAATGCTGGTGCCGCGAGGATCAGAAGAACGCCTGTGAGAATTAAGCCGAGGCCAAGAAGTACGAAAGAGAGGCCAATGAGAAGGGGTGAGAAGAGGACCAGGAAATAGTAGCCACGAGGGACGCGAAACCCTTTGTGTGTTTTTGGGGCCGTGTCCTTTGATTTTGGGGGCTCTTCTGTATTTGAAACTGTTGTGCTGGTTGAAGATGACATTTTCAACAAATTCTGGATGTCAGGATCCAGATGTTATTCGATACGACCGTTTTTTACGTATAGTCGATACTAATTAAGGATAAGAATAGGGCGACGCCTCAAAAAAAGGTTGAACCTGAGAGTATATAAACGTTTTGTGGCGTCTAGCTTCAACGATAAAACTAACTTATTGAACAGATTTGCAGATGAAAGATCTAACTTTGCTATCGAAAGACCTTTATATGGGATCTAGATTTTCAAATGCGAATATTCTTGCGACCTCATCTCGACGTCATTGTGCATACGAGCCCAAGATCAGGGTACCCCTGCTACCCCAACACCACTCGGATTCAAAGTGTCGGTGCCAATGAGCATATGAGGACTCCACGAAATCTTATCCAAAGCGCTCATTTATTATTCTCTTGATCGCATCCCGCAAAACTACTTTGACATAATCCAAGCGAACCGCCAAGTTCAAGATGATCGAATTTTCTAACAATCTAGACGACCTAATTGTGGCGTCGCATTTCGTCCTCAAATTATCCGGCCTCCCTTTTGACCGAAAAGTATATTAACGCTGGTCGAACTCCTGTCCTCCCGGTTAAACGCCGAAAGGTACAAGTATGCCTCAATAAGAGCGTCGTAAAAGTATCGAATTGCAGTCCAGGATTTCTCAACCCGAACTTATGGTACAGGCTAATGACGGTCTATATTCAAATTTCGTTGACTATGGCGATTTGATGACGAGAGTTTTTACTAAGATCTCATTTTCAAAATTAATTGAGTATGTGTGCATACTTACATGAATACAACTCGAGAAAAGGATAAAGTTGGGAAATTGTGGCTGGATTCGGGAGGCTGCTCGCTGGTCATTGTACAGATCTCATAACGTATATGGTCAGATCTTGGTCAGTTATAACTGGCTAACTGAGTATCAATTAAAGTTTTGCGGATGTGGTCACTGCATATTAAACCGCCTCCCCTTATAAGTTCTAGTGATGATTTACTGGCTCGGTGGATAGATTCTGCCAGGACTTTACTTATCTTGGCTAAATCGGTAGCTTGACGATACTAACAGAATTATATTATTATAGCCATGGCTCTGCAGCAGGCTAATAAAAATGTCCGGATTGTCGCATGTGCAAAGACGTCCATGGACCCATCTAGGCCGAAGTACAAGTGGTTACATACGATCCATGCGCACCTGAACGATGGAACGTGCCAAACTGTTAACCAAGCATCTCCCTTGACCCCAAGTTTGTACGAATCTAATATATCGGGGTTCAATCAACCCTAGCTCCTAGGACCCTTCCACAGCAATAGTCGCAGCCTCATCTTCCGCAGCCAAGCCCCTGTTACTAGGGCCAAATATACACTTCCCTGTTAAACCATCAAATCTGCTCCCATGAACTGGACAATCCCAGCTCTTCTCAACCTCATTCCATGCGACTATGCCACCAGCATGAGGGCATACTGCCGAGAACTTTCTGACACTTCCATTCTCATCCTTGTAAACTGCTATAGGCTTTCCCAGCTTTTTCAATCCGGAATGCATGACCCCACCACTGCAAGCCGGCAATTCCTCGATATCATGGATATCGACACTGATTGCTCTGGCGTACTTTGAGATCTGCTCCACATTTTCCGAGATAACCTCTGGAATGGTTCGATGTGACGGCTTTCGTGAGGGAGAGTACAATTGCCTCCATGGATTTTCGGCACCAGTGATCTCATCCGACAATATTTTTGAAGCTATGACACCATGCGTAAGTCCATTTCCGCTGTCTCCAGTTGATATCCATATATTCTTTCCAAGGGCACTATCGCGACCAATGTATGCAATGGCGTCATTCGCCTCAACGACTTGACCAGACCAAGCAAATTCTGGGGTGTCTGACATGTCTGGGAAGAACTGTTTTCCCCATTTAACGAGTTTGGAGAATTTTGCGGAATAATCTTCCTTTGATAGGATACCAGTTTTGTGGTCTTCCCCGCCGATGATAAGATACTTCTTAGAGGCATCTGGGTGAGAAGTCGTGCGGACGTATATGTAGGGATCCGAATTATCATAGAGAAGATAGTTAGGGGCTGAAGGTGTAGGGATAGCTGTAGCGATACAGTAGGTTCTGTAGTAGTGATTTTTAAGAATCATGTCGGCGGCATCTACGATCACTAACTGTCAGCATCTGTCTGTGGCAAATTTGCTGAATTGCATGGGCAGATTTTCATACTTAATGGAATATTGGTCGTCATGATGAGGTGATTCGCATGAATAGAATGTCCTTTCGCAGAAGACATAGGCTTCGGATCTGGCGGCAGACTCCCTTCGGTCTCAACTTCCACCTTGCTACCTTCGGTTTTATAACTTCTCATTCGCGTATTGGTGTAACAGCTAAACAGATTCGAATGATTTTTGGTCAACTCGTTGAGTAGCCCGTGCAGATATCTGAAATCATCGGTCACTATAGGTTAGCATCCGTAACACCCTTAACCAACAGGGGTGCTTACTTCGTGGGATGGAATTTCCCTTCCCCTTTAATCTTTAGCATTGCGCCGACATAAGGGCCTAGTTTCTCAGTCTCAACGTATTCAACCCGGTCTTGATATCCCAGCTTCGCCAACGCCTCAGGTTCGCCTTTGAGATCATTTTTCGCGTCGTAATCATGATTTGTGGATGCAACCTGAACCATCACCCATCCAGGCAATTCATCATACTCACACTCGATGCCATATTTCTTTGAAATTTCACCTACGCGCTTGATAGCGTATTGATGCGATTCGTAGATGAGTCTGGCGTGTTCGATACCATGTTCTTTCAGCCGTCAACGTTTTACTAGTTAGCTTGTAGCCACCGAGTTTTAGTATTACACATGTAATTCTCGTACTAACCTTTGATAATCTCCGACCATCTCGTTCCCAGGTAGTCGCTAAGATGCCCACTCGTTCTCCCAGTTTCCCCTGAGGTAACCTCCCTAGCATCGATCAAAACCGTCTTGATACCCTTCATTACCAGCTCATACGCGGTGGAGATACCAGCCATTCCTGCACCGACGACTACGACATCGGTTTCCACGTCTTCAGAAATTCTTGAGAACTTTGGCCATGAGTTGTACGGTTGCAGAGCCGTCCAGATGGAGTCATTACGACCCGAGGTATAGGACATGCCCGGATTTGTGGAGGAACTATTGGAAGAAGGGTAATCCATTACGAGTGGTGAGCTAGAGAACTTTTGGACAGTTATCCGAGGAGAAATTTGATTCGCGGGCTCGGTAATCGCTCTGGAAAGTATGCTTCTGGGAGCTAAGTTTGCGGATATGGGTAAGACAGCTCGAGTTAAGCGGGATAGCCCCAAGTTTGTAGATAGTTGGAGTTTGTTAATACTGCCTCGAGCTGCTCGTGGTAGCATTGGGTGCTAAAGCGAGGTAGCACGTCGCTTCGATGATTTGACGAAGAGGATGAGATGTGTGCATGTAAGGTACTTTGTAAATTTATTGGATCAATTGACACCAGCGGGTAGACACATTCAGAAAATTAAAAAGGGCTCTTTAAATGTTGGCTACTCCATGGCTGACGTGCGGGCACAACATGGATATCGTGCAACTCTATTACGAAGAGATATCATCATCATCATCATCATCAAAAGCGACGATGTTAGCGTCATATTAACGCAGCAGCCCACAACTTAATTCCCCAATGCAATGGTCAAATCGATCGAAACTTATACATATCCGTTTAGATTCATAGATCCATCCAACAATAAAAGTAATCATCCCGTTTGCCGAGCCGCACGCGGGTTAACGGGACGTCTAGAAGTATTAATAATGCTCTAAAGGGAAGCCCGCGACATCGATTATAATCGAAATAGACTCGAACAGATATATTACCAGCTCGATTACGTCAGGACTACCTCGTCATCATCTGAATTCAAATGTGTTGTTTCTGGAGCTCAGACGTTGCATTTTGAGCACCAACACAAAATTAATCACCAGAGTCCTCCGGAATTGAAATCAATATTGTATTATAGTTTTATGTTATCCTAAGGTAACTGTACATACACAATATCGACGTCAATGGTACCTTTATAGCGTACAAAGCGGGGATAAGCATGGTACTATGCTATGTAGCCCCTGTCTTATAGGAAAGAAGGGACGGCTTGTTGATGCTCTAGGCAGCTCTAATTCAGATATCGTAACTACCTTAAAATTGTCGTGTTATTATAGATACAATCTTGATTAAAGGGCCCGGGCCCGTCTCGAGTCCCCCCTTGAGGCTGAACCTTGCATTATATCCTTGCCTTTGGCTCAAGTTCAACTTCACTAACCTAATAGAATCGATTGCCGTAAAGGTCTACAACACTAAAAATGCAACTTGCTGTATGCCGCGTCGTTTTATATCATTCGATGCATATGCGCATTCGAACCAATTTAGAAGAGTAGAAAGTTCTTGGAAAGCTAAATTGTTTGATATCTGGAGAAAGCCACACCGTATATTTTGCCTAGAATATACTGGATATGTGTATAAGCTTCTAGAATGATTTTCCTTTACAGTTAAATGGCTACTTTCTGGTGGGGAGATTATATGGTAGCCGTTACTTACTACATTCATCTTTGCAAGATAGAAGCACATTTCAAGCTTCATGTTGTACAACTCTCAGACAAAGCTCTACTTATGCTCATAAATCAGTCTTGAGATCATTTAACAAATTCAAAAGCAAGGTTACAACACTACGATATAACGATGCTATCCGTCCACCTGTCACTCTTAATGAAACTCCCCACCGAACTTCATTACGAAATCCTTTCCTACCTAGACCTCGATGACCACCCCGCCGCAATCCTTGTCTGCCCTCTTTGGAAGGACATACTCTCCAGCGGTATCCTACAAGAGAAACGACTAAATTCCTACACTCGATCCTCATGCATAGGAAAATGGTTTATCGTCAACAGCATCCTACGCAGCGGAAAACTAAAGCTAAAGATGGACTTAAACCCCCCAGGTACTGCAACCAACATCCAATTCTTCTGGAAACCCAGTGAAAAAAACAACGACGACTGCTTTAAAATCACAGACGACTGTCCAATTCTCGGCGAGGCAGCAGTATCTTGGCCCGTTGATGGTGGTTCCTGCGAAACCGAAGTAGGAGTTATATACGGTGCTATAGAGGATCTAAAGATTTCTCATCACTGGTTACGTAAAATGCTACTATTCCAAGATCGTACTTTTGTGAAGGATGATGTTATCACGGTTAGAGATTTGGCTGTTGGGTGTGGTATTGAGGCGGTTTTACCGCTTCTTGGGGTTGATGTGCCGCAGAAGGAGGCTTGTGATGTGCAGTTTTCGATCCAGATTATTGATGTGAGGGTTCGGAATCCGGTGAATTGTTTTTTTATTCAGGGAATTGGGAGTACAGATGGGGTCTTGGTTGATGACTAGACTAGAGGATGTGCTTGGTTCGGTGGGTTTGGGTATGTTATGGAATATTTGGTAGAGGAAGCGGATATTTAGGGACTATTGATATTGCACTCATGTTTTGATATTGGACAAGAAAACTAGTAACTAAATATCCAGCATCCAAGGCTATTAGAGGGGAGCACAGTTTTAGTTTCAGGGAAGTTTCTTCGTATTTAATATGTCAAGTTCAAGTTCAAATTACAAATAGTCTTAGGAGTCCTTTTTTAGATAGGAGAATAGATAAAATATCTTCTAGAAAAATCCAGAGCTCTTGAAATTTCGTCTTTACTTTAAGCTTTTATTCTACAGATCTAACTTTACTAAACAAATCTCTACCGAAGACAAACGTAAAAAAAAAGCATGAAATTCAGTCCTATCTAGAAATCACGGCTTTGATACATATAATACATAAAACTGCTAACCATATTCATCTTCTCGATTCTCCGGCCCGAGTCGGAAGACATGAACCGTTTCTCAAGGATTAAAGCTTTTTAACATATCTACAAAATATCCATGTTTTTGAAGGAAAATTTAAAATGATGAAGATCATACTTTGAGGTTGATTTAAAACCCATCTCACGCTTTTTATGCTCCTTCGCCTCCTATATATATATCGGATTTTCTAGAATTTTGGATAACTGCATTTTGAATACTTCTATTAGTGGAGGTTGTTTCCGGCACACTTGGTGGAGTTTCCTCGCCACGAAACCTCATATTAAGAGGTGGCTAGTTAAAGCGGACGGTGCATGAACTGAATTTTGAATCTCATTAGCTGATATTTCCACATTTTTCATCATTTATAGATTCATCAAAAGTTAGGTTGTAATTTCTCGAACTCCCCCACCTTAATTCTAGTTGGTAGTAAATATGTAATTTTATATACCCTTTCCATTGTATATAGACGTACGCCCAGGTAGTAAAATAGCTCATCCTCTTGGGATGTTCGCTTTTTATTCTTTGGATATATATTTATGCTAGTTTGGACTGTGGTATATACTAGTTCCGGACAAAACCAATTTATACTGATAAGTATTAGAGAATATGCGAAAACTTAGGACAAGTTTTTCTGCGTGGAGTTCATTTTTAATATGTCTACATATTGAGGACGTTGTTGATAGAGGGTAGGCAGGCCCAACGTCGTTCGGATACCTCTCTAGTCATCACTGGGCAGTGAAAGATATGTCTTCTCGAGTTATATGTATTTACTAGCTAATACTGACTAAAAGTGACACCCTCCATGAAAGCAGCTGGGTTGTCATTCGCTTAAGCCAGCTTGACTCCGCCAAAGTTCTGTTTTAAAGTCGGCTTAGGACACGTTAAATTCCTCAAATTTAAAAAGCGTTAATCATGAAGAGGTATATGAATTCAGGTGCTCATTCCTTGGAGTGTGACCCTACTTGTTTGAGTTCATGAAGCTTCGAAGAGTTCGTATTAAACTTGTCTATCTTCACCACGGGCAAGTATTTTGGTCCACCACTTTCTATAGTGATCTGATGGTGGTTTTATTATATATAGAATTCAGGGATAATATCATATAAAGCTCTAATACGTGAGCAAGATCTCTATATATCTGACCTTTTTACGAATGAATTTAGTTAAGCAAATATCAAACATGCTAATATCGAACTTCTCTTCTTTTTGATGAACAGAAACTTTGCAAGTTTTGATCAATTGATTGGGAAAAAAAAGTCAAATGTTGAGTATTCACCAGCCATATGGTGCTAGCAGCCCCCAATTGATCCACGTGCATGCCTAGCGCTATAGCGACCCTTAAACTTTCTGTATATATCAATGCATTGACTACTAAGATATTCAAGCTCCCAGCATGGTGTCTGGGTAGGCCGGTTCTGCAAGCGTATCAAGGCCATGACCGAAAGATGGCGCTTCTTGTGTAGCATGGATCTCTCATAATATACTCGGTATCATACGCAACAATGCTTATTTCGTAAATTTAGGCGGACATTTTGGTATAGTCTAACAGCTCCTCAAAGTCTTTGATTGGTAAATATTTGCAATTGAATGTTTAACCTCATACCATCTGTTCCTTGAGGGCATATTGTTGAAAGTGGTTACAGCTAGATCATACATTATCGCGTCTATAGTAGAAGGTTCCCAGATGCGTAAGTACCTAGGTACATAGATGCTTGTACAAAGATTTTACAGCGAGGTCCACATCAATCAATCAAACAAGTCATTCTGTATATAAGAACAAGTTTTGATGCATGACCCAGTTGTAAATTTGCTGCGATTATTAATATATATATATTGAGCCTCGAATTCAGGCTCATGAATTCTGCATAAGCCTCATAGAAATTCTGTCAAACTGACCACCACGATTCTTAATGTTTAGCATATATATAAATTCCATTCGAAATTTATTAATATATTTGTTACATCCAACCTTAAATATATCCCACCAGTCAAAAGCTAGAGCTGTTGAAAAACTGCGCTTCGTTTATGTATATTGCGGTCCTTGCGCATGTCGAGGAAATTTAGTCTGTTAAGTTCTATTCGAAATATCACGTTTGGTTTGTTTTTTCGTCGCCATTTATTCTGTCACAATTGAAAGATTGAGTATCATATAGGCAGCTGCAGTCCCTTATTATAGTTTGGGGCACGTCCAGAGTCATTCCTTCTCAGTCCTTTCCATTTTCCCATCATGATCACATACCTTAGCGTATGCCTTCAAGCTCCCTGCGGCTCATATGTTGCTATAACGTCGCCGGTAGGCCTTAGTGAGATACAAATGGTTGGTAAGAATACTAATGATATATATAGTGTTTTTCATAAGTACCATCGTGCTTGGTACACATCGCTGTCATTTGTACTTAGGGTGGATATACTCCTTTATATTTTGTGAAACAATACTTGGTTTAGTACCCTCTTTTTTTTAGATATCTAGATTGAAACTCATTTTTGAAGATGAGACCTCAGTGAAGCAGTCACAGTAATGTATATAGCTCTGTAATCATCACAGAAACAAAGGTGCATAAGCATTAATGTTTATGAACTTGGAAGACCTTAAGAGTGCACCGAAGGAGGGAGTGAGCAATGAAAAGGGATGATGGAAAGAGGATCAAGGAAAGAAGTTAGGGATGTGGTAGAAGAAGGTCTTTTTATAGCGCTCTTCTTAGCCTAATGACACAAAACCCCTAGCGGTTTCCGCTTGGATATGCATGTCAAAGGTTCCAACCATATCATCTAGAATATTCCTGGAATCAAGACTAGAATATTTCAACAGCATGGTCAGCTTTGCTTTAGAGCTTCCCCAAGTTAGAGCACGCACACCTTCTGAGAACGAGACCATACATACCTTCCATTTTGAGATAGCGTTGTATACTTAGATCCTAGTTAGCTCTGGCCTCGAGACTACTTAAATCCAAAGATTTGGTTTCGAAAATCCCCGATTGTCCAAAATGGAAAACATTTGAACGGTGGGGCTTAAATCGACACTTTCATCGCTATCGGTGTCCTGGCTGGCCTCTCCAAGGTTATCATCAGCTATAAGATTGGCCTTGACGTCGACCTCGATGCATCGATGCTGGGCTGCTTCTGAGAATCCACATTGGTCTCCAGGATGTGATTCCGGAATGGTCATCTACGCGTAACATATTTAACCCTAATGCATTAATGTTCTAAGAATCGTTGTTATCATATGAAAATATTAGGATTAGAAAGGGTCTTGTCGATATCTAATCTTCTTGATGGAAGTTTGGTTTCTATGGATTGCAAACGACGTAGCACCATACTTATACTATATAGAATTAAAATCATACGCTTGATCACAACTAAACCATTCGAGAGAGAAATCACCTTCCATTTGTTTAAGCGAATAATTACACCTATATATACTACTCCATATTGCATTTCCACTCATATGGCCATAGCCTTAACATTACGAACTTGCCTAAAAGTAGGCCGGCCCAACATATAATAATATGGATGAATGGCGCTTGTCGGCAAGGATCCAGAGTCAGGGCCCAAATAGAATCGAACTGATATCGGATGAAATTAACTATGGTTCATGAACTGAATACCGGGCTTCTGAACCCCGACTCTCAAAAACTGTGGCGTGACAGGAGATAAAGATTTCCAGAAACATCGAACTGGTTGAAAAGTTT
This sequence comes from Arthrobotrys conoides, assembly GCA_036971725.1. Classification (NCBI taxonomy): domain Eukaryota; kingdom Fungi; phylum Ascomycota; class Orbiliomycetes; order Orbiliales; family Orbiliaceae; genus Arthrobotrys; species Arthrobotrys conoides. Next base: position 1,729,592 of record JAVHJM010000006.1, read on the forward strand.
TCCCGGTCAACCTTAGTGTCCGTTGAAGCAGCGGCGATATAAGTACTTTTAAGTTAGCCAAAACTTATGCATACGTATATACCACGCGCACCTGAATGTTTCAAGTTTAACCGGTTTGAAGAGGCGTGCCCTGGAATGGGCAGGCTGTCAATTAATCTTGTCCTACCAGAATCCCAGTTCTTCGACCCCAGCTTCTCGCTTGGTTAAACCGTCGCTAGAATCTAAAGCACAAAACAAAAATCGACAAGTTCCGACTTGGCAAGAAATTGAAGTCGAAATATCCCCTGTCCGCATATACGAATTACCACCTCTGCCACGGGAAAACTTTTGAAGTTGCGTTGCGGTTAAGATTGGCGGCCCGATCTTCCCTTCGGGACCTTCCCACGTGCATAGATCGGATGTTAATGTAACATTCGGAGCCTAACAAATTCCCAGAAAATGCGTATTCAGAGAAGTATCACGCGCTAGTTAGCTAGATGCGTTATTCCTGTTATCGCTTAGGATTTATGCGGGCGGTATTGTATTTACCAGGGAGATAAGTCCGGCGCACGCACCCTTGTATTTCATTTTCGTATAGACCAAATTTTCTGAACGTGAATTCCAAGGTCGGTCATCTACGAAACGATATTTTTAGCCTGGGACGGGTTTCATTCCGTCATTGAGTCTTAGATCCCAATATACCCCAGACTTCCGGCGAAACATGGATACTGGTCCTCTATAAGAAGGGTCCTTCACCCTTCTCGATTATCATGAAACTTTATACAGTAGGCTCCACCTCGGTACCACATCGGGCAATTAAATATTACTAGAGTACTCGAGTAGCTCCGGATACCAGCTTAATCAATTTCCCCACAATGTTGTCGAAGGTTTCGTTTATTGTGGCTGCCGTCTATGCGGTGACCGGATACGCACAGACACCAGTCTATACTACCACTCTTCGATCGTCCACAACTGCAACATGCCCAATCGTTTGCTACGATTACGTTAATGCCTGCGGTCAAGGCTACGGTGGATGTGTTCCTCGGTAAGTCAATATATCAAGTCTGGTAAATACTTAACTCCATAAAATATGAAAATCTAACAGTAGAACAATTCTCAGATGCGCCGGCGCCCCAATTCCAACATTCGCAGTTCCAAGCTGTTCGAAGACCACAACTGGTGCAATTACCACAACTTCATTCGTCCCAACTACCACCAAGCCTACAACCTCCACTACCAGCTGCCCAACTCTTTGCATTGACTACATTAATACTTGTGGTGGCATGTGGGGAACATGCATTGCTAGATGTCCGGGCTCAGTTCTCCCGACTTTCACACCACCACCATGCAGTTCTCGCACTACTCCAGTCGTAACCACCCCACCACCAACTACAACTCCAAAATTAACAACCACTACTACCACATCTTGCCCAACTCTTTGCGTGGACCAACTTAACAGCTGTGGTTCTTGGTGGGGAACATGTATCCCAAGATGTCCAGGCCAAACTGTGACAGCTGTTACCCCACCACCATGCACTGGCACCAGGACCACCATAGTGAATCCTCTTCCAACTCTGAGGCCGTGGGAACAGTGCGGTGGGACTACCTGGACTGGTCGTGGAGTTTGCTCAGATGGATATATCTGCTCCGTTTTCAACGAGTGGTATAGCCAGTGTGTTCCAGCTAATTAAAGTTGGTGAGGAGTCGAGCGAGGATTATTATGTTGAATGTAATGACGAGTATATGTATATATTTCCTTTGGGTGGGCTGAGTGTCGCAGAAATAAAGTAATGAAAAGTTATACTCAATGATACCTGCAAAATCAAAGATACAATAGTGGTAGCTCCAACTATTTTTAAGGCGGGGAATTGCGAGAAAGTGTGGGGTAGAATGCTCATTTCATGAATGAGGTTTGGTGCGAGAGCTTGACAATGCTGTTAGACCTGGACAGTTTCAAGGCAGAAGTTGTCTTTTGAAATCTATGACTCTTCATGAGTTAATTCGGGACCATATCTTGAGCTTGAGCTCTTTCAACTCTTGTCGTCTGCAGAAGGGTCTGGACTGCGAAGTGGCCCTTTTCACCAGCCTCTTTCTCATATTTTGATAAATATCTCGACGCCCCTGATTCCAGAAGAACCCTACAAATGTCTAGCCTGCCCAAATAGGCCGCGACACCCAATGGTGTCCTTTCCCGTCCGTAGTCATGGTCAATATCCGCAAAGGGCAAAATATTTATAAGTTTGTAAAGATTGCCGGCTATAATTATAGCCAAGAGCACAAGCTCGAAGTTTGCATTTTCATTTTCCGCGGCTAGAATCCAGTATTGCCCCACCACCATGTCAAATATTTCCGGTCTAGCAAACCATGCTGCTTCATGGAGAATTTCCTGCGTGATTTTCAGTTTTTGATGGCTTTTCAAGATAGCCTGCACTGTTTCGAAGGCGTCGCAGTGGACCGCAAGTCGGAGGAGCGACAAAAGCTCGGTTCCAGACATCAACGGGACTACCTCAATTAATAATGCACATTGCCTTTGCTGGTACTGTGAAGAGGTCGTGCAGCGAACAAAGTCCGTGGCGTGCTCGAAACCAGTGATATATTCTGTTGAGCCTTTAGCCGTTCTGTCTGACAGGTATGCCTCTATAGGAAAAGGTCCTAGTTCGTAGTTGGCAACCGGTTTAAATTCTCTCCCCGGGGGGCTCTTTTTTATGGAGCCAAAGTAGTCTCCCTCATATAAATTAAAGGTTTTTTTGATTTTTTCTAAGTCCGATTCGTCCCGTAACGCCCAAGTTATAAGGATTCTAGGATATTTGGATTGAAGATCTAAGCCCTCAGACCATATATCACTGAATAGCTTTGAAATCATTTCAAAGTAACACGAAGCCTGGAAAAGACCGCCGAGCTGGACAAAGAGCCCTACATATGCCCCAGTGTGCATATTTGGGTCCGAACCGAAACTGACATACATCTCAAGGGACTCGGATAGTGTAGATATAAGTATAATCTGGGTCCTGAGAGTGCCACGTTCAACGGGGCTATAACCTTTGAGCAAATTTTCTAAGCTTGCTACAAGGTGGCCTAATTGTAGTTCATGAGCCCAAAAGTACCTCGAATACCTTTTGAACGAAGCTACTGGAGCCGTCAGGCTAGAAGTCAGTACCGATTCGTCGCTTAATGTATAATTGTTCTCCCGATTCTTTTGAAAAAGACTCCGATGTCGACAGTTCTCGAGATAGTCAGCAACACTTGTAAGATCCTGGAGTCGGAGCCGACGTGTGAGGTCTTCCATCGAGGTGGGGAGGTATTTTTTAAGCCAAGGGGAGCGCCCCCACTTGATGCAGTTGAACTGGATCAGTCCGTCTTCAACTTCCGAAAATGAAACGCTGTGAATATCCGCCCCGTGTTTCAATAATGTTTTAATACACGGAATATGCATTTTCTGGATGGAGATGGATAGGGCATAGTTCTTGATATTCTGAGGGGCAACCTCTCTTCCCCATAGCGTATGGTTCGCTATCCGTTCCGCAGCCATCCAATGCCGCTCATCATGACGGGTGAGTGCAACTATGAGGAGACTAGAGAGCCCATCCGATCCCAAAAGATCAAGTCCCCTCTGGTCTAGAATACTCGGTAGGATCTTTTCTAAAAACTCTGATTTGTGTTCCGCTATGCCTAGCTGAAGGGCAGTCTTTATTTTGTAGGACGCCCTGGAATTTTCGTATACAACCTGTTTATAGCGATAAACTTTTTGAATTATCGAGTCCCATAGCACATTCCTATCAAACGTGAGTTCATCTGCATAGTAAATGAGGAAGTGATTTTTCTTTGTGAAATCAAAGTCCTCACAGCTGTCAACGGCATGATAAACGTGTAGTAAGTCCGAAACTAGGTCCGGGGAGCCAAACATCATAGCGGTCCACAAAAGAGAAGGCGAGAGATCAGAAGCTGGTGGGACGTTAACATCAAAGCCTTGATGTAGTAGAAAAGTGTATATGGCGACATTTCCGTACTCAATTGCATATTGGATTGCCGTTGTACCAATTTTGTGATACAATGTGCTGCTCACACCCGAAAACTCCTCTTTAAAGATGCCGATTCGGAGTATTAGTTTTATAATACTCATGTTTCCGATCCGAGCAGCACTGTAGAGCAGCTCAGTAGCGAAATTATCAACGACCAGTTCAAACCCAGTCGAATAGTTGCTTAAATTCTGGATAAAAGCCTCAGAAGCTGTATCCCTGGGGCTTGATTTTCTTAGCTGTGCTTTTTTGAAGATCATTTCGAGGATCGAAATATGTTTCTCGATTAGCCCGGACTTCAGCAATTCATCCATCATCCTCCGTCTTATAGAGTCTCCGTCAATCTTGTTCGCAAGCCTGACCATATAAGCCTTTAAGAAGTATATTACTTCTATCATTGAGCGTGGCTTCTTGAGTATATTGAATGGAACTTTGGAGAACCATTGTGTGATATCGGTAATTGCCTCGTGAGAGAGTACCTCTTGAATTGCAGGATACTCCTTACTCGCTTCAAATAATGACTCGTATGACCCTAATTTAATCAAAATTAGACGCTGCGGCGGTTATGACCTCGACAGTCTTACCACAGGCTTCGAGATGTATGATAATACCTTCGAACATCTCCTCAAGATGATTTTCGAATACAAGCGAAAATCTCAAACCTGGCGTGGTGTGGAATAAGTTGGTGTACAGGGCGACGGGAAGGAGATACTCTCGGACCTGCCGCGATATAATACTACGTAGTTGAGTGCTAGTTGGGCAAAATTCACGAGGCAAAAGCATCACGTCCGAGTGTTCCCAAACGCTACTAGTGTCGTGCTGATTTAGATTCGGCAATAGCCCACTCGGAGAGGAAATAACCGCCGAAATTTCGAATGGCGAATCAAGCGGCGAACATGGGATAGACTGGGGCGCTATGCTTAATCTCGTGAATTCTTCGAAAATTACCGATGGGTGCGGCGACGCGCATGCGACAGCCATTGAGCCTGGAGAAGAGAAGCATTGCGGTGAACCGATGATAGACATTGGAAGTAAACGATCCTCACTCCCTAACACTGCTAGTTGCGTGTCCTGGGGGGACGATACCGATGGGGTCGGCGTAAATATCTCTATCCCCTCCGGCGTCACCGGTTCGGTCTCTGTTTACCCCAAGCTCTTAGTACAAGTCTTGATGTAATATGCAATTATGTTCAGCTTACTTTCGCTATCTAGTTGTGCTGCAATTCTTCGCTGATGTTGCTCCAGAACAGAGACATGGTGTCGACTTCTCTTTCTCCGCAGCTCACTTTCATCCAATTGCCGACTACCTAGCTTTACAGCAGTTTTCTTTCCATCTCTTGCTCGCTTTTTCTCTCGAGTATTTATGCAATCGATTTCATCGCCTTTAATATTTTTCTTTAAGCGCCAAACCTCATTGACCATACGGATGTATTGAGCCTTGCTATGTGTGTCAAACCAAATATTAGCACTATTCGCGAGGCCAGTACTATTCAGAAGTTTGAGCATTAAATGAGACATCCTGAGCATCTTACGTGGCAATAAAGCCTGAATTCTCTTCCATTGCCACTCGTACTTGGTCCAATGTCTTTCTTTCGTCTAAATAAAGGCGACTGATATCGCTTTTATAGGATTCCCAGGTGACTTGTGATATCTTGGCAGGCTTGTTAGGCTGTTTCGACTGCTGGCTGGGCATTTTAGGACGTGGGAAATGTTGATTTTAACGTTCGTAAGTTTATAAAGAAAGACAAAGACTATCAATCTGTCGAGTTTTCCCTCTTAAATGCCTAAAAATATATATGATATATACGATAGGATTATAGTAGTTCGCGGATAGAGTTGTTAGTTGATCGAAGCTGTGGTGTTAAGGATGAAGCTCAGGAAGACGACGGATCTGGGCTTTATATAAACTTGACTTCCTATAAACAAAAAGGTGCCAGCCTTGATTCCCAAGACCTCCATTGGGCGAGTTGCATACCTGTTACAGCGCCACTTGGCAGATTTGTACATTTGTACCTTTCTCATGTGTGCAAAGTTTCTCGAGATATTATTGGCCGCGGTCAAAATTCGTTTCGATTTCATTTGGCGAACACAAAATTCGTCTCCACCAATCGGGAAATGATTGGACGAAACATCTTGTAGTATTGAAGATACATCTAATGTAGTTGCCCAGCCTTGTAGCCAGACTTTTACAACGAGACTCCGCATGCAATGCAGGTTTGCTCAAGGCTAGCTCAGATCCTGTGTTGCGTTCAAAATTCCAACAACAGCCACTAAGTTCTCGATGGTGTCGCACAGAACCACGGTCACCAGGCTCACGTAACCCACATCTTACCAGCATAGCAGGCGAATATGCCCAGCCATATCCAATATAACGAGCATCTGAATACAATACCCCACCGGTAGCATCGTCAAACACTTCTCCACGATGTCATCTCCTCCCCTTTTCTCAACCTCCGCCGACCCAGAGCTAGCACCGCCATTGATCCAGCTACCCTTAGCTCAGGTCCCTGCTGCACCTCCACGGACACCACCGCCAGCCCAAGCAGCATCACCAAATGAGCCTCCAGGTTCTCTTACTCCTGTTCCTCTACCGGAGCCAGATTCAGACGACGACGAGACCTCTGCACCTCCGATAACACTCTCTGCAAGTGTGGTGCTCACAAACATACCACGTGACAGTAGAGTAGCTCTCGCGAATGCATTTATGCCAAGCACGGCCAAAGGTATTTCCTCTTGAGCTTCATGATTAAGCACTAAACTCATTAGAGAACCTATATTGATTTATAAAAACCTAAAAAGTCACAATACGTCTTTTATCGATAGGCTCAGCACCTTCTTTAAAGAAGAAAGTATTTACTCTCACTGCGTCTAAAAAGTTCTCCGTTGTCGTGAACTTTCTTCGCAAAAATCTAGGACTTAATGGACCACCTCCTGGCACTTCGCCCAACAGTAGCGGGAATTTGACGACACCATCCAATACAAATGGACAAAGTCTCTTTGTATATATCAATAGCACATTTGCGCCTAGTTTGGACGAAGAAGTTGGGAACCTTTATAAATGTTTTAAGAGCGAGAACGAGTTGGTCGTGAATTATTGCTTGACACCGGCATTTGGGTAGACGCCATGCATGATATCGGTTAGTTTTGGTTTATTGTTTGGGGATAGGAGTTTTGATGGTTTCTGCTCTCAAAATTGATTTCCTATGGGGTTACTGGCTGGTGTTTGAATGGGATCCTACTTTCTGTGGCTATTTCTCTATAGAAGCTCGTGTGTTCGGTTGTATATCGATTATCCCGGTTCTGAATGGGCCTAATTTGAACCTTGTGACAAAGTTTCTTCAATCCTTTTTTTTTTTTGGATTACGGGAGAGAGACATCGCAGCTACTATAGCCGTGACTGGTCTCGCGGGGCCGTGACCGCTTATTCGGACCGTTCAGTACCGGAATAACGGACTAGATATGCGATTAAATCCTGGATTTGAGGAGAATGGTGCACTGCTCTCTTGGGTTGAGAACATGGTCATGTTAATAGCTGCGGGGGGGTACTCATATTACTGTGCCGCATTGCTGCGTCTTCGAATCCTACAAACTTGTCCACTGAGCTCTGCATTCGAATTCTGCTCTGCTGTGCCAAACCATAAGAATTTGAGTCTAACCGGCTTTATGCTGTCAGTTTTAATATACCAATGTCGAGAATACGCTTCATCAAATTTGGTTTATTTTGTGAGCGTTTCAAAGAGCTATCTGCGGCCGAGTGGTGAAGCCTAGATCCATTATCGCAGCCGGGTTAGGTAGAAACATATATAATTCCAGCTAGATAATATATAGAGGCAACTTAAAATGCAAAGAATATAGCGATAAATAAATATCCTAACCCCGCAAATAGCCAGGGCTAGAGCTATAGATTTAACTCTTCGGCAGAGTCTTGATTCCACGACGCGGCGCCACCTCACCTTTACTATTATATTTCGAATCCACCAACTTCACCCGTAGCTCAGTTGCATGCTTCCCCTTCGCTATCATCTCGGCAAGCGTATCTGCGTCTACTCTAGCGACCTCAAAAGTTATGTCGACATTACGGCCAGAGCCTTCAATAACTTCATGCCCCGCACAATGAACGGTCTGTAATTCCACCATACCGTCGGTAATCCATGCCCTTACCAAATCTCTAACGGTACATGTTGCAAAACGCTGGTCAGAGCGAGCCCTTGTTTCCGGATACCGCTTCGCCATCACGTATCGTAATTCAACTTTCTTGACTTTTTTCATATGACCCCATTTCGTGAATCTGTCCAACTGTAAACATCGCTCCGAGAATAAGAATTTTAGTGCCTTTTGAATTAAATCTTGATGAATCAAAATAGACGATTTAGAACAGTTCGATAAACAAGGGAGCTCATACCACCCAACGCCGTGATTTCCAGCTCATAACATCCGCATACTTTCTATCAGACATTTCAGTCTCGTAACCAACAGAGATTTCTCTACTATCCAGCCATAATTCTTCAACACCAGGAAACGCAACATTCAAATCCCTAGCGACTACGTCGCTCTGATATCTATCTTGAGAGGTCTGCGAGAACTTGAGTACCCTGACCCCCGGAAAAACCGCTCTATTGCGATATTTACCTTCCCATGAATTCATACTCAGCTCCAAGACCTTTAAAGTATCATAAGAAGAACTCAAAATGTCAAACGGGTCGAAAAAGAGGACTGTGAATGGGGAATCCCCCCACAGGCCAATTTTGATAGATTCTAACCCCCGAGGGTACTTAATATCCCTTTTTTTGGTACGTTTTAGTCCACTCTGCATCGATATCGTCTCGAAAACCTCAACTGAGAGTTGTCGAAGTTCAGCCGGCTGGTTTTCCGAAAGTGCATTCATCACTGTGGGGAAGTCGCCCGCATGATAATCGTAGTATGCCATGCTAAAAGATTTAACGGATGGCAGCAATCCTCCCGCGATTTTATCCACGAGCTGCTGAATAGAATTCTGCTCGAATTCAGAAAACAACGAGCGGCAGAAATCGGTATTTCCATACCTATATTGATACAGGGTTATTGGAAGAGGGACTTTAACATTCCTGTTCGGAATATTAGCACAAAAATAAACCTTATATAAGAATAAACACAGCCAAATGAGGATTTAACGAAGATAAGGATTCCTGACTACCTAACTGCAAGTAGCCGGTCCGAGTACCTCTCCCGCATCTTCAGATCAAAAGGATTTCCAACATTCATATCCTGCAGATATAGAGCCACGCAGACAGTTCGAAATCTCTGACATGTTTTTGAAACGGATTCGAGAAGAGACTCTGTTGTGCAGAATGAAAATATGTTGAATAGCACTTCGGTTGGAATTCGCTGAAATTGACATTGTCGAGTTGCTGGGGATTCAGCTCCACCGAGAGTCTCTACATCGAGGGAATGATTGTCAGATTCAAGCGCGGCCATGAGGATAGATAATATGAAAAATCTTAAGTTTATATCTAGAAAATTGACTATATATATAGGGGTCTGGGATGAAGCTGAATAGCGAAAGCTAGTGGCATGACTCACGTAGGCCGCCCACAACACATTCCACAATTACAACATCATTTTGGTTACACAAATCCAACAATTTCTGACATGGTATCCAGCTCCGTCAATGCAATGTATCGATACCAAGTTGTTTTATAATGGAATGTGATCATTTCTGTTGATTAGGGCAGTGGTCTAATGGGAAATCAATATCATAATAGTTATTACTGAACTCAAATCAGAATATTTGTATATAAAGAAGCTGGACGTGACCATCCGAGACATCCACTCTTAATTGATTAAATTAAGTCCTTCCTGTTAAACTTTTTTCGAGGACCGTTTCTCGTAAACTCTAGAAGTTAGTGCTCAACTGTAACAATATTATATTTTTGCAAAGATCTAGCTTATATATAATACTTGTAGTACTTATTTGCCGGCGAAAATTCTACATCATAGACGCAGAATGCCACGCCTATGGATTCAACTAATCTGAAATTTATATATTTTGAGTTTGAAATATTCGAAGTTCAATGTACAATATAAGGCGCTCGAAGAATCTTTTTTCAGAATTGTCTATTGATTGATCAAGCCGCAAGATTTACTAGCCTACGAGAAAAGACCTCCAATAGTATGGACGACTTGACCAGTTGTGTGTCCAATAGCTTTTCCAACGTTCTCTACCAATCAAAATTGCAAATATCAGTCTCGGGGTCTGTAATCATGAATGACGAGAAAAGAGGGTTGTTAAGAGTACAAATTCAAATATAAACTGCAACCCTTACCGACTGTATGTCTCCTAGTGTTCCAAATATCCTCAGCTGTACGTTTCCCGACGTTTCAAACACCCCCAGCCGTGCGTGTCCCGGTATTCAAGATGTCTCCAAGATCGCCCATACCCAAAAACGAAGCCGGTGCGGTGCTGGATTGCAGCAAGTATTAAAGGATATTCTGATTCGGATCTGGAATTGCTCAGGAATATATAATGAACAGTCTGAATGCCTGTCCCTTCAATAATCTTCGAGGCTGGTATAGGGCTCGCTATGCTACCAACATCGAGTTTATGCAGAAGCCACAGTACAGGTTTGATTTATTATCACCACTATCGGTGGCAATACAGACATCCAATGATAAATTCAATGACTGCTGGACGTCGAATGTCTGGATATCCGCTTCGATTCCGACTAACTTGCCGAAATCGATCAGAGTGTGAACTCCTTCAATGTTGATTATGAGGTTCAATTTCTTCTCGTCGCTAAGACCGAAGCAAGCTAGCTTTGAATCTTTATTTTAATTAATTGCGACGATCGCGAATCGGTGGCTGCTTTTGACTGGTTTCGCTGGAATGACATGGATTGTTAATTCAGAGTCTACCTTGATTTGAACCATTTCTGCGATTTATATAATGATGTTGGCCGTACGCGTTGGAGCTATGGAGTTGATAGGTGCAGAGGTCCGCCAGGACATCTACCAGGGCGAGTCGGGGCTCACCTTTGAATATCTATTCAACTGAAATCGATTAATCTCTCATTAATCGAAATCGAAGTTGGGATTTGTCATTTATGCATTCCATTCTCCTGGGTCATGAACATTGCATTGTAAAACGTCAACAGATTAATTGGTTGCTTGGGCCCGACCAGAGCTACAGAGTTAAGCCAAGCTCTCTAGCTCTCTGGTAGCTCTGGGAGTAGATATTACAATCGCTTGGATTGAAATCTAAACTATAGAACCCAGCTTGCTAGGGGTAAAATAGCTTCTCAGTGTCCTCCCAATTAATATTTCCGTGTATACACGTACATATAGGTGCTTTCTAATTGCAGCTTGGCATCTTGTTTTAAATTTTGTGTCTGGTTGCACATTGGGAACTGCGATATATATAATGTAAAGCATCACTGCAACATATTAACAGCGAAGAAATCTTCAAAAATAGGTAACAACATGAGAATTTTTCGGAACTTGGGCCGGGGGGAATATTGATATAATCATTAACATTGGCAAGACGAATTAGTCATCAGGTTCCGGGGAAATACAACAAAGTCGTATTCGGAAAGTCAACCTACCTGACCTAGCTAGGCACCATTAATATTCTCCGTCCCCATGGCCCAATTAGTTATAAGTGAGGTCTGACAAACATATATACGTAGAGGTGAACCTACAGATATTGTCCGACGGTACCGCGGTACAGTTTGCCTATTATACCCGTGGCAAAGTGTCTGGCTAGCATGCATGCGCAAAATACGTCTCGCAGACCACAATTTGATGGCGGCTATACTAGCTAGTTTACATGGTGGTAGGTCGATTTTATATCAATTACAAGAATAACACGCTATGCGTATGTTCGCATGCTGAATACTTTTATTTGGGAGCACCAGATAGGAACGTTATCTCTTCCACAGAAGTGCCTTTCTATTTCAAGAGCCTTTAAAGTCTTGTATACAAATACGGGAGGCTCTCTGACGCAGAAATTAGTACTCGGAGCTAGTACAGTGCTTCAAATGATCTGAGGTCATGCAATATTTATTTCTCGATATAACATATTATTAGTACGGAAGGATTATAGAGTTTATACCATTAGCTTCGATTTAAGGACTATAAATCCGTTACTATCACAAAGCCAGGCATATATTGAAGCGTATAATTAAACTACAGGCGTTGACTATAATCCAAAAAATTAAATCAACGGTCCCAATCTCCCACAAAATCTCATATTAATATATTCATACCCATAGATTGCATGACGAGAAGAGCAATCAGGCTAGGTGGAGACATTTTACTAGAACGTAAACGTCTAGACTTCGCATCTCATTGCGCATCCATAGAGCCTTTGGTGCTTCCATCCGCCACAAGAGAAGCTCACATCGGAATTGTAAATTCATTGTCAATAAATATATTTCACCATCTTGTATCTCTCACAAAGAGTTCAACGTTCTTCATGGCCATCCATTGGCTCAGTCCTCGATGAAGTTACGTTTTCGGTTCTGTCTGTGAAAAGCGAAACCGGAACACTATAATTGGCGTTTAACTCAGTATCAATAGTGATTTCGTTTTTCAAGGAGGGCAAAGGAGGCCTCGAGGGGGAGCAGAAGAGGAAATGATCAGGGGAACGAGGAAGAACTTACCCATTGACAATCCCCAATATCCCAGGCATTCACATTGAGGTTTGGGCTCGGATTTAAATAAAGTGACTCTACATTCGGAAACATCTTGTCTATAACTTTCCCGCATAATGCGTCCTTAAAGCAATCCCCTCCCACCTTCAAAACCTTCACATTTGGACACACCACCACATCATCAAGCCTGCATCTCTGCCTCAAAAAGCAAGTATCAATATCCACAAAAGTGAGGGTATCGGCGGAGGGACCTAAGATGTCGGCCATATCCCATGGAGTTAAATACTCGCTGATACGGATATCCAGACTTTTTAAACCACCGGGCAACTGAATGCGCCCCATCCCCGCCCGAGCTAATATTTCATCCTTAAAGCGAAGATACGCAACGTCTTCAAGCCGGATAGAAAGATCCTCTAGTCGTTCGGGTCGATGGTGTTTTATAAAAAGTAAGGTGGGAACGAATGATTTCACAAATTCAATACCAGCTTCGATCCTGATGGAACGCACGTTATCGAAGAAATGCCTGGAAATAGCGTCTTCGAGTTGTCCTAAACTGAAGTAAAAGCGGGGGTAGAGGCGATCCTCGGGGAAAGCCCGGTCAGAGACTCTTGAGCCCGGGAAAGGAGTGGGCCCGTCCCTATAGCTATAGTGGAGGTAAGGCCAGGTGTCTGGCTTCTCTATGTAGACGGTCAGATCCCTATGCAGGTACAATTAAAAGGTCAGATATTTAGCAACTATCCAAGGCTTTTACAGTCTAACCGAAGAATTTGATATAACGGGGAGAATGAAGAATTATAGAATGGGGGCCTCACCGCACAGCACTTCGTAAATGTGGCCGCTGAGTTAGTTTTTCCAATGCTGCAGAATAATATGTAGCCCGAATTTCTATTGTCCTTAAATGTTCTCGCAAGCAAATGTCATAGAATTGGCGACAGGTTTTTGCAATTCTGCCGAAGGAGCCACGAGGACAATAAGATAGAATTTCTATCTGAAGTTCAACGGGTAGGTTCAAAAAGAGACAAGTGGCTGGGGGTCTCTCCGCAGGATGATCAAATTCTTCCATATCTGCACATGGATAGGGAGAAGCGGGTGAAACGGGTGAAACAGTGAACCATCTGGATATTGATAGAAGTTTCGGGCTCTCCGGGTTCTCTCTTATTTAGCTAATTAGCCTTGTTCCATGTGTACGTACGTACAAACTAACAGAGATAGCCGTACGCTGTTGACTGATTTGTGAAACCTTCTTCTAAATGATGATGGTGCTTTGCGGATTAACGAAACTAAGGGTGGCATTGAAGCCCTCAAGCGTTCAAACTTGGCCTTGACATTGTGATTGACATGCATCGTGGGAGGTCGTATACGTAGTTGTTTGTAGAACTCTATCACTTTGATGAATGGCTGATTGGCCTTGATCGATGGGACTAGAATATATTCGAGGTTTGGATTGAAACTGATCAAGGGAGTTAAAATAGACATTCGATGCAGGTAGAATGTTTAAAATAGATATGAATACATAGTGTCGACATCAGATACGGTGGTATCTTAATCTTTGTTTCTCCGATGATCATGGTGCTTTGCGGCCTATTTCATATGATTTTAGAACTATTTGAACAGATCCCACAATAATCCTCATGATAGCATTATTTGAGCAGATGTACAATCCCTGGATTGCAGTGAAGATCGACGCGAGAGGTAGTGAGCTTATATTCTCTTCAGGAATGTGGGTGAATGTAACAGCCAGGCTCACGTGGTTGACACGCGAGAGACCACTCCACGAGTAAGGTCAGTGACTGCGGCGGTAATCATGAGCAATTTTTCACTATATATATCTATGCTGATGCTACTCTATCTTATATGACATGGATATGTTGCATTTTCGAGTTCAGCCGTTTGGTGCTCGACGCTGGAATCGGAATATATCTTCGTCTCAGATTTTAGAATATGTCATGCTCTGATTTTTCGGAATATATAGGAAATCATACCAAATTACATTAATTTACTCTCCTCTATGGATAATAAACATTAGACAATAGTAAAATACAAACAGCCCCCCCATTTACTCTCCATCTCGTACTCTTTTCCAGGTTGGTTCTAGATAAACGAATATATAGTCTAAAACCTCCTGACTGCCAGTCCCTCCACAAGTCTAACCACAATATCATCAACTTCAACATTCCCCACAAACCCACCACTTCCGCACTCCACTGTAAACAACAAACTCCCACTAGCCCCCTCTGCAATAGTAAACGGCACACTCTTAACATCTTGCCAATCACCAGGACATCCGCTCAAAGGCGTCCTAGCGAGAAGTGTCCCACCAAAACTAACCCCCACGAAACATCCGTGCGTCTTTGTAGACTTGACCTTAGTCTGGAAGACCCATTGGTCATCGCCGCCAGGGAAACTTGAGAGGCTGACGGTGAGACTGTAGCTTACAGCTTCGGATGTGAAGGGTACTGGTCCAAATGCAATACCTCTCGCGCTAGCACCTTCTGTGATTCCAGTAGGGTAGCTGAGGGTTCCGGCACCTATGGGGTTTATAGCTTCAACAACGTTGCTGACATATTGGACACCTTCTGAAAGATCCCCACCGCTCTTGAAGTTTACGAGCACAACTTCTTGGCCCAGGGTAGGCGGTGTAGAAATCGCGGCTGATAATGGACGAATATCAACAGCGTCCAAAATAACTTCTGCGCCTTCAGGGCCGGGGATAGCAACCACGAGAGTTATCGAATCAACGGATGGTGTGATAGTTATTCCCTTAGGAGAAAAGGAAGTTGAAACCGGAATATCATCTGTAACAGAACTGTCTGAAATAGCCGCGATTGCTAAGAATGTATTAGGGGAGTAAGTATTCCAAGTAATGGAATATGAGATCCCCGGTGTGACTGGGATGATTCGTGTTAGTCTGACGTTACTTTCGCTATTAAACAAGATTTGTAAAGCAGAGGGATTGATAGCGCCCTCCACGAAGTATGCGTCAACAGAAGTCGATACACCAGTGGCAATCCATTCCGAGAGCGCATCATTGGATGTGAAGTGGAAGTTGTAGCCAGTGGAAGAACTCCATTCTACTGGATTACAGCTACCAGTTGGTGTGGTGAACGATGCGCTTCCAAATGTGGTAGCGGTTGAAGTACTGCTAGTTGTTGACGGTGGTGCCGTCGTACTGCTCGAGGATGTTGTGGTTGGAACTGGGACGCCTGAAGAGAAGAGTTCTATATACCCTCCTGCACCGCACATTTGACTGGGATTGCCTTTGCAGGGCACGGTACATTTTGATGGAGAAGGGGTATCCAAGTTTACAGCCGGATTTACCGTGGTTCCACACCAGCCTAAACCAGATCAGCATCTAATATTATATCAGGACGTATTCACGGGAATCAAAACTTACACTCATTACCATACTCCACACCCGCATACTTCGCTTTCCCAAAGCTCCAACAATAATACTGACAAAGCTCATGCGTCATACTTCCCGACGAAAAAACTTTCGACAAAGCCTTGCCTGACGATGGTTCCTGATAACAACCCAAGGAGGTATACTGGATATCGTCATTTTGAATATCCGGCTCTGGTCTCCCCACAATACTAGTATCAAAAGTATAGATATTGATTCTATCCCCCGCGCCACACTTTAAAGTGGCATCACCAGCGCAAGCCATATTACAGTCTTCGGATAGAACCTGGAAGGAGGCGGGGTTTATACTGTTGTCGCAGTAGCACTCGCGACCATATTCGACACCATAGTAAGTGTAACCTTTCCCGGAACAGATGCTAGCGCAGAGAGATGGAGTGAGAGCGTTATCTGGGAATTGATAGCGGAGGGCCTTCCCAGAAAGGCCGTCAATGTGGCAGCCTAGGTGAACGGTTGGGGTGCCTGTTTGGCTGGTCGTTGTTGTGGTGCTGCTAGTAGTTGTGGTGGTCGTAGTAGTGGTTTCGGGGTCACCATTGGGAACTGGTTCGCTTGAGGTAGTAGTTTCAGGTTCTGGTTCTTGAGAAGTTGTGGTTGTAGGTCCATCTTCAGCGGAGGTTGTCTCTGGGTCCTCGGAACCGCCGGTGGCCTCCGGTTCTTCACTGGTGGTAGTAGCGGAGGTAGTACTTGATGTAGTAGTGTCCTCTGGCTCTTCACTAGTGGTGGTAGTAGACGAGCTAGTGGAACTAGTCGTCTCTGGCTCTTCGCTGGTAGTAGTGGCACTAGTGGTAGAAGTAGTAGTACTATCTTCCTCTTCACTAGTTGTAGTACTAGATGTCGTAGAGGTAGTAGAAGAAGTGGTGGAAGAGGTAGTTGAAGACGTAGTAGTCTCTGGCTCCTCACTAGTGGTAGTACTACTGGTGGTAGAAGAGGTGGTCTCCGGATCCTCACTAGTAGTACTACTCGTAGTAGTGGAAGAAGTGGCCTCTGGCTCCTCGCTCGTAGTACTACTGGTAGTAGAGGAGGTGGTATTATTCTCCTCCTCCTGGCTAGTCGTAGTAGAAGAGGTGGTCGTCTCGGGTTCCTCGCTAGAGGTAGTGCTACTAGTAGTAGTACTAGAAGTGGTAGTTTCGGGTTCCTCACTAGTAGTACTGCTGGACGTAGTACTAGAAGTGGTCGTCTCAGGCTCCTCACTAGTAGTGCTACTAGAGGTAGCGCTAGAGGAAGTAGTACTCTCCTGCTCTTCTTCATCCTCGCTACTACTGCTGCTAGTAGTAGTAGTAGTAGTCGTCGTAGTAGTCGTAGTAGAAGGCGTCGTAGTCTTAACACTCTCCGTCTCCACCACCGTCGCCGTTACATACTTCGTAACAAAAAACGTAGTACTAACCTCCGGCAAACTTATACACTTACAAGCACTAGTGACCCTACTAGCCGGATACGTCGTCGCCAACCATTTCGGGAACGAAACGGAACTTCCTTCCGCCCTCCTCCTAAGCATATCTTCATAACTGTCTTGTTCCGGATTATAGGAACCGTAACTTCCGTCATCTCGCTTGTAAAATACTGTTGTAACAGCAGTTTCAGTGGAGACCAAGGTGGTAGGAACAGAGATTGTGGTGGTTGAAGTTATAGATATGTAGGCACCGCAGAAGGTTGCAGCTTCGGCGAGGTTGGCGGTGTTACGCATGGCGCGAAGGAGATTGTCCGCATTACAAGGGTGGCTTGAAGTTGTGGTTGTGGCTTGACGGCGGTAGAGGTTTGGATTGATGTCTGCATTCTGGTGGAGGGGCGAGGAGAGAGCGAAGGGGAGGAGAGGGAAGAAGGGAAGAAGGCTTGATAGACGCATCTTTTAAAATATATAATTATTTCCGAATTTAAAAAAGGGTAGCGACTGTTAGAAGATCGAAGGAAGATCTAGATCTTCAAATGGAAGCGAACGGTTAAGTGAACGAATGAATGGTTATCTTCGTCGTCGTCTTGAAGCCCTTCGTCCGTGGTCTCGATAATATCGTCAAGGCAATATCTGCGTTGACCTTGTTGGATTTCCAATCCGGGCTTCCGAGTCAACTCCCAATATCCCTTCAGCCTTTCGATCGAATCCTGAACTTCCAAAACCCCTGAATTGCACTCGAAAGCAAAGGAAATTGACTAAAGGAAAGAAATAGAAACTAAAAGGAAAGACACCGATAGTCAGGTACAGTAGCGCCAGGGGTGACCGCCTTATATATGCACATCCGGAATAACCACCCACGATAGCGGCAACAACGGCAATGGCTTCCAAGCCAAACCCAAGCCCACGGGGCGTTCTCCACCGTTTTACCTGGCATGGCCATGTTACCTAAACGTTTATATAGAACTGGCATGACGAGACGGAGCAAAATTTAATTATTTAGTCTGGGTACACAGCGCGCGGTTACATGGTGAATTGGATATTTCTTGTTAACCAAACTCCCATTTCCGCTACTCATTTTGCGACGACTGTTGATTCCTGTGAAGACTCAAATCCCGGACAGGCCAAGACATGGGCTGAAGAATACAAAGTCGAGAACACATCACGAAAGTTCAGCTCCAGCGCCTGCGTATCTTCCTGCATATGTAGTCAATCTGTTGGTTATCTCGCCCGCGAAACCAAAGGATTTTATACATGAACCAGGACCAGCTGGACGTGCCAAACCAATGCCGCACAAAGTGGATCCGCCTATTACAAAAACAGAAACTTGGAAGGACGCCACGTTAAAAACAGTGGGGTGAACTACGGACGCCACCAAATTTCACCTGGAGGGAAAATTGCTGCATATTGCACCGGAGCAATTCTTCATTCGCTACACATTGACGACGCGTCGTCACTCCTTCAGCCGTCATGCATGTCTGCTGGTGGTCTGACCTCGTCATTGTCGGATGTCGGATCTGATAATAATATTTTATATATTGTCGATTTCGGAACGATTGTGCCGTGTGGAGCTGCAGAACCCAGGGGGCAGCTTAGACTTCAGGAAGACTCCGAAAGCAAAAACGCGAATAACAGAGGTAGCGGAGTATATTCCAATTGCTCATACCATATAGCTATAATACTAGTCAAATAGAGGGACACAAAATTCAATCGTCGCAAACAAATAACCACAACCGCCCAAGCCTGGATGCATGCAAAAAATATGACGCTTCAAAAAGAATACAAAATTCCAATCCCTGCTTCCTTCCGACACACTACAAGTCGATCAAATTCTCCGCTACTACGGGTGGCGACTGCACCGGTTGCTGTTCTCTCGGTTTCTGCGTGGGGGGCTGGTAGTATGCGTGCTGGTGTATCTGCTGCTGCTGTTGCTGCGGCTGAGGAGGGTATGAATTGTAAAAATCGGTTGATACTGATTCTTGCACTTGTGCTTGTGGTTGTTGCTGCAGGGGTTGTTGGTTTTGTGGCGCTTGTGTTTGTGGCGGTGACTGCCATTGTTGTGCGGGAGGCGAATGAACCGATTGTGGCGGGTAAGAAGGTGTAGATGTCGCTTCTGGCGCAGGCTGCTGCTGTTGAGAATACTGCCAATATTGCTGCTGATGCTGCTGTTGTGGTTGGTGGGGCTGCTCTTGGGGAGGGTAAGAGGGTTGTGACTGTGACAATTGCTGAGGGGTTTGATATTGTTGATAGGTATCTTGAGGTGGGTATGACTGTGTCGATTTCATCTGGGATTCAGGCGGTTGCGATGGGCCTGTAGGCTGTTGTGGAAGCTGTTGAGGCAGTACATACTCTGCTCGCGGGGTTTGGGAAGGTATGGAAGAGTATGCGGAGGGCGGATAGTCTGATTGCGGAGTTTGATTGGGCTGGGGCTCCTGCGCCTTTGGGGTCGGTGCAGGTTGGCCGTTTGGCATTTGCGATGGGTACGCCTGTTGTTGTGGTGGTGGTGGAGAGGTCAAGGAAGTATAAGCACCAGGCGGTTGCTGCTGCGATTGCTGCGGTTGCTGCGACGGCATAGATGGATACATGTTGTATTTTTGAGACTCCTGAGACGCTACATTTGTCGGCTGGGCGTACTGAAGAGGTGTTGTAGGCTGGTATTGTGATTGCCGTTGCGATGGCAAAACCTGGTATGTGGATTGTGGACGGGAGTAAGGCGTCTCGGTTGGGGCTGGGCTAGAGAATTGTGCGCCATAGAAGCTTTCGGCGTTTTGGGGGACGTTCGCATATGATGGTCGAGCGGCGTAGGACGTGTTTCCGAGGCCGTGGCGGGAATAGGTATATGATAACCGATCTTCAAGCATCTTGTCGTAATATCGTACTACCGTTGCAAGTTTCGCATGCAGGTCGCAAAGCGCCTCTGTATTAGGTTTTCATTAGTAACTTTCTAGAGCAACAATAATAAGGACGGGCTTACCATATTTGCTCATGGTCTCCCCGAACGTTCTAGCCAGTTTGGGTCTCAACTTCCCAATACTCTCGTATAATTCTTGAATGGCAGGCTCTCGAAGGATTGTTCCAGGAGGCTGGCTCTGCAGCTTATGGACCAGCGTGGAAAATAAATTGATATTCTCGGCTTCCGTCGGGGATAGTTCGTAGTCTGGCCGCACGGCAGCAACGGTTGCGGGTTGGGCGCTAGCGGCAGCGGCAGGATTATTCCAAGCTGACTTTTTCTTCTGTTCTTCCATATCGGCGAGGGAAGCAGCGATAGCTGCCTTTAATTCATCGTCTTCTTCTTCCTCGGTTTGCTGCTTAGGTTGCGGTGTCGAGGAGGGACCTTTGGTGTCGGGTTGCTTGGTATTCTCGCCCATGGCTTTTAGCTGAGACTGAGAGACATAGCCAGAGTTGCCTTTCCCACCACGAGCTTCCTCTTCAGACATCTTGAGAGCCATTCTAAGGTCGGCGTCGAAACCACTCTCATCTTGAACACGAGCATCTCTGGGTTGCATGTATCCCGGCCCGGAAAAGTTACGACCTTGAATTTGCTGAGGGTGGTGATGGTGTTGCTGATGTAGAATGGGTTTAGATATTTCCTTTCTCGTGAGCTTGTTGTAGCAACCATCGCAGACTCTGACCGCCTGGGGTATTCCGATATGTACGAGAGGTAGTGTTTTTGAGGAGCAGGTACCACAGAAGACGTTTCCGCAGTTTCGGCAGTGGTGTTTGCGGTTCATCATAGTGAAGGGGTTGCGGCATCCGAGGCAGACATCTGAGTCGGCCCATTCTGGCGGCTTTTCAAGGATCAGTTAGCTTTCGGAGTACAATTTATAGGGAGGAATAGTATAGAAAGGTGGACATACAGCAGAAGAGTCGACAAAAGCCTTAGAAATCTGGGAAGGCGGGGGAGGGAACTGATAGCCGTCGGCTTTGAGTAAGCGGTACGTCTCGCCGACATGAGATAATGAAGGCTGGCCTTCGAAAGCGATCGCCCAGCCTTGGATAAGTTCGAGGATTTTAAATTTAACGTCGAGGTTAAGGGGTTGAGCGGGAGCATTCATCAGCGAGACGAGGTTGTCGATGAACTCCCTGGAGGCGATTTCCTGCAGGAAGTGGGATCCTCCGTTCTTCACGCAGGCATCCGTCAACTAACCACCGATACCGTATCTAATTAGTATCCTTCCGAGTGTGTTATTCATAAAATAGGATGTAAAGTACCTGCAGAGTAGCGAGCTGGATGTTGGGATTCTTGTTGCCTATCCTCCGTTTTAGAGAGCGCATGGCTTCCTTGGGGGCAACCTGCTTGCTCCTAATGAGGTCGCATATTTCAAGGTTGGCAGCCATATCCTCCCTGGCACATCTGTTAGCTATACTACATTATAGACCTTTGTTAAGAAGGTAAGGGAGCATACAGGGCGGAGGAGGTGGCCTTCTCGATCTGGTCATCGAAGGCCGTTGTGCCGGACCCAAACCACCCCGCCATGATGATTATTTGTCGGTCACTCTCCTAAACTTTGAACTAGCTAGTGGAGCAGGTAGCGAGAAATCAAAGGCTATCGTATCGTAAATTCCAGGCTTCAGGTATACGGAGCGGGTATCGAGAGTGTTGGTGAGATTAGTGGTGGTAGTGGTGAGAGTGGTGGTGATGTTGTTTGGAGATGGTGGTGATGGAAGAGCGAAGTTGAGATGTGGAAGAGCAATATGACGTTGGCGAGGAAGTAGGATTTGGCCCAGGGCACTCAGCCTGATGTTATACTGATGACAAAGCAATACAACCTAAATGAACCTATTACTTTATAAGTAATCTTATATTATGAGACTCCTCTTCCTTCTTCCATATCATACTTGATTATTTTGTGATATTCCGTATTCTATCGTATTGCAAGAGACGCCGCGTACGCAGTTGGACAGTGCATAATAGAAAGAGGGAGTTTGAGGCCAAGAACGAGAAGCTGCGCAAGCTCGCCTAGCCAAATATCTCTTGGCATTTTGCCATTTTAATTTCAACATCACCAGACACTGTCATGTCCACAGTATATGGTAGTTAAATAAATAGGTACAGACAAGAGATATCACAGAAGTACCAGCAAGACACCGATACAGCTGTAGTTAAGTGTCCGTCTGTCAATAAGCGCTGTGTTGGAGTTGCAAGTTGTGTTGTTCCGACGTCGTTACTCCAGGTAACGAATCTGGTGGTTACAGGGTCGGACTTGGCTGGTCCCATGTGCTCCGCCGCCTAGTTACGTTACATAGACTTTCGATCTTTCTGATATCTCGAACTTCAACTTCGAACTGAACATACATCTCATATATATAACTCTTCACTCCGGTTGACTCTGACCCAACTCTTCTGCATCCGATATACCTATATACTATACATCTTACATACAGCTAGCATTCTACAGTAGATCTCCCGCCGGTAGCATCCATAGACCCAAGTTCCAAGTTCATCGGCTGTGTCATTGTCAGCATCGATTTCGATATCGCTAGCGTCATCAAATAACCTCAAACATCACGAACTCCATTCGAAAATTGGATCCCTAAACTCCATTGATAGTTATCTAGCACTCTCTCCTTGCGACACAGATCGATGCAATACCAATCCTCCGTTCAAAGAACATATCTAGGAGTGTAATCCATCGTATTCTTCTCACGCCCGGGGCCGGGTGGTGCAGTGATGCCTACCGCAGTACCGTCGCCCCTCCCCTCCTTCTCTTCGACCATTATCGCCGGTGCCACTACCACCACTATCACCTCTTCCAGTCCTCCGGGCTCTTCTAGGAGCTTTACGGCATCAGCGGACACCAGTATGACCTCCATCAGCTCCGGGGGTGCGGGTGGTAGTGGCAGTAATGGTGGTGGTGCCAGCGGAAAGCGGGTCCTGAAGCACCTCGACGAGCTGAAATTGAAAATAGCTGCTGAGAAGCCGAAACCTTCTCTATCGGTATGGCCCTCACACCCTCTTGGTCTCATATTTGTCTTTGGCACTGTAAAAGAATGGTGGTTAACGTTTGAATATAGATTGGAGCGCTGTTGATGCTAGCCCAGCGTCGGTTTAAAGCCGCTCTCATGAACATTGAATTCAAACGGCTGGACCTTGCATATGTGGACTTCAATGTCTCCATGGATATTCTCATTAACGTCATCCCCCAACATCGCGAGTACCCCACTTGGATCAATCGCAACTTGAACAACACCGTCACCGAGTTCAAGGCCCTCAAACAGGTAGTCCTATTGATTCCAATGTTAATGAACGCATGAACCTAGATTACTACGAGTGGATGGGATAGACTGACAGAAGAGTGTTGGTGGTTATTTCTAGGATATGAAGAAACACTTCGACCGCATGGATAGCATAAAACACATCATCTCTGAAGACAACATCAAAAACAATACACAACCTCCTGCCGAGAGTATCATACCCTCTTCTCCGCCTCTTCCTATCGCAACCACTACAAAGGATCCTTCACCGGCACCTATCGAAGACGCAGCAGGAACAGCAGCTGTAGGAGCAGCTATGGCTCCCAACGGGCATCCCGCCGCTATATCGATAAAACATCCCCCACCTCGTCCTGCCAAACCGAAAGATCTCCAAAACTATCACCATGGTATTTTCTTCCCCGATCTTTCTTTCTGTGGCTTCATCTTCTAGAAATGCCCTCTTGATGCTTACCATTCGATCAACCTATTGATTATAGACACGAGAAAGTCGACGGACAGGCCACCGTCCCGAGGACTCCCTACACTCGCCACCACAACGTCAGCTCCAAGGTCATCTCATGATCTTCTCAGGGAACGTTTTGAGAAGCTCAGGGATTCAGCAAATGGACCTCCTTCCAGCCACTCTCGAATATCAATCACAGATCCAGCAGGCATGCGTCGACGCCTCTCTAGCATACCTAGCGTATCAACCGACGAATCTTCACTCCCTCGACCACCTTCGCCGACTTATTCCCCGGTACGGCAGTATCCGGATAGTTCGTCATATTTCCCTGTCCCCGGAGACTCTCAAGCCAGGCCTCTTGTTCGAGCTGCTTCCAATACTTCTCTCGACGGCTATGCTCGTCCTAGCAGTGCAACCTCTGCGCCGATACCGCTTCCCTCTGCCACACCCGCACAAATGCCTCCTAATAATACTGGCGACACTACAATATCCGCTGAGAGGTTGTCCGAATGGCTAGGGCTTATATCGCAGATCTCAATCCTAGTCATCGATGTACGAGAACGAACTGAGTTTGACCAAGGCCATATCTTCGCCCGGGATATTATATGTATTGAACCTACGGCTCTGCGGGACAAGTAAGTTCTCGAGGAATAACCAACTCTCTGGTGACTATGTATATACGATTGCTAACACCACACCCGATAGTATGTCTGCAGATCAACTAGAGGATGCTTTATCAATATCTCCGGACAAGGAACAAGCCATGTTCAAAAGAAGGGACCAGTACGACTTTGTGGTATACCATGACCAGTCTTCCTCTGCTCTTACCACGTACCAACGAGGCGCCGACAAGCAACTCCAACAGCGAGCTTTGAAAGTGCTCGTTCAGGCGATTTATGAGCTAGCTTACGATAAACGGTTAAAGAACCCACCAAAACTGCTCGTCGGTGGTATTCATGCCTGGTCAGAGTTCAACGGCCAGACTTCACTTGTGCAGACAACCCAGTCGACCCACAAGTCGAGTCTAGCCCGAGCAGGCGCAAAGACCTCGACGACATCCCAGTCTTCTATTGCAGCTAGAAGAAAGGAGAAGACTAGAATGACTTTGCTCGGTCAGGTATTGCCGGACGAGAAGAGATCGGAGTTGAATAATGCCCAGCCTATCAATCAGGAGGAGGCGGCTGAATGGATTGCACGGTTAAAGAGAGAGAAGTATGTCTGCTCATCCCTAAGGTCTAAAGAAAGGGTCTTAACAAATTGAAGTAGCACAACCATCAGTGTCAAGCGGCCGGCGGAACTAGATACTACCGACCCCAGATCGCATAATCGAGCCGCATCACTCGTTAGTATGGACTTTGAGCGGTCTCCTGATATCGAGGAATTTGTAAGTGTCACCGGTGCTCTTTTCGCCACGTCTCGACGCTTCAAAGATAGTTGAGTATAAAACGGAATACAGTGCTGACAGTCCACAGTTCCAACGATTCCCTGCGCTAGGCCAAAATCATATGGACCTGCCTCTAGTCCCTGCTAAAGTTCCGATGTCACCACCTATCGAAGGCGCTAGCCAACAAGCCACAGCATACCCGGCGCTTCCTTCTCTGGGAAGTGTTAACAGGCCTAGTACCTCCCCAGCCCCTAGTATACATGAAGAGCATAATGCCATGCCACCTCCTACACGTGCACCACCCCCACCCCCAATTCCCTTGAAAGAAAGCCTTGAAACAACTTTGGCTCGAAGAAATACCATCATCGATCACGTCTTCCATGGTTTTACAGATGTACAGAACCCTTCTTTCCACCCTGTCACCCCATCCTCTCCGTCCCGACCACCTCCAGCCGTCCCTAAAAAGAGCTATAGCGGTGTATCGGAGCACCACCAACCCCAGGCTCCTGCTCTTGACTCTATAAGTGTCCCATTCATCACTCCAGCCGGACCAACTGGCTTTGGTACGACGGGTCTTAAGAATCTGGGAAACACATGTTATATGAACTCGATAATCCAGTGCATGTCCGGTACCGTTCCGTTAGCTAGATACTTCCTGAGCGGCTTCTATAAAGGCCATCTCAATCGCGAAAATCGTCTCGGCTCCCGCGGAATCTTTGCCGAAGCGTTTGCCAACCTCAACCGCAACCTTTGGGAGGAAACGTACGCCTTCGTATCTCCCGTTACTATCAAGGATATCTCAGGACGTCTAAATTCCCAGTTCCGTGGCAAAGATCAACAGGACGCGCAAGAGTATCTCGAGTTCTTCCTAGATTATCTTCATGAGGATTTAAACGCCAACGCGGGGAAACCAAGACTTCGAGAACTCACAGACGACGAAGAAAAGAGACGTGAAGAGCTACCGGTCCAAATCGCTTCGCATTATGAATGGGAACGATATGTCCACACCAACCTCAGTATGATTGTGAAATGGTTCCAAGGACAATTTCGTAGCCGGTTAAAGTGCTTGAAGTGTGGACATACCAGTACGACTTATTCTCCGTTTATGTACCTTTCGCTTCCGATTCCTGCGAAAGCAGGGCCAAACGGGTGTACGCTGAAGGATTGCATGGACGAGTTTACGAAGGAGGAGATTTTAGACGGCGATGACGCGTGGCACTGTCCCGTTTGCAAGAAGCCACGGAAGGCTAGTAAGCAGCTTAGCATCTCCAGAATGCCGGTGGTACTTATTATTCACCTGAAAAGGTTCAGCAACCACGGGATGTGGAGGGATAAAGTTAATACGCTCGTCAATTTTGGGAAATCCGTGGATCTAACGAAGTATGTGCCGCCGCCGCTGGATCCTAAGGATATACCGGGCGGTAAAGGGCTGCCAATGGGTTCGGAGGTTACTCCCCCGTTCTATTATAGTCTTTACGCGATTACAAACCACTACGGAAGCTTGACGAGTGGGCATTATACTGCTTTTGTGAGAGTTGGAGGGGGTACGGGAGGTCGGGAAGGGGGCGTTTGGCACAAATTCGATGATACGAAAGCGACGAAAATGGAAGCAGATGATGTTGTGGTAAGTATATTTGATCTCAGTCCTTCGTGTCGCTTTTCTGTGGACCATAAGACTAATTGCATCGTTTTTGTAGAATCGCAATGCGTACATATTGTTCTGGGTTAGGAATGGAATCATGTAACGATTGTGATAGCTTTTTTCTTTTTGAAAATTGTGGGAGGGAGTTTGAAATGTCCAAGGTTGGTATCTAGCTTTCAGCACTTCATCTCGCTTTCTTTGTGAGAATTGGAATGATTATTGGATTTGATTCACCTCTCTCCTTCATTGGCCCTTTTCATGATAATGGGGTGACGATAGACGCAATGCATGATTGCATTATATAGCTTTGCTATCGGTTTGCTTCGTTTTGATGGCCGGACTTAAACATGTCATAACTCTTTGGCTGTCTATAACTCTGTGTGCTCTATCATTCACATATTTTAGTTGATGTCACTTCAGCGATGATGGATTAGCATTTATTACATTTGATGGTTTTTTGTTGAAAGTTCCTCCATTTATAACATTGCACAGACATCATTTCTAGATTATATACTTTTATAATATATTAAGAGCATATACTGTTTAGTCACTTATCATCCTTTTAATCGGATGCAACTTTTGTAACTTCAGCGGTTCACCCTCACGATACTCGGTCCAAAGTTGTGGTATATTCTTCGACAACGCATTCTCCTGCGTATTCGAAATTAGGTATTAAGCTGAATCTCCAGGGTCGAGATATTGATGGCCACGAGAGGCATTTGCACAGAAAGAATGCATATTATGGAGCTGCAGGCTAGAGATTATCATGGACTAAATTTGCAGGCAGGTACCGGTATACGTATCTATTGATAATATTCTTCATCCAATCAGAATGTCCTGGTTTCCGATCATATTTCCGCAGGAAACCGTCACCAACGAAAAGAACAAACTGTCAAAAGCAGAGCGCGGGGTATTCAAAAGTTCAAAAGACCTATATCTAAAATTCGATTATAGTCTAGCAGATTTAAATGTGAAGCTACACCTCCACCGGTGTAACATACCCCAATCCGAGGAGCATGTGGAGTCTTCTGCATCTTTGCTACCCCTGCTCAGTATATGGCGTGCAGGCGGTAAACCGGACTAATTCCTAGGATGGCGGGTACAAGGGTAACCCAATCCGACCCAGACCGCGCCAATTCCTCGAAGTTGCATGTTCTCGACTAAACTATAAAAGGGAATTCTCTGGGTATTCCGTGATGAGGTGGAGGTTAGTCTTCAGCTTCTATCTGCCCCACTTCTTTCTTTCCCTTCCTTGTTATGTCTTTGTATTCCGATTCCGACTTTTTCCTTGATTGCTATTTACTAGCTTATATATATTCGTACTAGATGATCTTTTACTTTTTATAAATCAGCGCGGTTTACTTTGTTAAGACACTGTGGGGTTTCGGATGGACGAGCTACTTGCGTTAGGCTTCGATATGTTGTACTTTTGCTTGACGGTAGAAATGCAGGGTTGTTGCATTCCGACTGGTAATGGACGATAGCAATTTTCTTGCTTTCCAAATAATCAATTGCTGATAATGGTGGAACTTGAACAGAAGCGGGGGTACAGGAATTGATAACGCTTATAAAAGGAGGGGTCCGCATCTGATATCTGATATATATCCCGCTTCTTTCTTCAGTTCTGTTTTTTGGGAGTATACTCAAAGGCCGTTTGGAGATATACTCTATAGTGCCAATTTATACAAATATATTGACGGTTATCTATAGTAAAGCTTCTGTTGCTCGGAATTGCGCTACAAGATGGAAGATCATCTCTCACACTACGCAGCAGTTTCGTCTGCCGACGGTAGTTTTGTGGTATGTATATTCATGCTTCATGAATATATTTCTCCTAGAAGTATTCCGATCTGACCCACAACCTTTGTGTATACAGAAACTATACCTCCAACAGCACACCGGCGAAATCCTCGAAGGAACCTGGCACAGGCATGCCCAACAATGGGCGTTCAAACAAATACTGGACGCCGGGGTAGCAGCGCTTCCCACCCCACTCGCTGCTACAATGTACCCGGACGATCATATCCGGTTATTCTTCGTTGACGATGAGATGGTCATCCAAGAGTTTGACATCGTGAAGGGAGAGGTCTCTATCGGTAGCTTTTGCACTGTGAATGCTAAGCTTCCTGAAGTTGCTGGGTTGTCCGTTGTGCCGAATCATTCTGGAAAGGAGGAGTTTAGGTTAGTATTGACTTCTCTGCAATATTCTAAATCTTTTATATCGATTGGTATAGTGGAGTCATAGGTTGCTGATATCAGTGTACATGTGGGATAGACTCTACCACGCCGGCCCCGACGGTTATCTTCAAAGCTACGGCTTCAGCGGCGGATCATGGCAACGTCCAGGAGGAATTGCCTCACAAATCAGCCTACAATCCCCCATCTCCAGTATAAATAGTAACCCCTCAAACTGGGACGCCCCCTGCATCAAGACCTTCTACCGAACCCGCTCTAGCGAGCTCAAATTCCTAGAGTGGAATGGTGCAGCTGATGGTTGGCGCGCTGACACTACCCCGTTCAGCAACTTATTAGACGGCGCTCGGTTCGCAGCAGCATATACCGAGGCCAGAGGCTCTGGTAGCAATAGCATTTCCACACCTGCTAAAGTAATGTTGTTTGTGGTTGAAGACGGACAACTGCAGGTTTGTGGCAAGAACGGAGCTGCTCCCTGGAGTCCTCCGTTGGCGGTTAGTATTGAGCGTGATAGCACTAATATTGCTGCTGTCAGTGCCAGGGAAGGAGATGGTGCCAATGACATTCATGTGTTCACTTCAGAGGAGGATGGACTGTTCGTTCATCGTATGTTAAAAAATGGGGAATGGGAAGACTCGGTTATCAATCCTGCTGAGTTACTAGCTAATCCCGTCCCTATACCAATCTTGATACCAGAAATGCGACTTGGTGCTGGTGGTCGTGGTGATTTCAGAATCGGGGCTGGCCATACTACCGAGCCTAAGACAGAACCCGCACATGCAGACGAAATTGGCAGTATTGCGTTCGTGGAGTCATTACGAGATGTTGGTTTGACATTAGGGTCTTTGGGAGATGGGAGTGATAAGCAATTTAGCCATATTCAGATCCCGCATGATGAGGATCATGAGCATATCGTCTTGCCAAAGCTTACGCAGGCGACGTATGAAGACTCGAGGAATCGGTTGACGTTTTTCTATCGTGCTGCTATTGATCAGTAAGTATCCAATTCTTGCTTTCTTCGAAGTGGCTTTCATAATGTTTCGGTATTCTTATTAACATACGGATCAAATAGAACTTCGGCTGTCCACAAAGCAGCATTGATTGATTCAGACCTTCCAGGGTTCCTCTCGCTCGCAATAATGAAGCTGCGATATAAATGGTCCAATCCACGTCAGGACTTCTACCCGCCACACTTAGACCAAGGCGTCTTCGGAAACATCCTCGACATTTTCAAATTCGGTGGCATATTCAACAAGGACTACTTACTCCCTATTGTGGAGCTATTCGCCAAATCCGTGCCATGGTCTTTCTCCGAAGGCCTTACTGGCTCGGGAGCTCCATGGCTCTTCGACCGCTCCAAGCCTGTTACCATGGCCGGTCTTCAGTCAGCTACAAAGCAGCTACACAACCAAGGGAAAGGAATCTATACCAAAGACACTATCGGTGATGATCCACATTGGTTTACTGATGAGAAGTTCGCGCAACAACATTTCAGCGGAACTAATCCAACTACCATTCGTGCTGCATCGAACAATTGGGTCGCCAGTTTCGTTAGAACTGCGAAGGCACAAGGTCTTAACAGCTTCGAGAAACAAGTCATGGCTGCGAGAAAGAACCTGTTCGTGCAGGATTATAGTTACTTCAGAGCTTCTATAGGTCAAAAGGGTGCATATGATTTATCATATACTAGTACTCTCCAAGACCGGTTTACCGATCTCCACGGTCTTTTCTTCCATGAGAGACATGCATGTGCTTCTGTCGTTCTTTTCGAGTTACATGAAGATGGACATCTACACCCTCTCGCAATCGTCTTGGATTACAAAGAAGACGACATCAAACTCCAAGGTCACAGGTACGAAAAGACCACAAGCGCCGCGATGCAAAACTCCGTCGTCATCTTTAACAAGAAAACATCACCGTCCGTCCGTCACGACGAAGAACACGATTGGCCATGGCGATACGCAAAGATGTGTGCTCAAGTCAGCGATTGGCATCGTCATGAAATCGCTATTCACTTGGTTAACACCCATTTGGTCGAAGAAGCTGCTATCGTCGCAATGAAGAGAAATGTTGAAGAGAAGCATGTGGTTTACAGATTACTCAAACCTCATTGGGTCAAAACACTTCCGTTGAACCATGCTGCCAGATTGATCTTGATGCCGGCCATTATCAAACCCATTGCTGGGCTTAGGCCTAGCGATGTGAATAAGTTCACTATGGATGCTTACAAGAACTTCTTTTGGGAAGACTTATATATTCCCAATGACCTCAAGCTCCGTGGTTTCCCAAACAAAGAAGCTGACCTCAATAACAACAAGTACCGAAACTACTCTTACGCCAGAAACATGGTGGTGATGTGGGATATCATCCATACCTTCGTCGGAAAGGTCTTAAACGACCATTATAAAAACGACGATGCGGTTCGCAATGATACTGAAATCCAAGCCTGGGTTCAAGAAATGCAAAGCGACCACGGTGCCCAGCAAAAACACTTCCCAAATATCCAATCCCGAGAATCACTTATCAACGTGGTAACAATGTGTATTCACATTGCATCACCACAGCATACCGCCGTCAACTACATGCAAGAATACTACCAAACCTTCGTTCCCAATAAACCCCCATCGTTCTTCAAACCCATTCCAAAAACTCCCGCAGATTTGAAAAAGGTCAATGAAGACTTCGTTATTTCTTCTCTCCCATTCGTTCCTCCGAGTTTTAATCTTCTTACTCCATTGAAGAACACAGTCGGAGTTGGGAATGTTTGGTTACTTGCTGCCCATTTACCACATTTGTTGAGCGAGGAGGTTCATGCTCCGTTGGATATGAGTTCTTACTCTGATCAAGCGGTGGCGATTGAGAAGAGGGCGGGAACTCCGGCTTCGATTAAGGCGGCTGAAGAGTTTAGAGGTAAGATTAAGGGGCTGGCGAAGGTGTTTGATGCGCACTCTGGCAAGATGACGATTAAGGTTACGCCCAAGGGGTATAGCGTTATGAACCCCGAGAAGATGGCTGTGTCGATTTTGATTTAAATGATATATTACGCGGGTTAAATTTTGGTATAGTTTACTTTCGATCTGGGCTTCTGAGAATAGAAGAATGTACAGCCGAGTTTCTTGTCAGACTCTGCATTTTGTGGCTAGTAGATATACGAACTCATCTCAATCACTCACTTTCTTCCAGTAAATATGTTATTCAATCTGTGAAAGTAATTATACTATATATTTAGGTAAAAGAGATTAATATAGTATTATGATCGAAGAGGGTATGTATTTACAAAAGTAAAGTAGTATTGTAATTCGCAAAATTCAAGGCAATATAGAAGAAAATAAACAACAGGGTGAAAGGAGAATTCAACGGGCATCATGATACAGCGGACTGCTTCTCCAAATACTCCTTCTTTTCATCCTCCGGAACAGCCTCCTCAATCGCCTGTCGCAACCTCCCAGCTATAGTAAAATGCGTATCATCGAATTCAGTCAGTATCGCATTCGGCAACCGTTCCGCCATCCACCTGATCATCTCAATAGGCGCATTAATATCTTTCTTCCCGTGATATATCTTAACGGGGAACCGCACATCCTCAAACTCAAACCCCCAATTCAACTCCGTCAATAATTTAATCTCATGAATAGGCCCCGCGGAGCCTTGTCGCCAAGGTTCCGTCCATAAAAGTCCTAGAAACCTCTCCCGTCTTTGTGCAGTCGTAAGTTCTTCTTCGCGGAGATATCCCAATTCATCTTCTGGCAATGGTGTTTCTCTTTCTAATTTCTTTTTTCGTTCGGCTTCCAGGAATTTATCGATCCTCTTGGTGACCCATTGTGTCCCAATAAGCCAGTTCGTGATCCCTTCTAGTCTATTTACTAGTACCGTAAATATCCCCGGAGAAACTCTGGCAAGCCATTCCGACCATCGCGCCCACCATTGCATATACTGTCTCCCAGCTGCCCAAGGAGGTCCACCAGCGAATACACAAACACCAGCCATGACTTCTTTCGGTAAAAATCTCGCACAAGCAACAGCATAAGGACCGCCACCACTAGCCCCCACGATAGAAAACCGTTCAATACCCTTCCCCTTAGCGAATGCTAAGACATCGGATGGGTAATCTACTATCTTCCTTCCAGGTTGAAATGTCGAAATCCCAAAACCGGGACGTTCGAGTGAGTAGAGTTTTATTTTGAGATTGTGGGCTAGACGGTCTACCGGGTAGGCTTCTATTCTTGAAGAAGGGAAACCGTGGAAAAGGAACAGTGGGAATCCATTTGGATGACCGTATTCAGCGAAACCAAGGGTTCTACCATCGGGTAAATTGAACCTTTGAGATTCTGAGGGATGGTAGGTTGGGTGTGCCGTTGGAGTTGTGGTCGTAGAGAGGGCGCGGGAGATCGGTCGGAGGCGCGTGGCAGCCATGATTCCCCCCCCAAAAAATAGTTTGTGATTGGAGTATCAATTATACAATAGAAGGTACTCTGATAGATTGAGGCTCTATGATACAAAATCAAGAGCCTCTTGGTACATATTCCTTTGGCGGGTTTATATATCTTGAATTCCCCGCAGGCCGCGGTGTCCGTCCACATGAGACCCAGTTCCGACGGGAAAGCGGGATTCTAGTTTGGGTGGATGGTTACACGAAGCGAGGCCTAATTCGGACGACATGCAACGGTTGAAGGGATTGGTGTGACTCCTTTGGTCGTGGCCGTGATAGTTAGGTTGTAGTTCCGGTTATATTACGTGGAATGACGGCTGTGTAAGGTCGTATTATCTTATACTAGAGTGTTAAAGGAAGTTCAATATTGACAGTGGTTTAGGTAGTCAATTGGCATGATGCATTTATGTTTCTTCGATTTAGACTTCCCAGCCGGAATATTTTCGTATCGTATTCCGATACTGTAACAATTTTACCACGATGTATTGTGTTGACGGGGACTGGTCGACCATATGCATGAAATGATTTCTATCTTCTAGAATTCTCTTTATTATGATTTCCTATACTTATTTCTAGAGTATGTTTCCCAGACGAAGAATAAGAAGTTGCAACTCCAAGGTTCTAGAATAAACCATATGTGCGTAGTATAGTATGGTGCTGTCCGCAGACCCCGCAGATGAAAGCCTTAATTTAAGAAGAGGACTCTCACTTCGGCAAAACACTAAGCCCTCCTTATTCTTAAATTCACAGATCCATCCTCTCTTTAAAATTTATCAGACCTTCTTGATATTTCGTTCCTTATTGTGGAGCATCATGATATCCACTTAGATATATGTATACACATCGATCTTTTATCGATGTTTCGTCGTTCTTACCCCCTTGATAAATATAATATTCCAGCCGCTCTCCCGACTTAGCTGAAGATACTACGGAAAAGAAAAGCGGCGCCTCATCTAACAAAGTGAATACTTCTGATGGTTACAGTTCCAGCCATTCTCCCCTTTCTTTTTCAGAATAGTCTTCCAGCGAATTCACGAAGATGATATGCTATCAGTGATTCCTCAAGTGAGGATTCCTCCAGCGAGGATGGCAGCAAGTATGACGGTTCTGAGGACAGTCCCACAGAAGAAGATACTGCACATCTTTCTAACCGTTGTGACACTATAGCGCTAATGAGAGTAATAAAAAATACCAACAATGAAACTAAGTGATCTGAGAGTGCTTCAGTAGCTGATGAAGATGCCAGCGCCAGGACTAAGACTACTCTTCTTATCAACTCTTATATATCACTATCCAAGTACTTTCTGATTAGCTAACAGACCTAAGTCTTGTGCTCCGTACTAGCTCTCGGTACTCATAAAGTACGGCTACTGCTATCAAACTCTCCGTAAAATATATAGGTCTTACAGCGATATAAATAACTCCTGCGACTATCCATCAAGTCACGAGCGTCAAATGACTATCATAACAAAGAGGTCATACATGCGTTATTGATGTTGCAATAGACGTCCTTGCTGCCCTCGCAAGCTTCGACATCCCCTTACGAGCTTTTTATCATGGAATCATATATATGCATACTAGCAAGCACCAAGGTTTTGGGCCCAAAAAGAAGAAAAATGAAACATTGGTTTTTGAATATATATACGGATTATTTGATGTGCACGTCCTTATTATGAATATTATTGACCCGTATTAATATATTATTTCAGTCCCCTCGCCAGATCTTCTTACGTACTTTCGATGAGCTTCCAGTAGTGATGTAGCTTGGGCATTCTGAGGGCTTATGTCGCCTTTATCGAAAAGACATCAGAATCTCTCCCACCCTCTGGCCATATATAGCGCTCAAGTGATCTTTCTTATGAAGTATACATATAAGCATAAGCCTGCAAGATCTCAAGCGATGTCCTCTCAAAGCTCCCGTAAACGGCCAGAATGATCGTATATTGAGATGCAAAAGTACAATATGCATGATATACGCGGGATCGATGATGGATGGATCCAAGTCTGCCTATCATGAAGGCTCTATATACCTTCCCAAAAATTGGGTGTCTTAATTAAACTGTCTCCATTTGCACATACTTTATCGTGGAAATGCAGAGATAAGATGATAAGTGAAATAAGGGCGGTAGCTTCTTTAGCGTTAAATCCTTTGCATATGATATTTCTGGAATGAGATTCATAATTTATTGCGCCCAAATATACGTTCTCGGCAATGCATGACGGGAACCCCTCTGTCTCTGTAAATCGTCGCAAATATGAGCAGGGATAGTGGTATTGCAGTTGATCCTCTTACAAAAGAATAGAGCTACTAGATACATTACATGATATCAGACCATTACCATATCTACTAGAATCAGTGAATATGTAAGTTTGATCCGTCATTATCTTTCTAAATTCTATGGTACCTTTCCGGATCATTAACCAATATTATAACCGATTTATAGATTTCAAAACTAGAGCAGACAATCAATGTCCGTTTTTCTCAGGGCCTAGGGAGCTAGTTGGTGACTAGATGTCATTGCAGCTTATATTATGTTATCGTCTTATCCTTATGCTTTAGAATTATTAGATTACTCACAATAGACGGCTATATTATGGGTCCAGTTAGAGCATCGACTGTGAGAATGGAGCATGATCACAAGTTTTCAGTGTCGATACTCATAGAGTCGGCCCAGATACTGATGCCGCTGATTATGATATTCAAGATTTAATAATGCGGTGGTGACATTTAGTATGTCAAGGTAATAAAATGTCGATAGCCTTGTATGTGGTGAAATTACTCTAGAAATATTATCTTTAGTTTACCTTAAAACCTTTAGATCAAATAAATTCGATTTAGCTTCTAGGTTTATTGGCCATGGATATATGGTAGCGTTTAGTGTTATGATCCCAATCGCTCTATTCTAGCTTTAAATTTTGAGAACGAAACCAAAAGATCTATAGAATATACCTGTTAGAGTATAATTACATAATTAAATGCCTCCTTTAAATCTTAGTTACAACCGGTATTTTCCTAGAACACCAACATACGATATGATTTTGAAGTTTGAAGCCTATAAAGGACCTTTGTCAGTTGTTTGTCTTTTTCAGTATTTATAAATTTAGTTCCTGCACGTAGCTGAAGGGGAACCTATGATTCTGTTTTCACTGACCATTTAGGTATCGGATTATCCTACTTCATTTGGTTCTTCCGGAAACGTTTTTTCCCCTCTTTCTTTGGCTATTGCTTTTCCCCCTTTTATTTCTTCTTCTTCGACTTCCGTTTTGCTAGTGCCATACCACCACCAACACCTCTTCTTCGGCATTTTGGGCCTCGATAGTATATCAGTAAGGCTGCTTGGGGCTTTTCTCAGGGGGGTCAAGGGTATTAGCAACGGTGTCGCAATATCTAACTGGTCGTTACCATAGTTTTATGCATGCATGGCCAGGCGGGAAAGAATTTAAATTACAACATACTGTAAATGATTTCAGTCGCGACACAATTGACAAGGAAGGTAACACCGAGTAGGAACTATAAAGTTTTAAATAGTATGTTAGTGCTCTCTCATTCAAAACCTTAGAAAATTGCGGATGAAATGTTACCCTTAAGTTGCCTACGGACACTCTGAGAGATCTTTAGCGAAGTTGCAGTTGGTAAGCTCAGCTATGGTAAAAATAGACGACTGTTATCAATTATAGGATTGTCGACTCGAGTATAACTCTGCGCAAAGGCCCGGCTTATTAACTGCTGGAAGGTATCTTATGATCTTCAAAAATCGTATATGCTGAATAGCTAGTGTACCCAAGAGGTAAAGTTGGAAAACGGAAATATTAAATGAAGGCGAAAGCCCGGGGATTTATTAAATACCTATACTGTATTTTATAAATTATTATATATACAATGCTCCTCAGCACATCTTGTCTGACTTTCAGGAAATCTATTATATTGCAACTTTAACTTGGTCAAAATAAACGAATCCTTCTTTACGTAGGGAAACTTAGGAAACCCGAGACATTATATGTCGATCCACTTCTCTGTTACAACCACCGTCCGTGCAATATAATATCTGCGACTGGAACTGAGGTACTACAAAATTCAAATCAATGAGCTTGGACGATAGCTATAGTAGTAAGTGTATATATATCTATGAGGAGTTTTAGTTTAATTTAAACACTCTCCTGAGTTCGGACTTTGCCAGTGATCTATGAAGTTCACTCGAAGCTAGCTGGATAATATATATATATCCATAATGATCCTAGGTGCTTAGCTTATCTAGTCAGAAATCGGTCTGCCGCTGGTCATGAATCGGCGAATAATATGTAAATCGATCATATGACCAGATCATGGTTAAATGCCAGTCTGATTAATTGCTAATTGTAAGGGCTTGGGTGAGTATCCCGGCAGATCTACCTATAAACTTAACTACAATTCGGGAAATAATATATATAAGAAAGGTATAGCTAAGTAACTACATCTTCGGATCTCATCACCGGCGTTAAGTGCAGCTTCAAACTATCTACATCCTTCAAGCCTAGTTACGTCTTAAGCTAAGACGCCTTCAAAACCTCGTTGATATACATCAGCTTACTACCGCTACTCTACTTACAAATCTAGACCTAAATAAATGGTCCTGAGAGGCCGAGATCAAGAGAACCATGTCACTCAGAGAGGTCACGAATAAGTTCGGTTGTAAGCGTGGGCCCGACCGCGCTGATGTGAATGATGGAGAACCTCGGTATCTCCGAATCATCGACGAAGATTACCTGGATCCAATTGACGAGAGTTCTACTGCGGGACCGTACGTTGCAGAATGGCTTTCCCTGACAAATTGGTGTTCCAGTCTGACGTGACGTTTGAATAGATTTACGGCTCATTTGGCTACTGGAACTGATTTCCAGTTTGGTATCCTCAGACAGCTTCCAATACCCTTGGTCGACCATTCCTTTTATCTAAGAACCCTCTATGGCGCAGTTGATATACCATGGCCTGCGAACATATCACTTTCATTTCCGACAGTCTCGGAAAACAAGACATCTTGCATCTTGCCAGCTCACGAGCTTTACTCTGGGGACGGATCACACGGAAATTCGCTGTCATTTCACCATAATCACCCCAGGGGGGGAACAACAGAGATGAAGTACTTCGGTCTTGCATCACTGATGTTTGTTCTATATGGTATTCCAGTGCATGTCCGTTGCCTTCTTGTGGAAGACATAGAAGCTTTCAACTTCCCGAGTAGCCTAAAGATGTGCCCAGTTCTGTTCGATGGAAGAATATTTGAGACAGGCAACATGCCGTTTAATGTCAACTACATTGACTCGACACTCTCCCTAAACCTGAATCTAAAATCCCCGAATCTGAAATATCCATTCATCAGCAAGGATTTTGAATTGTCGGTATATCTTCTCTCCAATCCTGTCTTCCCCGACTTTCAGCCCCCAGATGCAGCATCCAAAACAAGAGCCGGCCTGTCCTTCAACCTTGAACCTTCGTTTAACAAGAGCCTTTTCTTTGACGAGTCTGTGATGAAGGATCAAACCCAGAAAGTTCTGATGCTTGGGAGACTCGCATTGATGGAACTTCGACGGTTCAATGAACTGTGTGGTGTCATATTCGACCATTCAAAGATAGCAGTCAAGAGCAATCATCAACATTTCCGAATTCTCAACGGGGTTCTAAAACGAAAAAGACGTCTCAGAATTAAGAATATGCGCGCGTGGGATAATGTCTATGATCGACTTCTGCATTTCTCAGACAGTTCGTCTGTTCGATTTGTGAGTATTGATCTTGGGAATTTGGTAGACTACCGGGAATGGGCCTCACTTCTCGACCAGATGGGGGAAAGTATAGAAACTGAGGCAGGTCCACCCAGCCCTTCAGACCCGCCTAAGCCAGTACTACGTCGAATATATTCATCTGGAGATGAAGCAGCGGCTCGAACCACGTACGAAGCATTCTTGGCCGACGAACGCTTTTCTAGCAACTCAGAACGGAAGAGCTACGAAGTCAGGGAGGCAAGATTGCCTTGCCAACATTTTCTTGCTCCGGGTTTCACTTTGGCTTAATCGTCACGGCGTCGTATCTCCGCGAACAGTGATGCTTAAAGGAGTGATACGGTGCCTTTGGTGCTCAGAGTCAGATTGCAGGACTTCTCCTCTTAGAGTTTGGTTACGGGGTTGATTCTGTCGAGGGTGCATGACTAGATAATCTTGAACAGTTAGATGATATCAATTACTTTCAGGCAAGTGAGCTGTAAATACACTGTATTGAGGACTTCTGAAGAAAGCTAATACCCGGAGAGTATAGTGTACTTTCAAACAGCCCAGGAGAGCTTGTTGGGGGGGGGGGTAAAGGTTGGGTTAAGAGTTTGCAATTGCTCAGCACTATTGATGTATGGATTTAAGAGCCGCACACCTCTCCTGTTATAAAAGGTCCACCTCTCTCCCCTTCATTCAAACACCATCTACTTCTTCTTCTCTTCACCTTCCAGATCTCTATTCACCCCCCTTGTTCATCGCGGTTATCCATCACAAACACCTTCTTAACTTAATTGTTCACCGATCCGAGCTTCTCAGTTCGGACAACTTTCTAGTCCTTCATAGTCCTGTGTGCCTCGCTAGATTACACATATCCTAAGAATGTCTTCGCCGCGTGGTCTTTCCATCCAGGAGGATGAGCTTGACCGCATGGATTTAGCTGTTGTTTCAGTCCCGTAAGTACAACTCCTAACGAGCTTCAATGATCCATTCTCCCTTCCTTCTTTGTGTACTCATCTAGGAGGTACCTAAAAGGCCCTCAAGACTTTTGGCAAATCTAATATCTATCATTACTCTTAGCTTCACGGGATATCTCCCGACCGGTAATCCGATCAAATTCCGTTGCGTAAAGCAGCTCCCACTTCCCATGCTAGATATCGGCTTTTTCAAGAAAAATCTCTTGGGCAAGAAAAATATCTCATGGACAGCGAATCGGATTCTATCCTTCCCTGGATGGCGATCTGAGAATGGAACATGCATCTTCCCTATGGTAAAGGACAGGTCCTACCACAAGGACGATGGTGAAGCCTTCCTCTTCCCCGCCACAGTAGGGCAACCCATCAGGATCCATGCTTTCGGAATCGTCACTCTACCCATGGTTCTCTACGGTGTTGCACTTTCCATCCAATGTCTTCTGGTTGACAAGATGTACTTGATTCCTCTCCCTCGGAACGTTCACGACGTTCCATTGCTTATGGATAACCGTCTTTTCGATGGAAGGAAGCTTCCATTGAGACTTACCATCTTCAAGCCTGCTTTCCTCATGAAACCTGGAAAGCCCGAGATGTGTTCTTATCACCAGAATACTCCAGGGAAGGTAAACACTGCCATCTGCATCAGCGTTGCATCGGCATGCCTCGAATACGGAAAACACCTTGACGATGAGTCAGACGAAGAGCAAGACGCGGCGCGAGAAGAAGATGCAGACTTGCTTCTAGATGACCATCGTGAGCGTGTTAGATATAACCAATTTGGAGAACCGATCAGATCAAAGCTCTACGAAGAACTCATCGGCCAAAATCACTGTGGTGCAGGTATCTTCTTCGCACCCGGTTCTCAGTTTAACGTCTCCAGACGCCTTGAGGATGAAATTGACACGCCTGAACGTGCCGAAATACAAGCCGCCATTGAAGCTCTAAAGTCTCTCACTAACATGGGCAAATACACTGGCTATCACTACATTGAGGTAGTGATTATTACTAACTCCAAATTTGTCTGCCAAATAGCAGAGAACCCAAAAACTGTTATCGAGTGGGCGGTAGATGGATGGAAGACCGATGATGGCGAGGATATCCCCAACGCTGACCTCTGGAACGAATACATCAGGAATATAGACTACCAACATACCGTCACCTGGAAGTTCTGCGAAATGGATCGAACCGCCCCAGCAATGGTTTTGGCTCGAAAAGCTGCCATGGAGAATATCTTCCTAAACGAAGGTTCGGACCACGACCGCCGTCAAAGGGAGAGATCGCTCCCTAGTCAATTCGTCGAAGTTCAAGATGACCAAGCAGGTCCGCTGTATGATGTCTTTGTCGACAAAGAAGCCGAGGAGACTGTACAAAGGATTGGGACTGTTATCTTCGATGGAGGTGTTAGCAGCAGAGATCTTCCAAAGGGCTTCTACAGCAAGGTTGATTGCAGGCATTGCAGGGGCACTCATACTTGGTCTGACTCACGCTGTTTGGAATATGCGAGGGCTTCTACTTGACGTTCTTTAATATCTAGCTCTCCAAGGTCTCCAGGGTCTCCAGTGCTCTTGAGACACTTATCATAGTAAGCTGGAGATACTTTGCGGGTTTTATTAAGGAACGATCTTGGTCTTATATTCCTCCTGCCTATGCTACTAACGAGCTTCTCTCTCTTTTGTTTTTCTTTTTTTTTTTACGGACCCCTCTATTCCTTCTTCCTCTTGATTTCCAGAGGCTTCGACCCCGGAATTGTGTGGTCTTCATCACCTCCTCTACACCATTCTATGCGCCTTCACACCTTCACACCTCTATAACTCTACAACTCTACGCCTTCCTTCCCCTCCTCCTCCTCCCCCTCCTCCCCTCACTTTCCCAACCTTTTCACACTCTCCCCCCATATCAAGAATTCTAAAGTCCGACCCTCAATGAACAAAAGATATTTCAGCTCCATATCTAACGTTCAAACTCTCCAGCCTCAGTATTAGATACTATACCCTCCTCAACATTAGGATATGGTATTTAAATGGATTAGAGAGGACAGTTTCCCCCGAAATACATCCACATCAGTCATCTGACTTCTAAATGATATCGATACAGGATAAAATGGCAAGGCTGCTTAGACACCTCGACTTCCCATATTCCTGGTTTCGTCCTTTAAAGCTATTGGGAATAATATGTTTCCGCGATACTTCCCGGCCTAAGTCAAGAAAAACTACATCTCACATCCTGTACTTAAAAAATCCAATCAAAGAAAAAGTAATGCATTAACTAATGTGCATTTCTCATATCTAAACGTCCACATCTTAGCCTCATAGCGATAGACTAGTTACACATAAGAATAAGAATAATGACCAAAAAGAAAGAGAAAGAAAATAATAATAATGATAGTGTAACAATACTACTACTAAGTCAGTCAAAAACCATCAGTAGCGTCGTTCTATAAATCTTGCTGTTCTACCAACAAGTACTGTTATATTCTAGGCTGCTTATATTTATTTCCCTGGAGCCTGGAGCTCGCCGGTAGCATCAGCCTCCTGAGGCTTGATACCAACAACCTCGGCTGCGAGCTTCTTGTCCTGTCCGTCGTCCTTCATGAATGCTATATTGTATTCTGTTAGTTTTTAGTTCGTTCATTGATAGGGGAGAAAGAGTAACTTACGGAAAGCCAAGACCTCCTTAATACTGTAGTGATCTGTCAAGAACATAACCATACGATCGATACCCATACCCCATCCACCAGTAGGAGGTAGACCGTATTCCAAACTTGTACAGAAGTTCTCATCAATCAATTGAGCCTCATCGTCACCCTGTGCCTTCTGACTAGCTTGTTCTTCGAATCGCAACCTTTGATCGAATGGATCGTTCAACTCGGTATAAGCGTTCACG
Organism: Arthrobotrys conoides; assembly: GCA_036971725.1. Taxonomy (NCBI): domain Eukaryota; kingdom Fungi; phylum Ascomycota; class Orbiliomycetes; order Orbiliales; family Orbiliaceae; genus Arthrobotrys; species Arthrobotrys conoides. The sequence continues at coordinate 1,772,918 of JAVHJM010000006.1, forward strand.
ATCTCCTTCTTACAAACGAAAGCCTCGAACCGTTCGCAAAGACCTGGTATCGATCTGTGGTACTTGGCGAGCGGCGACATCATCTGTGGGTGTCCTGTGATGAAAGTGGGGTTTATGCAGGTTTCTTCGATGAATTCGCCGACGAGCTTGTCCAACATTCTGGCGTTGGTGAGAGGTGGGGTACATTCGATCTTGAGGTCCTTAAGTAATGCCTTGAGGAATTCGTTGGTTTCCATGGTATGTAGTTGATCACCAGGTGGGAACTTCTTGCCGGTGGCCTTCTCGAGTTCGGTCATCATATCGACTCTTCGCCATGGCTTCTCCCAGTTGACTTCATAGACCTCTCCAGATTGGGTGTGGAACTTGGTCTGGTGACCACCGGTGACGTACTTGACGAGGCCGGAAACAAGTTCTTCGGTCATATCCATGACATCGTTGACATCGGCGTATGCCATGTAGAACTCGCATGTTGTGAACTCGGGGTTGTGGGTTAGATCGATACCTTCGTTTCTGAATTGCCTGCCGATTTCGTATACTCTTTCTAGACCACCGACTACCAGCATCTTGAGGTATAACTCCGGAGCCACACGCATAAACAGGTTCATATCTAGTTCATTGTGATGGGTGATGAAGGGCTTTGCGGTGGCACCGCCGGCGATGGCGTTCATCATCGGTGTTTCGACTTCAACGAACTCACGCTCGTCGAAGTACTTGCGGATGTAGCTGACCATCTTAGAACGGGTGATGAATGTTTCACGGGTACGTGAATTCATGATCAAATCGAGGTATCGTTGACGGTAACGAGTTTCTTGGTCCTTGAGGCCGAAGTGTTCAGTTGGAAGCATGTGTAGAGACGGCGACAGGAGGGTGATCTCTCGCACGAAGATCGAAAGTTCACCGGCAGCACCCTCCTTAGCACCCTTGGGGTTTGTGTATCCTGGGAAACCGACGATACCGACAATATCACCACGGCGGAGGTATTCGTGTTGAGCGGCAAATTCGGCACCCTGGGCATTGGCGGCGGATGCGACAGCTTGGATTCTGTGACCATTGGAACGGATTTCGTAGAATCGAAGTTTATCGCCAAAGGAACGGTAAGCGTAGACACGACCTGCTACGGCGACTGAGACTTCTGGTCTTTCTTCACCGGGCTTGAGGTCGTTGTGCTTGGAGAGGAAGTCGGGGATTGTGTCCTTCACGTGGAATTTGTGGGGGTACGGATTTGGGTTCTTGGTCGTGCGAAGGTTGTTGATCGTGCGGGATCGGAGTTCGAAGTATTGCTATTTTTGGTCAAGTGAGTTAGAGGCGTATATTTATAAACGGATTGACATGGCATAGCATGGCATGGCATGGTATTGGAAATGTACATTTGGTGTTAACTCAGCTTCTTCGGCACTCTTGTCTACTAATCCAGCCTTCTTCTTAGACGGTTCGGCAGCACCACTAGCCTTCTTCTCTTGTTCCTATATAGACGATATCGTGAGTAACATATACCGCTGTAGCTAATCGCTACAAAATCAAATTTGAGAGATTGTGCAATTTAAATACCTTCTTACGCTTGGCTTCCTCCTTCTCTCTTTGCTTAAGTCTCTTCTTAAGCTCGGACTTGGAGACCATTTCGCCGGTAGCCTCGTCGAGGTGAAGGTTGGCGACACCTTCTGTTGGTGGGGCAGATGGCCCCGCAGAGGCTGCTGAATCTGCCATGGCTAGCTTCTTTTTTCCGTCAATTGACGTCAATTGGTTCTTCGGTAACTATGGATCTTTGAAGCAAGTTAGTGTTTTAGAGTAAACCAGAAACCAAGGAGGGTGGGGAAGAAGACCTACCTTTTATATGCGGGTAGGTAGGTATGAGTCAAAGGAATGGGATTGATGGGATGGTTAAAGATGGGACTGGTGGGATGGATGGATAAGGAATGGGATGGTTGGAGTTGGTAAAAAAATTTGGCGGGGCAGCTGGTAACTATGTGGTGGGGTTTCCGTATTTGGGGTCGAACCTTGTTGCAAATCGGGATGTGTTGTCGTCGGTGTTACTAACTTTGGCCCAATTGGATTTGAGTATCGATTCGATACAGAACTGGAAGGATATGATATTGATCTTGGAGGAATATTATTAAAGATAGAAGCTAGTGGTTTTATATTATATTCTAAGAATCTACAATCTTGACACTGTGGTGCTAGTACTCCTCGATCGACTGGACCTGCTGTTTCTTTCTTTGTCGGGTCTGCAAACGTCCCTTTTAGCGATATCGGCCAGCTATGTGCCTGAAATATATACATATGCATACTCCATACTTAGCATTCACATCTGTTGGGAAATTTAAAACATTACGACGAAGAAGAAGTAAAAAATCTCAGATTTACATATTCTTAGGATGATACATTTACGGATCAATCTCCGGTTCGGTACTTGCCGAATACAATGGTTTTACAAGGAGATCTGGTTTTATTGTCTCAGCGGTTACTGAGAGTACTAGACTACACATATTATATGACATCCACAAACGACTCCCTCTATATACTACAATTTGTTGGCATTTAAAATATTTACTTATTCACAGAAGGTGACTAACAGTTTATAAAGGAAATCTCAAATTCTAGCTACTTAGAGATTGATACCAATGATTTGAATACTATTTGATGTCTGCGAAGTCTGGCTTGAGACAACATTTGATAGTAACCACCCCTTTCAATTTCAATTCGTATGCATTTTTATAGCTTATTCTAATAATGTTTGGGCGGGAATATAGGAGAAAGAGCATATATCGTACCATACTTTTAATGTCCTATTACTATTCACATTGAATTGTTCTCACAAATTCCTGGCGCTGCTGTAAATTTATCATATCATATCAACATCCATGTTCTTAGTCGATATATATAACGAATCAGACAACCGGTAGCATTCAATGCATTCTAGGTATAATACCAGAGGTCGCATTATAAAATCCCGGAACGAATTCAACCTACATTTCCCAAGGTTTCTGACCTCGTTTATGGTATTGTATTGTATTGTATTCTACTTTGATTGAAGGAAGGCCCGACCGTGGCCTTTGATATCGTTTGGCTCAAATTTATATCGATATGATTAATACAATTTAGGTGGCTCACGCAAATATAATTTATAGTTGCTAATCATGATAGAAGACATATGGATTGGAAAAGTCCCCACTGAAGATTTAGACTGCTGTAGTTCTGCCTCTTAGGTTCTTGTTCGAATACATAGACATATATTACCAGTATATCATATTTCTTCGATTGTTAAGGGCAGTCTTCCACTCTCATTGATAGTATATTAACATAGCTACTTCATTTTGAGCAAGCTGAATAAAGTGTTTCGGGAAATTGACAGTTTTGAACAGCGGAAATGAATCAATTGCAAGGTGAGTTCTATACGCTGGGATCCGATGACTGAACGATATGTTGTGTATATCTAAAAGGTATGTAGTCATATTATATCCTTAATCGTGTCCTCATGTTCCAACTTTGGTGATACGCCAAAACAAATAAGGTTATATTATTAAGATATTAAGAATAATATTACGCTATGAGAAAGCGCTGTTGATCCCAATACTGATCATCATCAATTTTTAAGATGTTTTAGTATAAATTACTACGAGATATGCATGTCACCCACCTTAACCCGTATGGTTCAGGGAACAAACATGATATTGTCGATTTCTCATATTTCCGGGTCCAATTAATTCTAGAGATTTCTATCTTTGAGCCATGCCCGGGGCAGAACGCTCCTTAATTTCAGAGAATTCATTAATATATATGAATTCATAGCTATATAGTCTGGAAGAACCACCCGCGGGGGTTTCAGGTAGAGCTCTATGGTTTCGTCGTCGGCGGTACATGTATGGGTATATCCTCGCAATTTGTAGTCGGAACATATCATCTAAATGTCTAGGTTATAGTCATAAGTGCAAAGGAACTCCAATATTTTAGACTGTAGCGTCAGTTGACCAACTAGGCTCGATATATATGCTTTTGAGCAGTTAAGATATTCATATTGGTTCTTAGTATAGGATATAGAAACTACGATATATGCGCGATACATCAATATTGTACCATTCGAAGTAGTCTTCGTCTTCCGTAGAACCATTTAGGGATGTGGTCCTGATTTGTCCGGTATACTGATACATTCATAAGTAGATGCTATTATTTAAATATATATTACTCGTCTTGACCAAGGTTCGACACCCACGAGAAAAAACTAATGGATGTTTTAAGTCTAGCAAGCTTTTAAAAATAATATTCTCAGTGTACTCGGACGTATACCATTTAAACTCATTTTTGATTTAAAGGTAAATTATAACAGCATTCAGAGATATAATAGCACCCATTCAAATTTTCCATGTCTAATTAGCGGCGTTAATCGATCATGGCCTAGTTTGGTATTAGGAGATAGAAACATTTTCGAATACTGGCCGGGTTGCTCTTTATAATCAGTTTTGAAAGCTCATTATGGACTTGTGGTTTTCTATTCATTTACCCCCATAAATATGGTATTGCGAGACATATCTTTCCGTCCATACTATATACTCAGTTTTCGTATCACAGTGGCACCCAAAAACCCTAGCGTAATCCATGCCGTTCTTGGATTATAGTGTACGATATAAATAGGTTGATACCAATTTATATATAACTCAGAGATGTATAGGTCGGATCCAGGGGTAATAAATTTAGCTATAGTTTAGTTTAAGATTTTTAACATTTGCATTTTCTGTAATGGTGGTTCTATTAATATATATATTTCCATATTATTGCAGTTAAGACAAAATTAGTACTTTTAAGACGTTGGGCTAACCACGCGCCTCTGTTAGAATTTCAACATTTCGTATCGTATATTCATCCGGGGGACACCTTGAAAGCTCAATTCACGGGCCGCGGGCGTGAGCCGAAGCTGGAGGCATGCAAAGGGAAGCCGATCGGACAATTGGTTGAAATATTATATATTTTCGATGAACATACTTCGGAGCCGTTCATTGATATTATAGATATATCATACCTCCCTTACGTGCCTTTAATTTATATCATTTGGCCACGTGTTTGCTGCTTCATAACTATTGATAATTTTGAGAGCTTCCGCAAATATTGGGTGAAGACTGTATTTTGCATGTCGGGTTTCTGTACCCAGAAGCTTTATTGAGTATATATGGTATATGGCAACTTGCAGCGAATATTTAATTAAATTCATACGATAGTAGTTTTACATTCTCAAATAAATCTATTAGTCCAGAAATATAGGTACATATATATCCTCGATGTATTTTTGGTATCAAGTTTAAGGTATGAACTTCGGTATTTTATCTATCTTTCGTGGTATGCAATGCACTCGAATTCCATAAACACATGTTTCCGTGAAGTTGACATCATTTTTTTTGATATTTAGATGTTTAGTTCGGTATTCATGACATTCATGGTGGTTATATTGGTACCCTTACGACATGATACATGGTTCTGACATCGAATTCCAGTGAACCAACAGAAGTTTTTATCTATAGGGTGTTTATCCATGGCCCTGGAAAACAAGAGCATAGATCGTAAGCGCCATGATGAGACTCAAGGCAGGGAGTGGAGAGATACATGTTCTTTGGATTTACCGTAGTCACACATCTATACTCCGCTATAAAATAGCATATGCGCAGTTAAATGGAGTGACGAGTGACAACATCATCATTATGGCTGGCATTTACGTGTCCTCAATAGACAGAAATTTTGACTCACTTTATCAAGAGATAATTATCGACAGAACCCTTTACATAAGGTAAACCTTTATTGAAGTTCTGAGTCTGACTCAACCATTGACGCGAGGTGGGCTAAAATTAATTAATTTCCCAAGTGTAGGTGATCTCGTATATCATCACGGAGTCGTGGGTGATATCATATTATCATTATAGTGGCATATATACTGAATCATGCATAGATCTAGCTATAGATCTTAATATAATAAACCGAGCTTCCTCCTGCCGCGAAGAGTATCAAACTTTTCCTAATAAGTATTAAAGACACCGAGTTTGTATTTCTCAATGTCTATAATACTGTATATCTTGATTCTAATATGTAGCTGTGGGTCCATGGACTGGGGATCCGAACAGTTCGCACCTGCTGAGGGGGGGGGGCTATATTATGTGCTATATTCTTTGCGTATATATTCTCCGTCTGGACCATCGAAAGTTCACAATCGATCCAGCTATGAACATCTCCTCTGAATTTGGAGCCTCTTGTAAAAAAGTTATCCTTGTACGTTTCAGAAGCATCCCAGGGTCGCAATTTAACTGTGGTTTTGTGACATATATATAACTATCCTTGCCCTTGAAACTGTCGGAAATATACCGACCGAATTAATGGTTAATAGCGGTTAGGTGCAAGAGATTTAATATTTGTGAGATAGACGACCAGTCTCTCAATGAATATTGCTCAGTCGGTTTAAGTTCTCTTCGTGAGGACGCCGTTAGAGTATAAACATACTTTTCTTTATATATAGATAAATCATACTCCACATCGAGAAACCTTCAGTATAATTATCATTCCGGGATTGGTAATCATTGTTAACACTTTTATTGAGTTGATATCAGAATGAAGGTGGACATATCCTTGATATATAGCGCAAGATCTAAGTAGGAATCGCCTTGTTTACTAAATCTCATAGGGTTTGCAGATGAGTTTTCGTTTCCGAAGCCTACATGAAGATAGTTCTGTCGTCATATGAAGTTAACCGGGCTATTTGATTTTTCTCGTATCAGCCTGACTTCCAATGTGATCGTCTATTCATGTATATAATGACGCGAGTGAAAAGAATATATAAAGCCTCATCAAAAATAGGGGATCGACGAAGTATCCGACATACTTCCTGTCGAGTAGCTTTTCTTTGATAATATCATTAATATGGGGCTCTAGGTTGAACATTTCGTTACTTTTGTTCCTCGATATATATTTGGTTGCCGGTTCAAATTTCATTTATGGTCTGGTCTCGATCGCTATCGTTTCCATCGAATTTCGTTGATGAACACTCAAGGGACCCACTTTCCGGTGGGATTAGTTCGAAGCCGCACCGTGGTTGAATATATAGTTATATAGGTGTTAACATTTGGAGGACTGGTACGGAAAAGGTTCCACAGCTATATGTATGTATTATATAGCTAGATTCCCTCTTCCTCTTCCTAGAGGCGAGGTTAGGCCATACGGTCAAAGTGCACAGTCAGTTTTTTTCGATATAAACATCTACTAGATTTGAGCCGTCTTCTTGATACAGCGTATGACCTAGGATAATGCGTATATAAGGTATATATATCATGCAATTTCCATGCTGGGGTTTAGACCTGCAAGATCATATAATAGCTCGCAAACCCGTTTGGAACTTACTGTCATATGAAGTAGAACAAACGACGCCATGACTAGGCTTATTAGAGTAATACTAGTCTAGTTCGATGCATAGACGGAAGTCTTCGGGATCTTTTGACTCCCAAGGGATGTGGTGTGGTGTGGTGTGGTGTAGAGATCTTCATTCCTTGTTTGAAGAACACTGTGGTATTATGCTGGCGTTTCTTTTCTATACCACTCTTCAAGGTTCTAGAAGAATCCAGATTGGAGTATAATAAGGAAATATCTTCTGGGTCTTGCAGGGGTTTAGAAATAGCTGGTACTCATTCGTTAGGGAAGAGCTAGCTGATAGGAAGACATGATTGTCCTCGAATAAGATGAGGTCAAGATACAGAAATATTCATATAGATAGATTTGTAATGTTTGAGTAAATATGACCCTTCAATCCTGTATTTGCTATGCTTGGTTAGTTTCTTAATGTTTGTTTGCAAAATAAGGGGGTCTAACCATGGAGTGGAAGAGTTGCCTTTGTCGTAAATCTCTCATTTGGCACAACATGGTACGTTATTTGGAAACCCCGCCGTGATTATACCTCTTTTGTATATCTTATTGGGTAAGATATAATGAAGTTGGAGTTGGCAGTCCTTCCAAAGGTGGTTTGCAGGTTTTGTTGACAAGAGGAGGTAGATAGAAATGGATGTGTTGGTGTGGGGTGAATTAAAATATGAGGTGTTTTTATATACCCTCATGAAAAGACATCTTAATAGGTTCTTCCGCTGTCTTGTATTATTTTGTATCTTCCAGAAGAAACCTGACGACTCCTGTTGCAACTGGGGGTTGGGGACAGGCGTGTGTTGCGGTCAAAATGCAACATCCTGTCTTGGCACTTCCCGTTCTGGATTTGCGTTCAGAATTTTATCATCAAAATTTCCATCCTCGGCGCAACAATTCTTCCTCCGTCTTCTATCCAGCTCCCCCTCCGTCCCCTCCCAACCTGCGTAACATCAAACCGACAACGAACGATACCCACAAAGCCGCACTCAGCTTTATCAAAACCTATCTTCCACGTCTATCGCAATGGATCACACAAGAGACCCGTGTCCGTGGGTTATCTTTAATGACTTTGGTGGTGCCTTTAGTATGGGTGTATGCTGGAACCTCTCCCTTCGAAGTTTCGGTATTGAGAGGCATAACTAACAAAAAATCGATGGGATCTAGGCTATCGGAGGTGCAGTATGGCATGGTGTTAAGGGTTTCCGTAACTCACCTATGGTACGTTTTGACTTTTCCAAGGAAATACTATTAGGCACCAAATGGTTATATATACTAACATCCCCCACCTTGGACTGCAGGGCGAACGACGAATCGGTGCCATAACAGCAATCAAAGCTCGTGCCCCGGTATTAGGCGGAAACTTCGGTGTCTGGGGTGGTCTCTTTGGTACATTTGACTGCGCCGTCAAGGGAATCCGCAAGAAGGAAGACCCTTACAATGCCATTATTGCTGGCTTTTTCACCGGTGGTGCTTTGGCTATTCGTGGTGGTTACAAGAGTGCTCGAAACTCAGCTATTGGCTGTGCTATCCTGCTAGCTGTTATTGAAGGCGTCGGTATTGGATTAGGTATGTTTCTACTGCAGGATCGAGAAAAAGAGTGGGCGAGTAAATGCTAACGGTGTTTATGCAGGACGACTTTTGACCCCACCACCATTACCACAACAAATGGAACAACAGGGATCGCTGGCTTAATCTATGGATTCATAGGATTACGAAGGCCAGTCGGCGAGATAGATAGGACGCTACGATGCATTTACATTATGAACTTCCTCCGAATACTCTTCTCCGCTACCATACTTCAACCTAAACGTCACACCTTCCCTCCTCCCCAACCTCACGCTTCAGCATAAAAAAAAACTTACACAACTGAACGAGAATACCACACTACCTTGTACAAAAGTTCCCGGCCTCAATTTCTTTTACAAACTCTAGGGGTTATTTTTTATCGGTTTGGCGTTAATGAACAGAATCACATACAGCATGGCACAATATGGTTCTCGGGGATAAGCTCGCTGGGGGTGTATTGTCTTTTACTGGCTGCTTTGGGCACAACATTTATCTTCTCTTTTTTTTTTTTTTTTTTTTTCAATCGGCTTCCAGCCTTCGTAATGATTCAACAAGGCATGTGTGCTGGTTGCAGATAAACTACGTCTCTACTCTTATCCTGGTCCTCTTCCTCGGATTTCTGTTTTCTTTTCCGCCAAGGAGGGCTTTTTCTTAGATCTTTTCTGGTATATAGGATTCCAATAGACTTTTTTTGATATTTTTCTTCAGGTTCTTTTAGTTCATAAGTACCGATCACCGATCCGACTATGACTTCGCCACCTGTTCCATCAAAGATGCAGGATTACATAACGAGATTTGAAGATATACCGCAGGGATTTCCAAAAATGGTCGTATACCAGCAGAGAAAAAACCGGCTTACGGGGAAGAGAGATTCATAGTTGGGAAGATCGAACCAATCAACAGTACAAGAAAAGAGCTTAAGCTCATATTCCCCTGGTCCGGGATATGAGATCCTTTCCACCCGCCGACGAACCGAAATCTTGGGATCTACTACTCAATACCACACAACACGGAATTGCCAAGGTTGATTCGACAGCATGGGTATGACGAAAGATATGCAGGTTTGCTGTTGGATAACGTTAATTTTGGAATGGGGCTTTTGGAGAGTATTTAAGAATGGTGTTATTTGGGAGATCGATTTTGACACTCGATATAATAGCGGGCAGGCTCGGAATATTCCGTACTGGGATATATCTCTATAAAGTGTCACGATATCACTATAAATTATTCGAAATGCTTCTCCAAGTCATGTCCTGAGCTGATACGACTCTTAGAAATAAGAATTTAATTGAAGACATAATACTCAATTTATATTGTCCAATATGATTCTTAGAACCTTCTCTTCTACTATAATTTCCATTCTTTCAATCGTTTCTACATCCCTCCAAACCCCATCTCCTCCACGATGTGCAGTTGAAGGCGCCCTCCTACCCCGTCCCACAAACCTCTGCAACCACCCAGCATTCACATCCGCTTCCTCAAAACTATCTTCATACTTCAACGCCGCAATATCCGGTACCATCTCAGCAGGATTTAATACCATAAATACATCCTTCGCAGTAGCATTCGTATCCCTCCGGCCCTCAAACTCGAATTCAGAAAATAAACCGATATATACATATACACACCTAAGTCCTGCGAATAAAGAAGGGACAAAAGATATCAACGGAGACTCACAGTTTTTAATAGGTTCGATATCAAAGTTGTTTTCTGATGTGGTGCTGTTGAAGAGTGGGGTTGATGTAGAGGATAAGGTGACGAAGTATTTGCCTGAGCTGGGGGGGAAGGAGAGTTTGATTCGATGGGAGGATGTTACGTTGAGGGATTTGGGGGAGCATTTGGCGGGAGTGGGACCTAATTGTGAGTTAATGTTCTCCTACCTCCGGTTAGAATTATTGATGATAGCATTGCTGATGATGATTACGAAGATGGGTTTCCGGAGATATATGATTTGATACCGCTGTATCAACAATTGGGATTCCCGCTAGTTGAGAAAAGTGATTTCCCGCCTTGTAATATAGCGGGATTGAATAAAGCATGTACTAGACAGCGTAAGTGAGCCCGGTTCATATCAAATATTCAGAGACTGTACACTGACTAATAGATATCTAACAGAACTCCTTGACGGACTGACGAAAGTCCATCCGGTGACCGCAGTTGGCGAAAGAGCTGTATACTCGAGTATAGCATTTACTGTTATATCATTAGCTTTGGAGAATGCAACTGGGAAGAATTATACAACTTTGCTTGATGAGCTAGTGATTAAGCCATTGAAGTTGAAAAACACGGGTGCCTCGCCCGGCCAAACCGACAAGGCTGTTATTCCACCGGTTGATAATGGATGGGGGGCTGATTATGGGTTTACTGCTCCGTAAGTTCATCTCTATCCTTCTCACGTAAAAGATCTTGAGATACGATCTAGACTGATATATATATAAAACAGTGGTGGGGGTCTCTACTCCTCCATTTACGACCTTTCGACACTCGCACTCTCAATTTTAAACAAATCCCTTCTTCCACCCTCCACCATAAGAAAATGGTTAAAACCCACATCATCTACCCCAAATCTCCATTATTCAGTCGGCCTTCCTTGGGAAATATACAGAACAACAAACCTGACACCAGCGTATCCGCATAGTATAGATATTTACGCCAAAGATGGTGGCGCATACGGTTACGTTTCCAGAATCGGGATAATTGACCAATACGGCGTGGGATTCGTGGTACTTACAGCTGGGGATACGGAGGCTATGTATCCTATTGCTGAGGCTACGGTAGCTACGTTGATGCCGGTCGTTGAAGAGGCTGCTAGGGGTGAAGCTATTAAGTATACAGGATTATTCGGTGGTAACGAGGGGAATGAAGGAGTCTTAGCGAATTTTACGATTGACAGTGGACCAGGGATTAAGCTTGAATCGTTGGTAAGGAATGGGTCTGATATATTGGAAGGGATTACGAAGATATGGGAGTCTCAGCAAGTTAGTCTTGGTCCCTTATCTAGAGATTTTAGAATATATCCTATGGAAGTATCGATATCGCAAGGAAAAGGGAATAGGAGAGTCATCAAAGAGGATTGGAGGATTGCTATGGAACTTACGGGTGGGATTGGAAGTGAGAATAGATCGGAGCTGCCGAGTGCGGGGGCTTTTGCAAAGGGGTGTAATACTTGGCAGACTTATGATCTGCTACATTATGGGGGTGAACCGATCGATAGGATTGTCTTTTGGTTGAATGGGACTACGAGGGAGGTTATGGGGGTTGAAGTTCCTTTTTTGAGGAGCGGGGTTTTGAAGAAGTTAGCTATGGAGGATGGGGTGGTGGCGAAGATGGAGAGGGCGAATTAGATATGTTTAGCGTCATATACCCAGAAAGTAAAGTAACATGAAGCTGTTCAAATCAAATATCATTAACTAGACGGGGAAAGAATGCTCTCTATCATAGACTCCGTTAAACCGAACGCCAAAGCCATCAATATAATACATATGATATGAAAATGAGACTATCTCCCCCCTTTAACCGGGATGGTAAATCCTCTGTTCATGAAATCTGTGTCTTTTGCTTTCTTGCCATTAGAATCCTTGTCGTTAGTAAAGAGACTCTTGACATTATCGCTCATTTCCATTTTGCGTCTCTTCGTCCGTTCTTCGACGTCGCCAAGAACCTTCGATGCTATATCGCTCACTGTCGATGGTTTTGGTTTCTTTTCTTTCGATTCGCCGTTTGATTTGTCCTTCTTCTTTTCGCTATCCTTGTCGTCTCGTTCCTTGTCTTTGTTCTTTCTCTTCTTGCTAGAACCTTTCTTTAACGAGTGGCTTAACCCCGAAGCTGCCAGTCTTTCTCTTCTCTTCTTTAGCAGTTCGATATCCTTTTCCTCGGTGGGATTGATCTTGACCACTCCATCTTCCTTGTCGAACTTCTCGGAGCAAACCAAACATGTCTCTTCCTTGATCTCCTTGACCGCTGCCTCAGCAAATGCATGGCCGCATGGTATCAAATAAACCGAGTGAGTCCCCGGTCCCAATTCCTTCCTGGTGATAGGACAAACCCAAACCTCCTTCCTCCCACTATTCCCATTCCCATTCATAATCCCACCATTAACAACCTCATCATCTCTATCCTTCTCCTCACCAACTTCAAATTTAACATCCACAATATCCTTCAACCCCTTAACACCGGAGACTTTCATAACCTCCTCTCCATCTCCGAACTTTTCGGGTGTTATTAACCATTCTATTACCGCGTCTTTGTTAAATAATCGACCGAGGGAGTCTGAGACTACGGGGGATTTTAAGGGTGTTTTTGAGAGCGGACAGAAGGACCAGTGGTACGTAGCGTTTTGGGAGGATTGGGAACGGAGCTCGGAGGTTGTTTTGCGACGGGTGGGCGATTTGACGAGTTCTCGACGGGTGGGGATGCTTGAGGGTTCTAGTTAGTATACGTATGTTGGAGATGTGATTGAGGGCGGAGAGATGCTTACCTGCCACCATCATTACCCATGACGATAGATTAGTAGACGTGATTTCGATTAAATTCGAAGTTGCGATTGGATTTTGCGGCAAGAATGGGAGCTTATGGTTGTATATTGATGTTGTGGAGCAGTGGCGATGGAAGGCGAACGAGCAGACGAAGAAGGACCAAATGCGACGCGATGTGGCGAATACTAAGCTCATCAGCCACACGTCAGGATTCAGATCCTGGTAGCTGTGGCGGTGCACGGATATATCAGGAAGAGCCGACCCCAAAAAAGCTTCCCCAGATTCGATTCCTCGAATTGAACACACAACCATGTGGAAGCTACCTGAGACACTAAATTCTTCGGATTCCTCGGTATATACAGCTGTATAACAGGCGCCGAATTCGGACTACTTTATTTTCTTTTTTCTTTCCTTTTTGTCTGTTGTATAGTATAGGTAAATTAGGTACCTCGGGTCTATTGCTGGTGTCGGCCTTAAAGCTTAATATGCTCTCTACATTAAGGTCCTGTGCGCTTCGAAGAGTATCATATAAACCTGGTATGCATTTGTCCCACCACCCCTCATTGTCGAATTCTAACCAACTTCAGAACGTTAACTTACCATTCTAGTTCCTTGCGCACAGCATCTTTACATAAACAATCTACTTCATACATTACTAGACCAACTATAATATCCCCAGGAACAAGAGGATACTCTACCAAAATGCAGACGTATCATGCTGTCTCAACCTACCGCGCATGGCGGCACTCCCTCCCGCCGACATCTACAGTCGGTGTAGTCCCCACAATGGGTGCCCTTCACGCCGGTCACATATCACTCGCCCGTGCCGCAGCATCCGAGAATACGCATGTGGTCGTCACTATCTTCCTAAACCCCGCGCAATTCTCACCTACCGAGGATCTAGCTTCATACCCCAAAACGCTAGAGAAGGATTTAGAAAAACTAGAGGAGTTGAATGCTTCTTTACCCGATGACGTTCCCGGAAGAGTTTCGGCTGTTTTCGTCCCGACTGTTGCAGAGATGTATCCCGCCGGAATACCGTTAGTGAGAGACCAACAGGTTGGTACGTTTGTCGAGGTTATTCCGTTATCTGCGAAATTGGAGGGTGGTACTCGACCGCATTTCTTTAGAGGGGTTGCAACGGTTTGTACGAAGCTTTTTAATATTACTTGTCCGAATAGAGTATATTTTGGACAGAAGGATGTACAGCAGACGGTTATTATTAGGAGGTTATTATTTGATTTGGTGTTTGATATTGAGTTAAGAGTTATCCCCACGGAAAGGGAAAAGGACGGATTGGCGATGAGTTCTAGGAATGTTTATTTGAAGGGGAGGAGGAGGGAGGTTGCTATTGTTATATACAAAGCTTTGAAGGCGGTGGAGGAGATGTATGAGAATGGGGAGAGTAGGGCTAGTGTGTTATTGGAGAAGGCGAGGGAGGTGGTGAGGAATGCGGGCAGTGAGGTTAAGTTGGATTATGTGAGTTTGAACGAACCGCAGTTATTGGAGGATGTGGAGGTTGTGGAGAAGGGCAAAGGGGTGATTCTGAGTGCGGCGATGTGGGTCCTGCCGAGGGAGGAGGGTGAGGGGACGGTTAGGTTGATTGATAACTTGGTTCTGTCGTAGCGAGTCTACTTTGGAACTAAATTAATGTAGTATATAAGGGGGTATGGGTATCCATAGGACTCTTCGAGAATCATCCTCCGACTACGAGGAACAGCGATTGCCTACTAGCTCAGAGATTAAGATAACTGTTCTAGATGCTTATGGATAGGAGACTATCTACCTTAGGATAATAAATCTTTCTTCGCCCACCATATGGCCATAACTATCCTCTCCAACGAGACCAACATCAAATATATAACCTCTTACAATTGATATGATCGATCCTTTCCTGGAATATCCCAAACGTCTAAATGTATCAATATATTCTGCCACCGCCATCTTATCTTAACCAACATTACGCGCAGGATCCATGGAATTTCTAGATTATGAAATCTCTTGATGGCAAGAACGTCTCCACTTATAATTAAACGTCTGATATATATTTTCAGATTTTCCTTATAATAACTATACATATCTAATGCCTCACTTCCTTCTTGCGAAATGCCCCTCTCAACATGATAAGATTTTGCAGATTTTGCGATGGGCATATCCGTCTGATTATGTAAACTACAGCGCCCCAAGGAAACGAAAAGACTGAAATGCCACATTTGCATATTTGATATCAATCTTGGACCTGGATAGACTTCACGATATCATAATATATGGGTACATTAAAAAGATGCCAGCTTTGTGGGGATAAAGGAAAGTACTGAAGATATATAGTTCTATGGAAACTTTGGAATGAATTGTTAACTTAGACATTCAGAGTACTCCGGGGATATCAAAGGGTGCGATATGCTACAAAATTCAAACCTTTTACTTCGGTAATTGCATTTTTTTTTCGTCTGGGAGTATTCGAGCGAAAGATATGTCGATATCTCTATCCCTATCCATTAATCTTTGGTTCCCTTCGATTCTATCACAAGTGGCTGCATATAGTTACATACGTTATAATTCTACTCGATGCGGTCACCATCCTAGCACCCCAAAAGGGTCTGGACATAATAAAACTATTCTCTATATATACGCCGTATGATCATACGGCTTAATGGCTAATACTATATTTTGGAGACCTACACACTCACGACTAGGTGGGTACTTAGTGGTTTGCGAGCTACGGGACTGCAATAAATCTTCAAAGCCCTATATACACTTCGCAAGTACGAAATATATATTCGTTCGACATAATGAGATACGATATATGAAAGTATCGACTGCCATAAGCTGTTATAGATCCTATATATATATATGGTAACATACCTATGAGGCTAATCTCAAAGCTGTTGACAACGTATGAATTCCTCTGCATATGGTTAGCCGGGTTTATATGCATTCCATGAATCATCTGCACTTTAATTTACGTATATCTTATGAATTTATAAATTTATTAGAGGAGCAAACTTAGATTGGTTTTTTAGACAGAGAAGCCGGGGATAGCATTACCAAATTCCTGTTTGCGTATTTCCTGGTGGTGTATCCGGAGGCGTATAAGAAAGCCCTTCATGATATCATGATCCGGATTGTAAATTTGATATTTCTGGGATTTATCGGGCTTTTGTATGTCGATCCATGGATTTTATAAAGGAAATTTCTTGAAATTTTCATCAAGCATGTCATGACTATCGAATTCAACTTGATATCATGATGTTATCACTGGCGATTAGACCATACTAGGTGTCAGGTATGTATAAGCTCCGCCAAAAGTTATAAGTTACTCATGTAGGTTTTTCAAATATATATACACGGCGGAGCTAGGCTATGTGGATCTCGAGGTTAGAATTTATATTGCTTCACAACATGTATATACACGTATGAACCTTGATTTACGAAAATATCAGTTACGAGACCACTGTTCTCGACCGAGTTAGATAGTATTCCTAGTCGGGTAAGTGTTATGCTCTGCATACGCAGCAGCCATCTACGTCATTGAAGTAAAAGTGTATATTAGTATCTTAGTCATCTCATTTTCCACGTTGCCTTTCCCCATCCCATTGTGTATCATTCTGAGCAGTATCCATAGCTGGTAAACTGGCCACGTGGAAGTATTGCATAGTAGATTCTAGAAGCTCGATGTCTAGAAGGCTTAGATCACTATCGCAATGCATGACAGGGGCGAAGTTGTAACTTCGTTACACGAGCTCATAGACGCTCGTATATGCCACACCATTCTGCGCGAATGAAAGAAAGAAACGAGCCATGGAAAGTAGTTATATGTTGTAAATGCGTAGTTGTGTTTCGATAGGCACGGTTATTGACATTCGCCAGCCATGAAGACAAGTTTCATGTCATCTGTAGTATCTGTAGTACAATTTCCTGCGTATTCTCGAGAATGTGAAACGTGGCAATTCAACCAATGGGAATGGAATCGCATTCAAACTCCAACTTGCTCCAGCTGCTAATTTGAGCGATTCCGACCAGCCGTTTCAGAGCATCGACCCGACGTGCTACTTTGACGGGAGTCGGATCGAACGAAGTGTCCCTAGAACATGGGTGTGAACTACACGCAAGAAGGTTGATCTTAACCCGATCTTCGGGGCGATGAGGCTCCAAGAAAAAGAGAGAACTAGTTACTGTCAGTTGCATGTTGGATTTTCAGGGCAGCCGCGCAGCTGTTGCAGGCCTATGCGGGGGCGAAAAGAAAAACAAGCCTTTTGAAAAGGCTACCATGGCATGACCTGCAGGTGCAATGGAGTCATATCAGGTACAGGTTTTTAGCTCCGAAGCGCGAAGATATGTATGTACGGTGTACATCACCCACCCTCCGTATAGATGGCCAACTTTTTTGTTTATTTTTAAAAGTAAAACAAAAAAGGATAACTGAAGTGACTTACGCCACCATTGCATTGGTCATCGCATCATTATATTATTGCATGGCAGAGCATATGTAGCATGGCACGGCATGGCACCCAGTTTGAGTCGCACGACCGCCATAACTACCGCCGCAAAAGAAAAAGAGGCCAACAGTAAGCCAACAGATTCATAGTCCAAACGGAATAACCAGAGTGCCTGGGGCGGCGGCAAATTCGGGCGGTCGGTTGTCAGAAATAGAGGGAAAGTGTCTGAGAAGAGGCCAGGTTACAAGATCTGGGACAATTCGACAAAGAAGTGCGGCGGGAGATGAGAATGCCAAGACACCCCGCAAAGAGGCCACTTTGCAGGAAGTTAACCTCACAGCACAGCACTTTCGCTGTATACTGAGGACAACTGAGCCAAGAACATTGTGAATTTGCCTCGAAATGCGCATGAATGTTGAAAACAGGCTGTGTGAAGTGTCCCCTGTTTAATCTACTCCGTATGAGTAAGTGGAAGGATTAGAAATCGCGACAATTGGGGGCGAATCGCTATAGGAAGCCCTGTGCTATGTATTGAGAAGTAAGCTTAAAGTGCACATGACGGCATACCCAATAGCAATAGTCAATAGTCAATAGTGGGGACAAGGCCACCTTGCAGGAACCTTTACTTACGGTGTCTCTATCGATAGAAAGCCCCCTGCTTAGTGAATCGTGTCTGATTGGGCTGCTCTCAAGGGTGTGTCGGTTCTACTGCGGGCTTCCAGAACGAATTTTTATGCTACGCTGGCCTGTACTGTGTTTTGGTGCTGTGGCCAGGACAGCTAACGACACATAAATAATATTTGGCCGGCCATCCCATTCACCTCTTTCTTCCTTTCCTTTCAACCTCATCTTTCATCTTTCATCTCCCAGCTTCATCTCTCTCAACCACCTCCCGACATCATTGCCATTGACCTGTCTGCTTCGAGAGCTCTGGTCATCGCCGTTCTCATCGTAGCTTGTCCCACACTTCTCTTCTTATTTTGTTCGTGCTTCGATAGACTAGATACCCCTCCACCAGGAAAAAGCCATCATGGCACAAAAAACAGGCTTCTCCGCCTGGAGCACATTGTTCTACCTCTTTTTACTATTTGTCGCCCCTCTGGCGTTAATAGGCTCTGCTCATGCAGATGCCAATGAGACCGCGGCTGAAAGCTATGGAACTGGTAAGAACCAACCATCCATCCATCCATCCATCCAACCAACAACATAATTGTCTCTCCAAGATAACAGTTTTTTCTAACTTATCTCCATTGTTATAGTTATCGGTATTGATCTGGGCACCACATACTCGTGTGTCGGTGTCATGCAGAAGGGTAAAGTCGAAATCATCGCCAACGACCAGGGTAACCGTATCACTCCATCGTGGGTCGCCTTCACCGACGACGAAAGATTAGTCGGAGACGCCGCCAAGAATCAAGCCGCCGCTAACCCCACAAGAACCATCTTCGATATCAAGTAAGTCTATTCTCTTTCAAAAAACTATCTTCAATTAGTGTAATTGTGCCTAACATGGATCCTGCAGGCGTCTCATTGGCCGAAAGTTCAGCGAGTCCGATGTCCAGAAGGATATCAAGCACTTCCCATTCGCTGTTGTTAACAAGGACGGAAAGCCACATGTCAAGGTCGAAGTCAACGGTTCTGACCGTACTTTCAGCCCTGAGGAGATCTCCGCCATGGTTTTGGGCAAGATGAAGGAAATCGCAGAGAGCTACCTCGGAAAGAAGGTTACCCACGCCGTCGTTACCGTCCCAGCTTACTTCAATGACGCCCAACGTCAAGCCACCAAGGATGCCGGTACCATTACTGGTATGACCATCCTCCGTGTCGTCAACGAACCCACCGCCGCAGCTATCGCCTATGGCCTTGATAAGAAGGAAGGTGAACGCCAGATCATTGTCTACGATCTCGGTGGTGGTACTTTCGATGTTTCCCTCCTCTCCATTGACCAGGGTGTCTTTGAGGTCCTCGCCACCGCCGGAGATACCCATCTCGGAGGTGAAGATTTCGATTACCGTGTCATCAACCACTTCTCTGCCCAATACAACAAGAAGAACAACGTCGATGTCAAGAAGGATCTTAAGGCCATGGGTAAACTCAAGCGTGAAGTCGAAAAGGCCAAGCGTACTCTCTCTTCCCAGATGTCCACTCGTATCGAAATTGAATCCTTCCACGATGGCAATGATTTCTCCGAGACCCTTACCCGCGCCAAGTTTGAAGAGTTGAACATGGATCTCTTCAAGAAGACCCTCAAGCCAGTTGAACAAGTTCTCAAGGATGCCAAGGTCAAGAAGACTGAGATCGATGATATTGTTCTCGTTGGTGGTTCCACTCGTATTCCAAAGGTTCAGTCTCTCCTCGAGGATTTCTTCAACGGAAAGACCGCTTCCAAGGGAATCAACCCCGATGAGGCTGTTGCCTATGGTGCCGCCGTCCAAGGTGGTGTCTTGTCCAACGAGGCTGGTACTGAAGAGCTTGTTCTTATGGACGTCAACGCCCTTACTCTCGGTATTGAGACCACTGGAGGTGTCATGACCACTTTGATCAAGAGAAACACCGTCATCCCAACCCGCAAGTCCCAGATCTTCTCTACTGCCGCTGATAACCAGCCAGTTGTCTTGATCCAAGTTTGTAAGTTTCCACAATCCCAGCAGTTACACATTTTGTCTGTACATGATGCTAACGTACATAATAGTCGAGGGTGAACGTTCCATGACCAAGGACAACAACCTTCTCGGAAAGTTCGAGCTTACCGGCATTCCACCAGCACCACGTGGTGTTCCTCAAATCGAAGTCTCTTTCGAGCTCGATGCCAATGGTATTCTTAAGGTTTCCGCCAGCGACAAGGGTACCGGCAAGTCTGAGTCTATCACCATCAAGAACGACAAGGGTCGTTTGAGCCAGGAAGAGATCGACCGTATGATTGAGGAAGCCGAGAAGTTCGCTGAGGAAGATAAGCTCGTCAAGGAGAAGATCGAAGCCCGAAATGGTAAGCATTGCTCCATACTACAGCTATTGCCATCTAGCAAGAAAACTAACATACTTGAACAGGTCTCGAGAACTACGCCTACTCCCTTAAGAACCAGGTCGCCGATGAGGAAGGTCTTGGTGGCAAGATCGAAGAGGAAGACAAGGAGAAGCTCAACACCGCTATCAAGGAAGCTACCGAATGGCTCGAGGCTAACGCCGCTACCGCCACCAAGGAGGACTTCGACGAGGCCAAGGAGAAACTTAGCTCTGTCGCTTACCCAATCACCAGCAAACTCTACGGTGGCGCTGGTGGTCCAGGTGGTCCAGGTGGCGCTCCAGCGGATGAGGAACCGTTGGGCGGACACGACGAGCTATAAACGAAAGTTGATAGTAATCAAATTGTTATTTTGTATATTTGAACAGACAAGCGCCTCTCCCGTCATTTTTATTCCCAGCTGGGGCGGCTAAACTTGTCTTTGTTCCAACACTTTTTTTTATACTTTTTTTTGACATTGTTTACATGGGAATGTGGGTGTTTTTGCTGTCTCTCTGTCTTTTCCTCTTCTTGTTGAATTAGATACACTATCCAAAAGTACCTTGTGGATAATTATAGGGCAGTGAAAGGGGGTTGGAATAATCGAATTTGATTATTGTCAAAAAAGTATTCTTTTCGTATGTTGTAACTTGTAGGCGAACTGTCTTGCACACTGTAAGGCGGACTAGTCTGGCTGCCAAGCCACCAATATCGCCAGTCAAACATGGAGAACGAGTATTAACAGGAAGCATAGATAGGATCCTCTTGAATTCTATATAATCTCGTTCACGCCAGCAAAGTTATTGATCTTAATGAAATTTAAAGATTTGGAATTTACCCTAACCCTTAACGCTATAACAAAGCTTTTAAATTCCCATAGAGCTAAGATAGTCATGCCGACTTCCCGAACCAAATCCTTAGCACTGGTATCACAAAATCACAATGCAGTTTCGAGCCCGCTTCGTATCGGCGAACTTCTCGAAACTATACTCATTTACGCTCTAAAAGATGAACCGGTACGGCAAAGAGTCCGGAAAACCAGCCAGCTCCGCACGGTTTCCAAATTTTGGTGCCTCACACTTGATTCATCTCGGACGTTAGGATCATATTTCTTTCGTAAGTCTTCGTTCGATCCGACAGTTTGACCTACAATATTCTAATAAGGGGTATGCGTGAAAGATTTCCACCAGGCTTATATATACTCTCTAAAGCGGAATCTATATCATATTCAACAGCTAAAGATAAACTCGACAAAAACGACCGGTGTTACAAACTTCCAAAAGGCTTTGTTTCCTACTTCTGATAGCATCAATTTACTTTGGTGGAAGAAGCCTCAGGAGCCAAAATCTTTAATTCCAGATCTATACATCACAAAACCCGCCGTTAAAGTCGCAAACCTACGATTCGAGGGGATGGGCGATATCGATGGTCTAGACGAACTAGGAGAATTTGGTAAAATAGAAGCCCGCAGCTCTCCTCGTGGTGCCAATACGCTGTTCAGATACGATTACTATATTAACAGCCCCGATGGGATTGCCGCGAAGGACCTGAACGCTGGGATATACGATGCTATTACAACGCTATTTAGCCATTCAGGAAAGAACCCGGCGTTAAGGGTACAGCATATTGAAATACAAGTCAGTCATACATTTCAGCCGATTAAGTCATTTGCGGGGAGTTGGGGTATTTTGACGACTAGGACTTTGTGGACGGAGAGAACGATGGGGCAGAGGAGTGAGTGAACTAATTCTCCAATTTGCTTTGAACTTATTATTCCTGTTCTTTTGAATTGCTAGTGGACTAATGTTATACATATAATTTTTTGAGTATAGTCCGAGAACATCCCTGGTACATCGCTACTTTAAAGGCTTGGAAGCGGCTTCGATACAGCTGGCCATTTTATGTGATTGTTGCGGTGCCTGTTATTGTCTTTTGGACGGTTGTAGTTGTTCACCACCTGATCGATATGGCTTTTGACGAGGTTATTCGGCCGGCTCTGGTCGATTTGAAGAATTCTAGGTTTGTGCGTAGAACCTACAGGTGGTGCGGTATCAGATGGTAGATATGCGCTTGGCTGGGTTATCATAATTTAATATCGTTGAGGGTTACTGGGTGGAGTTACGGCGTTACATGTTTAAAATTATATGTAACGATGTGTAATATTTCCGTTATTTTCAAAAGGTAGGCAAATGGATAGCAGCCTACAAGTATCCCTCAGAAAGAAGCCTTTGCATTGTCTTTAAAGTTAGCAAGAAAGTGCAAAAAATCATGACGCTATTCACTATTGAAGTCTGAGGATTGTCACCAGTTGCGTTGTAGGTGGTCTTTTGCAGTTCGTGTAACTTTCCCGTTTCGCTTCCATCCCGAACGCCACTGCACCTGGGGCCGCGGGGCGGGCCTTAAACTTAAACCCGTCGTGGCTCTGAAGTTGCTTTGCATTTACATGGCCAATTTCTTGGGCTCCACAATCGAAATTGTATTATGTGCGTCCATTGTCTACGAAAGTCTGAAAAATAGCTATATATATATAAAGGAGATCGATGTTGTAGTCAATAACATTGCAACTTCGTGAAATTATATTACCAAAGAACATGGTCTAAATATAGTCCTCAGATTTTAGTCTGAACTTCCAACAAAGAAGCGAAAAGAGGGCTCCACACGGCCGACCGCGCGACCCCAGACTTTCCCTGTCGATTTGCATGCGTATATACCGTCGACGTACCTTAATTTTTAAATGAAAAGTATAAAAGTATAATAAGAAATGCAAGCTAATATTTCGGCTGGAAAAAACTCAGCCCTAAAAAGGTACACGCTGGAAATTACCAAAGGAATAACCGTGCATGTTTGCTTCATGCGCATACGCGAGTTTCGAGGGGATCCTTCAAACTTCGGTGTGGACCCGCGCCCATGGAATTTCATCCCACCAGGTCCCCTTTCGTGACGGCTTGGCAAGACATACAGATACAAGAAATACTGCACCTGGGTTTAAAGGCTTTAAACTTCTAAAGTGGTCTCACGGCTTGGGATCATCTGTGCGCTCTTTTTGTTAGTTAATATTATAATGAGTATACACGAACGAGGCTTGCGATGTGGGGATCGATCGTATTCACACACAGCTGGACTAAACCATGTTTATTTCCCACGCTCAAAAGTTGCATATGTTTTTTTTTTAATATTGAAGCTACCCGTGAAAAACGCAGATTGTTTCAATGGCATTGAGCACTCTTGCAGGTGTTGGATTGTTGGTTAAATTTATACAAGAGGGGAAAGAAAAAAACATGTTTAATTACATCGAACAGAAAATAATCTGTTAGGAATAATATAATTGCTTTCAAACGCAAAAGGTCTAATATGCAGTTGTAAGGGAAAAATAATAATCTTCGAATCCCAAGTAGGATATCTCGAGACAGAGAGAAAGCTTTTGGGATCCGGGGGTATATATACGCCAAGGGGTACCGGCGCGGAATTACAACATTTACATTCCTCACCTGCAGTATTTGTGCACGCACGACACGAAACGGTAAACCGTATAAGCCAATTGGAACTCACCAGGAAACGTCCGAACCTCCCTAAAAATCCTTTTTTTCCTCCTCTCGATCTTCTTTCTTTTTTTTTTTTTTTTTTTTCCGCCCGCGCGCCTTGAACATCTTTCTCGAATAACTACTAATTTTTTTTCTTCTTTTCTTTTATTTTTGTTCCGTTCCCCACACCCATTTGCAGAAAAGAAAAATGAAGGAGTCACTTCTTACGCAACTTAAGCGCAACCTTTCTAACCGCTCCAGAAAGGGTAAAGAGCCTAACGTGCAGCAGCAGCGACCGGAAACTCCTAATACCCTGAAGTTTTTGGACGTTGACGGGGACGCGAGATCTACCTATTCCGTCGAGTCGGATAGTAAATCCTTCTTTTCGTTTAGTTTTGAAAATGCGGAGTCGACGTCGCTTTGTGATTTTGAGAACACCACCACCACCACCAGTACGACTGTAGCCGCAAATGAAGGCGGTACGAAACTTGGTAGAAAGTTATCGTTTGAAAAGTCTCCCGTAGACGGAGAAGGTTCGCCTCCACCGTATGATGTGGATCAATTGGAATGGATTTTGTTTTATCCCCGAGGAGTGGGGAAGCAATTTGTGGGGATGTTGGGGATCAATGATGTTGTGGCAATGAGCCAGGTTTGTAGGGCTTGGAGAAAGTGGTTGGTTCCTGAGCGAGGTAAGTAACACCACTATATATAATACCCTTTCAAAAAGCCTTAATCGGTGTTTTTGGACTAGTATGCTAAATACTGTTAAAATTGTTTGTAGAAATTGTAGGAGCCGATGTTGAGAAAAGTGAGAAGACGATGCCATCTTTCTTGCCTCTTATAGAAACAGGACCGCAATGGCATCCATTGGTGCAGACGGTCATCGCGTCTAATCCGCCATCTCAGGGGACAAGAGACTTCCTCGAGCCGTTGGGATTTTATGGAAGATACCACCGACAAAGTATCCTTCACTGGCAGAAATACGAATTCAGCATTCCAAGACTTCTTGGAGTATTCGGGGAGAACTATTTATCTGCCATAACTTCGCTTCACCTTGATGGTGCAGGGTTGGATACTAACTCGCATTGGCTACGGTATTGTGCAAGTCTGGAGAGTTTGAGTATCAGGAGATGTGCGGGTATAACACTCGATCGATTAGTTGATCTAGTATTAGGACCCGAAGATGAAAACTCAGCCAGCTCGTCGAAGAGGAAGAAACAAAAATCTGCAGTCCACGCTCCTAGACCTGAGAAATTAAGGGTGGTAAGGTTCTGGGGTATAGACGGTGCTCGACAACTGGCTTATCCTCATAATTCAGAGCAATATATCTCGGACCGTCACAAACTTGAAAAGTATTGTGAGAGATTGATGGATAGGTTTGAAACTGATGTTTGGTGGGGGCTTGGCGGGGATATGATGGATCGTGATCGGAATAAAAGGTATAGGTTGTTGATATCGATGGAAGAGAAGTGTGGGGTTTGTGGTAAAGCTAGAAAGCATTCGGGATGGCCGGATGGGGTTTCTTGTGAGAGGTGTTTGGGGTTCAACTGTTGGGGGTGTATGAATATGAAAATTGTGTCGAGAGACGAGGGCGGGGAAGGTAAGCAGTTTCTCATAACATCCATAATAAGCTTCCTGGGCCTCCTTTTATTCGATCTAACGAGTATGATTTATTTAATAGATAACGATACTTCAGACAGTTTGGCAGTAAATATGCTTCGACTCATATGCGATCAGGAAGGTATCTGCGGTTGGGAAGCTGGAGAACATCATGTCCATCCCGAATGTATCCCGCCAGCAACTTTGTTATGGGGACACAATGATCCCTTAAAACATGTTTTTGAACTTTATGCTCACTTGCAGAGGAAGTAGAATTTTTTTTTTCTTTTTTTTTTTTTTTTTGTAGTTCAGTAGTTTAAGGGTCGACAAGATTTGCAGATTTAGCTGGGATACCAAGGGTCAAGTGTAAGCAGCATTTAGTTAGAGAATGGACTGGGTTTTACTTTTAAGCGAGTTTATCGAGTAGAAGCGCACCGGTGAAACATCTGAAACTGATATAAGTATATAACTGTTATAGAATGCTCCCGTGTATTAACCATAGGTAGACTAACTATCAAAAAGCCAGTCGAAAGACACCGTTTGTTGCATTTTGCATAAATAAGTGTTGCTGAAATGCGGTTCTTGTAGACCAGTTCTTACGCCCATAAGGCCATCTGCAGGAATATGCATACTAGCGCAGTAAAGTCCGGCGTGGCTTAGTTGCTCGGTGCTTGATTGGTGGGACTTATAATTTCATAGGACCATGAATCCTGATTTTGAATTTAGGATTGAGGCTTTTGCATTTCAACCTTGCGAGGATCGATCCCAGTTAATTTGGAGGTTTGACTTTCTATATATCCTGGTATCGCTGTAGGCCTATGGTCCTAAAATCATATGTCTATATAAGCGTACGCCCATGGGCCCAGCGACGCGCGCTATATCGGCATTCTTCAGCATTGCTTGAGAGGTAGATCGATACATACTTTACATGGTGCCTACTCGGACCAATACCAATCGGTTGAAGACATCAAGGATCCGAACACGTACGATAACCCGCGGTTTTGATCGAAATTTCTACACTAGCAGCACTTTCGATCACGGTGAAAAACGATCAGGAGAAACATCATGGACCATCAACCCCCCAACTTCCTCGGTCTCCCCCGGGAAATCCGAGATGAAGTCTACAAATATCTACTACTATTCGACAATGTCCCTAGAATAGCTAGCCGGACCCCGCGAGCGCTAGCGCGATTGATGCCCATGGTGCAACACGACAAACCCGTATTCCGTAAACCTGTCTCTGTCCAGAACGCAATCCTCGCCGTGAATAAACAAATTCATGATGAGGCTGCTGAAATATTTTACGGGTTTAACACTTTCGTTGTCAGAATCAAGTCGGTAAATTACTATGGATTTGAGGATCGTCGGCATCCTAGGTTTCAACGATTTAATCTTATCTATGCTGCGCCCTGGGAATCGTTGACTTTCGATTGCAGGGCTAAATCTCCCTGGGAGGAACCTGCGGCTAAATGGGGTCACGGCTTGGGTATCATACGGCCAGAGATTACAGTATTTTCACTTGAATTCGAAGATGGGGGGTAAGTTCGACACTTTTGGTGGAAATTGCCCGCCATTCGTTCTCACACCTCTGCATTTTGCCTTCCTTTGGTATACTAATGTTCATGACTATTTTTTGATTAGCGATATTGTATATACTGATATCCCGTGGGGATACAGTTATTCGGAAACAAAGGATGCTTCCTTCGAAGAAAATATTCATTCCATTAAACTGATCAATGAAGATGAAGGGAGACACTTGAAATTCCCAGCACCTCGCTATCGACATTTAATCCGGCGCATCGAACTTGATATCGACTCACGATATCCTCAGTTAGAAGCATCTAATGAACTCTGTTATACTACTGGATACCTGCGATCGATGTTACTTCCTGCATTAAACCGACTTGAAAGTTGTCTACACGATGGAGGCAAAAATGTAGAAGTCGACGTCAAGGTTTCAGGATTGATACTTGAGGAAGATTGGGAGAAACGCGTAGGATCTTTCCTGCGAGCAGAGGACTCGAAGAGCGCGTTTCAGATCAAAAAGACACTGGAAAAGAAAATGTATACGACCCTTTGCCGATCTCTATGGCCGTTAACGACAATGCGGTGGAAATCTAGTCGAATCAGTACCCCGCTAGATTCAGAATACCCGGGGATTATGGAAAGGGAATTTGAACAGTGCAGAACTTTCAACGGGCGAACTAGTGAAGAGCCAAACTTTCAACCTTATGAAATTCCAGAGGAGATTGCAAGTGTGGGTCATGTGTGGGCACTTGTTAGCGGAAGGCTGGGTGTGCTGGCAATCGATCGGTGTATCCGTGTCGGTCTTTTGCCAGATGTTGTCATCTTCGAACCAGAGGAAGAACCTGTATATGGCGAATTCGGTCGTCCGGGATAATGTGTACACAGAATCATTGGATCTCTTTTTGAATTAACGTTCGCTCTCAGCACATATATCCTAGGTGTGTATAGACAATATCTTAATTTCGTTTGTGAATTCATGAAATGTCTACAGAAAACCATACAGATTACAACATCACGATATCGCATCGTTCCGTCCAGTTAGAATATCATTTATAGGACCTAGGTGGTCTCGTTCCCAGACTAAGTTATTGTTACACAGGCTTGAAGCGCGAGCGGCTATGATAAACATTAAGTGACACACTACATTCAATAACACTCATTCCAAGGTGGATTATTTATATTCGCCCTTCCCGTGCGGCTAATGGCTTTCGAAATTTCAACTGCCGAATGCCTAATCTACATTTGACCAAAGCGCTGGTTTCCCAGCTTTCCTGATGTCTCAACTGCCGATGGTTATTTGGTTTACCATTGATTTGACCGCTTAGTGCGATATCTGGAGATAAACGAATCAAGTATTTCTCATAGCGAGCAATATGCACAATCTAGGTAACTTAAGTATGAGAAGCTAGCTATTATAGCGAAGTTCTTTTATAGCGGTATCCTATTTTTCTCAGCTGAGCAAGGGGCCAATATCCGAACTCCGACTGCCCCTCGAAGTAGTTATGACCGTGGCCGGTTCCAAGGAAGTTTCCAATAAGTATGTAAGAGAAGCCAATATGATATTACATTGATATTCGTTTCTCTCATGTATAAACCCAAGTCAGCTTGGATTCAACATTCCCACTGTTCTTATCATCCATTTCATGATCCCAAATTTAGATATCTGCATCTTGCTTACTGGGATCCTTCGCCGTCGACGAAACTTAAACTTGCAATATGTCGCTGCTTAGTGTACTTGGTACTCAGCTGCTAGCTAGCTGCAGGGACTGGGAGGTTCCGGTTAGCGGTCAACAGGGGTCACTAGGTGGGCCACAACCCGAAAATACCAACAACTTGGCTATAGCCTGGAGATATTTCGAGATATCATCGATATCTCGCAAGCTTAACTATTAGGAGGCGATATAGTGGAGCGATAGTTGATGACACAACTTTACAGTCGGGCGTTACGGGATTCCTTTTTTGGATAGACGGGTCTAGTACATTTTGTTTCTGCCAACCTACATGGCAATGCTGGCGTCTGGCCCCGAGACTACTGCCAAACCTGTTAACGTTATCAACGACGTCTTGCTTTTCACAAGTCGAGACTTTCATCCTGGTTTTGGGCTCAAGCTTGGTATATATAGATTGGAGGTTTTCACCAAGCCCCAGCCGTAGAAGCATCAGACTATAATCTTCCTTCTCTTCCGATTCGTTCCAAACGAAGGGGGTATTACCTCAGCTCATTTGTGGTACATTCACATACTGTACAAGCCGAGAGTAATCACAGTCCAGAAGTCTCCCACTTATCTGTAACACGAGAGTCCTTTCACTTCTTTTTATAAGTATCCTATTGTCCCTCGGCGTTGCCCTGGGCATCTACGAACCATTCGAATATAAAAACCAATTCGAACTTCCAGGTGGCCGATCCAATGCATCAATCGCCGAACCAGTTAGAACACTCCTAAAGTTTAGAAACTCCTACTCCGACTTCAAGGCGAGGTTAGAATATATCTCGACAGCGGTATGCAATTTGAGCCTATCCGCCTATGATGGCAATCGAGCTGCCCACGAGACTTTGGGGCCGGTAAGGAATTACTGCTGGACGCATGCAAATTGCATCTTAGCGACATTAGATGAAAGGACGAAAGCCTCGTTTCCAGGAACGACTATCCTTCTTGGCCTGGCGCCGACGACATTATCAGTCTTGGGTCCATCAGTTGCGGAGATGGCATTGCTTTCGATTCATCGACCGTTTACCACACTCTTGATATCTCTTGGAGCGCCTGTACTTTTCCCCGGTCGATTTTTTCAACGGGAGGATCCTCTTCGAGCTAATGAGCCTGCTGTTGGAGCATTCCTTGTCCGACCGTTACGATCACCGTGGGAGTAGATCGGTTTGTTCCTTCAATATGGCTTTGCAGCGGGCGCTGTTACTAATGTCTTCCATGCAGCCTGGAGGATCGGTACTCATAGCATCATACCTTGGGCATGCCCTACAACTATTGGCCTGTGATGTGGGTTCTGATGTCTTTGGTCATCCACTTCTGCGCCATCCTCTCTTTGAGGACTGCCATCACCAAGGAAACAGAATTCGGCTAGCCAAGGAATGTGCAAGTCGAACTCCCACAATCAGTCAATGAAAATATCCACCTTGGACCTTTTCCCTTAGTATTGCAATATCTTGGTGCATTTTTGTCGGTGCTATACTTGGTGTTTGGAACCCTGATTTTTTTCGAGTTTGTTGTTCATTGGGCTTGGGGAAGCTGTTCAGTTGATAATGAGGTTGATTGCGAGCGCTGCTATTTGTCGAATTTTGGTGCAATTCGAAGTTGGTGGGATGATTCAAGTTGACGAGAAGAGGGTTTATAAGGGTATTGTGCAGGCCCCACTTGAGATCCGGAAAGGAGTAATAGTATTTTTACATTGATATATAATGTTGGATGTAATATTCTTTGAAGGATGAATTATTAAGTTCAATATCGCTGCCATTGTCAAGGATATCAAAGTATGTATTAATGTTTGTTAAAGTGGTATTCATCGAATTTCGATCTGTCATCGCCGCGAGATACGAAGCGGGAAAGTATCAAGAGAGGTCTGGAAGTTTCGAGGCTCTGTAGTAGAAATCAGTGATAGGACTGAGATCCAAGACTGGGTACGACGTGCTAGGTGACCCAAAGCAGAGCTTACAAGGTCCGATAAAATAAAATAATATTATAGGGGTATAAAAGTTATTTGCTACTTACGAAGTTTGCTCCTGGTCAGTGTTTTTCCTGCAGTTGCAGCAAGCTTGGGGGTCATCAGAATGTGGATACGAGCAACAGCCCACTCCGGCCCCGCAAGTCTGACATAACTTCGTCCCGTAGGTGCAAATATACACCGCACAACCAAGACATATTCTTTGGCTCTTATTGTCATTTGGGGCTAATGTACTAGTGAAGGGAACACACGAAGGATGAAAATAATGGCTCGTGTTCCTCCAGCGACAAGAGCCCCAGTTTGTGCAAAAGTACACGAGCATATTGGGTGGACTGGGCCCGGTACCTCTGATATGCTCGGAGAAACTGTTTTTATAGTACCCATCTATTATAGGTTAATTTCATAGACGAATGGAGGAGTAGGTCGAAAGAACATACCGACGGGAACCATTGGCTTGAGACTTAGACACTGGTCGCATATATAACCCCCACACCCCTCACAGGTATTTTGCAACTCACAATCAAGACACTTCGCCTTTTGAGCCTTACTGCACACAGTACAAACAAGTGTAGCAGCATCGAGTGCTCTTTTTACCTTCCAATCGTCCCCAGAGTGAGGCAACCCAGAGCACCATTCCAGATCAGTTTTGTATGTCTCCATGAGTTTATCACAGATTTCGTGATCGTTTTTCATTCTACCCCAACTTTTTGAAGTTCCCCATACCCCAGATACCCCCCAGATCATCAAGGTGTGAAGCTTCGGCGGTATGGTGTCTCTATCCGATAGTCTATCGCTATCGGTTGATTCACTATCACCCTGTTCCTCCGCCAAAAGTACCCAAGAGAGATCATTAACATTAATTGAAATGCACCATCTCAGGCTTAAGAAGACAAGACTTTTGCATTTGCGAACCCAGGCGAGTTTCATGTTGTCTGTCGAATAACGCCTAATTCTTGCACCATCCAAGTAAATTCTTGTGATTGCCCGCAAGTAATCGTTGCCAAAGCATCTGCTGAATAAGGTTAGATTGATCCCACTATCGATTCTAGAGAAGCTGCGATCACGTTTCACATCTTCTCCGGTGTATAGGCGACCTCTCATCCCCCTATACACAAAGCAGTGCTTTTCTTGTTGAGCTGTAAGCCTAGCAACAGCAAGGGTTCTGACAAGCGGATGCCATTCTACCTCATCCTCTGTAGTAGTCTTCAAAAAGTCTAGGAAATACGTTAGAGATTCTTTGCCTACTTAATATCGCGATCGGTGAAGGGGGCAGAATACGCGGGATGAGATGTGCCCTCCATTTCCGGCAAACCCGGCTGAGTCTTATCACATCAACGGTGCTGAGCTGTGATTGTAGAATAGATGTGACAGGAGAAGGGGTGAATAATATCCATTCTAACAGCCCTTGGGCATTTGTTGACGACGTCGCATTTGTTTCAAGGGATTCCATCGTGAACAGAGCCTTCTCGTGGGTGTATGGTCGTACGTCATATATATCCGCACCCCATGCATGCGCCCACGGTTTGTCCTGGCTGCCGGCTGCCTTAGAGTCGCGTCAGTGTCTCCCTTGAGGCTGGGCTGTCAAGCTTGCTTGACTCTTGGAGAAACCCAGGCTTTCTGTGCGCCGGAAGAATAGGCTATCCATGATGTTTGGATCCTTCAAACAGAGGCCTTTCTGTACATACACCGGAATCCCATGCCACGCCCTCGTCGTCGGGATGAGCTAAATATATACCCCTGTCACGGAAGCCCAGCTTAAAAGTCAAGCGAGGCTGCGAATCGGGGACAAATGAGCCCGTTCAAGAAACAATCCCGGCCAGCCGGGGCCTTTCTTGGTCGACGTATGGCACCTGCGACTGGTTAGCTCCATGCATGGAAAATCAGGGCATCGGACTGGAATTCGGCACCTATCACAAGGCCACCAAGATGACCGTTTGACCAAAACATTCTGCCCGATACTTGGCAGGCAAGCTTTCCATCAGCTGCTTCGAACTCGGTATCTCTTTCGAATCGCCTTCTTCGTGATCGTGATCCTTTGAAGTACAAGTTTTGCTGCCATCCCGAAACATCAATTCTCTCAAAGTTTAGTCTTGGAAGTCCTTTGTCCAGCGGAGGAACAGCAGGAGATCCTCGCTTGGACCATCCAACACGGCTGCCCCTCAATCCAACCCCGCCAGCTTAAGCTTCACCACAACCACCGTCGCCTCTCTCCGGAACTCTCTCAACTTCTCCGAATCACTGTCCTCGATCGCCTTACCATAAATATGTTCGCCTCGGTGAGTGCTCCTTCATCAGTCTATTTTCTCCATACGATCTGGCCTTCTAACAAACAATATCGTAGAAAAAACCATACACGGCCGTCTCGGTCCAAATTGAGCATCTAACAACGGAGGCTTACGAAGAAAACGACCTCGCCGGCATTCCAGAGCTTATTGAAGCTGTCAGATTACAGGATACAGGTCCCCAAGAGGCATCTAGAGCTCTACGGAAGAAGCTGTACGTCTTTTCTCGCCCTGATGATTGGATCACATGCCACGATGTTACGTCTGTCATTTCAAAACGTGGGGGCGCGCTAATAGCTAGAGATGGTGATAATATAGGAAATACGGCAACTTCCACCGACAGATAAGATCGTTAACGGTACGATAAAATATCTTGAAGGTCCGGAGTAGAAGAAAGACTCTAACTATCGAATTGTAGATCCTCGATGCACTGGTCGAAAATGCAGGAAAGCGATTCCAACGTAGTTTTGCCGACGAACCGCTCCTCGAACGTCTCAGAATTATAGCTTCCGACTCCCTCACTGATGCAGATGTCAAGAAAAAG
This sequence comes from Arthrobotrys conoides, assembly GCA_036971725.1. Lineage (NCBI taxonomy): Eukaryota > Fungi > Ascomycota > Orbiliomycetes > Orbiliales > Orbiliaceae > Arthrobotrys > Arthrobotrys conoides. The sequence continues at coordinate 1,806,927 of JAVHJM010000006.1, forward strand.
GCGCAAATACTTTTTGCCCAGTGGCACAATGCCTACAAAGATACTCCCGGAATGACTGGTGTCGCGAATCTCTACCGTCAGGTGCCTACGAGGCCACGCCCGAGACCACAACCGAGACCAGTATCGCCGGAGGATGAAGATGCTCCAACTCCATCAGCTGGATCGAGATCCGGTCCAACAAGTCCTAATAGATCATCACAAGTGGGCCCGTCGCATTCACGTAATAGTTCGAGTTCGAAGCCGACGCATGCGCCGATTACTCTGGGACCCTCTGACTCGCCAATCGCTACATTTAAACAACCGAAGGACAAGTCTTCAAAGTCGTCGAAATCTTCAGCGCAAAAGCGACCTCCATTCAATCTTGAGAAGGAAAAACCTACCATGATTCAAAATATTGCTACCGCTTCAATCGCTTCAACGAATCTTAAGAACGCCCTTAAATTGATAAACCGAGAGAAGGAAAGAGTTAGCGAGAATCCGGAGGTCATGAAGCGGTTCGAGGCCTGCAAAATGCTGCGAAGACAAGTTTTACGATACATTCAGCACGTGGAATCCGAACAGTGGTTGGGTGGTCTTATTCACGCCAACGAAGAGTTAGTTGAGGCATTGACGCTGTTTGAAGTTTTGGACAAACCTCCTGGTGAAGACTCCGATAGTGAAGGAGAATGGGAGAAAATGCCAAAGGATCTAGGTGTCGATGATGCAGCTGGGAGGATGGGCAAGCTAAAGATTGCGGGAGGATCAATGCAGCCTGGTCAGGTCCCGCCTAAGAAAAGGGACTACGACAGTGATGAACTGGAAGATGCCAGTGATGACGAGGAAGCGGAGCCAGAAGATCCAAATGACCCGTTTGGAGATAGTCATGCTTTGAAGACTCCTGCCAGAGAGAAAGCGGAGCCTCGGTGGTAAGTTGTTCTTACTGCGCCCACAGAATTCTATGATTACTAATAGGGCTATACATAGGGCTGAGATCTAATATTTCACAAAGATTGTGAAATACTCTTTTCAACGGTTTAATTATCTGTAAGCCTGATTGTAGTTAGAAACAGATGCACAGTTAGCAGGTTCCTTCCCTCTTGGTTCTGGTAGCCTTAACCTTTGGAGTTTACTTTTTACCACCCTTTTTTCGCCTTAATACTTTCTTAGCTTTGGAGAACGGTGCGAGATGTTTCTTTCGAAATTTATCTTGAGGAACCCTAAAATATATTCACTGAATTAAGCCTTTAACGTTTTTCATGGTGTCGAGAGGCTAGCAGAGTTGAAACGCGTTACATAGCACTCATTCTTCGGGTGATAGCCTTGAGGACCTTTATTTACCATAAAAAGGCCTGAGACAACATACAAAGGATTAGAAGTTATTGTGGTTTCTACCTTGATCCCGAAAAGTTAGTGACCGTCATGAAATCGCCGTGGTGAGATACGTTCACCTGATATTTGTAGACGTCCTCGAATCATGTAGATAATCCATATTCTCAAGTCTAGTAATGTAGTTTAAATAACCGCATTGCTAAAGCTAGCTGGTTTTCCCCAATTGCTCCCTGTATGAGGTCCAGGATATACTTTCTGCAAGGGCATATTATCGGCCCCATGAGGTTTGCGGCGCCTATATTTTCGAGTAATCGCAATACCCGAACGTCCCCACCTTCAGTCGCGACTTGAAGTGCGTGTAAGTTATTTTGACGAAGGCTTTGGTCGCAACCTTTAACATAGCCGGTAGTCTCTTGCCAGAGTTTCTTTAATTTTGTGCATAGCAGTTCGACAACATCTAAATGGCCATGGGCCATAGCAGCAAGGATCGGATCGTCTCCAGCCCCTAAATGGGTTAATGTTTCGACCTTCGAGTTCTCAGTTGGTAGCTCGGGGCCCACAGGAAGCGCTCCGGCTGTGCTACAGAGATAATATTATGGTTTAAGCTTTAGGTAAGCTAGGAGGGAGTCCCGGTCGCTCAAAAGGTAGCTGATTATTTTTCGATCCCCGCGGCTGGATGCTCGAGAGAGAGACACAGAAGTTGCCCGAGACTCTAGCCCCAGTAAAGCCATATATGGTTTTGAAAATATGAGTATTGCCACCGTCTACGGCTTGCCGTAATAAGCGGTCGAGGGCAGGATCTCTTCCCAGTCCGCGAGGCGTAAGTTAACTTCTAGATGTTTTTCAAGAGGAAATTGAAGACTTCCAGACGACCAAAGCTCGCTGCTTTGTCAAGGAGGTAATCTGGCCCTCTAAGTGAAGTAGCTGAGTGCTCTGCATCTCTTCTATACATCTCGCCTATCTCTTTATAAATACTCCTCGCGGGGTTCTGTCGGGTTTGTCCTATATCTAGGTCGTCTTGGATACGCTGAAGACCAGCCTTGAGAAGTATTGGCGGGTCTTCTAGGATATAACGGACTACCTCGACACTGTTTCTTTCGATTGCATAGCTTATTAACATCTCTACGTCTGCTATGACACTCCCTGGAATATCGACGGTTCGAGATCCGCTGGCTGACAGTTGATGAGCTGACGAAAGTTTTCGGCGTCTGAAAAACAGAATTGCAAACAATGGTACGTTATCGTTTTCACAAGCTCAGAGAATAAGCTCATTGGTATCCAGGTTTCCGAGCTCTTTTACCCCAGGTATATAAGGGAAGGGAAGGTTGAGCTGGTATTGGGATTAAGGAAATATGTTCTATCGCATTGAATATATAGAATTCGCAAAGGGTTGATATAACGTTCTGTTAACTTAATCTCGATCCGTCTTACGAGACCAATCCGTCTCATTCCCTCACCAAAAAATACAACATTCAATATTGTGTTGTCTGCCTCAATCCCTGCATTCGTGTCGATGTGGACGCGATGAGCGAGCTAGCAATGCATTTCACCATAGAGATTCCCAGCAAACATATGATACTCGTCTAATGATAGTAGTTGCATCAACTTCGATTCGAAGCTATATCACAGCTGCACAGCTGCACAGATCGGGCGAAAGCTAAGATGCACAGGGGCACCGACCCGTTGGATGGGGAGTTTGACCCCTCCGCTACCCGCAGTGGCCAGCTCCACTCCCCAAATTTGGGCACAACACGATGGTTTCGCCATACAAATTGTTAGCGATTCCAATCCTCAGTTCCCCTTCGCTTGGTCCCAACCTCATCCAACATTGCATCCTGACGGGAACCCAACTGTATAACTCCCCAAACACCGGTCTTGACGCGGTGTGCCGCTCCCTGATCCTATGCCACTGAGATCATACAAAATGCCTGGAAGCCGCTGGATTGCATTCGGGCATTTTTCACCCTTCCAGTTATTTCACCCACAGTTTTCTTCCACCAGCTGGAACGCCTTAGAGAGGAGTGGAACTGGGACGTATAAGTAGGAGGATCCTGCCTAGCTCTCTGCTACAATTGCTCCTACTACTTTACAACATATAATCCTGTAGGCTTCATTTTCTCTTAATCTTTTTCATTCTTTCATACTTTATTCAAGCCTGCTGCTTTGTGTCGAAGGCATAATAAAATATACCCTCGCACTTCATTTACCGGCACTCTCTTAGTGGGCACATCAACATCAGGCCGCAAAGATGAGCCGTAGAACTACCATTAAGGCAGATCCCAGCCCACTACTCACAGGCGTTCGCCAAGTCGTGGATATCGAGACACCACCTTCTCCACTTACAGAGTTGGGAACTACTCCTCCACGCGATACTCCTATGCCTTCGAATGAAAATGATGATCTTATGATCGTGGACGCTAACAACATTTCATCCAAGCCTGCTGTTGACGATAGAGTCGTAAATAAGACCCCAGATACCAGCAAAATCATGAATGAAGGTACTAGGATTACCTTCAGCTCCAGTGGACCCTCTAGAGGAGGTGAAGCTCTCCTTGCAGATGCCATGCAGGTCGTTAAGAAATCATCGAGCATGGGATATGATATGCTGGGAGAGGATATGAGGGATATGGTTAATACCATCAACCAGTTGAGGATGAAGGGTGTAGAGGATTTGGGACTGCCGCTACCAGTAAGGGCTTCAACCTCATAGTCGCTGCTTTGTATTACGGATGCTAAATCGGGGTTATAGAGGATCGCAGTTATCGGGAACCAAAGCGCGGGGAAATCGTCGTTGATCGAAGCTATCAGCGGGGTAAGTACAATATAATATGCATTACGAAAAACCAAACTATGAAGAATGTAGACTGATATAAAGGTTTTACGGATGCATAGATTCGGGTCCCGCGATATGCAGGCACATGCACCCGCTGTCCCCTGGAAATCACTTTGACTGAGGATACTTCACCGCTTGCCCCTTGGAAATGCAAGGTATCCCTACGTTTCCATAAAACATATAACCCCAAGAAGAAAGGCGATCCGTGGACGGAAGTTCAGCACACACAACACCCTTTTATGAGTATTGATGACCCGGAAAACGTCGAAGCCGTTATCATCAGGGCGCAACTAGCGATCTTGAATCCCTCTAGACATTGGGGTGATTTTACTAGCATGCCCGTACAAGTCGTTGGTAATACCGCGACGACAGAAGTTCCATTCTCCCCGAACGTCATTTGCATGGAGATTACTGGCAATAATGTTCCCAATCTCAGCTTTATCGATTTACCTGGTATAATCCACGTAACCGAAAGAAAAGAGGAGGAGTACTTGATCAAATTAGTTAGGAACCTTGTGGAAGGTTATATCAAACAGGAGGACTGTCTAATTCTCCTCGCGATGACGATGAAAGGTACGTTTATACAAAACCAAACGAGAGGATAAGACCATAGAGCTAACTTGTAATATATAGATGACGCTGTCAACCAGTCAGCCGCTCAGATGGCTCGGAAATTGGGTCCTAATCGCACGATCGGAGCTCTCACGAAGCCAGACACTGTCCTTGGAGGGGAGCATGATCAGTGGATCAAGATACTTCGCGGACATGAGCATCGTTTACCCCATGGCTACTTTGTTACCCGACAGCCATCTCAACAACAGCTTCTCAGGCGAATCAGTCATGCTGAAGCTCGTCGTCTCGAAGACGATTTTTTCAATGGCGAGGACCCCTGGAACACCGAATTGGCCGACTTAAGTGAACGGTATGTGTATTTCAATTGTGAATAATAAGACTGCCTGACTATCAAGCTAACATCTTTACCTTACCAGGTTTGGAACTATCAATCTTCAAAAATATCTCTCCAAACAACTTGCCAACCTCATTCGCCAACGCCTCCCTGCAATCATTAGAAACGTCCAAAATCAAAGCGCACAGGTTCAGACGCAGCTCGAGAAGCTTCCTCCACCACCAGCTAATAGCTTGCGCCAAGTCTTGAGACAAGACCTGGAGAAATACTTTTACCGACTGACTGAAACGATCGATGGCCGTGGCGATGATAATAAGTTTTCGTATGAATGGCGCAAGATCGCAGCAAAGCTCAAGGCGGACCTAATAGCACTCAGGCCGCGCGTGAACCCAGACGAAAATTCTCCCCGAAACCCGAATTCGCCGTTCTCGCCTTCCGCCGCTAGAGCTAGCTCGGTTTCTTTTTACGGTAGCTTCTCGTCCGCATCTTCTACTCCATCCAAACGCAAACGTCCGGGGAGTCATGACGACCCACCAGATGGTTCTTCTTCAGACCCCTTTAATGCAGGTTCTAACTCTGGAGGACCTCCGCCTCGTAAGAAGGCTGCCATCGAGCACCGTACCCCATCGAAGAAGGTTATCTCTGTGGAAGAAGACGAAGTCCTCGAGACGAACTCTGCCGCTGATACACCCATGGAATCGTCTCAATCCAAGGCTATGCATCTCCATGAAATTCATGAAATCCTCGAAGTGAGAGGAGCCACTGGAATCCCTGGGATCGTTGATCACAAGGCCGTTGAAACCCTTTCCAGAATGCACATCCGCCTGTGGGATAGCCCCGTTAAGGCTTTCATAAATGAGTTTGATAGCCTTCTTTACAACCACACTCACACAACGTTTGCAAACATTTTCTCTCCCTATGAGCTGTCCCCATTATACTCACATATGACCGGGATCATTGATGAGTTCCACGCAATTATGATGACCAAGATCCAAAAGTCGATTTCCAAGTGCTTCCGCATCGAGGCCGAGTGTATCTACACCATGCAAGACCGAGACTGGAACCGCGAACACGCCACTTGGAAGCAAGACAACGACCGTCGACGTAAACGAGCGGTTGAGGAACAGTTGGCCATCAAACAACAACGTGCCCAGGAGCGCCACAACCAATCCGGTAGAAAAGGCAAGGTTGAAATGGTCGCACCCGAAGGCCCAGATCCATACCAAAGGGAACTTGATACTTTTACTCATACTCAAGCCTATTTGGGTTTAGCGAGAAGAAGATTTGGGGATACGGTTATGATGAGGATGATCAAGGGGATTTTTACAAAGTATACGATTCAGGGGGTATTTAGGGAGCATGTTGAGCAACAGTTGGGGCTCCGAGAGTTGGGTGAAGATGAGCAGGAGAGGAAGTGCAGGGAACTCATGGTCGAGGATCCTGCGAAGGAGAGGATGAGGACTTCGTTGGTGAGCAAGAAGGAGTTATTAGACAAGGCGTGGATGGACCTGGAGCCATACCAAGCGATTGGAGGGGTCTAATTCCAATATACTGCCATCTACACTCCAGATATTCGAATTACTCGAGGCTATAGTGCCTTCCAGAGCTATTTCGCCTTTTTTTTTTTTGTTTACTTGGAGTTCTTGGAATTTGTCTGATGTGATTTTAGTTTGGACAAATATCTACGGGAAGGTTTGATTGGCATGCAATTGCGGAACGGAGTTTTTGGTTTCTCCTCGGGCTTTATCCTTTTTAATATTTTCAGATAGTTCAAAAATGTCACTTGTATTTAGAGAATGGGAATCACTTCATACAGACTGATATAATCTCCTCGGACTTTGAAAGTGGTGGGGTCAGATCCGTCATGACGCTAAAATGGGCCGCGGCACGTTTGTCTTTTCGTGTCGCAACTGCAACTTTCTGTTCCCCGCAATTCGTTGCCGACAGCTGGTCAACTTAGCTTTCAATTAAGCTCGTAATCCCGTTCCGAGCTTAGTTTCACCAATTCGAGTGTATCTCGGTCCGGAGATTTCAAGGGAAATATATATTTTATACAAAGAGGGGCATTCCCGGGTTTTCCATATTCGCTTTTCGAGTTTTCAGGGACTCACCTGTACGAAAACCAGGGATACATACTACCATTGCATTATATCGACGACTGGACAGCAAGAAGAAGAAAGAAAAAATGGTTGTCGCCAGAGTCGCCACGACGGCCCGGAACAGGGCCCTGGGCCTTATGCGCACCATCAACCACACCAACAAGACATGTCCATGCCACGGGGATCCCTCACACCACCATTCCCACGAACACTCCCGTCATGCAACGAATATCCTGCGCCGGGGACGTGGGTATGCCACTCCCGTCGACGCATCCCAGCAGAAGGTGGCTATATTCCGTTCCAATAATTAATTCTATATCGATCGATATTATCGTTAAGATAACTAATTTTCGGGTCTACTTTTACTAGGAATATGCATTTGAAATGGCAGCAAGTAGTATCCGGTTCGGTCCCGGAGTTACCAAAGAAGTCGGCATGGACTTTGCGAATATGAAGGCGAAGAAGGTCTTGGTTCTTACGGATACTACCGTTGCGAAATTAACGCCGATGAAGCAGGCGATTGAAGGGTTGGAGAGGGAAGGGGTCAAGTTTGATATTTTTGAGGATGTTATGGTTGAGCCGAAGGATTATTCGTAAGAACCCTCCCCCCCAAAACCTAAAATACTGGTATACTACTTAACTATATACTTTTGAGAACGAAAGTTAATATGTTTATATGGCGAATACAGGGTTAAGAAGGCCATTGAGTATGGGCGAAATTCCGGTGCAGATGCTATATTGGCGGTTGGTGGTGGCTCTGTTATGGATACTGCGAAGCTTGTGAATCTTTATACGAGTTATCCGGATGCGGATTTTCTCGACTTTGTCAATGCACCGCTGGGGAAGGGATTACCTATTACTAAGGCACTGAAGCCGTTGATCTGTATCCCGACTACTGCGGGTACAGGGAGCGAAACCACGGGTACCGCCATTTTGTGAGTATAAAACCTATACGCTGCCTTGGAACTTAGGATGGACTGAACTAATAGTTTCATGATAGTGACTTGACAGACGTCAAGGCTAAAACCGGCGTGGCTCACCGCTATCTCAAGCCCACTCTGGGAATCTGCGACCCTCTAAACACCAGAACTATGCCATCAGCCGTCCACGCCTCATCAGGTCTCGACGTCCTCTGCCACTCCCTCGAGTCCTGGACCGCAATCCCTTACAACGAACGTATCCCCCGTCCCACAAACCCGATCCTCCGGCCAGCCTACCAAGGCGCCAACCCAATCTCCGACGTTTTCTCCTTTGAAGCCCTAAAAATGACAGTAAAATACCTCCCTCGAGTCGTAAAAGACCCGGAAGATTCAGAAGCCCAGAGCAACATGCTCCTCGCGGCTACCCTCGCCGGCGTCGGATTCGGAAACGCAGGTGTACACCTCTGCCACGGAATGAGTTATCCGCTCAGCGGTATGAATAAAGGTTATAAACACGCTGGATACCAAGTTCCTCATCCTTTAATCCCCCACGGTGTTTCAGTCGCCGTAACTGCGCCTGCGGTATTTAAATTCACGGGTCCTACGAATCCTCAACGACATCTTGCTGCTGCTGAAGTGTTTGGCGCGGATATTAGTAATGCGAAGGAAGAGAGTGCGGGTGAGATTTTAAGTGAAGCTTTGGCGAAGTTTTTGGTTGGGTTGGGAGATCAACCGAGAGGGATTAAGGATCTTGGGTATCAGAAGGGGGATATTGAGGCTCTGGTTGAGGGGACTATGCCGCAGCAGAGGGTATTGGTTTTGGCACCGAATTTGAGGGGGGAGGAGCAGAGGCAAAGGGAGATTTTGACGGGGCTGTTTGAGGATGCATTGGAGTATTAGGTCGGGATTGGTCTAGGAGCAAGACGGGAGATGATTTAATACTCTCTATCTGTATCAATTTTGAGATGTAGTGGCAAGGGAAGCATGTAAATGAATCGAATCCATGATATAATACTATAGATTCTCTATGAATAGATATATACGCATACTGATTCGATGTATCGTATCTGATAGTGCGAGTTTGACAAGACCGAGCTATAGGAAGGATCTTGCGTTGCGATGTTGCAGATTGTCACAGCCCAGAAACCGAAAAACACTTATGCGATCACGTGACAGAGGCGAACATTTCTTTGATTCGACGCGACAGGCCGACAGCACTACGATGATTCAATGCCTTAGCAGGTCCTCACAGACCTATCGCATCGCGGTCCCTCTCACCATCAACTTCAACATCACATAAACACCATACACTCACTAGCATTATCTCCACGCTTGCTATCATCAAGCAAACATATATTCCCTCTTTGGCATCGTCTCCTAGGTGATTTTTAGCTATGGCTAGCGAACAACGACGGCTGCTTGAGCAGCTGGTATGTGACTTCCTCTCCAATCTTAACAAATTGCCTTCAAGCTTAAGCTGACCCTAACTCTTCTCCATTAGATGGGTACATCCCGTACCCCCTCTTCAACAAAATACACCGATCCAACCGTCTGTCGCTCCTACCTCGTCGGCACCTGTCCTCACGACCTATTCACCAATACCAAGCAAGACCTCGGTCCTTGCCCAAAGCTTCATTCGGAGCCCCTAAAATCCGATTACGAGGCCGATAAAGCTAATGGAAAAGACCCAGGATACGAATGGGATTATGCTCGGGACTTACAAAAGTATGTCGATGATTGCAATCGACGTATTGATGCCGCACAAAGGAGGTTGGAGAAGACTCCTGAGGAGATCATGAAGACCAATGAACTCCTGAAGAGCATTAGAGATTTGACGGAGAGTATCCAGTTCGGATTGAAGGAGGTGGAAGTCTTGGGGGAGTCTGGGAGTGTTGGGGTTGCTATGGAGGAGTATTGCAGGATTAGGAAGATGAAGTTTGATAAAGATGAGAAAGAGGTATGTATCTTGGCTTTTGATAATATGGTGGAAGAAGACTGTGCTAAATGGAATGGGTATACAGAGGGAGCTCAAATCGTTATCAGATACTTCGGGTCCATCTGGTCATCAAAAATTGCAAGTTTGTGATGTCTGTGGGGCCTATCTATCTCGCTTGGATAATGATAGGCGACTCGCAGACCACTTTTACGGAAAGGTACGCCTTATTTCAACCCTCATACAGGTTAATCTACTTGGGAGCCATTGCTAACTGGTATATCATAGATGCATCTCGGATACGCCCAAATGAGAAACAAACTCAAGGAACTCCAGGAGGTAATTGGCAACCGTAGACCTCCGCAATCCGAAGGTGTGGCCAGAGGGCCAGGTGGTGAAGGTGGCTGGGGTGGTGATAGAAATTATGGCGAATATGGGGGAGACCGACGAGATAGGAGAGGTGGGAGGGGTTACGGGGGACGACGTGGTGGCCGATATTAGAACTCATGCGACCACCAAGCCCCCCGGTACCTCTACATCTACAAACCTCGATTTGATCACCGTCTGCCGCTTCCTGAGCGTCCACCATCCCCTAGAAGTCCACCATCCATTAAAAGTACACCATCCCCACCACGCCCCACACAAGTCGGAGAGCTCCTGCCTATCGTCGAACTGGACAGACCTCTTCGGCGGTATCATCATCCCAGTGGCGATGGTCGTGCTCACGAAGGCCCTCAGCAATACCCGAGTCCTCCAAAGAAGAAACCAAAATTGAAATAAATACTTTTTTGGATGGATGAGCATGATAGGTTTGGTCATCTTTTGTTTTCATTCCTAATTCCCCCTTTTCCCCATTATCACTCTCATGAAGGGTTTATGAATGGACTTGTAATAATGGGGCTGCCTCCCCGTGTGGCCGAAGAATCTGCATTTGTGTATTATTATCATTGTTGTTACCATATTTCCCTTTCAAAGTCTTAACTGCTACGGAAAAAAGCTCTGTTAAAGCCTTTTTATGATCATGTTACGTTAAATTGATACCCCGACTGCTTTTAATGTCGTTGATTTTGATTTCAAAATGCTACATTACATATTCCATCAAAGTAATTTCGGTGTGAATCATTGTCAATGGTGAAGAAATTTAAAGCGGTTGGCGCATTGGTATGTTACGGGTCTTGTGAGGAAGATGATGTATTGCCTTTTTGACTTCATAAGTACGAAAAGTAGATTCTTTTCAGAATATTGATTGTCTTCACCTTGCGGTCGCCAAAGATATCTAGATGCGTAAGTATTCGAGGTTATTATGGTGCCATTATCTTGAATTCGAAGACTGAAGTAATTTCAAATACGGTTATGCTTCCTACATTAACGTTGTATATATATATATTAGCGTTTGCCAATACTTCGCGGCCCAAGTTCCCTATTTCAATTTGATGTAAGTAGAATGATATGAGAATTAATTACACAATCATGTCCCACAACACCCTTGCCGACGACGAAATCGTTGATATGATTACTATGAATTTCATACCTGAAACTCAACCTCTAGCCCCAACCCCCAACCTTCTTTTAACGGGACATATACACCCTCAAATACAACCACCCTTCGAAACGGAAGATCAGTCATACTCCCCATCCTCGATCATAAAATTCGGTCTTTACATCACCGATGAAGCCCAAGAACCTCCAACGAGCCTCGAGTATCTTTGATAATACTTCCTTACTAAAAGTTCCGAAGCTGTACAGAGTATTTGAAAGAGATGGAGTGGGGTATATGGTTATGGAGTATACTCGAGGTGGACATTTAGATTTTAATGATGAAGAGGAGGTTGAGTGGTTAGTTACGAAGGTTATGGAGATTGTTAAGTATTTTTGGAGACTTAAGGGGGGTGTTGTGGGAGCTATTGGCGGGGGGAGGTGCAGAGGGTATTGGTGGAGTAGTGATTTTCCTAAGTTTGATAGTGTTGGGGGGTTGGAGGAGTGGGTTAGGATGATATTGCCATTAAAGGAGAGGAGTGGTTGGGGATTATATGCTAAGGATATGGTATTTTGTCATATGGATTTGGCTAGCAGGAATATATTGATAATTGAGGGTGAATATGGGGCCAAAGAGGTTGCAGTGGTGGATTGGGAGAGAGCGGGGTGGTTTCCTAGAGTATTTGAAGTTGCGAGGTTGGAGATGGTGGTTTGTAGTCGATTGGGTGGAACGAATGGATTGGGGGGTAGTAATGGGAGTATGAAAGAAATGGAGTTTGAGAGGAAGTTATTGGAGAAGTTGAGGGGGGTGTTGGGTTTGGAAGAGGTGGAGATGATTGCGGGGGTTTAGGAGGGCTTGGGAGGGGGGGTTGTGATGTATGTACGTATGCTTCTGCATGCCGAGATGGTATGTACTTGAGTTTAGGATTGTGAAAGTTAATGAGATTTTGGATTGGAAAAGGAAATGATTGGATTGGAGTGATTGTTTATGTGATGTTCTTCGGCATCTTTCGTGGACTGGAGATAGCGAGTGGTGTACAGCCTGGGGTTTACGTATGCTCCGGTATCGCAAGACATGCAATGGGAAGGAATACGCTGCATGAAGGCGTCACATATTGCAAGTTTTCCCGCTAGAATATTGGTATCGAGTCCAGATGGCGGCAGATCGAATCGGATGACGAGGTTTCACAGATAGGGATGATATCTTTGCTCCGTATCCGACGAGGTTTGGTTCGGTTACGAAACAAGTCACATACTTTGGAACAATTGTCTCTAGACTTTCTTTTTCGGTATCAGATTGATTTTTTTAATCAATCTTGTTGTGGAAGCAAGTGAACGAGCTTATCTAAGCCTTGAAGTGCTTTTGGAAATTCTCGAAGGTATCTATTTGTGTTCATGGTGTTGGATTTTGGACATTCGATTCTCTGCGAATACATCGGGTTCTGTTTTAACTTTAGCACAGGAAAGCCGTGTAAAGAATTAGGATATTGCATTGCAATAGATAGGGAAGAATATCTGTTTGTGATTAGCTTATTAATCGCAGTCGAAGCCTCAAATTGTCGCGGCATGGTGAAAAAGTTAGAACGCGAGCGTCGTCAGCTGTGTTCTAAATTCCGCAGCAACTTTTGTGATTCTCACCGCGGATCGGAACCAAGTTCTTACCAAGAGATATAACATTTCGAGCGCTTGGCTTACTACCGTAACGTTATAGCCATAGCTATGGAAAAATCGATAACTTTTGCTTGAATCGCGAGGTGGAAACTATTATCAATCGGATCGAATTTCCAATTGCAATGGTTTCCATATACCGCAACCCCCCTTGTGATAGAAAGTTATCAAAAAAGATGGATCCAAGCATAAACTTGTGATCCCGCACCCGCATAAGATCCCAGGCTTAAACAAGGTGTGGGGATGAACACAGCATGATGATTGGATGGTCGATAGATACCGTTTGTCGCACAGCCTCAACAGCGCCAAGGCAGGTCCATATGTCCCATCAGTCAAGTTAGTCGTTGTGAAACTGGCTGACGAATATTTGTCACGTCCAAAGACAAACAGTGCGAAGGATACTTCCCTTCTCTATTCCCCAGATAATAGAAGAAGAAGAAAGAGAGAGCTCTGTGGACTGTCTCTTTTGTCGTATGTGTTCGGGGCGAAAGGAAGGGGTTACGCGTTTGGCGGAGCTACGCCTGGTAGCCGTTTGAAGGGCGAATTCCAGTACCGAGATAGAATCACATATCTTTTACGATTCTTGGATTCCTTTCTGACAAAAAAATATTGCATTGCCCGCCCTGTGATATAATAATACAATCTAGTTGAGGCTCAAATTAGCATAGGCAGAAAGTACTCCCATGGCAAACAGAGTCCATGCATACAATAGTACATAGTACACACATACCTGGTTTGACGTTCCTGGTTCCTGGATTAATTCGGTATGTATGCAAGCATATTACGAGGCAGTCATGACATGACATTGGGGGAAGGCGGTGCCATTTTTAGCTTGCCTGGTTGACAAGGAGTCAGTCAAAAGTAGCGCCGACTCGACTGGAAACTGGTGGTAAGCGAGGCTGTGAAGAAGCTTGAGATACTTATTAATCCTATTCTCCAAGGATCATGATCGGTTTGTATTTAATTCTGGTCATTGTACCGATCGTACTGAGGGTCATTGCATTGAAGAGAATAAACTGATGAAGGTTAAAGGAAGAGAGAGGTATTTACAGAGAGCCAAGTGTCTTCGACCTCATCTGACAGCATCACCACCACCACAACCACAACCACAACTACAAGTTAACAACAAGAACAAACGTCATGAACCATCGACATCGACATCCCCGACAACTTCCAAACTAAACCTCATCCGACTATTCCGATCTAATATATAACCACCGTAGTACCTTTACTCTCACTTAGCTACTTACCTACGTTTACAACTCCATATCATTCGTCTGTCGCTGTTCCAGACAATAATCCTAGAAACACCATGCCGGCCGACGAGGTACTCCCACGTACGTGCATTATCTACTTCCGCTTCCGCTTCGATCCCCATGTAATAAGAAAACGGCATGGTCGATGCCATGCCTTGGAGATGCCGTGAAAATGCCACGAGAACGCCATGAGAATGCCATGCTAACCCCACGTTCCTTCGTGGAATGTCGTCGCTTGCAGGTTTCCAGATTCGTCCCTCTGCTGATGGCGACCCGTACCACCAAACAATCCTCTTCTCCCACGACTATCGTCCTGCCGAGCCGGCTTACCTCAAGTCTCGCTCGAAACATCCCGATGAATATTCCATTGCTCTTCTAGATGCCTATATTCCGGATATAATATTCGCCCAGGTTGTAGCCAAGCCGACGATATCCACGCCTTCGCTTTCACTAGACGAAATCCGTCGACAAAATAACGGTGGCTCTCCGAATCTGCCGACAATTACACTTCCAACCTCATTTACGATCCAGCTTTACAATCCGGAGTCGCAGGTTATAGTACACCACAAATCTTCAAAATGGACAGGATCATATTGGGAATTCACACTCCCACGCCGTTCGTTTCGCCAGCCAACCGGCTCTCGCCTTGATGCCGAACTAGCCCGGAACAACGCCCTCCCTCCGACTGACGTATCCACCTTCCGTTGGCGCAAAGACGGTGGTGTGGTTTCTAAAACCTCACTACGATGCACAATGCTTTCTCCAGCATCGAATTCCGGGGACAAAAATGCCAAGAAAAAGGGTGGTAGCGAACCTGACATAACGGTCGCAATTATGGATAAACTCAAGGACGTCACAATATACCAACCGAGCTTGCAACGTGTCGATGTTGAGGATAAGAAGGGCTTGGAAGTCGCGTTACTATTAACTGCCACTGTTATCGCAGATATTTATTTCACTCCACCAAGCACCAGCTTTAACGTCGGAATCCAGACGGCTGTGTCTCCAAATAGCGGTCCAAATGTTCGACCACAGAGACCTTTACCGACGGTTGTCCCCAGTCCGGTTGGGCTCAGTGCGAGTAATGGTAGGAGGAGAAGTAGTAGTATAAGTCCGATCACTGGCACCCCACCAACCCACACTCTTATAAAAACTCCAACTCCACCGAACAATGCTCCGACTGTAGTAAACAACAACGTGCTTCGCGACACAGCTACCCTCCAAAGGCAACAGGCAATCGAAGATCGTCGCCGTATTGAAGAAGAAAAGAAGCGACAGAGAGAGGCCGCGCTCGAGGAGAAGAGGATTCGCAAGATGTTGGAGAAGGAAGAGGCTGATAGACGTAAAGAAGAAGCGAGGGTCAATGCCGAGACTGAACGATTGAGGAAACAATATGGTAGTGATGCAGCTGCTTGGGATAGATTGAGGAGGGATCAAGATTCTTCGCAAAACTATGGCTATTACGGCCATCAGAGGAACCAATCGGTACCTCAACCCCCTACTTCCTATAATCAGCGTCCTCCGGTTATTGTGGAACCCACGAGTACTTCGCCCAATCAGCCAGTACCGAGTGGCAGGAGATGGAGCCAACAGTTACCACCACGACAGCCATTGCACCCAGTTCCAGAGTCTCAACAGGCAAGGCCACCACAAAATGGTCAGCATTTAAGTCCTAATGGACCTCCATCGAGCTTCCAACAACAACCACAGAAACAGCCTAAGAAGAAGTCTAGTGGACTCCTTAGCATCTTTGGTGGTGGGAACAGCTCAGGAAGCGGATTGGCGAAGAAGAAAAGCAGTTTCTTCTAATTTCTTGGATATACATCTTATCCACTGGCATGGATACCTAGTGCTTTCGTTCTTTTCTTTTTATCAATGGGGAGTTTTGTGAGCTTTTGCTATCATTTAGCGTTATATCCCTTCTTTCTTTGTTCTATTCCCTCTTTTTCTTATCCATTGTTTCAGTGGACTACCTACTTTTATCCAGCTCTGAGCCGGCACTTTCATGAGCTAGTATTCTTTCGCATTACCGGTTTTGTTCAGGTCATAGATCGGAGAATAGGCGTTTTATCTTTTCAAGTATCGCGCTGTTGATTGTTGTATTTAGTTTCCTCTATGGTCTTCGCCCAGGAAACTGTGGTTTTTGTCGTTTTACATAGTTGCATATATGAGATGCACTTGCTTGCTCGCGACGAAGATTGTTCCGCAGAGTCAGTTACAACCAGAACGAGCAACGGTTTTGTTTTTGTTTTTGTTCTATTTTACTTTAGATAAATCTATAGTTAAAAGTCGATAGTGGGAGTTTTACTATCAAGTTCATGTACATTCAATACGAAGCAATTAGATTTTCTTGAATAATAACCTCAACAGTATAGGGTGATTTTTCTTTGTTTAGTTTGATCTTGTCCACTGTGAAGAGATGTACTTATCTATTACTCTCGAGATACTTACAGATTATAGTTGATCGAACATCATCAAAGTGGTATATAAAGATTGCAGGTAGGTAATAGTACCTTGAAGACTGCAGATCTGCAGAGTGACAATCTTCTCGGGTTCTATCTATAATCACCCGTTATATCTTATACGGGCCAAATAAGTATATCGCGAGCCTGGCTTCAGATTAGGCAAGAGGTAGCTAGGTATGTACTTAAGATAGGGGGATACCGTACCTCCTCAGGGATATATATATGAGGGTACTGCTTGACAGATACTTACAAAGTAAGTCGGTACTGAAGTCATGTAACTACTATTTGGTCTTCAGAATTATAATTAGGCTTTATTATTTCTCGACCGAGAAATAATTAAAAAGTTATCAAGAAGAAAGAGGTACTAGCGGTATGCCCTAAAACCTAGTCTAGTTTCCCTAAAACCATGGGTTAGACGGAGGTGCCTGAGTTTCGACGTTGAAAATGATCACGTGACTCGGTATATAAATAGTATGGTATAGAATGCATTCGTGCTATCAGGTATCCAAAGGCCCAGGTTCATGACAGTTAATTAATAGAGTTTACTTGATCAATTGAAATTCGGAACGGTATCGACGCGACGTGTCTGTTCACTTGGGAGGGTATCTAGTCGTTTTGTCTAGCTATTAAATTTCCCTAAGCCTTTAATATACTCGACTAAAACTATTTCTATTATGTAGACGGGTGAACCGTCTCATCTGAAGCTTAAGTTGAGATCTTGTGGATATTGAAACCGAATCTCGAGAGATAGTCAGCACGAGGACCTTTATAAACGTATGGCCGTGAATATATATATACGATTCTAGGAGAGGATCTTGTACAATTGTATGCTTGGATACTTCTCTAGAGATCTAGAAGTATATGTTAAAAGAATATAAGAGAGATCTGTTTAAACGTTTCCTTGATCGATAGTATAGAATGCAACATCAACGACTGACTGTCTCGAGAGCTCTTGATCAAGCGCAGTAGAAACACTGTAGCCAACCTGAGTACTTCATTATGATCATAGCAGTATCGATAGATATATAGATCCGGCTGCAGCCGGTATCTAGCATTTGGTTTACGAGATAAGTTCTGACAGCAAAGGGTACATTGCAGGCCTCACCTCTTAGGAAATCCGCATAGACTAAGTACATATATCGCAAGACGTTGATGTGCTATCATAGCGAGAGATGGCCTAGTTGGTTAGCAGCAAGCAATAAGGATTCGACTTGATCAACTAATTTAAAACTGTCATATTAATTAAATCGTTGATCTGGGAGCTGATGCGAAGCATCATTTCCACTCCCGAATACGTCTCTTGGCCCTCTTTTTTACCCATTTTCCACCTTTTTTTTGAAACTATATATCACCATCTCCCAATTACTCTCTCACTCGCTCAATTAACCACCTTAAATTCTACCTTCGATGATAACACGTACACACCTATTAATTTTATTTATCACATAAACAAGCCTGCAGAAGGGTTTGAGAACAGCTGTAAAGAGAGGGAAACACCATTGACGATGTATCCAACCGTTTGTTAACCATGAAATCTCAATCAATGACTTTCTGAGAATGTTGGCATTATGTTCATCATTTTTACTAGATTCATGGTTTTATGATATAGAGTCGAGACGAGGTGCAGAGAAGGGCAGGTCAGACCAGGGTGATTTCTCCCACGCATATGCATGCAGACTAAACTAGTTGCTGCCCCATCACGAGTGTAGCCTCTATCAAAGTCCAACAGAGGTAGGACTACTTTGAGCATAGTATTACCAATTTCATGCGAAGTTTGATTTGTTGGGATCTGCTTTGTATATCCGGCTAACGGCTTCATACTCCCTAGCTCTACGATTCTGTCTACACCTGGGTACCGGCACGGCCGGGTCACTCGTACATGGGTTTTAAAAACTTACTAGACCTTTATGAAGCTCAATTAGATCTGGATTCTTGATTTGTTTATGTATACCAGTGCCGTGGCTTTAGCTGAATGGCTCATGCATGCATCCGGATATCCTGGACCGGATAGCTATGCAGCTGTGGGTACTTCGATTATACCATGTACCCGACCACAGTTCTCCCCTCGAAGACAATACTTTGGAACAAAAGCATCCCATATGTACCGTGCATGAAGTACCAAACTCTATCGTCATGTTATAAAGTTTTAATTTTCTTTATAATTCTATATATCATTTAGAAACTTCAGAATTAGCGTTCGTGTTCGCTTTCCTTCGATCTTTCTTTACCTCGATATTTCTCTTAACCCTTAGTTTATAATCTAGGTCACGGCTGCACG
The DNA here is from genome assembly GCA_036971725.1 of Arthrobotrys conoides. NCBI lineage: Eukaryota > Fungi > Ascomycota > Orbiliomycetes > Orbiliales > Orbiliaceae > Arthrobotrys > Arthrobotrys conoides. The sequence continues at coordinate 1,826,070 of JAVHJM010000006.1, forward strand.
GTACTGATTAGAGTTGATGTCAAGAGCGATTCAAAAGACCCTGACATACCCTCAATTGAGGGGTTCTGCTGATATGCACTGTCCGATACCGGTATCCCACCCTATGAAATGTCTAGATACATATAACGTTACTTCGAGCCCGCGAGGCTGAAATCCAGTCGGCTTGCATGGCTGCGTGAAGCTAATCCCAAAGTATCGCACGGGTAATTTCCAACAATTCAATGTTACACAATCGGATTTCACAACATTCGCTGCTCCCTGACATATGATTAACCACTCAACGAAAGCACTATAATTATAATCCTAACAACTACATCAATGCATGGGCCGACTGATAGTGGAAAACACATCTGCAGAATCGGTATAAACGTTCTGTCTCCGTGTCTAGCCCGTCTTTTTCATATATGATACGACTTGACTGATTGTTGATGTGTCATGATATTATCAAGGCAATTACAACAAGTACATGTGTTAATGTTCAGCGAAACTTGAGTTGACTCCAAGACTACTTCCAAGCCTTAGGTACATGTATACATTACATATGCATAATATATTGCATACCAATTGAGACTGAACTGGGATCATCTTGTGGTGCCCACCCGGCCAGGATGGACTGAGTGAATACACCTGGTTTGGTATCCCGCGGAGGATACCTAATATTATAATATATCCTGCAGGATGATGCATATGCATTGTTGGGCTTTGAAGCCATTCGGAAATTGCTTTGCCACGTCACACACCTAGCATCGTGAAGGCAGCCAGGCATGTGACCAAAATCTGCTCTTACGTACTGAGATGTCCCAGGCCTACTTTCCCAGCGTCCGTGGGATTGCAGCCTTGAAAATTCCGCCACATTGTAAACCAGATCGATTAGCGAGAATCGGTAATAGTGCTAGGCTAAACTAAGCAAGATAACGGAAAGAGACTATGTAGAAACTGGATTTTTATATATATATATCGAGCATGCGAATCATGGAATATTTATTTTGTAGATGATACACAGTACAGCTGTTTTGCAAGATTGAAATTCTAAAAAGAACTTGGCCATCTTATAAACTTCTGAGATATGGAGCGAGCCCCTAATTGTGAATTTAATAGCGGGACTAATGCTATTAACGAAGGTCTTCAATTCGTTTCCAATAGCGGCACAATTCAGCAATATCAGCAATACGAAATTCATAATAAGAACACTTACAATAGTGTCACCTACAATAGTACCACCGTCTATAAGAATGGTAATTGAATACATTCATTCACCTCATAGAGGGCTACATTTAGAAAGCAAAGCCTACTAACAATATACAAACTAAGCGAACAACGACAGAGATCTCGACGCTAATCTTCGCCGCCACATGGAGCTCCATGATGGCCGGGTTCACCAAACCAATGTCTCAAATAATTCATCGTCTTTTGGACCTGGACCGTGCGACTGGATTCTAGAAAGAGATTTTTACATGAAATGGGATGCGGATGACGCTAAGACTTCTGTTCTTTGGATTCAAGGCCAGGGTGGGTGCCCCCAGTATATACCATTCTATCCGTATTTATTTATGCATATGTTAACTACGAAATATATAGTTGGTTGGGGCAAGTCGACTGTTATGTAGGCATTATTTTACATTCTAGGTCTGGTTGCAGCTAGCTGCACAGAAAAACTTACTTTCTATTAAAATACAATAACAAGGCTAATTTATGTCCTCTGATTGATAGGTCCCGAATAGTTGACGACCTCGATGAGCGTTCTGTGCGAGGAAAGTTACAACTTCTTTATTTTTACCTCAGTGCAATCAATGAAAAGCTGAGGGGACAAGGGGCCCTCATCCGGTCATTTATGGCACAAATCATGAAACGTGATCCTTCAATGGATCAGTTTCCAGGATCATCGCTGGGATTAGAAGAGCTAAAAAATCAAAAATTAAATGACCTGGAACTTAAGTCCTACTTATTCAACTATCTCCGGAATATGACAGGCGGACCCGTATACATCATTGTCGATGCCTTGGATGAAATCAACTACGCAGACCTCAACTTACTACTCGAGATGCTCATTGAAGAGTCCGAGTTGAGCCCCCAAAATAGGTCCTGTTTTAAAATCCTCCTGAGTTCTCGTGATGATGTTGGCATTCAGATTATCCAGAGCTTGCCGAGCGTAAAAAATGGTCGGACCAAACTTCAGCATTTTAAGATTCAGGCCACAGATACTGCGAATGATATCGAATCTTTTATCCGCAGGGAGCTTACGTCAATATGCCGTTCGGGATCTAGTATTCAAGACCTGGAGTGGCGAAACCACGTCGTTGAAACGCTCACCAAATATGCGAATGGAACGTTAGTACCTTCTCATTCTTTGTAATGATATTGGTTTTATCAAATGGATCATACGTGCTGAATTTACTTTAGGTTTCTGTGGGTCCATTATCAGATGGAGGCAATTCGCAACTTGGCGAGGAAATCTACTAGTCTTATTGACGACCACATCAAAACACTTGCTATAGCAGGTGAAGGCTCACTAGATGGAATTGATCGGTTCTACGAGCAGGTGATGGATAGGTTCGCCGCCGATTCCTGTCCCAAGATCGAAAGAAAAACTGTCCGAAAAGTTTTCGCACTGCTGATATATTCGCCCGGTCCCATTCCGGTACCCACCTTGCTGGATGCTCTTGACAAGGACATAAAAAAAGACGACCCAACCGATATCGCTATCACTTGTAAACACCTCGTGACTGTCGACGAAGGTTTGGAGTTCTTCCGGTGGACTCACTACTCTGTTTACGAATATCTCAAGACTGCCAAAATCAAAGAGGGCAAAGTATCTCCACCGCCGCATCATATTGTTGCATTTGAAGGAGCTACTGATGAGGCCATTGTTGCGGATATATGTCTATCTTATCTTTGCCGCGATAGGTTTACAAGCTTAAAACGCAAGTATATTCACTGTTCTCGATACGGTGATAGCCGACTTAAGGAGCTTATCAGTGAGAATACATTTCTCGAGTTTGCTTGCACTCAATGGGCTTACCATAGCCGTTTAAGCATAGCACAGAGGCCAAACGAGTTAACCACAACTGACAAAAATATCGAAAACTCTCTAATTACACTATGCGAACAAAAGAATCAATTAGTTATACAACTGGCTTTCCAAGTCTTCCTCATCAGTCGAAGTGCCTATGTCGTTGATTCTGTTCACCTTACTCATATACTCAGTCATTTTCATTTATTTCACTTCTTCGAAAAGTTGAATGTCATAAGTCTTTCGGAAGTAGACATCCAGGCAGGGAATGGATTCACATCATTACATTGGGCCATTGATAGTTCAAACAGCAGTCTATCCGACGGGAAACCTTCCGCACTGGGTTCTCGAACAATAGTGGACCACGAAGAAGGAATTTTGCAAACGTTGGAGAAGTTGATCACTATTTATAAAGCAGACATCAACATTCAGGATAGTGAAGGTCGTACTCCTCTGTACCATGCTGCACAACAAGGATACCTGCGTGTAGTTGAAAGACTCCTGAGCGTCACAGGGATATTGATCAACCGCAAAAGCAAGAGTTTAGGGACGCCCTTGATCGTTGCTTCGTATAAAGGGCACGCAGAGGTTGTCGATATGCTCATTAAGAAAAAGGCAGACCTCAAGTCTAAGGGCGAACTGGGGACGGCTTTACATGTTGCAGCCTCCAGGGGCTGTAAGGAATGTGTCTCCATAATCCTAAAGCACAAAGGTGATAACGCTAAATCGTTGGATATCTCTCTACTAGGAGTCGGTACGCCACTTCACCAGGCTGCCTATTATGGCCACCCAGAAATCGTGGAAAAGCTGCTTGAGAAGAAGTTCAGGGTGAATGTCATAAGTCCTCATTACGGGAGCCCTCTACAGGCTGCTGCGAATGCCTGCTATAAGGGGGATTATCGCGCTGAGCCTTATTTCGAGAAGGTTTTCGATATCTTGTTGAAAAATAAAGCGGATGTCAATGCTCGAGGAGGTTTATTTCAAACCGCCCTAAATGCCGTCGTCCATAACGGACATCTTCGATTGGCGGATATGCTGCTTAAGAACGGAGCCGATGCGAATATTCGAGGCCCTAGTGGAAGTACAGCATTGCAAATAGCGCAGGAAGAGGGATATACGGATATTGTAGCACTTTTGAACACCAGCACTCCTCCCGATGTAGCAACCACCAAGGAAACACGGAAGCCTTTCAGAACACGAGGCAAGAGCAGGAATCCAAGAGCTCAAAAAGAAGAACTTAAGCAAGGGTCCTTAGTCGAAAGCTTTATTTCGGTTCCCTTATGGATGTTTATGAATGCCCTCAAAGCAGATGACGAGAACCGAATGGAGATCTTCATTACCGCTTATATGAGCATAGTAAAGCGAAATATCAAAGCTAATCAAATCGGATCCCTCGAGATGCTTGCGAAGACGGGCGAGCGGGTTTTCAAGGATATCTTGATTTTCACTGTTCGCAAGTATAACTCGCAAGATAGTAAGCTCGATCCGCAAAGGCTCGACACGAAGAAGAACCGAACGCTTTCCAGGAAACTGGCCCAGCTTATCATCGACTTTTTTACCCGCATTTTCAATAAAGAGCGCGAAACTCGTCAAATAAAACATATACTGGCTACGGATGCTAGTCGACCCGAGATTGTGGCGGCTCAACCAAACACCAAAGATTTCCCTTTCTATAGTCAAGACCCTGCCTTCAAAGCACTCAACCGTCTTACGAGTATAGCTGTTTCTATCCTCGGCGACGCTATCAATTGCAATAATGAGAAAGCTGTTAATCTTTTATCGACAACCTGGACGAGGGCTTTACTTGAGGTTGATTGCAAGGAAGAAATCGGCTACGAGATGCTCAAAGACCTTGTTGACTCCCGAGCCAAGGAGCTCATGTTAGCAGTTCAAAAGGGTGAAAAGGAGCAGGCCAAAAGTATAGTAAAGGTTGCTATTGAGTTATTAGCAACGGCGATTGAGGGAGGTGAAGATTATAAACATCTGCTGTGCAACCTTGCACGCATATGGGCTCTCGCGATGGGAGATATTTACATTCTAGGCGAAACAGAGTTCAAAAGACAGGATTACTTGGGCACATTGCTACAAACATTCATCGAAGCTATCAGGAAGACTCTCGATGACAACGATGGTAAAGGTTTTGAGCGACTGGCCGAAGTTATACTTGCAATTTTCGTTCACTTGATAGCTGAGCCATCCCTTGGCCAGGTTTTTGACAAGGTCGCCAAAATTCTTCTAGAAATTTGGGATGAGATTAAGGCTGTACAGGGTGAACTCGTTCGCCAGGCCTTTGGTGGCGGAATGGAGACCCTTATTGAACTACTACGGTCAGCCGTCAATCTGGGACGTAGGAATATCTTTGAGCTTGCAAAGGAGCAGCAGAGCGGAATCGTTGATAAATTGGAGGTCATATTTGCAAAATACGTTAATGGAGAACTGATATCGATACTCCAGTAAGGCCGCATTCTAATAATACCTTTCATATATACTGAACTAATAATCGTATCGATCAGAGGTTAAAAGAAAAGAAAAAACAGGTGTACTCGAATGACTTTCTGCCAGGCCATCCGCATATCCAGACACTAGTGTTTAAAATAACATAAAAGCATATCATTTGACATGCCATAAACCCTGTCAATACTTTTCTTAGACAGTATTCAGCGATGTGCGTGTATCCATACCCTTGATGCAGATTACATCTACGAATATAACTACAGTGCAGATGCGGCCTGCGCAGATGCATGATCTCTAGTGCTATGTAGACTGTAGCCAATTGATCTTGACCACAATATACTAGCAGGCCAGGTGGTTGTATGCATGCAGGGTAGAATCAGCTCTGCAGACGCTGGTGAATTGTTTCGAGGCTAGCTCCGTCGCTTGTAATCAAGCCTTAGAAGTAGTATCTGGTATATGTATAGTTTGTAAATATCGATATTGTTACATTTCGAGTAGTGCTTTCAGATCTATAGATCTAGAGAACTAGCTGATGGCAAGTCACTCGAGCACGGATCTTGTTACCTTAGATAGCAGTATATGTCCCAATACTTAGTACCCCACACAATTGTACAACCTGTGGAGACTCATACACTCCAAATGATATAGTAGTATTCTACGGTTATTACATGTATACAACGTGTCATGCAGTGGACTGCATTGCCAACTGATAAGTCTACGAGTCATCAATCATTTTAGTTTGGAGTTCCTCGAATATATGAGAAATGTGGTATAAAGGGAACGCTGGTGACGGGCTAAATAGACGACAAAGAACCTAACCACAGGCGACACCATATTTTGAGCTTAATTTAACAGCTCTCTCTATTCTTACAGTCCATTGACAATTCCTAATCTAAACTTTAAGATGGCTAGCAAGACGGCAACGAAGAAGCGGCTCGCCGCAGATGCATATACAGTTGGAATTATATATGCTAAGCCTTTGGAATATAACGCTATTATGGTCATGATGGATGAATCCCATGAATGTATCCCTCTACCACTAGGGGACAACAATGAATACACCTTGGGCCGCATCGGAGATCATAATGTGATAGTAGCTGGCCCGGCCAAAGGAATGCAAGGAAAAGCCTCAATTTCCTCTGTGGTGGCCCGCATCCCTTTTACATTTCGCAATGTAAAATTTGGATTATTGGTTGGAATCGGCGGAGGTGTCCCGCGCCCTGAAGAGGAAGATGTCCGCCTCGGTGATGTCGTTGTCGGTGCCCCAGAATACGGACCGGCTGTTATTCAGTATGACCTCGGAAAGAAATACACAAATGAAACAGAAGTTTCACGAACACTCAACAAGCCCCCAGATCTGCTACTGGGAGTAGTTAATAAGGTGGACACCGAATGCAAGCTGCTAGAAGAGGGCCAGGAAGACTTTTTCAGCACCAACCTACAGCGGTTTCAAAAATATCCACATATAAGAAACTTTTATAGACGTCCAAAAACCCTCGATCGACTATTTCATTCAGCGGAAGAACCTGATTTGTCTCGTGCCCAGACTTGGCCAGAACAAAGCGGCAGTCGCAATCTGTGCACTTCTAATCATAAATGTCAAGAGATCGAAAGAGAGCAGCGCGATCCCGGAGCTGATATCCGTATCCACCACAGCACGATCCTCTCTGGCGACATGGTCATCAAGTCAGCAAAATATCGAGATACCTTGAGCGCCAAGCACAACAATGCCCTTTGTTTCGAGATGGAGGCAGCCGGTGTGATGGATGTTTTCCCTTGTCTGGTTGTTCGAGGAATATCCGACTACTGCGACTCCCACAAGAATAAAGTTTGGCAGGGGTATGCAGCTGCAACAGCGGCCTCGTATGCGCGTAAGGTGCTACTAACTATGGCTAAAAGAGAGGGGAATGATTCGGCGAGTCACGTTAAAGCAACCGAAGCAATGCCTGCGGCCCCTGCTAAAGTATCGAGTCCTGACCCGTACCCCCCTATTGTTCAATTTAAAGGAGGTCGCAATTCAGGCATGCAGTTCAGTCATAATACGGGCAATATAATGTTTGGTTCAGCCTTGCCAAGGCATTTCCAGGCTCCTAGTCCTATATTTGCTCTGAAATAGAGACACATGTATAGCCCTGAATTTTAAAATTTTTAGTTCGTTTTTTTATCATAATGGTGTATTAGCTTACAGAAGACTGGTCTTCTTGCTTCATCGTCAGCCACGTGCGCGTGAGCAAGAATCAATTATAGTTAATAGAACTGTGTCTTCGGAGACCGTCCAGATATCAAACGCTATCTTGCTGCACATTGATAGACGATAGCAGCTGATCCTGCAGGCTTGCCACGGCGCGACGATCACACGCATGATATCTATCAATATTCTAGCATCCGGCCATTGATTTATGTGTGATTATAAATTGATCTCCTGGACAGCTGTCGATGCGACAATGAGCTATCAAAATGTATATAATTAATATTCGCATATATTTAGACCTCCGGCAGGCGCCTATTCCCATAAGATATCAAACTCGCCCCGATGTGTAGTCAGTAGATCGCTGAAATCTTCAATCCCTACAGCTTGCCATCACCGATATCCGCATACATCCTTGAGCGTACGTATATATCTTGCTTACATTTGTTACATATCGTAAGTGCTCTTTTCTTATTCACCGATTATACGAGTAATTGTGTAGGTCCCGCGCCACGGCAGACCATCCAGTTCTAGCGTTGAGATTGATTTGTTTGTATCTATGCAGACCCTGTAGTATAGTACTACAATCAAAATACTTCTTCGATCCATTATCTGCTTTGGCACTAGCACCCGTATCTATAGAAAAGCCAGCGCCACCTTCCTACCCATTGCTCGGTTTACGGGACAAGGGCATTTACAACCACGAGCTTAGTCATAATATTGACGTCAATTGACTGGCAAGATTTTGCAAATTTGGGGCTGGAAAGCTAAAGCGAAGTGCGGTACTAGATACCAATAAATCATCAATGGTTTCAGGGACCGGGAGTATCGACAACTGGCTTTGAGAAAGACTCGCGCAACTGGAAAGGCTGGGAGTTTGTCAGATGAGCAATGTTGAATGCCTATACAGTTCAGTACTTATGGGGTGTGCACGCTATGAAGAAGTTATGACGGGCCTAACGGCGAAAGGCCTTGTCCTTTTAGGTGAACCGTGCTTTTCAAATGAAAGCAGAAATCTGAGAACCCAAGTTCTAGGTAGCCGGTTCACAGAACAACTCGCTAAATTATAAACACAATCGAAGACTGTTGAGGAAGGGCAAAAGCCAGTCTCGGCTGGGGAAGCCTCCAAAGGTAATATTAATGCGACCGGCGCCAACGAAGTACTTGGCTGTCTTTATGGAAAAAAAGTCTATTAAGCTAACATGATTTTCTACCTAGACTTTGGCGAAAGGGCGATGCTGGAGGAAAGCCGGGCGGATATCACCCTGGCGTGCGAGGCTCACGTCAATGACCTCGCCTTTATAACGGCTGATAAGAAGATCCAGCAACATTTCAGCTTCGGCCTAAATACGCTCGAGCTAACGATATACCCTTAACATCCCATGGCTCGAGTCAGATATGACCGAACCGCCGCCGAAGGACTGGAGTCGACAAAGTGCTGGGACTGAGACCTGGGTTGATTGTGTATTTCTAATTAGCAGCCTCAATCGTGATCAAGAAATTTTATTCAAACCTAGCAGGCAAAACTAGCGTTCTGTCCTGTGATATGACATTGGATTGATTGATGAGAACATAAAAGTTATTTCTTTTCCTTTTGTAGGTCATTGCCTCCTAAATCAGACTGCCCAGCCCTGTAATTAAATCCTGTATCACTGTTTTGCGTTGCATCTGTTGTAAAAGCAGAAGGGGGCCGTGATCGTCAGCCACACTTCGAGTAACGCCACACTTACTAAGAGGCTTAGCAATGTGCTGGGGAAAATAGCAAGATCTTAAGACTTCGGAGGAAACTGAATTCAAACTTACCGCTAATGTGGCAATATTCACTTATTTGAGTCCCGAAGTATTTGAGAGCTTGGGCTTCAGTACCTACGATTGACAAAAGAAGATCTTTGAACAATGATGGAAGAGTTACTAATAATTACTTGAGTATTTTGTTTGCGATATTAGTATGATTGCATGTTCCTACGATCTAGCAGCAAGCTCTCCAAAACCTCAAGTTGACAAGACATGCTTGTAGTTCTCGCTCTTGCATTGAAGAGCATGCAGGGGGCCACATGAAGCTTAGCCTCACCCACAAACGGAAAACACCGACGCCCGTTGACATGCATTCTAACGAATACAGCCAATAGCCTTGTGTCGGGAAAAAAATCCAACAAGCCTTGACAATCGATGAATGTTCGCTTTTGGGAAGCTACGGCTGAAGACCACAGAGCCGCAGCCTTCTTCATATGTTATCCGCCAAAAAGCGCACTGATGCAAAGAAGGGTCATAAGTGACCCACTTTCTTTCAGCTCGAAATCGGGATTTGGAAAACTTGGTGGTGGTCTGCAGGGGATCTACGCGGGGCGGTAGCAGTCTTAAAAGCCAAGTCCGAGTTTAAGCTACTTCAAGCCTTCTCTGATTGGCTTGGACTTCATACAACTTTCTTTGTGGCTTTCTTCTATCCCTCTTTCTCTCTATCTTCCCTGCTTCTTCCCTTTTTCTTTTGAGCTAGAGTTGGGGGTTTCTGATACTTGATAGTTGGATATATGCAGGTTTTCGCTGCGCGCGGGGCGGCGAACGCAGATGCTAGAGGCTTTGACGGCTCACAGTCTTTCTCGTGACGCAGATTTCTGCAGATGGATTTCATGGTGAGCCTAAAAGCTCATGTCCGCGGGGGATGCAAGAAAGTTGGTGGCTTTTCTAGTTATTGAATTGGCAACCACGTCCCATAGACCAATAGATGATATGGGTTTCTACGTGAGGCTCTTACGAGCGCTAGACTATAAATTGGCCTTGCCATCCACTGTTCATGAACCATCAACTTCGAACCGCCAGCTGGCTAGGACGATCCATTCTATCACTTTACCGTCTTTTAAATAAGAGGCTCCCCGATATAGAATGTTGCAATTTGTAAATTGTGGCTACGATATTATTTAAAGATTGGAGAGGTTGGCTAGCATCGAAAGGGTCTAGCAATTATACAACTTCAGCTTCACCGTATAACTAGAGATCTCTAGCCGACATAAAAGCTCTTAGAGCTCATATATACCGGTGGAAACTACCCCATCGCGAAGTTCAATCGGGCGTCCTTATATTATATATACTAGAGAGATACCTCTCCCTTCGAGAGTTTATAACGGCGAAGATATCTAAACTCGCAATATATTCTTCTTTCTCCGGCTTCTGGATACGAAATCGATACCAGTCTACCCAAACCCAACTCTGCCAATATGTCGTCCTCACGCCTTCTCATCCTCACCGCTCTACTGATAAACATACAAACGATAGTCGCACAAAAGCCTGTCGTAGCAACAATCACAAACCTCGACGCCTATACAGCCGGTCGTGCCTGCATGCGCGACTGTATATATAATATCGCCGGTCGCAATGGTTGCGATAACACCAACAACTGTATCTGTCGTATCGATCTCCAGCCTCAGTTTACATCCTACCTCTCCACTTGCATATCGAATAGTTGCGGTTATACAAGAGACGTGAGCAGTGGAGTCAGCATCTACCAAGGATACTGCTCGGGAAAAGCCGACGACCCCGAGCCAGTGGTTACACCTGTCGCCACCGAAGAAATCATCGAAACCACAATTATACAACGGGTAACAGTTGAAGCTACTGCGACTGCCACCGAGACAAACTTTGAAACCGAAACCGTCAATAATGTTGCAACTATTACACGCACTTCTTTTGCTACGCAGGTCGTAAACGGGGTTACTACGCTCACGAGTTTTACCGGAACTGCCACGATAAGGGTGCCTAGCAGCCTTACACAGATTGAATACCAGACCTTTACGGCGGTGTTCAATAGTACTGATAACCTAAGGCAGACTTTAGAGATGTGGGGAATTGGGAGTGAGAAGGGCTTGAATATGCAAGGGAAGGTAGCAGTAGGGCTAGGAGTTGGGATGGGAGTCTTTTTAGTGGCGTTTTTGGTGACTTTGTGCTGTTGCTTGAGTCGGCGCAGTGAGTTAATGAAGAGGAATAGGGCTCCCGGGACGGGTGGGAATGCGGGATGGCCGGATGATACTACGACTCCGAAGTACTAAGAACTATATATAATGGCTTTATGAGAACGAGAATAATGATTGGGCTCGCACGTGTCAACTATCTCAAGCGGCGGGAGGAAGAGACCTTTGTACCGTCGGGAGGGATCGATCACCATCAGCTGACTGGTTTTGATTCTAGTTTTAAAGATTTCCTTTTGGTTTACTTTACCCTGGGAGTTATATCAGAGACATGATGTTAAATAGTCAGAGTACCCGATATATTTTCTTTACGCCTGGCTATAAATTTTATTTTCATGATCATGATATCACTCCATGAAGCTTATTACATTACTCTATATACTCGGTTAAAACTATTTGAGCCCTCCGTAAAAATTGGATAAAAACAAAGTGCGGAGTCCTCACATGCTGCACTGCGCTACAGTTTCAAACCAACAATCTGAATAAAATCGGTTCATCATCGCCTTGAAATGAAAATTAATGATTCTAGAATAGCATTTAGGTTACGGAATAATCACCCAACTCAAGCCGAATCTACCGATATATAGCTTGGACGGCTCAATCGACTTGGTCATGATACCTCTTCTTGTCTTTCGGCTCTGGCCCTAGCTTAGTGAAGTCTGCTCGAGTCTTTGCCATACGTTCTGAGAATGCCAGTTTTTCGCACATTGGACATGGGCTTCCACGTTTAGCCGCGAGATATTTTTTTGCGGAGCACTCGCAGGCAGCAAGTTTTGGGCCTTCCCACTCGTGGCCACATGATTGAAAAGCAACAGTTGGAATACACATTTCGTAGTTTATTTAATATACTCCAAGTTTTGTTTTTGAGTTTCTAGGACACTCTCGATCTTCCGTGTTGTTATAGAGCCTTGATATCGAAGTTTCAAATTTAGAGTAGTTCGCCGCACTCTTTTTTAAGCTGTCAATATGTTCTTTAAATTTATGTTTCAGCATGGAAACCTCCCCCCCTAGAGTGATCTAGATCTCTAGATAAGACAAGAAAATTTCAGGATATCCATTGAGTTTCGAAACATATTTCAAGTCTAAAAGCCGGCTAACCTAGGGCCCCTCAATTGAGCTCGATATTTGACCTGCAGGACCAGGAGCACCGACATAGCGCACGGGGGAGTGGCAATATACACTTAGACAAATTCAATGTCTAACCCATTCATAATTTCCATCCAAGTTCCTCCATGTAACGGCAATTTCACTTCCTGGGGGCTTCCCCCGAAAGTCGATCTCGGTAAACCAAGAATAGTTTATATAGTCCATCTTTTCAAATTTACCCATCTGAAAATCACCTAGAGCGAGGTAATAAAGATTTAACTCAGGGGTGAAAGTTAATGTACCCTCAGGGATTGCATGACATAAAGCGACTGGGACGATTTCTTCGGTTTGTGGGTTTTTGAGCCCCATCCCCATTACAACCATTTCTATATTGGCTCGATGGTTAGTTCAGCTAAGTAAATTGCAATGCTAAATCTAGAATATTGAGAAATACCTTCAGCAGAATGAGTAACATTCGTCGAGGTACTGATACGAAAAGATCCATCCATTGTCGTTGTCGTCGTCGCAGCGTCATCAAAGAAAGGTTTTTTTCCACCAGCATTATCGGTACTACAATCAATCTTGACTACTGAGCCCTTGACTGGTCGCTTAGTCAGCTTTACCGGTCGAGCCTGTAAATTGCTGATACTGGTAGGAAACATATTGTCTGGATCGCTATCATCTCTAGGGGTGGTTGCAACGACAGCATACGGCTCTGGGATTATCGTAAATGTTCCGGACTCCATAGCTCCGATGTTGATGCATTGGTAGAGGGAACAATATAGCGTTGCCTTCGACTTAATTGGAGCTTGGTAAAGGTAGCAGTTCGTGGATTCCATCCATTTGTCCTCGTTTGTGATCTTGATTGTATAGGTGTTTGGCATCTTGTTTCTGAAAGGTTTGAAGGAGCGGAATTCAGGCAGTGGATGCTAAGTACTTCTTGAGTGCATAAGTTTTGGTTGTTATTGCTGCGGGGTTGTACAGGTACCACAGAGTAGTGGTGTTGCATATTTTGTGTTGTCTTTGCTGTCTCGGACGAGTTCCGAGACTACAGTGGTCTTGTCTTGTAAGCTACGTAACACGCGTAAGACTACAGCAGATTTCGACTCGATTGGTTCGAGTCCGCAGTAGATATCAAATATACAATCCCTATTAAGTATTATTGTGCTGCAAAATCTGAAATTATATTATATTATAGGAAAATATCTCTGCCTTGCATTGCTCCAGGCCCATTGTGGCCATTTGGAAAGGAGCTCAGGCGACATACACGCTTTTTCGCACCCAATTAGACATTAAATTTACAATTCAATTCGATTCTAATTATAAACTGTACGTTTCGACATGAGATCTAGAGTATATCTCTACATATACATATCAGCTAGCCTATCCGCTAAACTTATAAAATCTATATATCACACAAAATACTATTATAGACTCTTCTACCCAACAGGTGGCGAGACCTGCGGCGTAAATAGCCAGGGGGCGATTGCCAGCTCTTTTTCGCTTGGTTTGTATGACGGGTTCTCTACTATACCGATATGATACGGTTCTCGAGTGCACATCCTCAGAAGACCTACATTGCCAATCCAACTAGCCCGCGTCTCATAGCGTGACGGCGCATACGGATACTCATTTGTCTCCTTCCGAATGTATTCTGCTAATATGTAAAGGGCGTAGTTTGCTGGATTACCGAGGGGGCCTGCATTCTCCCATAGTCGTCCCACCCCGTTCGTTGCTAGTTTTTTAGCTTCCCAAGCACCCATCACGGGCACCATCGAGTTTTCGTATTTAGTGTAGGTGAATTTCACGTAGTCGTGGAAGGGAGGGGCGTGTATAAGGTATTTAGTCCCTCGGCTCGCACCGGGTTCGACTGTATCCGTGGGCAGGTTGAAATATATTTCCCGAACGTGAAAGATTGCTTCCAGCAGCCAGAATTCACGACTCTCATAATATCGAATATCCCACGGACGATTCTCGAACTCGCGGTGGCGGCGTTTTCCATTTCCCTTCTTCCGACAGTATTCCGCTTGCGAGATTAAAGCTTTCAAAGAAGGTTTGCTGAACCATGAGGGACAAATCAATATCAAAAGTTGCCGATCCTCCCTGTAATCATCGCCAGGGTTTTCTTCGTAAAGCATAAAAAATTGATCTGTTCTATATGGCCTATTGCACTTGGCATCCGTTTCTTTATTCAAGCAAACCACCCAGGGGCCAGAAAACCAATAGGATCTTTTTAGCCAGTCGTAAGCCTTCTGCAACATCTCTATGAATATCAAATAAATTTCGTTAATTAGATATGCAGACCTAGGTGTGCTCTTGGGGTTGATGGCCGCTTTTTAACTTACTTCTGATCATTGGCTCATACGTGAGCCAGGTATCTTGGTAGTTTGACCCCAAATACTCCACAGCTGCAAAAGAACCCCAATCCGGCTTTTGAACCGTTTCCAACATGGCTTTGACATTTTCAAAAGCTTCATCGATAACGCTTTGCATTTCGACCGAGGTGCAATTCAATTTCCATTTAAGGTTTTCCTTGACTTTAACGGGCCCATTCTCTTTTAGATTTGTTTTGTTCTGGGCGAGTGCGGTATTTGCATGGAGCAGGAGCAAGATGAGTGGTATTATAAAAGAGAAGAGAGTGTACTTGGAAGTCGCACCGAAGCCTGCATTTTGCCGGGCCATGATCGAAACAAAGAAAATAGATCAAAGCCCTAGCCTGCAGGACCTGTTGACCTGATCTGACTGCTAAAGCACCTCGTGAATCGAGTATCGATATCTAGGCGCTGGATTTCAAAACGGGTCTTGTAATCTTGGCTAGAATATTATAGTTTGGTAGGGGAAATAATAACCTTTTTCTATGTGGGTAAAGATCGATAAAGAGTAATATCAGTTCGTATGGTCATATGGACATTTGGCGGGCGATACGAACCGGCCCAAACAGTAACGTTAACCACGACATGTAACATACCAGCCTTTATCCCGCAATTGCGCAATGCAAAGGCTCATAACTTCAAAGGTGTCACAGCTAACAGAACGATAGTTAACAAACATGATATATACCTCTATCCATATTAAGTTGGTTGTGACCCTCCTAGACGTTTATTGTTTGGTCTCGAGGTCTCCCCAATGTAGAATTTTGGTTACCTAGGTACTTGCCTCCGAATAGAATCGTGCCACCTCTAGAATCCGATATTATATTAACAGATGGGTCGATAGGATCAGGTGATAACATATCGATGTTACATGTAAGCATGTCCAGTTAAATATAGGCACAGCCTATTGAACCCGAATACATGTTACAATATATTTATAACACAGTCGACTTGCAAAATGTGCTGTTTTTTCAAGTTTTCTGGCTCAGCCATTTTGGTAATATAAATTTGGTACCCTAATATGATATCTGAAGCTCATAAGCCCAAGTATTGGTAATTGTTTTAAGCTAGGTTGGATTTACAACATGTAGTGCCAATATATACTTACACATACCCTTTCGCCAAGAAATGTTTGATCAATTGATAGGGTTGTGAAATTTAAAGTGCAATCTGAGCTGGTCAAGATCCAACATCATGTCACAGTTTAAATTGAATAACATCCCAGGACAAGCCTCCCTTTGACGGGCATCTAGGGACGAGACCAACCAGGACTTGGTTGCGCCACATCTAACTAACCTACCAATACTATTAGCCATTAACAACTCTGCTACTAGCTCCCTCGGGGTCAGGGACCTTGGCTTGTACTTAGTACGTATCGATATCGACCGCAGGATATCTAGTTGAAAACAAACCTCAATGGATAATATGAGGCGTTGGGAACTGGGCTTCTAACATAGCTTCAGAGATATAATCTACTACCATGATATATACACCAAACTTACCAACCTGTTCACCTGAAAACGTAATGTTCTTTGACATCAATATGGGTATACAGATATATAACAGACAGGGGTAGGATCCCAGAAAAAATCCAACATAGGGCTTGAGAAAACCGTGGTACCGTACTACACAATTTCCACAAGACAGGCCTGTAATCCGGGCTCTGCTCCTCTCCGACCAGTTCCAACTTGCTCCTATGTAGCCCGGGCCTGGATTCAACAAATCCCGAAACTAGGAGTCAGTTAATTCCATGTCGATATCAATTCTTAACAAATATACAATTAATCAAACCTTATATGCTATCTAAATACAAATCTTCCATAATATAATAGCAGGGAGAGAGGTAGGTATTCAGGGAGAAGACTACGCAGCGCGATACAATCATAGACAAACCAAGCCTCAAGACTAAAATAAACCGAGCTCGAGTCTTTCTAGGTTAACCTTACGCGGAAATTTCACCCCCATACACTCCATCCTATCAAAGCCTTTTTAAATTTTGGCGGGGCAGACACGGTATGTATACTATCAACATGATATTATGAGCCCCATCGCTCTCTCGACCCGAAAACAAAATATTGGCGGGTACTTACCTTGGTAGCTAACATCGACCATGAGATAAATGTAGGTCCGAGCACGCGCGAGATGAGGGCAGACCTAATAAGTTTCATTACTGCTACTGCTGCCTTGGTTCATGGCTTCTCGGAAGAACTCACAAAATCTATCGATACGCCTACCGGGCGAATTATTGAGCCCCGACTGGGTCATGACCTATTTGACAATAATACAAAGCTGATTGTATATCGACCAGATGAGAAAACTAGGGCCCAGATCGAGAGAGATCAAGCAAAATGGGCTCATGAGCCTGCTCAACCGGGTCTAACAAAGGAAGAAATAGCAAAATTCTTGCGCGAAGAGCCTAAAGGTCTCGAATGGTTTGAAGGATGCGATGAAAATCAAAAAGGCATACTTATTCAGACCTTTTTGGGCGTCCGAGCGCTACTCGAACCTCTAGTCAAAGAATGGCGAGAATTTCCTGTAGACTGGACAAGTGCAGCAGCGATTGAGTTTTTTGGACCTCCGGCGGTGACACAGATTTATCGTGCCACTGTTGAATGTAAGTTCACCTATCTATGTGAGAATTCATCTATAAATTTACTTTAAAAGTATCTTTCGAGTATCCCTTATAGCTACCGTGCGCAGGAGTGCTTCCCTAAGCTCAATTAGAGCTAGAGAAGAGAGTACTGTATCAAATTTATTTATATATATACCTGTTTTAATGTTTCGAATAGCTACCTCTTACATTATTCATATATTTGAAAGTCACTAATAACAAGATGTATATGTACTAGGGAACCTCAGCCATATTGCTCAGTACTTAGACCCTCATAACCCGCCAGGATCTACATCCGTAAGATGTGATGATCCGGACAAAGGTTGTGTCGACCCCTATGTAGTGGCATACGTGCCTAAGATCGATCACGACCCTGATAGGCTAGATGGTGGTTTCATAGTCTTCTGTGCGCCATTCTTTAAAAAGTACCAAAATTTGCAAACAATAGTGAAGAGGGTTGATAGTATGGATGACCCCGCTCAAGAATCTATAAACCTAGGGCAGTTCTGGCAAACTCGAGGTAAGTTCATCTGTACCATAAAAAAATAGGATAATAAATCAGATTTAATGAGCTAGAAGCATACTCAGAATCTTGGATACTATAATATCCTAGCCTCGATCCCATCCTACTACTCTCTAAAAAATAATTCAGCTCTTCGTCTCTAACGTTATCATATAAAACATAACATATTTTTCTATTTCTAGATGCGATAATGCTCCACGAAATGGTACACTCTCCTCCTAGAGCATTCGCTCACAAAGATCTCGTAATACTATTTCCTAAACGGAAGTCTCGGCAAATTCCCGACCTGGTTTTGAGTATACCGAGTAAGCAACCCGAAGAATGGAGACCTATTTATGGATGCGATATGGTGAGAGCGCTCGGGGTTGGCCTCACAAAACCTGTTTGGGATCCTGTCGAGCCATCAAGTACCGCGGAATCGTATTCATGCTTTGTGCTGGCTACATGGGTGCAAAAAAGATGGGGAAGGTATCCGTTTCGGCCCTTACTCGCTCTAAATATCACGGGACTTGAAGGTTGGACCTACAGAAGAGGCGAAGCTTCTGCTTATACAAAGGGAGAGCCGGAATTTAACTATACTATCAGAAAATTGGCGGTCGACAGCTGCAAAGAACTAGCTCAGCCAATCGATATCACAACATCTTTTAACTCATCCACGCCTGTGACGAGGACATTCGGTATTGGGATCACGGCGGAACAGTGTATGAATGCAGATTGGCCGTATTATGACATAGATTCAAGCTCAAAGCAGGAAATGGAGGACACTGAGCCCGAGGAGTCGGAGCTTTGAGGTTCCCACTTACCCCGCGGGACTCGGAAGATATATATAATCCCCTGGCTAGAGCTTTCGCAAATAACAGTTGAGGGGCTTGGCGAAGGGACAAATTTTCATTACTAGTATCTACTTGAGGTTTAATATCAACTGACGACAGGCTCTGGAAGCATGCATGAACGGGAATCTAGGTGCGACTTAAAAACATCGAGTGATGTCTAGGAGTCAAGATTACAATACTCATGTATTTATTCAGACTTACAGATCAATTCATTAATTCATTCATCTCATACATACTGAGGGCTCTCTGATGTAGTCCTGCCTAGTCAAAAGGCATGATATTGACGCCTGAAGGCTTATAAGGTAATCTGAGATAAACAGAAAATCCAACAAGGGTTTCGTGTTGTTTGCACGAACATTCCAAATAAGAAATGGCATGATCAGACCTTAATCGAGACAACCTTAATCGTAATATTTATATTTTTTGTTACCCTTAAATTTGCTTACATGTATACAATACGGCTATAGTTAAGTTATACATAACACTAAGATTAAGAGTGCGGTGTTCTCTTGACTATATATATAACTGCACATAATGCGCAATTCCGAGGTTCCACTGCGCTGCTACACATTCGCAGGCTTAGCTTTCACAGGCAATGTAATATATACGTAATTATCAACCTGACCAGAGTGCAAGGCTATGAATCAAGACTAGAGAACCAAGAATCCAGACTGTGCATATGCGCGTGCAGCCGTTACCTGTCCTGAAATTACAAACCGTTGAAATGAAAGCTGTCTACAATGCAATGGCAGGCTACGTTACACAGGAGCATCTGCACGTCGACCAGCCACACTTAAAACGCAATAAATGTGTTGCGTGGACTGGAACGATAGGTTTCGTTTCGTTTCAACCTGCATGATACATGATATCAATAGTTCCGAGTCGACGACCCCAAGTCCGTCATTCTTGCCTACATCATGGTGGGTGCGAAGCTAAGTTGGTTCCAATGTGAATACGTAAGTACCCCATATGCCATGCCAGTATCTGTATATCATCGGCGATGAGAATATCTAATCTGACTCTTTTGCATTGCGGGATTTCCTTGCCGATGACTTGTGCCAATTGCAGCTATCACAGATGACCTCCTTAATTCGAAGCGAATTCAATTGATATGGAGCTCGAGCTCAGGATGGCCATTTGTGAGGCTTCGAGCTTCTCCGACCACGGCAATTATCCCGTTAGAATACAGTCCGGCCTAGCCCAGCCCACTATCAAGGCAGAATGATGCCAAAGATATCACCACATGGATGTACATGTGCACAATTTCCCGTCTTTCCGTAGTCGGGCTGCGAAAAATGGGACTTCCTGTTTCTAGTGAAGCGTGATATCGAGAGTTCAGCCAATTGTCGCCCGCCAGCACCCATCCCTGTCGGCCAGCAAATAGTGATGCAGAACCACGACCGCCCCAAACATATCAAATCAGACAACCCATGGAACGCTTCTTGCAGCGAAATGCAGATGTGAGAATGGGGGGCAGCCAAGCTAATTGTGATTTGATATTCTATGGAAGCCCGTCCGAAGTTGGTTCGAAACAGAATAGTCTGGTACACAATACGGGATTATTGGACTAACCTCGCCTCGTAATCAAGTGACGACGCTAAAAATTGCTCCTTTCTCTTGTTTTCCGCTTCCATTCTGTCTTTCTTTCTTTGGAGCTCTTGGCCATCTTCAAATCTTCCTACCCGCTCGGCTAGCTAAGTGCCTAGCTTAGCTGGCCAGCGATGCAGCTAACCATAATAGTCTTATCGAACTAACGTTTCGTTCGCTGGCAGGAGCGGGTGAGGGCATTGACATGTCTCTCCTCACTTGTCGCCTGCCACCTGTTTCCCTTCCTCCAGTATTGGCAGAGGAATCCCGTCAGTCAGACCAGCAATGACTGCTATGAATGAAGCGGGGGAAGCCTGTCTTGTGTGATACTCACTCGCTTGGTACAGCTAAATATGGTATATAGAAAACCCCCCTTCTTTTTCTTCCCTTCACATTTTTTTTTTGAAGATCCATGTTCTTAAAGCTCTTCGAGTTCCAAAGGTAGCTGTCTTAATATTCCGAAATCACGAGGAAACCGCTTTGCTTTCCCCCTTCAAGCAATTTTTCAGGGCGAACAACAGAAACATTCTTTGACAGAATACCCAGCCACGATTTCTTTCTTTTCTAGCCTATAATTTCTTTTACTTACTTAAATCTGAACTCCGAACTCTTCAATTCCTCCTGAGAATTCCTTTTCGACAGTAAAGGAAAACTACTTTGGAAGCTTAAAAGCTCAGCTTGGTCCTGAGTTTAGCCTTCTTTCTCTCTGTTTTCTTACAAGTTATCCCGATCATCGATCTCTAAGTTGGACAGCTGTTTTATACTACAAAAGATCGGACGACCTTTTCACCCTAAAAAATACCTCACGATGGCTCCATCGAGAACGAAAACCCTTAACTATACCGTCGAGGTTGTCGACAAGGCTGGAAAGGCAATCCATACAGTAAGTACCTATATGTCGATCCATTTTCCGTGCAGCTTTGCCACAGTCTTGAGATGTTTCTATCTCATCGGGCCAAGTCAACGATTGTGTAATGGATTGAGTTAGTCTCGCTAACATCCAACCTTCTCTCCAACACAGTCAAAAACCATCTTCGGAGCCCTCCGCGAGGCTCGTGATGCCTACAAAGCAAAGAGAGCCGAACGTAAAGCTGAACGAGATGCTGAGAAGGCCGCTCGTCGCGCAATAAAAGAACGTGCATACGAAGAACAACTCCGCGAGGCCCGTCGCGCCCGTCGAGAAGCTCGTCGTGCCATCGAAGATGACAGCCGAACAGAGGACCGCCGTCGCGAACGCCGAGAACGCCGCGAGCGCCGTATGATAGAAGATGGGAGGAGTGATGCTGGTACTGAGGCTAGAGATCACGATGGGTCAGATACCTCAAGTATCTACTCCCATCGTGAAAGGAACGGTTCGACCGGAGCTTTGACACTCAGGAGCGCTTCTACGACAGACTTGTCGCTCCCAGCTCTGCCGCCAAGACCGGAAGTCGATGAAGAAGATGACCACTTAACTGCGTTGTTCACACAAGTTCAAGATATCATTGATCACGCTGCTGCCGCCCAGAGCTCGGTTGTGACACTGGTAGATGCTTTGAGACGTGAACCAGAGACATTGGCGATGGTCGGACTTACGCTGGCGGAAATCTCGACTATCATCGCCAAGTTGTCTCCTGCAGCTCTTGCTGGTGCCCAGTTGAGCTGGCCTGTTGTTTTCTCATTTTTGGCTAGTCCACAATTCGCAATTGTAGCTGGAGGTGTTATTGGAACCACTGTCATTTTACTCGGTGGTTACAAGATTATCAAGAAGATGATTTATGGCGAGCCAGCGAAACCACCAGAGATAATTGATATGGGTGGTACTGTTGTGGAGGAGGGTGATGTTAGAGCAATCACAGCTGCTGGCGAGCCGCCAGCGCCCACCCCGGCACCCGCCCCAGCGGTTATGGAAATTACTCAAAGAGTCGAAGAGATTAAAGTTAATGATGCAGCAAGAGAGAGGGAACGCGAAAGGCACCACAGGTCCAGGAGGGAAACTGACGACGACCCGTTGGCATTTGGTCATTCGGAACCCCGAAGAAGGCATACACACCGTGATGAAGGATCGAGGAGATCGAACGATTCCAGAAGACCGTCAATGTCTTCAAGATCGCATACCGCCCCTGCCGAAACTCGGTCGGGCGAACTTACCATCTCTACCAAAACTCAGCAACCCGATGTTCCACCACTTGCATTCGATATATCCCCCAAGAGAGAGAAGAGATCGTCATCTAGGAGCCGGCCATCGCGCTCAAAGAGCGAGTATAAGCCAAGAAGCCCAAAGAGTGATGACACCAAGAGATCATCCGAAAAGTCATCCGAAAAGTCCTCTGGAAAGAGGGAAAGAGATACTAAAGATGCTGAAGAGGGAGGAAAGTTTTTCCTTGTGAGGAGGCGAAAGTGATGCAGCGCACATTCTCGATCCTACCACGACAGAAGCCATTACGCCGACCCAACGGCCTTGCATTATTTAACATAATATGTTTTGATTTTACTGGTGTTATGATTTCTTTTCTATATGGGGGCGGTATCTTACTTCGAGTGTTAGCATCAGATCGAGGGGCATTTCAGCGAGCAGGAGTTTTTCTTTCTTCCATTCATCTTTCGATATTTTCGTCGTCCTTCCTTTGATGGATTGAAATATCACGACTCAATTATACTACACTACACTATACATAACAAATCTGATTTACCAATTTTCATGTTTATATACAATACTACCAATCTATAGAATAAACTAGTTTAAACTGCCAGATAAAATCCGTCCCCATCTTCAACCATCATTGTGTAGTTTGTCCTTCCCAAATCTGGATATTTTGATGGAGCTCTTCGTCGGCTAGTCGCGGCTCGTTGTTGATAGCTTCCCCAGATTCCCATTTCCACCTCCCTTCGACAGGTCCTGCACCTGCACCTAGCAGCATCCAATTTTGCATTCTGGGCCTCAATCCGGTAGGATCTTGGACTTCATCACCACGACTAATATATTCAACTCCAAGATGCGACGGAAAGCTGTTTCTCTTCTGTGTCGGGTGTCTCGACCGTCGACCGTCCAGCACCCCCTGGTAGCCCCCATAGCATTGCTTCCGCGATACTACAGTAGCCATGGGCCTCCAAATGCCAAACTGAACCTGCCGATTCAGTACAATACTTCGAAATATCTTTCACACACGGCGGCGGCGACTCTCGCGAACCCGGAACTCCCATCTTCCATCAGGACCTCCGGTAACACGAACCGACAGAACCTATACCAGTCGATCAACTCAGCCCTATCCACAGCCCTCAGCACCGACGAACGTGCCATCCTCTTCGGAGAAGACGTAGCTTTCGGCGGTGTCTTCCGCTGTTCAACTAATCTGCTTGATAAATTCGGTCCAGATCGTGTCTTCAACACACCATTGAACGAGCTGGGTATCATCGGCTTCGGTATCGGATATGCAGCACACCACGAGTCCAATACGGCGATTGCAGAGATCCAGTTTGGAGATTATGTCTTCCCGGCGTTCGACCAGATTGTCAATGAAGCTGCTAAATACCGTTATCGCGGCGCAGGCGAGTTTAGCTGTGGAGGACTGACTATCCGAATGCCCGTGATGGGTGTGGGGCACGGTGCGATATACCACTCGCAAAGCCCTGAAGCTTTCTTTTGTCATGTACCCGGATTGAAGGTCGTGGTTCCTAGAGGCCCGGTACAAGCCAAGGGACTGCTTTTGGCGAGTATCAGAGAGAGGAATCCGGTCATCTTTATGGAACCGAAGATATTATATCGTGCGGCTGTTGAAGAGGTACCGGTTGATGACTATGAGCTTCCATTGGAGAAGGCCGAAGTACTCGCTAAGGGAAGCGATGTTACAATAATCTCGTATGGTACTACGCTGTATACCGCTGAGATGGCTGCGAAGGCTGCGAAGGAGAAGTTGGGAGCAAGTGTAGAGGTCATTGACTTGAGGACGATATACCCATGGGACAAGGAAACTATATTCGAAAGTGTCAAGAAGACAGGGAGATGTGTGATTGTTCATGAAGCTACGAAGAGCGGTGGAGTGGGAGGAGAGATCGCGGCATGCATTCAGGAAGAGTGCTTCTTACGGCTGGAGGCACCGGTAGGCAGAGTCGCAGGCTTTGATGCTCCCATGGGATTAATCTTTGAGCAGTTCAATCTGCCAGATGTTGCCAGTAAGTTTTTATTTTCTTTCATCCTTTCAAATTAGATCAAGATGTTATTGGGACAAGCAGTGCTAACTGATGCTTTAGGGATATTTGACGCGATCAAGAAGACTCTGGAGTATTAATAGACTGCCTGTTCTAGTATTGCTTCTATCCTTCAGGAACTACCTAGGTATATACTAGGGCATGCAGGGATACTAGGCTGCTCACTATGCTTCGTCTACCTAGACCAGCTTCAATCTTATTCATGTACAATATCACAGAGATAATAGCCCCAGAGTGGTATGATTGTATTCTATATACTTAGCTTTATAGCCTTGCAAGTTCCCATTTCCTTATGTCGTAGCTTTAGCTCTACAACTGAAATTAGCTCTCCGAATTGTGCCTCGTGATGTCAGATGTTAAATTTGATCTCATATCCACCGCTCTCGGACCCGAAGTATAACCGTGTCACGAGATCTCAACGGTGTTCCACAATCAATGCCATTTCCTGCCAAGCCCAAAGTAACAACCGATTGGTCAATGGCATAATTCAATTTCGTGCATCTCACCAGTATCGTTCAGTACACAGCACGTACCTGATTTTAGATCCCACGCCGCTCCACGTTTGAAAGGCTCCAGGCCCGATCACTGAGCCCAGGCATAAGCATGTTGGTTGTGTATGAAAGCAAAGCAGACAGAGTTGCCAGTTGTAGCACTCTTTGAAACGATCAAACAGTATTACAACATGCAGTTATGGTGCACGCACTTTCTCATGCCTGGTGATCTGTCACCTGTGGGGTGCCAACAGCGCTTGTGGCCGTTGATAAGTAGGCAGCTGGCCCATGTCCGTGGCACCAGCTTGTTTGACAATTATGGTTGGACCGGGGCCCATGATTGGTGAACGGTCTCCTGAAACTAGCCTGTGGAAAAGCTGCAAGGGACGGCCGAAAGAACCGACCAGCCAATCCGTAGCATGTTATCGGAATGGAGGCCTGTGAGTGGAGGAATCCACCTCCTTAATCTGAAGGATCCCGCGAGTGG
Source organism: Arthrobotrys conoides (assembly GCA_036971725.1). Lineage (NCBI taxonomy): Eukaryota > Fungi > Ascomycota > Orbiliomycetes > Orbiliales > Orbiliaceae > Arthrobotrys > Arthrobotrys conoides. The sequence goes on from JAVHJM010000006.1 coordinate 1,851,859, forward strand.
TTTCTCTCCATCTTGTCGATTTCTTGTCTCGCTTTCCTGACTCGATTATCAGTTATCGCTTTTCGAATTGCGCAAGGACGGTCCTTACCAAAGTTATCAGCAGCGTATCTGCATTCGGACAGCGTCAAGGAACTCCAGTCGCTCACTCGCTCATTCATTCATTCAGTCATTCATTATCGTTTTATTGTTTTTGTGACCAAGAAAAAGAAGAAGAAGAAGAAGAAGAAGAAGAAGCTTCCAACCTCCTCCATTCCTTTTACGGATCTTTGCGGGCGCATCCACAGACTGCAACTTCACAAAATCCAACAGGCCCAGTCCGAAGGGACCCCGAACAGTTCGAGTTTTCGAAACCCCGCGCCGCTCAAACGGTCAGTCAGCAGTCAGCAAGCAGTCTGGAAGGTCTAAAAATGATCGAGTAGATACCATCATCATCATTCCTTTCCCATTACTTGGTCTCTGCCACTTGGTGTTTTGTTTGTTCCAAAAGTCGCTCGTTGTTGCTGTTCGCACGTTGATCGTGGCAGAGCGTCTGTCCGTTCCTTATTGTTTCAATCCGACCTAGAAGCGGTCTCTGCGAGACTGTATTCGACCGCCCTCATTTGGCATTGTCATTATTATCAGCATAAGACTGGCTGTGCCGGAGTCCTCGAGGATACTGTAGACTGGGTCTCAGAAAGTAGGATACAAGAACGACTTTTGATTTATGCTGCGACAGTAGTGGAAGGAGATCTGAGAAGGAATTCCTTGCAAGTGTCGACGGCGCAACAACGCCAACAACGCCTTTCAACACACTGCGACTTCAACACGACATCGACAGACACACCGACATCGACACGACCTCATCACCTGACTTATATCCTTCCACGTCCACCATCGCTATCATCATCATGGGTTTAATACGAAGGGATCGCGATGATGTGCCAATTAGTAAGAAGCAGAAGTGGGATTACATTGTAAGTACTACCAGATCAATTGTGTTTGTCGCTGTGGTGCACTGCTGCTGCCGACATCACAGTGGTAGTTCCCGATATTTGCGCGATCCAGTACACAATTGTCGCATTTGCTAACAAAGAGACTCTTGTTAATATACATTAGAACCTCAATGATTTCAAGACTCGCTCTTGCTGGTCACCTGTAGCCTATTTCTTCTTCTTCGTCAATTTCTTCTTCGGCGTCGTCGTTGTCGCTGCTGATTGCTACACAGCTGTTAACCTAATCATATTCGACCGCTGGTCTTCGAAAATCGACCCCTTCATCCCCTTCAGAATATCAAAATGGATCTTTGCCGGATGTATCATTTTCTCCTTTGTGCTCATCGGACTTTCGATTCTCTGGAGCATCAAGGCTATCAAGGGCAACAGTATTGCTCGTGGTTATCTCAACGTATATGCGCAGAGATGGTATTGCGTCGGCAGGGATGGATATAAGCGTTTTCTGGTCTTTACTGAATTGACTAAGAGTAAACACGGAAGCGATTATGTGATGCTGTTCACATATTTCGCTTTTAAAGGTATATAAATTCCTAGTTTTCGATACCCATTTGCGAGATCCTTACTGATACCATGTAATAGGCTGGGCTCAAGTCCTTCTTGCTGATGGTCCTCGTCAGGTCCTCAATGGCATGACTCTCTATGCTGTCATGAAAGCTAAGATTATCCCAGGAACCAATAAGGGTGGTTTCAGTGGTCTTCTTGCTTCCATCAAAGCTCTCGAGGAGGAATCTTTGACACAGGCAATCATCTTATCTGTCATGCTCTTTACCTGTGTCTGGTGGATCTTGACTTTCCTCTCCCTTGCTTTCGCCGTGCTGCTTTGGATAATGTTTATTTGGCATCACGTCCCAAGCGGGCACACCCTTGGATCGTACTGCAGGGAGAAGATTGACAAGCGACTCGTTGGAATCGTAGCCAAGAATCATAAGAGGACTATCGAAGAAGAACGGGAGGAAAGAATGAAGGCAGATCAAGCTGGACTTGGTGCCCGAAAACCGACTTTGCCTACCTTTGGAGATGCTCTCACCGGACCTGCGAAACCCCCAATAGGCCCGACTCTACCGTCTATTAGCGAGAAACCGGTCGCGCCTGGGCTTAAGAGAACTGATACCATGGATACGTTTACGACCACTGTTTCTTCGAGGCCTGATACAAGCATGCCCTCTAGACCGCCATACGCTGCCGCAAGACCTCAATTCCCAATGAGGTCATCTACCAATGACACAGCAATGTCGACAACATCGTCGATGTTCGATGATTCGGCTAGTTTGATAGGAGATCGAAAGGATCCGTTCGCGAGAACCAATACCCCTCTGTACCGACCACAACCACCCATTGGACCATATGATAGAAACTACGGGTCTGGGCATGGACCTAACTCTTCCCAAGCCTCGCTCACAAATCCGTATGAGACCGCCCCTCTCCAACCACACGACTTCCTTGGATCTCAGCAGTATCTCCCACCAATTAATCGAAACGACACCGTATCGCCGTTTTACCAACGTCAACCACCCGTCAATCGCAATGATACTATCTCTCCCCTAGGGAATGGACCATCTCCGGCTCAGCACAGACCACTCAACTTTGAACCAATGCAAGCTCCTCTCCAACCCTTCCCTCCGAACAACTCTATTCCTAGACGGTTTCCAGTCCGAGCCCAGGAGCAGAACTTCGACTCGGGGATCCAGCAACCGCCAATTGCGCATACTCCATCTCCAGCTCCTGAATTTTCAAAGTATACAGAGCATCGACATACACCTCCAATCTATCATATGCCACAATCCGAAATTTTCGAGATGGATGGTGGCGTCACCGCGCAGAGTAACACACAAGCTGCTAGTGCTGTTGAACTGAGCAGTTCGCCTCCGAGAACTACTACCGCTCCCATTAAGAGTGCCACGGATGGCTCGTTTTCTGCCCACCCTATGGCATTCGAACTTGATACTGGTGTTCCGGTTGCCGCTCAATCCCCTACAAAAACTTCCCCACCCCCTCAGACGAGGATTCGCCGCCTAACCCCTCCTCAGCCGATAACCACAGCGCCACAGACAAATTCGCCTCCTAAGCAAGCGCCTCAGCAGAGAGCTGGCCTCGCATATAATAAACCAACATATCAACCTGCTGGCGCTCCAATCACTTCCACATCGACTCCTCCACCCCAGGCACAAAGGCAGCTGCCACAGAGGAGAATCCAGCAAGACTTCGAGCGTGAGGAACATGGAGTTGGTAGAAACATCCACGGAAACTACGATATCGAAGCCGACGTGTTGGATTCCTATCTTCATCGTTCTCCACCATCTCAAATCCAACCCCAACCACCCCAACCTCTCCAACGACCGTTCATGCAATACGAATCACAGGGACAGCAAGGAAGTCGATCTTCTACGCCGACCCGTGGTCTCCCGGTCCGTCGAGAATCCGGCGACTCGTACTACAGCAGCAGTGGGGCCCTTGGTCCGGCTTTTGGCCCACCGATGAGAAGTATGACCGACACACCTCCGTCTGGGCTTGCGGGATCTAGAGGTATGAGAGGGAACGATGACTTTGGCACGCCAGAGAGGAGTATGACTGCTCCATTCGCGCGACAACCAGATGTTCGAAGCTCGCCGCCACCAAGGGGCAACAGCAGAATTTTTGAGAACCGGATGGGACCTTCGCCACCTAGAGGGCGAGGCCCACAGCCATACGGAAGAAATGGAAACGGGAACGGGAACGGTAATGGACAGGGAGGCTATGGTGGAAATAACGGATACGAACAAGGTGGCTACGGTGGCGGATATTCCGCTTGGTAAAAGGAGTATGATGTATGACTGGTGCCTGTAAGAGGTGGGTGTTCTCGTAACGACTTTTTGATTAGCAGCTCGAAAAAGTAAAGCTGTATTTTACATTCCTGTATACTTAGGTTTTTGCCCCATCTACCCCCTCATACTCCACTTACTTTTCTTTTTTTTTCTTTTATACTTTCTTTAAACCTATTTGGGACGGCATTATGGTGTTTAACTGGTCTGGTGGGATTTACTTATTTTCTGGTTCGGCTTTTTTTTTTTTCCCTTACTTTTTTCTGTGACGGAATGCCTGTCCCTCCGAATTACATTTATACCCTCATTAACGATCCTATTTTACTTTACTATTCACTTATTCACTTTTTACAAGATGAAATTACGTTTCCATGATGTTGTAGATATGCTGTGATTACAAATGTTCGAATGATCTGGTCAATATTGGACATGAAGCACTACATCTGTAAGCGTATTAACTTGGCCTATGTAAGATATATGTAAGTCCATGGTTCAAAAGTATGCAAAACAAATCTAATATACTAGATAAAGATACATCTGGATTCAAAGTTGACAGGTGGATTTTGATGGAGGGAAGGTGATATCATGACTGTTCTCCTAGCCGAACTCAACGTTTGCTTTGAAATCATGCTTCGAGCATGAAAATCAATACATCGATTAATATTATGTACTGTTGCCACCGATATAATCTAGATCAGAGATATATTATGAAACCATACACCAAGAATCACGTTTTCTAATAATTTAATTCTTAAGATTTGAACGAGTGACCTCCCATTGTATGATTCATCGGTATTGTATACAGTCCATTGTTGTGATATTGAAGTATGTAGCTCTCCATCTGGTGCAGCCAGAGGGCATTTTAAGTTATATGCAAACCTTCAAGACAAAGCATTATGAAGAAATATTGCTATATATCCGCACGTCATGAAGAGAGTGCAAGAGGTCTGTGTAGAGTGTTAATTTTATGCATAAATGGCGTCTCGCTACTCTCCTTCTCCTTCAAACCTGGCCATGGGCCTGGGGCGAAGGTATATATATTGTGGTGTTATTTCTGAAAAGCTCTTGAGTAGAGAGCTTTGCTAGCTGGGTTTTGGTGCTTGAATCAGTGGACACGTAGAGTTCTTGGTCAGAAGATTGTCATTAATTGTCCTGAAAGTAATCTTCGGGGTAGGTAATCCGTCAGTCGGGTACTAGGATTTTGTACATATATATATTTCTAGACTAGAGGTATTCATCCCCAGGGGTCTATTCCACATTCGAGTTAGAAATGTGTTCATATGATCATAGATATATAAAGAGAGTACCACAGCTGGGAGGGATATTCGAAAATATAAACAATATATTCATGTCGACGGCAGGGCCCGAATTCGGCCGAAAACTTGGTAAGGAGGGTCTATTCATAAGATTCAAATAGATTCCTTTATATATATATCAGTTGAATATGAGCTGCATGCTGCAAAGCAAATTTGAGTGTTTGAGTATATGTAGATATCGATTTTGAAACGGTGATATAAAGACTTAGGTTTTTGAACTTATAGGTATTGGTATTTTAACAAAGAGTGGCTTGAATTTGCATACTCAAGATTGCCGGATGGAGGACTCTAGTCTTGTATTGATTAAAACGCTTCGGCTCATGCATATAGAGGGCATTAGGAGAGTCATCCGTTTGACCTTAGATAGACTTTAATTATATCGATCGTATGTCTTGGAAGATGAAAATGACTATTATGTTTGTGGTTCCGGATTCCATGGTATACCGGTACAATCGGATAGCCTCTACATAGATATAGCTGTCTTTGTGGTGCTGGTGGGATGGCCAGCATCAGGTCAGGTCAGGTCAAGACGACCGATCAGGTACAAGAAGTCCAGTTATAGCAGTATATTATACATATTGACAATGGTGGAAACTTCAAAATCACATAAGCCGGGATTTTCGAAAAGTTCTTTCTGGGACATAGATCGGCTCGTTTTGCAAACCTCAGGTAGCAATAATTAATATTAGTAGCTATTGGGATTATAATATTGATTGTGCAAGTCATTTGCATCCGGGGGATCCGTTGTTTTTTGTAGTAGTATATAGAGGATATCGATATGGGTTGGCGTAGAAGAGGAGGGCAATTGATATCATCGCTTGGTCAAAGTTGAAAGAGAAAACATATGGGCGGGAATTCCGGAAAGTTGAGTTTAGAAGCTCTATCTTCCATTTGACTGGCGTGCGCGTGGCTTGTTGGTATATATAGGTTTAATTGGTCCCGTTCCCAGACGTCACAATTAATTCCCTTTTATCTCATAGCGCTCTCCCTTTCGCTTTTATACCTACTATTCTATATAGATGCATGAATATTGTATCCACTAAGATCTGGATCTTTTTGGAACTTTGAAGTTCTGTACGTAAATATAGCTTCTGATCTTATTCATCCTTTTGCCGAAAAGACCCAAGATTATCTTAGTATCTCGAGGGCTTAGGGAAATCCAAGATCCTCTCGTTCTAGGTATATATAGTATTGGTCATCAACCGGTGAAGCTAGAGTTTGATATTCGGTTCTGTGATTAAATTTTATTAATCATATAATGGACCCTCAAAGCCTTCGAAACCTACATACATGCCCTCCCAGGCGCGTGGCTGCAGCTTATTCTGTTGCTTTTCTTTGGGAATATGGTCCCAAACGGTAGAACCCCGGACCCTGAGTAGTGATAGGTCTGGTATGTGCTCTGGTTTGTGGTGCTGTAGTAGTGGTAGGCCGGCCCTAGCATTCTCGACTGCTTCATATGGAGTGACCGGCATATCACCAGAAGGCGGCATGTTCGTGACGTCATTCACGTGCCTGGCTGCCTCAGCCCAAAGTTCCGGTGCAGGCACGGAATTTAGTGACGATGGTCGGCCTCATGTGTGTTTCATCATGGGGGGTGCGTATATTGATGACTATTACATGGCAGTAGTGTCGATATTAGAGCTAGGATGGATATATAATGCAGATATATGAGGCTATGTGCCTCGCATTCGAAAGTTTATCGATAGGTCATATTTCTGGAAACTCCTGGATTTGAGGAAATCGAAAGCCTATCCTGAACATGTTCCCTTTGGAAAATACTTGTTTTTTACCATTGGTGAGATTCAGACTACTGCATACCGAAGAGTGTTGTATCCGAGATATATCAGTAGCAGTATTGAATTTCGAATTCATAGGAGAAACTCAGTCGGTGATTGATATTGTGAGTCATGGGTGCAAAATCGCCTTCGGAAATTCTAGTATTGTATCTAGGTGAATAACGCTTTGTTCGAGGTTAAACTCACCAGCTGGTATACATGTATATATATATGTATATTGTAATATATATTATTGAGAAAGCCGTATATCCATAATATGCTAATGATATTATTTCAACTGCGCTAGTGTTTGGGGAAGCTGGGGTTTGGATTAACATAACGTACAGGCGAAATTGAAGAAGAAGAAGGTATATTTAAACGGTGGTCAACAAAGGGATATATTTGCTTTGTCAGTTCGATGTATATATATTCCTTGGTGAATGAATAGATCCTGAGTATAGCTTGTATCAAGCTCGCTAGTCATCATGCGCATGCTTGAGTAACCAAAGAGTGTAATATGGATTCGGTTTACCCATGACATTCGCTTCTCGACGCGGAGCCTTCAATTCTTGGAGAAGAAAAGCTCGTATTTATAATACTCTGCTGTGGTGTTATACGTAACCTAGGAGAAATCGTATTTTGAGTGGATGAAGTGTATTTTGGTTAGTAGGATAGGAGGCTGAGGAGGGAATGTATGTTATATATAAATAAGGTGCCGGTTCTAATTCCTGTAGTTTCGATCGATCGCGGTGGAGTCCAGGGAGGAATAACGTGACTTGAATGTTCTCGAATATTTTTGATATAGTCTCGCGGATTCTATGAGCCAAGATTAAGTCCCAAGGTAGGAGTTTAGAGTCTTTTAGGTGACTTAATATAATATATTTTATAGAGTTTTACGTACCATGGGTTTACAGACTTAGCGCCGCTATTACTATAGAGCTTGACTTCAGCATGATCATATGAAAGCGGCATAGCATCAAGCCCTTTAGACTTATTAATGAATTGCCTAGCTAGAGAGTATTAATATAACTGATTCCCCCGCCCCCACTTAGCCCATGATTACCTTTTGAAGGTATGCAATATATGAACGAAGTTTCAATTGTATCGTGAGAAATAATACAAAACCCCGGCATGAGCTAGACCACCCGAGCACCACCTGAGCACCTTTTACCTAAATCAGGCCACTCCCGGTCGCTCTCGTACTCCTCCCTAGCCAGCATTGATAAGAAGCATGAAGCCGGCGGAACTTTAATACCCTGTAGGTTGGATAATGTGTTGGATGTCGTACAATACCACACGGATGGCGCAACAGCAGGTCACCTTCCCACCATCGAATTCGCAAATCCTCTCCGTTGCAATCTTAACTTCCTCTTCTTCACTTCACTAACCAGTACTTACTTAAGTACTTACTTATTGATCTATTGCAGCATGGAGGTTTCAAAGATAAAAGAATATCAGACAGCTTGCCGGGTATGTAGAACCACTTCATCGACAGAAGCCATATGTCGTATAGGATGTTATAAGGCTAATGTGTTGTCAAAGGTCCAAAAAAAATGCAAAAAGGAAAGGAGCGACCGTGGATTGAACACGGGACCTTGAGATATTGGCCTTGAGGACTGCAATCTCCTGCTCTACCGCTGAGCTACCACTCCAACCACTGAGCCATAGTACTCTGGTGTTTGCTGATCCCGAAATTCAGCGTTATAGCGTAAACTGAATAGCTCTTGACTGGATTGATGGGACAGGGCAACCATAACACTATCGACAGAGTTGTGTCCTCAACATTTCGAGCAACGGAACATTGGGCCACATGTTAATCCGTAGAGCCTCAATTTCAACTCGCCACACGAAATTCAGACCGGATATGCATGCAGATGGCGATGGATGGGGGCGGTCACTCAACAGGATCTAGGAGAAAAAAAAGCAACAATTACACCGCACAATGTTTCACAGCGGTCTTGAAGGCTCGCTTGGTAGGTCAAGGTCCGGGTTAAGTTCCAATGCTAGGTCGATTCAAGATCTAGTTACTCTATTGTAATATGCTAAGCAAGGCTAGTAGACATGCATTTTCAATATTATATAGGGTAGACATAAATCAAGTTAATTCTTCAAAAGTAATGAATCCTATTGCACATTTATAATAGTCAAGCTTGATTTAGATTTCATATGAGGCGAGAATATATAACCAACAAGTCAGGCTTGTTCTAGAATAATATCCGACTTATAGAAGTTTATGAAACCGATAGAAGGTAGCATTATATTAACAGTTTCAAGCTTTTATATATAGATAATCTTCGTTGCTTCCATCAAAGTTGCCAGGGGAGCTTCGAAGCATCGCACGTGGGTATCTCATAGTCTCCTAAGTAGCTTCTAGATCGAAAGGGCAAAGTACATAGAGGAATTTCGAATATGACGACCTTTAGCCACCAAAAATCGCGATAGCAAACCGTATGCAAGTAGATATATCTTCTGTTGCATATCTAGTCACCCAGCAATACCAAGATATTTAGGTAGTTACTATGGGATTCGGGTATATGGGGTTTATCAGAATTCTTGCCGGAAGGATTTCGCTTCGACAAATAGGAGCAGACGGCCCCTTAGGCCTTCCTTAGGCTGTAAGTATAAGATAGATAGATCTTGTTGAAAATGGATTTTGCCACGTCCCCGTTTGTGATGCTCGGAAGAGTAAAACCTCGGATGTCAAGATACCTTTGATTTTAGCCTCCAATGTTAAAGGGGTTGTTAAGTTGATCACGAGTGATGACTATTCCATAAAGTCAACTCAGCATTCTTATTTTAAAGCATCCTTGGAATATAATTCTTCGGTCGACAAAACTATACAACTTAAGTTTGAAAAGTAGGATAGAAGGGATTGGCCCCGGGGCCAGGCGCATGCAGCGAAGGTGTGGAAGAAATAGAAAGCGAGGAATATGAGTATGCCGACACCATAGTATACCACTTGCTTCTTTCCTCGATTATCGAAAGGTTGGGATTTATATATAAGGAAGCACCTAATCAAGATATTCACCGAGCGATCAAGTGTAAAACCACCTGGTCATGATATTAGGTCACAAGGCTTCCTCGATCATTTCCCTATAATTTAGCCACTTATATCTTTATCTTCGTAAGACGTAACACAGAGCCACAAGAGTCTATTAAACCGAGGCGAGTACAATAAAGCCTCCCAACCCCCAAAACTACCAAGGTGATCTCAAACTCGTACTTCTTAGAATTAGTTCTTCAAACTACCATGGTGACCTGCAAGCTCCGTCTCTCTTCTTTCAGTACCACTATCAGTATCCCCCTCAACGTGATGGACCCGTCTATTCTTTATACTCTCCTCCGTCTCTTCAAGTTTCACGTCTCCTTCTTCATTCTTCTTCATCACAAAACTCCTTCTCTCGGTATTTTCCCACGCAGTGCCCTTAAATTCGTCGTAGCTCTCCCAATCTTCGGTCAAGACGTGGAGATATCCGCCGTGACTAACAATAATGATTTCGTCGTTTTCGTTGTAATTATCGAATAGGAAGTTTCGAGCATATTTTCCTCGCTTGTCCACGTTTCTTGCCGCAAAGATTCCCGTCTTTTGAGGCCATTCTGGGGCTAATCTCTCAACTTCGGAAAAGTCGAGGTGGGCGTGGTGTTCATACCCACGAGGTGTACCCTCTTTGACATTCTCCTTGTCAACGATCGTTGACAAGTAATGCTGAACTTCTGGAATAGTGGAACCTATATCACACTCCCATTCTCCGTTTTCTTGAAAATACGGGTCCGCGCGGATTTTGAAGTCCTGTTTCTCTGAGATGAGACGGGTAATGGTTGGGTAGAAGGATTCGAGGGTGGTTTGTATGGTACGCTTTAAGGGAGAGCAGATGATATGGGTTATGGAGTTATGGTTGGGGAATTTAGAGGCGAGGGTTTGGCATTGAGAGTGGCCGAGATCAGTGAGGATTGGATCGCGGAGATGGTGTTGCCAGTTAACATTGTGGTAGCCTTGAGCGTGGCCTGTGTGTGTTGTGATGCCATTAGTATTGTCACGGCTGGTATCTAGGGTTTGGGGAAACATACGAACAAGGTGGACTAATCGTGGAGGCATTGTGAGATTGAGAATGAGATGAATAACGAGGATGGAAAGCTTGTGCGTGGAGGAAGGGGAGAATAGAGGTTATATGGGAGATATGTTGGATGTTGGATACTAAGTGTGCACCTTGGTTTCCAATAGCTGTCCGTAGAACAAAGAAAAGGGTTAGGTCGGTCTTTTCAGTTTCTTTTAAAATAATAAAAATAAGGAAAGATATGTGAATTTGATCGATCGACTGAGCTACGAAGTGAGCGGCAGATTGTCACAAATCATAGTCGTCGCACCTATACCTTGGCACAAATCATCGCAAGTACCAGTCAGAATACGGATTAGTGCGAGTTCTATGGGCTGCCGACCCGCAGCTTGGCACAGGTTTGCTTGCCCCCTCGCCTGTGCCTTCGTGCATGTGCAGTAGCTAGTGCAGATGCCGTCTACCGTAGGATTCGACAGATTAGCTTTGAATTCCCAGGAACCAATCTAGTGGGTGCGATTTTTTCTTCTGCCTCCCATCGTGACTCATGCAGTGTGCCGTGGTGGAGTTGGATGTCCTGGAATGTGGCCGATCGAGAGAGCGTAGCGAGGGAAAGCTTCTTTTTCAGTTCAGTTTGGGCCGCTGGGTTCGTACATTTGGCGAATGTTCAGGTTGACACGCTTTCGCTTCATCCAACCAGTCCAATCGATTTTGTCAGCATTATCTGGGGTTTTATGGTCGCACAAACTTGGCCATTGACTGAGCTCCTCGGGGCATGTCTCTCCGATTACTTTGGGGACTCCATGCCATGCCCATCGTGATTGGCCTCCCATTACTACCGCATCCCCTGAGCGGATTCTGATTATAATGGTGTGGGTATCGAGCGGAGGAGGTGGCGGGGGTGGTTCTTTGCCCTTTTTCTTCTTGTTTTGCTTTTGTGGTTGCGGTTTTGGAGATGCGACGGTGGTGGTGGGTGGCACTGCATTATCATCTTGGAACTCAGGCGAGAGAGATATTAAGAAGAGAGCATCGCAGCCGATACTCATTGAAATGAGGTCTTTGTCAGCTTCTTCGCTGACATCTCTGTGAGGGGAGAGGGTATCGCCGGGAGAGTATGTATTGCATATCGCAGCCTCTGGTTCAACATCTGGGAACTTTTGATGCCGATATTATTAGTTATGAACCACCCAAAAATTTGATGGAGGGGGGAGGTTTCACACAAGCCCATGAATCAGATTTCGAAGATCTTTTGGAAATTGCACAGGAGGTCCGTTAGGATACTCCTTGGTGGTCCAATCGTACTGCCCGCCTAACGTCATCCATCGTAATTTTTTCTCGAGAGCTTCCACTACACTTAATGGCTTGTGTACGTCTGGGTCTTTTGGCGTAAATGTGGTGGAAATCGGGAGATCAAAAAAGGATTTGTCGGCCTCGGGGTACGTAACATTATAGTGAAGATGGACGTTGGTGAGATGCTCTTGGTTTGAAAGGTCTCTGAGAAGTAGCTTGGATAGTAGAGATTCTTGCACTAGTATCGGCAGGAGAGATGGAAGTATCCGGAGACCTGGACAACTAGAATTAGCAAAGTACACCGATATATGTAAGATAAAAGTGTTAGGCCAAGTAGATACCTGGTAAGGATGTGTGTTCGTAAACGTTTATAGGCTCCAAGATGATCGGATCTGCCTGTTCTCCGAGGAACTCTCCGTATACCGTAGCCAGTATCTCCGACGATATTGTGTCGGTAACTCTCAATAAGCTATCTTTATCTTCCAGTGTCGAATTGATATTCCGAAAGTCGAGAATGTGGGGTGTGACCTCGGGTATGAACTCGACGGGTAGCTTTTGGTAGTACTTTTGGAGATCCCGAACGGACCTAGGAGCCGTCACATGGGCTTCAAGAGAACTATCCTTGGGCATTTTTTGTTATCCAGTGAATATCAAGTTTGAATTCATTATTGTTCCATTTCTTTGTTTGGAGATACGACGAGAGGATGTTTGTCGGAATGTGAGGAGGTTGGAGGTTGGAGGTTGGAGGAGTGGCCTGAGTGCAAATTCATCCGATGTCAGGCAGGGCACAGCATGGTAATGGCAAACATGGTTGAGCGCGTGGCTTAACGTGCCCCTCGTTGAGACCCTCGTTTGAACTTCCATTGTCATGATTTGTTATAAAGTGGAAGTAAGTACCTATAGGTAACTGATCAGTAAGAAACTCTTTGAGGAGTACTTTGAGGTACATACCGAGTCCAAAATATCTTGGACCTGAGTCAAGTCAGAGCTAGGAATGTGGTGGTGGTGGTGGTTGTGGTTGTTGATGGTTGTGGTGTTTATTTGTTTGGGAGTGTTGCGATGCCCACAAAGAAGAAGAAGAAGAATCAGCTTGGCTGGACCTTCTTCTCTTCCACAACGAACAAACGTCGACAGGACAGGACCAGGACAGGACAGACCTTCATACCTCTCCACATACTACCACAATCACGCTCTCATACAATTCAGACAACTGGGAGAGAAATCACTGAAGCTATTGAATAGTCTCGAGGTCCTTCACAGCCTTGCAGCTTCTTCTTCTTCTTCTTCCCATCCTTCTTCTTCTCTTCTTTTTTCCCTGTCTCTCTCTCTCTCGAGGCTCTCGTTAGCTTCTACTTAGCAACTAGCCTTCTCATTGGACGACGGGGTTTGGTAGGCTAGCTCAAAATACAACAGGACCAACACGGGAACACGACTACCACCATTACTACCACCACCAACCACCTATCTCCGTCTCCATCTCCGTCTTCACCATACTATTGTAATAGTTAGTGATTGAGTGGGTGAGTGTCTTCCCCATTGCTATGCTATACATCGATTGTATTCTATTTTGCTCTGTTTCTCCCCTTGGCAACTGAGACTCCCTAATCCCATCATAATTTCCATATTATGATGGCTGGTGATGATGAGGTGGAACCCTTCGCCAGCTTCAACCTCAACCTCAACGTACCCCATTTCTACCCATCTGAACGTCTTCTCTCTCGCCATCACCTGCGACGTCTGCCATCTCGGAGAGCCATTTACCCCTCCAGCTACCCAACACACCAGCTCCCCTCATCACCATCTTCTTCATCAACATCATCACCAGTTTCATCAGCTCCATCAGTTTCATCGTCCCCGATATCCCCTCTGTTCTGTTCTGCTCTGCTTCTTGTGTTTTCTATATTTGCTGTTTTCTATATCATATATAACCCTTTCCTCCCTCCTTCCATCCCCAAAATGCTGGGTCGAGGTGGTGTCGGTCGTGGTAATGGCCGTGGCGGTTGGCCTAATCACCAGCTTCCCCATCAACCTCGAATTACCCATCTACATATGTCCCAGAATTTCCAACAGTCCATTGAAAACATCGCTCCGGACCCTGCTAGGCAAGCTGCCAATCGTGCTGCCTTGCTGGCTGCTCAAGAGCGTGCTTCTACCGACCCACAGTGCCTCCCCGGGTCCGGACACCCCATGGCTTTGGCCTTGCAAATTAACCCTGGATATCCCATGGCAATTCCTCAGGGTCATCATCACCCCCATCCAGCTTTGTTGCCTGTTAATCCCGCAGCCCCTCTGCCACAGCCTCCTCAATTGGCTATGAATCCTGTTGGGCACCCGATGGCTGCTGCCCCTCGCCGACATGTCTCGAACCAATATAGCGGGCGGGATCAGATTATCTTGAACCATCACGCTGTTCCCCCCCTTGCCCATGCTGCATTCGATCATCGTAACCGCCTTTCCTTGCCACCTGATGATTTTCAACTGCCTATTATCCGTCGAACTGCTCCTGCTGCTGATTGTAAACCACCTCCCAATCCTCAACCACCTGCTAACTATTATCAACCACCCAGCAGCTATAATAATAACAATAGTCAGCACCATCAGAGATCTTCATCAGTCTCCTCCACTTGGACAGCCATGGAGAACTACGAACGAATTGACAAAATTGGTGAAGGTAAGCACTCCTCTAGCCATTCACATATGCATACACATTTGCATCCGCATTTGCATACAAATATAGGTAAATATATATATCACTTCAAGAACTAGAGTTAATTCTTTGTCCTAGGAACGTATGGTGTTGTCTACAAGGCTCGTGATCTTCGCCACGGAGGCCGCTTCGTCGCTCTCAAGAAGATTCGTCTTGAGCAAGAAGATGAGGGTGTCCCATCCACCGCTATCCGCGAAATCTCCTTGCTCAAAGAACTCAACACGAATGAAAACATCGTGCGTCTGCATAACATCGTTCACGCCGATGGTCATAAGCTTTATCTCGTCTTCGAATTTCTTGACATGGACTTGAAGAAATATATGGAAACTGTTCCAAAGGGTGTCCCACTTGACCCTGGCCTTGTCAAGAAGTTCATGTCTCAACTCTGCTCTGGTGTCAAGTTCTGCCATGGCCGTCGTATTCTTCATCGAGATCTTAAACCACAGAATCTCTTGATTGACAGCCACTTGAACCTCAAGCTTGCTGATTTCGGTTTGGCTCGCGCTTTTGGCGTTCCTCTCCGAACCTACACTCACGAAGTAAGTCCTCTTTTGTTCCGATAAACCTCGCCTCTGGCCATACGCAAGTCTAATGAGACTTTAGGTTGTTACCTTGTGGTACCGTGCCCCGGAAATTTTATTGGGTAGCAAGCAGTACTCCACCGGCATTGACACTTGGTCCATCGGGTGCATCTTCGCCGAGATGGTTACACGTCGTCCTCTCTTCCCTGGCGACTCCGAAATCGATGAGATCTTCAAGATTTTCAGGTATGAACACTCCTTTCCTCAATTCTCTCGTTCCATATGTTGGCTTAATTAATCTTACGCTAACATACTTTTATAGCATCCTTGGAACCCCAGATGATGCTACTTGGCCTGGTGTCTCTGCTCTTCCCGACTACAAGCCAACCTTTCCACAATGGGATCGCAAGGATCTTGCCACTCAAGTCAAAGGTTTAGACGAAGCCGGTCTTGACCTTCTCGAGCAAACCCTTGTTTACGACCCCGTTGGCCGTATCTCTGCCAAGAAGGCTTGCGAGCACGAATACTTCTTCAATTCTGACTTCGATCATCAGGGACATCCGTCTTTGGTGCACCGCGAATCTGATTAGTATAAGAATCGCCGCCACCTTAAACTCTGGTCCGAATATTCCTCTGAAACACGCGAAGTTCAACTTGACAAAATCATCTGTGGGCCACGTTCCGAAGGATCCTCTCTTCTCTTCAAATCTAAAACTGAACAACAATCCGTCCTCCAGAAGCTTGATGATCAAAAGAAGGAGCTTGAAGCTGAGTTTGAAACCAAACTTCGAAACAAGCGACCCCCAGTCCTCCTTCCCGGCCTCTTCGAGAAAAATGATAACAGCACCAACCGCATTCGCAACAACTCCATGCCCTCGTTCCTGGAGTACGTTCGACAACATTGCAAGGCTCCAAAATAACATGATTCATGGTTTCTTTTCTTTTTTCCTTTCCTTTTACCGTTCGGTCCTCTTTTATGGCACTTTCTGTTTATTTTCTTCGTTTTCCCTTTTAACATGCAATTAACATCATAATAGGCAGTGTGGGCTCATTTTTTTATATCATTTGCTCCTCCCTTTTCCTTTATCAATCAGGAGCTCCTTTCTCGTCATCGGCATAGATCGTGATGAAACCGCCTTTTGTCTAATGAGGCTCCATTATCATTTCCCCCTTGTTTTTCCTTCTTCTTCTTTGTTTTTCCCGTTTACTCTTTCATGACCTAGCCTAGCCTAACGTCATGGCATATGCCGTTATGCTCCCCATGATAGTCACTCACCTATAGAAAATGGCCCTCGAATGGTCCTCATTCCTGACTTCAGCAGTCGTCCCATGGACCTATTTGCCTTTTCTCCCTCTGCGTTTTCATTTTCCCAATGCATCGCCAGTCATGCCTTCGTCTGTTTTTTCTCCTGCACATGAAACTGGAGTTTTTCGGTGTTTCGTACATACACTTTCAGTGATATAACTACCATTCTTTCGTGGTAGCATAGACCAGTGCGATGCGGTGCATACACATATACAATTTAAAACAAGATATTGATACTTGCCCCGTTCAAATAACCGTAGTTAGTACTCTAGATCCCATACATAACTCCACGTAGCAGACACGCCTGTAGACCAGCTGTAGACTGGGGAGTCGAACAAGAGGCCAGATGGGAGTGCGTTGTTTCGCGGGTTTTCCATGTGGCCGCTTTCGACCCAACCAACCTCGACATGGCATGACATGGCCATCTCACCAAATTTAACCAACATTGCAGTAGCTTCGAAGCATCTCAACCTTCTCTCGTTTCGCAGGTACCGTACCCTCAAACTACGCCGTCGATATCGTACTCTACAACTTCGTTCCCGCCCGTAGACACCGCTTATATCTCTCAAACGTGGGCGCCGGAAGCTATCACCCGATTTGTCAGCGGAACCAGGATCCTTGACATCATCCCAAAAGCCCGTTCCCTGGCACCCGTGCCGGCCGCAAGGGCATTTCCAGGCCTTCATCCTCCACGTTTGCAGTCGTTTCACCATCGGTTTATGTATCTCCATCGAATTCAGTTGAGATCCAAGAGATAGACAAACATCCTCAAACTTCATCTTACGATTCTCGCTCTTTGCTCCGGCAGCCTTGCGGTCTAGCTGGGATAGACACGGGCTCTTAGATATTTTCTCCGTCTGCTTTTTTGAACTATGCGATAGATTCCGGAGCAATTCGATATACTGAAGCCTCTTTAGTCGCTGCAACAGAAACGATAATTTTCACGTCTGTTTGAACTTTACTATCTCTGTCAAGTCATCCCATTATACCTTGAAAATACCTACATTTCGACTCTATTTCAAGGGATACGAACCTTCTTATGACCTTCATCTCCTAATCGCTGTTCTAGACCGGGGCTTGCCTTCACTATGTTTGCCCCTAATGATGCGAAAGCGACACCACGACCTCGCCGGTCTGGTTCATACAACTTCTCTTCACTTCCTCCTCATGCACCGCCTTTGATTGTTAAAAATACGACCATTCTCCAAGATCCATCTTCCATACCTTCGTTTTCACAAGCCCAACGACATCGAGAATTCAATGTTCTGGTCAAAAAGTATATACAGCAACTTCTCCATGGGTGCAATCGGCCGGTCTGCACGACACCAACATGCGCTACTGCTCGCCGACAGCTACATGCGAGAAAGGATGCTACAACCGGTGGTTCTTCGGCTAGTAAACGGGAGTTTACACCGCTAAGCGCACGGATCATAGCATGTCAGCTCGCAACAGCTGACGAGCCTTATCGGTCTCTATGTCCTGGTTTAGTGAGAGAAGTTAAGAAGGAACTTGATCTTGCGGCTGCACCGGCGCCTGGGAGGTTAAAACCAGACTTGGGGGTGAGGGACCCTAAGAGCTTCATGCAAGGGCTGTTCAATACAACAGCTGTTAGGGGGTTGGAGATGAGTGTGCTGCCGCCACCTAGAGATATGATGGATGTGATGGTCAAGGGAGAGGGTGTTTCTAAAACTAAGAAAGATGGTGGAGAAAGGCATAGAAGAATTTCATCAGAACCTACACGTCTAGACCAAGAAACTAAAAAGGATCCGACTTCAACTATGGCGCCGAAATCTACGAACGCTGGCGATGGTTACACCCCCACACCTCCGAATCATCCGACACCAGACAGAGATAGAACCACACCACATCATGTCCGCCCAACGTACCAGGTCTCCACTCCACCAGCTCATCAATCATGGTCTGCTCAACCTACCAAACCATCGCGTCGGAAACTTTCGCACGACCTGTCGTCATACCTTACTTCCCCCAAAAACACTTTTTTCACCCCTGATGTTAATGACCTTAAGCCCCCGCCGCCACAACTTGTGCACCGCCACAGTGCCCGCGATATCACGCAGAGAAGGTCTGTAGATACGACACCGAGCCGAATGGCGAAGCCCTCTACTCTAGATGACAAGGGTAGCAACCTATCCGCACCTCCAGCCCAATCTAGGAATACAATACCAATACCACAAGCAGTTACACACTTCACGGTGGATATTGTTTCCGCTTTAATCGGAATGCTGGACGATAATTCTGCATCCAACTCTGCGAAGCGAGAAGCCGAAGGATTTTTACGGCAGAGTTGCCACTATGTGTTCAGCCGCCCCGAGAACCTCGCGAATTGTTTCCCCGAAGATGTGAAGGCCGAGAAAGGGGTTTTGGTTTCAGA
This sequence comes from Arthrobotrys conoides, assembly GCA_036971725.1. NCBI lineage: Eukaryota > Fungi > Ascomycota > Orbiliomycetes > Orbiliales > Orbiliaceae > Arthrobotrys > Arthrobotrys conoides. The sequence goes on from JAVHJM010000006.1 coordinate 1,871,008, forward strand.
CAGTATGAAAGCATTATTTGACCGGGGATTTGGTAGGGAAATTGTTCATTCTTTGTGGAAAGCGCTTGGGGATCTTTTTCCTACGGTTGAAGAGGTGGATGTCGGAGAGGAGAAGAGAAGAGTTGTGAATCCTTCAAAGTATGGAGGGGAACTTGCAGCGAAGGTATTTACGATAACACTCCATGTCCTTACAGCTGCATGCCCCATCAAGACGCCGGAGATTTGGGATCAATGTAGAAGAGAGAGGAGTAGAGGTTGTATATCTTTAGATATCTCGTTTGAAGACGAGGGGGAAATGAGACTAGCAAAGAGATTTGCAAGGTGCTGGTCTGCTTTTGGGCTTTTCCAGTTTTCTGTTAAAGACATTCTTAAAGGGTATATGCTCAGGTACGCAAAAATCGAGAGGAGTGGGAGGGTGGAGAAGTTGGAGAGGGAATTGGGGAGGGAATTGGCTGGTGAAGTTGTAGATTCGGGAGTGGGGAAGGGTGGATGGGGTTTGGTAGTCTGTGTGATGGAGTGGATGCGGGCAGTGATGCTAAGCGAGTGGGATGGTGGAGAGAGACCCCGGAGCGGTGGGGTTGTTGATGCTAGTATTGCATTTTTGAGGTTTCTATGTGAGTACACTGCTGTTGTATCATTTTTGCTTAGGATATTACTAACAGCTTCTGCAGACGAGGACCATGAGGCTCTAGGACTTGAGGAATCATATTTCCACAATCAAGTTTTAGCCGATAGGCTAGAGTATAAAAACATGCCGGTAAAATGGTACTTGAAGAAACCGAAGGCAAATACTACCCCGACTTTGTTGGATACACCTCCTACAGGACCTTTGACTCCTCCACGACTTTTAGAACCACCGCATCTACTGAATCATGCCTTCCTACTTCCACCCTCTGCTTTAGTCAAATTCTTCCGATCGATCAATTTCCATCGCATGTCTGCGGCGTATGACGATGCGCTCGCCATGTACCGATTCGTTAATCAGATGGCTGACGTTACACGGCGAGATAACTTCAAGCCCTGGCTTCGGAATTTTATCATGCAGAGCTACGACATCGCGATGAACATGTATTTATGTCTCGAGGTGCATCGAACCTCCGTAGTGATGGACACGCTGAACCAGCTCGTCGGACGGGAACTAAGGGAATGTTTACGGCCCCTGAAAGTCAGATTCTTGGACGTGGGCGAGGAAGGCGTTGACCACGGTGGTGTACAACAAGAATATTTCAGGCTGATATGGGAGGAGGTCACGAGGGGGGAGTATGGATGTTTCGTGTCGGATGAAAGAACACGGATGAGTTGGTTCTCAATTGTGACGTTAGAACCAATGCATAAATTCGAGTTGCTGGGGTTACTTGTGGGTTTGGCGGTTTATAACGGTGTTACGCTACCCGTGAGTTTCCCTTTGGTGATGTATAGGAAACTTTTGGGGTGGAAGGTGGAGCTGGAGGATTTAGGGGATGGATGGCCTGAGTTGGTGAAGGGGATGAAGAAGCTGTTGGAGTGGAGTGATGAGGATGGTGATGTTGGAGATATCTTTGTAAGGAGTTACGAGTTCGGATACGAGGCACTCGGCGAGGTGCATAACGTGGATTTGATGAAGGTTGGAAGAGAAGATAGGTGGGCACCTTTTAAGATTGAGAAGGAGCGAGTCACAAGTTTGGCAAACTTGGATTTCTGGTTACCTGCCAGCTCTTTTGCCGCGCGAGATTATCGTAATATCATGAGGAGTCAAGCGGCGACAGCAGGTCCTTCTTCGACGCCTGCAACGAGACTCCCAGTCCCACCGCAGTTGACTAGTCTGTCTTCGCCGGCTGGTGAGGAAGCGCAAGAGTTTCTAGTGGCGATGAATACCGCGCAAAGGAGGCAGCTACAGCATATTCCAGATGTTGAGGATTCTATATCTACTAGTGATACATCATCTCGTAGAATTCTGACACCGGAAATCCTGACGCCTGGTTCGCAATCGCCTTCTGCTTCACCTTCGAGACGGAGTAGTGCCGTCGCTATCGACGAGAACGATGAAGCAGCAGCTACCTGGAAAGCATACCATAAACAACAACAACAGTCGACATGCTCGGCAGAAACATCGAGTATTTCATCGACGTCCCCCGTCAAGATCACAAGCGATAAGTTCGTGAAGCCGGAAACCGAAGAATCGGAGCTTGTGACAAACGCCAATAGGGACCAGTATGTCAAAGATTACGTTTTTTGGCTTACGGATAAATCCGTTGGACCGCAGTTCGAGGCATTCGAGAGAGGGTTTCATGCGATGTTGGATAGGAAGAGTCTCAGCGTATGCTTTTCCCCTTTTTTTGCCTTTACTGTGAATCCGGTGCTGATATGGTGGTCTAGCTATTCAACCCCATTACCCTCCGACACCTCGTTGAAGGCTCAAAAGAGATCGATATAGCAGCCCTCGAGGCAGCTGCGAAGTACGATGACGGATACCATCCTAACCATCGATGTATCAAAGACTTTTGGGCGATAGTGCGTACCTACGATAACGACCAAAAGCGAGCTCTATTGGAGTTTGTCACGGCGAGTGATCGTGTCCCCGTTAGTGGAATCTCGAGCGTTATGTTTGTGATCCAGAGGAATGGTGGGGATAGCGAACGTGTCCCCACGAGTTTAACGTGCTTTGGACGGTTGTTGCTGCCGGAGTACGGTGGGAGGAAGAAGATGAGGGAGAAGTTAAGGATTGCTTTGGAGAACGGAAGGGGGTTTGGAGTGCCTTGATCCCGTTAGTTGTTCTGTAGAGCTGCTAATAGGACGTTTGGCTTTTGGGATGACCTATTGTATCTAGAAACCCTCTTGAAGCTCATTACTCTAAGGGGCTTAGTTGGGTACTATGTAATTATTTGGTGCATGCGGGTTTCCACTCTTTTTCGTTGATCACTTTGCTATTGCAGGTGCGGGGTTTGCATGGCTACGGGCTACTATACTGACCCGATAGCATCTGAAAGCCTGTTTCTATGGCTGGCGTTCTTCGGGGTGTTATTTAGAAGCTTTCGGTTTCCTTTTTTACTTCCACTGTTTCTTATCTTGCACAGTTAGACTTTAAGGCGGTATAGTAGTTAAGTCTGCTCTATAATGGAGGGTTGAAATACTATATATAATGCTTCTTTTTTGCATCATTTGATTTGTATCGTTTTAAACTTTCTTTCCGGAGCCTGGATCAATAACCCCTGTCAACCTTATAGCTTAAGGGTAAATACTTTTTGATATATATATTATATCTAAGTTCTTTTGTTAGTTACAAGTAAATGTATGTTCGTGTATTAGGGTCGAGATTGGCAACTAAGTCGTAAGTGGCCGCGAGGCATATATCTTTAAATTACTTCGGAATACCGAATGTACATGTATGTTCCGCAGAATCTAATTAATTCCTGTTAGACTAAGAAAAGATAAGAGCTCTTCACAGTGCTAGAGGCCGGATATTATTATGGAATGAGATCTCAAAGGAAATTATATACGTGATAATATGTTTCCCAGCAAAACACCAGAGATATCAATAAATCGATGAAAAGGCTTTTTGGTAGATGATACGGCAAGTCGCTAAAAGGACAAGTTGAATTTTAATGGAAAGGTATAGGTATGCTTGGTTGTTTTTGTCGCATCAAGCGATCTTAAATGGTAATTCCTCTTCTGCTATTCTTCGTTGGTCCCAGATTCTGTACAAGAACCAAAATAGCATTACGAGGAGCAGGCAGGGAGCAGTCCATACTAGATACCACCACCATTCTGGGTTTTCGGCTAGAAGGTTGATGTTCATGCCGAAGAGGGAGGACATAAATAACATTGGGAGGAAGATGAACTATAGTAATTTATGAATATATGTTAGAGGATCCGAGGAAGAGAGGGTGGATTTATGGTCGCGAGGGGGTAGGGAACTTACAGTAATCCAGCTGAGACGCTTCAAGCTGGTGTTTTGCTCTCGAGATCTGTATGCCTCGTCGATACTGATGAGGTTAAATATCAATTGCATTTGACTACGTAAATCGACTTCCCACTTTTTCAGTACATCTTGAACTTGTGTGAAATATTCCTTATCACGGAGAAGTTCGTTGTATTGTGTCGGACATGCGTGTTCTAACAAAACCTCTGATGGTACTGTAGATGTATTTGCATTATATGTGTTTTCAGTAACAGTTGCAGCCGATGCGGCAGATTCTCCTGTACTGCTGGTGTTTACACGGGTACTCTGGCCGCTAGTATTGTCGACAAAGCTATTTCTTGAGGTTGTCGAAATCGGTGGGGTTTTCCGCCACATCCAGAAGTAAGGCAAGTGAGGCTTTTGGTTGTAGACGTCTGGGGAGAGGAATTGGTCGATTGTTTCGACGTTGTTTTGGGCGACTAGGAGGAGACTGTCGACGAGTTTTAGAGAGGCGAGGATGGTATTGATTGTGGCTTTTTGGACGCGGTTGTCGTAGAGGTATGTTCTCTGTGTATTAATATTATTTAGGGGGGCTGAATGTACTGAGGGATTTGGGGGGGGGAGTAGACATACGATAGCTTTTATATGCGACCCATAAGCCCTTATGAAAGACGTCCACCTATCGACTTCCTGATCAAACAATCGAACTACAAGATCAATAGGTTGAAAATCCCTTTTATACAACAACGGCAGTAAATTAATATGATCAGCCACATCCGAGGTAGTAATGTCTACTATACAACCCGACACTGGATCATATGCAATATCCAATGCAACGTGTTTTACATATAACAACGGACGTTTTGTGATTATTTGGGATTCTAAGGTGAGGAGTAACTCGGCCGGAGTGGATTTTGGAGCGAATCGGAATTTTAGACGGTGGTCGGAGGACAAGTCGGATTGGTCTGGGCTGCGGCTGCCGAGGTTTAGAGTCGGCCAAGTGGGGCGCCAGGTGAAGCCTGTGCGACGGAGGGTGGGGAGGCGGGTAGAGAGGAGGAGGAGTTCGGTCATGGAGATTGCGAAGGAGGCGGTATCTGTTTAACGTTTGTGAAGTTAGATGGTTGTGATTTTGATATTGGGATATACCCATTCTAATGGATGAGATGTCGTTCATAGATTCTAAGAAGGGGATTGATATATCTATATATACTTAAGTAGAGATATATATACTTACGAAGAGGGCCTGAAGGCTGTTTTGTCATGAGAAAACGGTGGTGTTTTCCAGGATCGAGATTCCAGACGAAGTGCCATGATGCAGCTTGATGTTGATATCTTATTAAATCTGCAAATATCTTCCATGAATCAAGCTCGAGATGTTTAGCCCCTAAACAGGCCTTTTCGAAATCTTCAAGCCATTTAAGAAATGGGATTGGAATATCGGATCGTGGCGTATTGAAGACACTGTTTCTCTTGTCAGCGAATTTGTGGTATTTTGGGTGGTAATTTGTGTTGATTTTGTTGGAATATTGGTACGCACAAGAGACGGTTTTGGCGTCTGCCTTCTGAGGAAGCTGTCGCCTGTGTACGTTTTCAAAACCCCTGCTTAGTTTCTAGTCTTTCCTCTACGCAGCGACAGAGGGGAGAAGGGTGTTCAATACAATTGGACATTTCTCAATATACTCCAAAATATCTGCCCAACTTTCCAACGACGCAACAGTGTTCACAGTTTTGACATGGAGTAAATTCTTTGTCGGCTTATGTTGAAGTTGTCCAAGGCTAAGACTTCTTTTCCACCACCAATCTGTTTCGGTGGGACCCGTGGGGCTCGCGTGCGTCCGTTTCACAAGCGCATCGATGTCCATTGTTACGTCCGCGCTGTCCATGGCTGCGAAACCACGGGTTCCGTTGGATAATAGTTGGTGTCGCCGTTTTTCGGCCAGCATCCTGCGGCCGAGGTTTGTGGTTGCTATTTCGGGGGTCATCTTTTTTTCGTTTTAATTTTGCTTGGTATATATTTTGAGATAGCGGTCGCTGGTTGATGTCCTTCTTGTCGCCGCGGGTTCAGCGGGCTGGTGTGGGTTTTGTTAGCGAATGCGCATTTGGGGTACTGATGGCCAGGGGTCGACAGCTGCACGGGATTTTTGAAGTATAGGGCCTCGTTTAGATAGTATTCTTGGAAAGAAAGAGGCAAAGTTTGAACGGCTTGGAGGATTATTGTGAATGTGAATGGTTATGAAACTTGAGGTTATAATTTTGAGATTTCGAGTTGAAGTCAGGAGAGTTATTAAGTTGAAGGTTACCGAATCAGGCTAGATTTTACGGGCGGGCTTTGATGGCTCAGCCGCATTTAATAGCTGGGCTTACGGATTTAATGAACAAAAGTGCAGTTTCTGTTGACGTCGGGGATTAATCCGGGTTGCGATATCATTGAAGCTTAAGCTTCATCGTGAGATAAGATACTTATTTTATATTGAGATCTTATATATTTTATATTATTATCTCTAGATCTTTGATCTTATTTTGTTATTATTTCTAAAAAAAAGTTCTTTCAAGTTCTTTTGCATCACGCATGTGCATGTATGATATCGCAGTATTAAGCTCGAAGCTTCGAGCTTCGGGGTGGTGAACGGTCGTCGTATCAACATTGGATCGCTCTAGTTCTGGCCAGAGCTCAGCCAAAATATCTACGACCAAATATAAGTAAGTACTTATAAAAGCGCCAAGTTTTTGTTGAGCATTGCATTGCCCCCATCCACACCTGGTCTCGAGGATAATATTACCTAGTTTCGCTATAGGGTATATATATATATACATGTAACTATGGCGCAAAACCCCAAAATATTTATCTTTCAACTCGTTCAAGAATCTTCAGTTACTAAGCTAGCGTAAGCATTGAAATCAGTTCTAAAAAATTTCACGAGTATGGTTGTTATAATAGTTAACTTTAGATATAGTTTGCGAGGGGCTATAGCTAGGCTCTCTCACGGCTTCTCAGATTAAAATTAAACGATAATTAAGCTATGGAACATGTTGCAGATCTCAAGAACAAGTGATTTCGGGGGCTTAAATCCCATACCGTTAGTATGAGGTTTGAAATTACTTTCAAGTTTTCTAGTGAAGCTTAATTTAACGCGTGCAAGCTCGGATTTCACTGCATGCGCAGCTGTCAGCCGGGATCCCTGCTATGGGACTGACGGCAATATTAACGACATTGGTGGCCTATCCGGGCGATTCCAACATACAACGTAGCTCAAGTCGCATGGTTTTCAATGATAGGGTAATGTTTGATATATACCTGTATATACCGTGTCGCCAATGTTAGTTGAAGTTGGTTTAATTGATTGGCGAGATAAAGGTTATACATTATGGAGGCACAGTCATGTTGAAACCACCGCATCCCCAACTGTGCATTGTCATGTCACAATATGTTGCGTAAAAAAGGGTGTATCTCTAAGATTATAGGTAACTTATCTCTTTCGACGTCGTTTATCGGGTACCGGGTAGTTGCTTTTGAAAAGTGTGCAAAGCGGTCCTTGATTTGGCCGAAGATTCGAATTATCTTCCTGCTTAACCAATTGCGAATTGTGCCTTGATCAATCTTTTGCTCTATTACATGAATACATCTACCTCGAGCTCTGATTTCAGCTCGAATAAAACATGAAGATGTTTTCTATGTTTTTGCTATCCTTGATAGCTACTGCAATAGAGGCTATACAGCATCCTCCGCACCTCGAGACCTCCCCGCATCCAAATTTCAGCCTACTACCACGAGATACCGCTGGAAATGGTAAGTATTATCTAGATAAACTTCTATGAGTATATTGCATAAGCTTGTAGATCAGAATTCATGCTAATATCTCATCCTTTGATACACTACAGGCACCTTCAAAAACTGGCAATGGTCCGATCAAAAAGACCTAGGCAAGAACCAACTCTACTGGATCAATAGAAAACCAAATCCCGAATTCGACCTGGCCGTCGCCCGCCAAATGGCTGCAAGCCTCCGCACGGATCCCAAAGCCGTATGTGGCGTAAAACAAGATGGGAAATGTCTAATCGCAGCGTGCGATTCAGATACCAATATGGGACTTTATTTGTGTAATTATCGTCCTCAGGGGTTCGAGACTGCCTGTCACATTATTGCGCATACTGCGACAAAGATAATCGATCGTTGGGAGGGGAAGGAGAAAGGTGGGATGCTTATCGCGGGGTTTACGGAACCGTCTGTGCAAGCTTATTCGTATTGGTCGGAGGATCCGAGTTGGGTTGTTGTGTATACGATGCCGTGTCTGCAGACTGTTCCGATGTAGCCTCGAATCCGTAGGGGTGTAGGTCCGTATAATGAGTGTTTGGTGGGATACTGGTTTTATCTCCACCAGTCTATAGTCTTCTTCTTCTTCTTTTTCCTTTTCTGATATCTCTTCCTCCCGTGGCTACGAACCTGTAATTAATTCTATGATATAGACATATCTCAAGACTTCAAAACAACCGGCACATTGTTATGGGAATTGTTGGGACCAATTAAAAATTATTATTATTTCTTTTCCAGGAATTTTAGTGGCATGTTTAAAAGAAGTTCTCTTTGTGTAAACCTTCGTAGAGGTTCACCGCTCTTGCACCACAATTATAATGAAATAGAACAAAAGGATAACGTTTTATGGGAAGACAATCAAAAAGGGAAAGAAAGAAAAAACCCTTGAAAAGCATGCAGAACAAAATGATGAAGTCTCGAAATCTCGAAATCTGCTCCCTCTCAAAGCAACACAATCTCATAGTTCTATGTTTAGACAGTGAAGGCTCCAATGACAACGGTAGCAATCAAGGCTCCAAACATAATTCCAAGATGAATGGCGCTGATCCCATGTTCGCCAGCCGATGGCTGGCTGTCGGTTGGAGTTGGCAATCCAGAGGTAGTCCCATTGCTAGGAACGGCGGTAGCATTGGTATAAACTTGAGTGGTGAAGCTAGTCGTATCCGTCAAGATGGTGAAGATACCAGTCTGGGTACCAACGGTATTGATGGTTTCGGCAGTGGTTTCAGTAACAGTGGAAACCGAAGGAATTTCAACCACGGTGACGGGGTTGGAATATTCTGGTTGAGTGACAGTGGTGACAGTAGTACTACCAAGGGCGACACACGCAGAGACAACGTAGTCTGGGACGGTTGGCTCCTAGATTATCATATGTTAGAATGAATAGCTCGATGGAACAAAACCCATAGACGCCTGGAGCTAGGCTTACTGGGGTAGGAGCACCAGGGCAGGAGGTGAAGCAGCCGCCGAAGGTTTGACCGCAGGAGACGTAGTCTGCACAGACAGGTACGCAGCCATTAGTGACAGTAACGGTGGGAGCATAGGCGAGAGACATCTTAGTATCTATGTGATATGTATGTGTCTTATATGATAGTGTGGAGGTGTATTCTAAGATTGAAGACGTTGATGATGTCGATGAGGTTGATGATGTTGGTGAGGTGGAAGAGGTTGGAGAAATATATTGTTGATTCTTCATTTGATATAGAAAGAGTAGCCATAGTTACAGGGCAGCCGAGACAGACATCGATGCACAAAGTCGAAGCTTTGCTGGTTGTCTGGCGGGTTCGCCGGTGTTCTTGATGATGCATGCCCAGCACTCGGTTGCCTGCATCTTATCCAGCAAATACCTAGGTAACCGCAGCGATGTCTCGAACTTCGACATATCACCGCGAGTTTAGACATGGTTACCGTCCTATCTCTAAGCTACCGAACCGGAAGCCTGTTGCATATATATGCGTATTCCATATTGGCGAGAACTTAATGTGGCTATATCTGGCTAAGATACTCAGGTACAGACTACCTAAAGAGGCAATTCTGGACTTTCAGGTTACACGACATCATAACAACCTCGGTTCCTTATATTAATTACTACGATTGAGCTCCTCACATGCATATGATATGATTCTTAGCTGCTTTATAATTATAGCTAACTAGGTACTTAAGTATGTCTTGAATATTGCTACTATAGATTTTCGCATTCGCTAAATATACCACGTCAGAATTGAATTGAATCCTGAGCCGCCTGTTCCCGGGTCCCTTGGATTCTGACTCAATCAGAAGCTAACTCGAATGTGTTGCGCTGATTAATCCAGACACAGATCCGCATTCCTCATGCGACCATTTAATTAACGACATCCGTCCATCCTTTCCTGTCTCCAGAAGATAATATAAAAAAAGAATAAGCTATATAAGGAACATCCAGCCAATCCATATCCCTCTATCTGCAGAATGCGTGAAGCTCGACCGGATACTGCTGGCCCGGACTCCGGCCCTGAATCTCCCTATCCTGTCCGGCTCTCTGGCAAAATTATCTCAGGTTTCGGTCGCGGCAGCAAAGAACTCGGCATCCCCACCGCCAATATCCCCACCGAGGGGTTACCCGAGTTCATAGAAAGCGGCATATATTACGGCTGGGCAGGGTTACAATCGTCTGAATGCGGCTCATCCAGCGACCAGGGCGATGCTGTCTTTCCTATGGTAATGAGTGTCGGCTGGAATCCGTTCTATAAGAATACGGTCCGCAGCGTTGTAAGTCTCTTCCTTTTCGGCCCGAATCCTTGACATCTTTCATGCGCCATGGAATTGGTGGCCTACAAATTGCTTCGGAGGGCGCCGATGGCTAACGCAGATATCCGAGCTGTAGGAAGTACACATTATTCATAAGTTCCCGCAGGACTTCTACGGCGCACACTTGAATCTATTGATAATGGGATATATTCGGCCTGAGTTTGATTATATCTCCAAGGAGGCGTTGATCGAGGATATCAACAAGGATATTGACATTGCCATCAAATCGCTCGAGAGGCCGCCATATGCCGCACTGAGGGAAGAAAGCTACTTGACCACCTTCCCGAAACAGAGTTAAGCGCAGCCAATCCATTTTCCTCTCATGTGTCTTGAAAGTTTGGACATCTTTATCGAAGCCATAGAAGATATAATAGAAGAGATATAGCAATAGACTTGTTATATCTATTTTGGACCTTTTTTCTTGTATATCGATATCAGCGAGAAACCTTTGAAGCAGCCCCAATATATCAGTAATCATCAAACGCGTGTCCACAAACTATCCCCGAGATTTTGAAGAGCCTTCAGAGCTCCGAATGTTTAGTCATCGGGTGCGGTGGACCCTGCCCAGAACTCAAACCCAATCAAAAGCTCTTCCATTCAAGGCTGCCCATAGCCGAACCTGCCGAAAAATGCAACGTTTGGCACAGAAATAACCTTAACTGGTCAACCGAAACCCAGTCTTTTACGTCAGGATGCAGAAAATGGCCCTCTTTCACCATAGCGTCTCTCGTACGAGTTGCTTTTGAGGGACGACGCTATTACAAAGCACTGTTAGCGACTTTTCTATCACAAAAGTCAATGGATTAGTCACCGGGCAAGCGGGTCTATGCAGCGGTCCTGAATAACGGCGGCTAGCAGCTGGCAAGGCCAGGATTTTCTCCTTTCTCCTCGTGGGAAAGGACGGAAGCTAAGCTTTCGATATGCATCGCATTACATCGTTCTGAGTCTCATTCGTAAGTCTATACGAATCCAAGTTTATCGTGTCGTAGTAAGTTTGGCAGATATATAATGCTGCTATAAGTTTGAGGGTAGGTTCTCCGGTTCGGAAAAACTGCTTTTTAGTCTTGGAGAGAGCGCGACGGACTTACGAAATGGCGACAGATCTCGTTGAACAAAGGTATTCGACTGCGGCGGCAAGCGAGGTTAGCGAGAGTGACCCTCACGATTCGACGACAATGGGAAGCTCTGCGGAGACGCTAAATGAGAAGCGGGACGAGGATGTCGTTACGAACGATCCAGATTTTAAAGCGGTCGAGGCGGGCGACCAGCTGCCTATAGAAAAATCGAAGGAGCAACTGGAGAATGGACAAGATCCATTCCTGGTGCTTTGGGAGGGTCATGGAGATCCAGGGTGTCCAAAGGGTATGAAAAAGACAACAAAATGGATTATTACGCTCATTGTGGCGGCAGGCGCGTTTAATACGTGAGTCCCTTTCCTTGCAGCAGTTTAAGAAATTAGTTATACTGATTTGCCAATTGTAGCACATGTGCAAGTTCCATTTATACCTCTACATACGGTCAAATAGAGAAGGAATTCGGCAGCTCGCACGAACTCGCAATCGCTGGCTTATCACTCTTCGTCATGGGACTTGGTGTAGGACCAATGTTTCTGGCCCCACTCAGCGAATTCTACGGCCGGCGTCCGATATACATTATCTCTTTCGCTTGCTATATTCTTTTCCTCATCCCCTGCGCGGCAGCGCAGAATATTACCACACTGCTTGTTGGCCGCTTCCTTGATGGCGTGGCAGGAAGTGCATTTTTGAGCGTGGCAGGTGGTACCGTTGGCGACATGTTCGAAGGGAGCGACCTAGGCCTGCCTATGATGGTTTACACCGCCTCACCTTTCATCGGACCCGAGGTGGGACCGCTGATCGGTGGGTTTATCAACGAAAACACCAACTGGCGCTGGACTTGGTATGTCATGATTATATGGTCGTTTGTGCAGTGGATTCTGCTATGCTTGATCCCTGAGACATATAACCCGATTCTGCTGCAGCGCAAGGCAGCCAAAATCCGCAGGGAGACAGGAGACGACAGGTATTATGCGCCGTACGACAAGCGGACAGACGGCATCCTCAAGACTGTGCTTGTAAGCTGTCAACGGCCATTTCAACTGCTGGTGTTCGAACCCATGGTGTTGGCGTTATGCACGTTTACAGCACTATTACTCGGAATATTGTACATGTTTTTCCAGGCTTTCGGGTTCATTTTTAGAGGCACATATGGCTTTACCCTGTCGCAGCTCGGGTTGTCATTTTTAGGGTTGTTCGTCGGAATGCTGATGGGTGTGATGACCGACCCGATTTGGAGACGGACATACGCGAAGCTGGTGGCCAAGAGGGGCGAGTCAATACCAGAGTTTCGACTAACGCCAGGAATATTGGGAGGGGTATTGGTGCCTGTAGGAATGTTTTGGTTTGGTTGGACGACGTATAAGAGTGTTCATTGGATTGTTCCGATTATCGGAAGTACAGTCTTCGGAATGGGCACGCTTCTGGTTTACTCCGCTGTCTTTGCATTCTTGGTAGATTGTAAGTCCTATCTTTCCTCTATTGCATTATCCTTATGTCGTCGGCCGGGTGAACCATTGCGGCGGTTTCTTTTCATCCGATGTTTCCCACCACCTTGAGTGTCCTCGAGGCTTTTCGAGTAATCTGGTTTTCGAGATTTATCGCTAACATGTGCATCATTTAATCTTATGCAATAGGCTATCCACTTTATGCGGCCAGTGCTATGGCGGCGAATAGCTTCTCCCGCAGTTGTTTTGCGGCCGGCTTCCCATTGTTTTCGACGCAGAGTACGTATTCCACCACCTTATCCTGTTACATTTTTCGAAACCTCCTTGGTTTTCCTTTGCATCCAGTATACACTGCCTTTAGTTTGTTCCCGCAAGTGTATCAAGATAATTCCTAAGGAGTAAAAAAAGGAGATGAAGCATTTGAAAAAAGAGATCATGATTGGGCTAACGATTTGGTTCTTGACGTCTTGTACGACGTCGGTTTTGAGTTTTTTGCCTTTTGTACAGTGTATGAAACCCTTGGAGCACAGTACGCCACATTGATACTGGCGTTATTGACCGTTTTGATGGCGCCCTTCCCGTTCCTTTTCTTCAAGTATGGAGAAAAATTGAGAAAACATAGCCGATATGCGAAGAGTCCATAGATCTCTCATTCGATTGGCCAGTTATCTTGGAGGATGTTGGGCATCACTCTCTTTCTTTCACTTTTTCTTCTTAACAAAACTTTCCGGTTTTAGATGCAATGCAGATATTAGCCCCTGGTTCTACTACACATTTTATATACATGATGGGGAAACGGGTTTGGAATCTACTGATGCAGGGATTGTTGGTGGTCTTTGCAGATTCTCTTATGCATATTTTTGGGGCGTTAACTTTTGTTTATAGATAGATATACATATACATACATAGAGCTTATAAGCACAATAATGACCTTGATATTATGCATCATTACAGCAGGAAACTCGAGTGAGTGTTTATGGGTTTACGTGGTTATTGGCAAGACATGGAAGTGTTTCTTATGGTAGCATATGTGTGTATAAGATATACAAAGGTCAACGGACTAAGGTTACTCTATTTCGAGCTCGCCATTTTAAAAGCTTTATTTTCGAAGTTTGCTAGGAATCTAAATTCTAGGATTAATCGATTGAGAATAATTAGGATATCGGTTGTTACCTACCTAGTTATTGCACAGTTGTGAATTCTAAGAAGATCTTAAAATCTTAAAACGGCACCGATATCGCGGAATAATATGATTTAACTTACGAAACCTATTAATTCACTGGTCATAACTTAGAAAACTCCACATTTGATTGACTAAATTCCCTCTCGCTTGCCAGTAAATTACAAAGTGTTATTATAAATCTAAGATCTGAGATGTCAAAGCCTTGTCATATTAGCCAACCTCCAACAAGTATTGGCTAATAGCTGATATGTCGGCGGCCCACAGCAGTTATCCTGAATAATTTTGATCATTCGAAACTACCGTTAGCCTGAAAATTGGATGCGCAATCGTCAAGTACACCGAAAGAACGGCAGTATGAAATAGATCTCCCGCGGGACAACATTGGAGGAGCTCTTTAATCAATGACTCGAGCCAAAAAAGTAGCCAAGGCCGTATTCTACCACCAACAGCAGTACTCCAAAAGCAAATCGAGTTTATACGAGGATCTCTAAGTTAAGTCGTAAATGACCACCTAAAGAAGGCAATATGCGTATGCGTTGGCCGCTGTTCCCAGCAGCGCTGCTCGTGGATGGGTTGTCCACCCGCACCCGCATGCACCGATGCATCATGCATCATGTGGGTTACACAGAGAGGGATATTAGGCAAGAAGGTGGATCACATACTGAATCGAAATTGAGGGCCGTGCTTGGAGGGAAGTAGGTCTGCGGAGGTTCATTGGTCTGGAGGTATATTACGGGCATATCGCTAAGCTAAGGGTGTTATTTTTCCTGGAATTTTTTTTGGGGGGGATGCAATGCAATGGAATATGAGTTATTCCTTTAGATAAATAATATATAATGGAAGTGTGATATACGTTATAGTAAGTATAGATGCATAGAGATATAGCTATGTAAGCAGATTTAGGGACTGATCATGATCATGAGGGTGCAGCGGTGGTGGTGTAGTCAGCGTAGAGTAGCTCTTGTGTTACATGGAGGTTTCGATAACGTGCGTTTGTGAGAAGGAATTTAATCGCAGGCCCGCCATGGGAGCTAGATACCATCTGCCTGTGGGCATGCAGTTACGTGGAATTGGATTTACATTATAAGATTGGATTGGATATCCGATACTGCATTTGAGACTAGAATCTAGGTATCAGGTATCCACGTGCCAAGATATAGCATAGCTTACAGATCATGCAAGAGCTACCGGAGACACGTGGGTAGTTTCGAACTCATGGAATGAAATATTGAGTTCGTTGAGGAGCTCATGGTTAACATGCTCGCTTCTCGGATGGCTTACTTGAACCGTCAAGAGTTGGAACCCGCTGGGTCAGGAGAAGGTTTGGGAGGATGGACCACTTAACTAGCCTGGCTAGTGTCGACAAGTGAGGCCCTACCGTCGCCGGAATTGGAGCTAGAGTGTGACAGCTTGGGTGGAGAAGGTATATCATCATAGACAAATGATCAAAAGAAAGTGGATACTGGCTAATTCGAAACTTGGAAAAAGTGTAACTACTGCCAAAGAGCCAAAGCGGCGAGATGGGAGAGGGTTTCCGTCAGGTAAGGGTGAGGTTTGGGGCGTGGTGGTAGTGCTGCAGTAGTGTCGTCAATATGTACATATACCTAGGTAGAGCCAGCGTGATCCGCCTCCTGGTAGATTAACGGTGAAGCGAAGTATGTATGTATATAATCTTTATGCCGTTTCTTGGATAAACCTGGCAACAATGTCTGCTAAATTTATCTGGGAAACCCTTAGTAAGATTTAGATCTAAGATCTGAGAAGGAAAAAAGCATGTCATTGCGGGGACTGGACTTGTAATTCACCCATCCACCCTGGTCTGTTGGTTTCAATGACGACGAAATTCTTCGCGCGATGTTCTAGATCTTTCCTCGAGATGAATATTCCCCTATAGTGAAAAGTATGGAATGGACGTTAGAAATACCTATGCCACACCAGCAAATACTCTGGGGAAAAAACAAAAAAGGAACTTGGCTGGAGCGAAGCCAAATGGCTATGGGATCGAGAGGGTCCTAGACCAAGAGAAAAGGAACTCAATGCCCTGATGTTGGAATAGCACAGCATAGACTGAGCTAGAACAAGGCAAAGTGGATGCATATTGGGGAACCATAATGCCGCTAGGGTTTCGTCCTATAAACTTTGAAAATGGTGTGTGTATATGTGTGTCTATGTGTGTAAGTGGAAGAAGGTATTTCCTTATAACAAAACCAGAGAGTCAGCAATTCTGGGGATATCCTAGAACTATAAACGATGTACCTGCTCTTGAATTATCTATGATCCGCTTTGTATCCTTCGAAAGAAAGTCTTTAGAGGTCTGCCCCCTTCGTCCTAAATACACCGAACAAAGTTACATCGAACTTCGCTTGATGTGACCTCCGCATTTAAAATTCGGGTCGTGCAAAAAGAGGCAAATATATAAGTAGATATTGAGGAAACAAGTGAGAGGGAAACTCAGTGTTGCTTGTGTGACATCCGAGGGAGGGACTGGGGGTTCACATTACTGAGTAAGCTCTGGTTTAGTAAAGAACTCCTGTGGCTGGCCGTTTTCGTGAGACGATATGATTGGCTAGAGTGATCATTAATTAATATTAAAGAGGAGAAGACAGCGAGAAAGAGAAAGAGGCATAAGCCGTGCAGGGTGTGTGAGTGCAAAGGTTCACAGAAACCGGGGAGGGGGGGTGGGAAGGTTAGCTAGCTTCTAGGCAGATACAGTGCAGTGTATCTGATGAAGTCCAAAAGTCCTCTTCAAGTGTTCGATTTATATTGACATCGACATTGCATGGTGGGGACTTTGCGTTGTGGCGTTGTCTCGACGTTGTCGTCGAGGCCTTTGCTGTGGTCAAGCTGATTTAGAAGTAGCAATACCTCCACCTCCACCTCCACCATTTAACATACCACTTCTGAGAATGGTTTCGACGTTTCATTCCGATTAGCACAAATCCCGCAGCGGCACTTTGGCTTCGGCATCCGGTCTGATCTGATCTTGTCTGATCTGGTAAGGTAAGTACTCCAACCGAACTTAAACTTACATGATTTGAATGCGAATGCATATCAACATTCCCATCGAAATCATCCATATCTAGTTCACCCGTTGGCCAAGCTAGGATAGTGTAAGCTATGAGGGAACTAGTCTGGTCTTCTGATCCCCTCGACGCGGCTGATATGGCAGCTGGGCAAGGCAAAGGCAGCTCGGTGAACCGGCAAGGGTTCCTGATATGATGTCTGAGCTAAGAATCTCATTCGCCTTCGTCTTCCGCTAGTTACGGCCGTTCGAAGTAACTACATCCGTTTTGATGTTGCTTGCTTGATTGCTCCTGTGCGATGGCCGAATCAAATCGAACGATGCAAATTCTGAAGCGCTTGAAGCTTGATAGCTCTCGTTTCGACCCTCCTGCTCTCAGGCCGGCATATGTGGTGATGCGTCATGTCGTCCGACCTCAGACTTGTCACATTCTTGTATTCCTCTAGAGCTCGACAGATGTGCTAGAAGGCAAGCAAAATATTGAGCAAGCAAGCAATCACACCAAGAAAAGACCTCATAGACAAGACGATGTATTATGCGCTCTCTATGCTGTTGAGATTGAAGCTGGCTGCTTAGGCCAATCTGCTGCGGGGGAAGTTTGATTCCAGTGGCCTGTTGGGTTCGATGCCGAACATGCGAACCATGCGTGTAGCAGGACACCTACAGATATGTGTGCTCTGATCGTATTCATGTGCTGTAGCTCCTTCAATGGCCATTAGAACGACCAGAGCTTGAGCTTCGAAGCTGCTGCTTCCTCTCCTCCGAGCTTAAGCTCCTACTACCTATCGAGCCTACGCCATCCGACCTCACAAGATATCCCCGCAAACAACTCTTCCTCTTTCGTCATCTGGAGATCCAAATATCAATGGAATAAGGGAAGTGGGTCGTTTCCTCCGAGCTAGCTGATTTTTCACTCCATGTTCCCGCTTGCGAGCCCAAGCCTAGTCCAGTCCAGCCCAGTGCATTCGGCCCACACCATCGGCCACCGTCTCCAACCACCATCGTTTACCTGGCCAGTAGCGAGTAATTATTCGCGCATAATATTCCTCTAGAAACGGTTGGCAGACCCTCCGAAGAGAGGCTCGTCGACGGAGACGCAATCCAACCTTAAGCGCTGTTGTAATTGCGATATTCTCAGCCCTGTGACTTGACAGACACCCTGGATCAACATCTCAGTGCACGATGAGATAACTGTCGAAACGAAGCGAGGCCGAACCCCATCCCGAGCCAGGGAATGAGAAGATATCATCACAAGCGGATTCAATTTCCTTTCTGGCCCATGGTACTATAATTATTTTTCTATTTTTCTATTTTTTGATCTTATTATTATAATTATTATTATTTGACGGGTTCGAACAGAAAGAGGAGCAATCCACATTACAACCGTTCCATTCTCGCCGAGAAAAGACGAAACGTGCAGACTGCATTATTATTTCGTAACGGTGAAGGATGATCCATCAAAGTCGTGGGCCGCTTTGATTTCCTTGCGAGATACTTACGAGTACTTGCCGACTTTTGCCTTGGTTTCAACCTGTTGAGCAAAAGAAAACAAAGGTATCATATCTGCAGCTTTTGATTGCTTACAGACAGATGATACCTACAGTAACCCGTACCTATCGCTTGCATTGACCCTCCTTCATCCACGATTTGAAGACGTTCTGAAAGATCGACCCTTTGGGTACAGGGGAGAGGGGAAAAAAAAAAAAAAAAAAAAAAAAAGGAAGAAGCAGAAGGCATCTCATGTCGTCGACGAGGGCAAGGTCAGACGGCAAGTAGCAAGGGCCTAAGTTGCAGCAAGACGCCTGCCATGTTATGCGAGGTGAAAAAAAAAAGTTAGAAAACGCCTCAATCGAGCCCACCCACTGCAGAAACGACAGCGGACCCGCCCCAGCTTCTATTGCCATCCTTTTGTGCGTCTTTTAGCGGCATCCCGATATTTTGGGACTAGAGAGTGGAAAAGAACGTCTGTTTTTTAATTTTTTTTTTCTTGTCGTCTTTCTCTGGTCAGTTTTTTTTTTTCAGTCCCCAGTTCGAGTGATCTTAATATTATTCGTCCGGTCGTTTTCAAACCCGTTTTGCCATTTGATATATTTCCGTTTTCTCTCTTGACACAGCAGATTCTCAAGCAGTAGCATGATACTGACCGACATGCCCTCGTTCCGATGTTGATATCCAGCCTTCGAATGGGAAGTTGACGTTGACGTTTGACGAGCCAATCCCTTGCTAGTACCCTCCGCAGTTACGACTAGCTTGAGCGAAGATAGCGCCATACCACCGTCCCGAGTTAACTTCGTTTTTGATCCTGATCTTAAAAAGGTCTGTGAAGTACCAGCTCGGATGTTCCCTCCCCTCTCACGAGAGCCGAGTGAGAATACTATATCACAAAATAATATCAAGATCTTGCACTTCTTTTTTCCCTGGCCAGACCCGGCAAACATGTGTCCCCGGGCTCACAATCTCATTTCTTGACTTGGCTGACTCTACCTCGGTTGCCGTGAAGGCCAGGTCCGATTTTGCTGGACGTATATAAACTTTCGCCCGAAAGGAAGCCCGAGAAGTAAAAAAAAAAAAAAAAAAAAAAAAAAACCAAATTAAATCAATTGGTCTGGGAGACTAAGGACTTCCCAACGTCACAGGCCGCCCGTCCATCGAGTCAGTTCACTTAGCGAGCACGCATATCGCCAAGTCCCCCCGGATCCAAAATTTACACCAGCTTCAACGAAAATAATCCTAACCCCCCCTCAACGTTCGAGAAGAATTCCACCCACTATTTCCTTGTATCTAATGCGCCTCAATCCGCGAGCGCTCGATCCGACCAGCATCGTCAATCGAGCTCTGTTACGCCCGTCGGACGACCGTACCTCGCTTGAGTCGCTTCTGACCGCCTGCTCGCGTGACACCTCCGACTTCAGGCTCGCACAGCTACCCCCCGAGATCCCTTGAAGCCGCCAGATCTCTCTGACACATATTCCACCCGACTGGCACGACTTTTCGATATCTTGCATATTATCTATCTAGATTTGTTTTTCTCGATTTTTCCGATCCCATAAAACAACATAACCTATACATCGGCGACTACAAGCTGAAACCCTATCTCTGGTCCGTTCATGTCGAGCGTGAACAACGGCACGACGTCACCAACTGCGGTGAAAGTCTCTTCGAAGACTAGTCTCAGCGCTGCAGCTGCAAAGGATCCGTCTCGCCCGCGACGGAAAAAGGCCAGAAGAGCCTGTCATGCCTGCCAGAGGGCGCACCTGACGTGTGGTAGGACAAGATATCTTGCTTCGTGTTGGATTTCATGCAAGCTTCGATTTTCGATCGCACACACCCTGCATAGATCGAGAAACAGAATGCTGTTCTAGAACAAAATTTTCCTCTTTTTTGATACATATTGAACTTTGGCTTTGGCTGACTTGATTGCTTTACTCTCTGTTTAGGTGACGAACGGCCATGTCAGCGTTGTATCAAGAGAGGTCTGCAAGACCTTTGTGCTGACGGAGTGCGCAAAAAGGCAAAATATCTTCACGATGCGCCCATCGACGCTCCTACAAAGGATCATCTTCGTGCTACCCAAGTGCAGAAGCAGGCCTCTTCGAATCCCGGTATTTATACGGGAGATGGCACCATCAATCCGCTCTCGATGGATCAAACCCAAGATCTCCTTACGCCACAGATCGGTACTACTGCTGAAGCTAATTTGGGACTGGGAACTATGCCTCAATCATCTCAGAATCCACAGCAGCAACAACAGTTTGGCAATCCTCCTTTCTTTGATCCCGCAGACCCCTCAATCTATAATTTTGACATTGCCTCCCTGAACTTCGGTTCCCATTACGGTGCTTTGGAGTTCGGCATGCTTGGTCATATGACTGGTGGCGGAGCGAACGCAACAACACCCGAATCCAACGGATCCGGTAACGGCTATCAGCAACAGACGCCGTTCTCACCTTCTGGTGGGCCGGCGTATCTTGCTCTCGGTGACACAGGCTTCATGAATGACTGGAGCAATTCCCGCCAGAATAGCACGGGAAATATTCTTTCTAGTTCAACATCCGCCCATCCCAATCATGCATTCACTGTCACCAACGGCCCGGGTAGTGGTTTGACGTCTCCTTCTCCACCTCTTCCATCCCCAAAACATCCTTCGACTTTGTACGATATCAATGTTCCACCAGCGACAGCTTCGCCGCCAATGTCGGTCGCCAATTTCTACAGCCCTGCCACAGCCAGGCCCCTTAATTACGAAAATATTTTCAACCACGGCCATCAAACGGCCATGTCTGCGCCTTTGGCGAAGCCAGTTCATCCCCCACCAACCGCTCGGCGACCAAAGGACCCTTCCACTTTGTACAACACGGTTACTAAGCCATATTCGTACACTGCAGGGTTTCACCGTCTTCTAGTGGTCCTAAGGAATCGTTTTCCACCCCCTCTACTAAATAGAATTGCTAGATCAATGGCATCATACCGTCCATCCTTCATTGCATGTACCAAAACACTCAAGGAGGAGGATCTCCTCTTTATGGAAAAATGTTTCCAACGGACTCTTTGGGAGTACGAAAAGTTCATCGGGCAATGCGGCACTCCAACCATTGTCTGCCGTAGAACTGGCGAGATTGCTGCGGTAGGTAAAGAATTTTGCCACCTAACATCTTGGCCAAAAGATGTTCTGTTGGGTAAAGCACAAAACCTCAATACCAATTTCGGCAACAGCAATCTTGGTGAGCGGGAGCAGCAAATAATCTTTGGGCAGCAGACCCATAATCCTGGGACGGAGCAGAATCCAAAACCGGTATTCCTGGCTGAGCTACTGGATCAGGAGTCTGTGGTGGAGTTTTATGAACAGTTTGCCAAACTTGCGTTTGGTGATGCTAGGGGGTCTGTTATGACTAAATGCAAGTTGTTAAAGTATCTTCCTGCCGAAATTCCTGCTACAGAGGATGCTAGTAAGAGAAGGAAAACAGGGACTTCTACCCCTATCAGGGGCCCAACGGCGCAAATGTCGAGAAACGGGGTCGTTGGCGAGAGCGGGCTTGACAGCTTGGCAAAAGACGGAAAGGTTGATTGTACCTTCTGTTGGACTGTCAAGAGAGATATGTTTGATATTCCAATGTTGATTATTGGAAATGTAAGTATCTTTCCCCTCCTTACATCTTAATATCCTCCGCTAACAACTTAATCCTCAGTTTTTGCCAATTCTTCAAGGCCATCTCTCTTGAGCATTTTTCAAGGAATCTTCTGATATTTGTATCACTTAATCCCGTGATACTTGCAGAAACTTTGCATAGGGTATTCTTATCTTTTGGGAACTTATCTGATACCTAGGACGGTTTGTTACATTTTGAGTTTTCTTTTGATTTTGACTCAGATATCCACAGTAATCTGGCGTATGTCAAAGCACGTGAGGCGTTCTAATTGACTTTGAAGCATATTTATAATACCTTAGCGGTAAAACCGGCGCGCGGTTTTGGTTTTCACTAACTTCACCTGCTCTCTTCTTTTCAAACTTTCATTTCTATATTTCCAAATTGTTCTACAAAACTAGAGGTGCACGAAGAACACGAGCCTTCTTTCCCCTTTTTTGCCCTCTTTACGTATTGTCCTTCGCAGCAATGTTGCGACATCTTTCCTTTCAGTCCTCTTTTCTTGTTGTCGTGTGACGAACCTTTATGATTCCACCGTTTCTACTGCTTTAAAACGCTTTTGTACACCCGTACAACCATATTCTTCCAGATCAAAAAGAAAAAGAGAAAAAAAAAGAAAGACTTTAGGGAACAAGAAGCCTTGACTGTGCTTCTTGCATTTAGCGGCGGTACTACATCATTTCCTATTGTATGACATGTTTCCTTTCCCCTTGTTTTAAGATCCTCGAGAGACCTCAAAAGATCCCGAGTTTATCTTTGTTTGTGTTCTGCATGTATGCCGTTCGATGCCCCAAAAGTTTACTGCTCTTTTTTCTCTTTTTTGATCGTTTCTTGTATTATAATAACCTCTTATTCTAAGGCCTTAAGCCCTCGAAGAAAAAAAAATATTGGTGCAGGGAAATGATATTGTTTTGTAGAGATCAGCTGTTCTTGATCCCTTAAAGATCTCTTCAGGTACATAAAGGAGCCACTAGAGTGACAGATGTAGGCATTGGAAGCCTATAACTTTGAGGTCCTCTTCAGCTTTGCGTTCTCTTGCTGCAATTTCCAGCGTGATGCCTGTTTTGGCTCGGATTCAAAGACTAAATTGATCCATTCGGCCATCTTTTTCACCTCCATAATACTGCTACTGATCTCACCAGCGGCGGTTATTAGGCAATGGCCGGCTTTCGGAATAATCTCATGCTGGATGTAGATTTCTGCTGCTTTGGTATACCCTGGCCCATCTGAGTTTTTCGCTTTTACTTCGGTGATTTCGTCCCAGCTTCGTTTTCGTAGGTCCTGCTCCGCCTCCGCCTTTCCAACTTTATCTTGGCTGGAGTTCCAATATATTGGCTTTTCCGTGAGTAAATCATTGTTGTGCGTCCTTCCAAGCTCCTTGGCTTCCTCTTTCGCCATGTCCTCGATTGTTTTAAGTTTTGAAGGGAACAAAGAAACCCTCGCGGCGTGAACATACTCAGATATCTGTTGGTGAAGAATGTCGCCTTCTGCACTGACGATCCTCATCATTGGGACTGTCAGTTTCCATAATAAATCCAATGGCGGGTAAGGTACCAGCCTACGGGGCCCTCGTTTGAGTATTGTTGATGGTAATGACTTGACCCAGGCCGGTGGGTTTTCGGGGTCGGCAAGAAGTTCTGACTGTACTCTTGAGATTAGGTTGGTCCAGATATTTACGCCCGAAGACGAAAAACGGTAGAGCGGAGAGACGAAGGGGTCAGTAAAGTCCTCTGGAGTGGCGAGGTAGTGAGAACGAATGGTCTTGAGGGTCTCAGAAGAGAGGAATGGGTTATCGGCAAGTTGGGAGTAAGTGGAGAGTAAATCTGGATCAATTGCTTCAGCATCAGCTTGAGAGTATTTCTCAAGAAGTGATGGTGATCTCGGGATGGTTGAGAGGTGGGACTCGGGTATCCCGGGAAGAGGGTCGAATGCCCAGTCTACGATTGGGAGCCACGCCCCAATGGCAATTATACCGGACTCGCGGCCTTCGGTCGCACCAATAGACGCCGCAATACTACCACCTATTCCTGTTCCTAAGACGGCCATCAAACGGCCATCATAACCATTTTGGCAGTATGTTTCTAGTGAAACTGTCGGGAGGAGAGAGCGAGCCCAGTCCACAGCCGCTAAGGCATCATGAAGTGATAAGGGGAATGGAGGGGAAACACGATAGCCAACTGATATAGTTGTAGAGTTTGTGAGTTTAGTGAGTTCAGATATCACGTGGTGCTCGTAGGTGGTTGGTAGAGGATTTGTTCCTCGTGATGGGAAGTACAGTATTACTGGGGATCTTGACGTTCTGTTCAGAGAATTATAAACCCTAGGCACCACGATGGAGTGAATCAGCAACTATACGCCAAAGATGTAGATATGCTATTCGAAAGGTATACCGAAGAAGAATACTCCCTGCTGCTTTTCGTGGGAGAGTGTAATCCCTGCAGGAGACATCAGCATACCCAGTTTCCTGTTGATAATCTGTTTCACATGGATATTGCTCATATAATGCGATATCATCGAAAGGATTGTAGGCAGCCTTTGTAGCGATGTTCTTGCGATAAAATTTGATATACTCCTGATCATATACATCTTGGAGATCCTCATCCGTATCGAGCTGGGGTGCTCGGGTATGAAGCTGTGCTGTCTGGGCTGCGACATTCCGGAGCGAGAAATATTGAAGCTGTGGATGCGACTCTCGGAATCGATGGGAAACTAGACGAGAAGCGGCGGGAAGGAAGTGACGAGGAAATCGCATTCGCGCGACTGTTTGAAGCATCAAGATGCATGTATTGATCCGCCTGGCGTGGCCGGCAAGGAGTTTTCGATCCCGAGAAATTCGACCTGTTTAATTTGTGAACCATGAACAAATTGGTTAAGTTTGTTGGAAAATGGAGCAGCAACGCAGAAAATTGAGCGGATGCGGTTGTTTGTTACACCAAGTTCAAGACATCGGTCACAACACAACGTTTTGTTACATTTTAGAAGTTCCTTGATATCGAGGCAGCTGTAAAAGGCGTACATGATGATATCGTATCAGGAATCAATATATTGAAATCGAGGATTAATTTTGGATAGACCGGCTAGGGGCAAGATTAATCAAGGTTTCATTAGTCCTTAAAAGTTTGGAACACAGTGTAAAACTAACTTTCACCAACACCTATCAATCTCAACCTTTTCTCAAGCACAGTTGCTCAATTATCGTATCTATAAGCCCTCCTAGCTTATAGCGGTAACCAATTTTTAAGTCTTAGATGAGAAGCCCTGTGCTTGAAGCGTATAGGTAGAGCCCCGTGTACTAAGGGTCAAGGAGAGCGTGCAACAAGGAAGAAAAGAACGTTGGGCCCGTGTTGACCGAGGAAAACTTTCCAGCTTTGATTGATTCCTCTTTGTAGTTGCAGGTATTTAATTCTCTCCACCTACCTACAACTTCTTCTTCTTCTTCTTCACTTCCCACCTCCCTCCTAGCAGTCACCTTCTCAAGATCACCTTCCTCAGAAACACCCTCGTGTCTCGAACTTTGCAATTCCCGTTGCACCCTTCCTCACTAAATCATCCATCATCATTCGAATCTTGCTAGCTGACTGCTGCCCTCATTTTACGATCGAACAAAACTTACTTCTTGCCCCTATTAAAACTACGACGCGTCGATTGATTTTTTGCTCCAAGCATTTGACTTTCAAACTCTTCCTCACCCTTCTCGTCCTACACTACTACGAAGCTTGCTCAAAGCTATTCTCATTTTCGCTCCTGATCATTTCGGGAGCTCAGTCTCCTTCCCTTCTTGACTTCAATCATCTACGTTGGTAGTTTCCTGCTCCAAGTCTATAATACACTTAAGCTCTTATCTGGTATCATTGATGCAGCAGAGCTCTGTCCTAACGGTAATTTTTCGCTGCTGACACCATTTCGAGAAACTTAAATCCTCCTGTTCGACTTATCTACATCAATCTTCCTATTCCCGGAAGTATTCTACGGGCGAAAACTCGGCATTCTTCATTTAAATTATACTTGAATAGTCCATAGGTCTCAGGCATCTAGCCCTGTGCTTTCGATACAATTGTTGCCAAAATGCCGTCATATCTCGTTCCTTGCTTAAAGGTTGGTCTCCCATCAGACATTTTCAAGGGTTTCAGCAGGAGGACTGCCTTTACTAACACAAGCTCTGGCTTAGAACAACCAACCATCTCATCCAGGCATTACGAAGCTTGAAGATGAATTCACGATGGATTGCAAACAGCTTCTTACCCTATTTGGAAAGAAGCCTGTAACTTATCAACGTATTATGAAGTTGGTAAAGATATTAAACAGGAAGACGGGAAAGTTGGATGCAGAAAGGGAGAAGGTGGCTGCTGAGGAAGCAGCCATCCCGACAATTGAGACCTGATCCCCAAATGGGTTCAGACAAACATCCCTCCGAGCGTCGCTTCCAAATCTTCACCAGGGTCCGGGACCTAACGGGGTTTCCCGTTGACCCGATTCGACAGGGGTCGAAGTCATACCAGATACCAGATCTCCTCCCAAGGAGACCGTTCTACCTCCCTTTCGAAGGGGAACCAGATACTGCCATCTTCTACTTCGGGCCACGTGATGGCAATGCTGAGTACGCCAGGGATTACCCCTGGGACGCCTTTACGGCTCCGAGCCGCAGCACCGGAGCGGGGTCTGGGTGGCAACTTCGGTTCGCCGAGTTGCCGGCCCATTTTGTTCGGGAGAGGGGGAAGGTTCAAGGGGCTTTGGGAGGACCTGGCGACGTGTCGGCGTGTCGAGGCGTGGTGCGATAACGTAGAACGTCACCGCTCGGGCTTCACGGACCCCAACAAGCCAACCAGAGAGGAGATGAAGAGGGAACGAACTCCTTGTCCATGGTTGGATGAGTTGGGCCACGCTCAGATGCAGACGCTCGACAGGGAGTGGTGCCCTGTCGAGGACATTACAGGGCCCCCAGTCCTCATTGGAGGACAATTCGAGGTCAGTGGCTCGTCGGAGCTCACGGACGACAACGTTCCCGAAGAGGGAATCGTTGCTCGTCCCTCTGAGCTCCAAAAATACCTAGAGGAGTTCACGGAAAGGCTGGAGAGATGGATGGAGCAGCTTGTGGGCGAGGTGAGGACGGTTGCGGCCGCCCAAGCCAACCCCACAGGCCCTCCTCGTGAGCCATCCGTCTACGGCTCCAGCAACGGCGGCGGGTCGCAAGGCCCAAATCTCTGGGTACATACCCCGGCGAGGAAAGAGGGTGACGGTGGTTCAGTCCGCCGCCCCTTCGAGTCGGGTCCCACCGCCATCATGGACAACCATGACAACGGGCACCTGAGTTTGGGCTTCCCGCCGCTGGTCCCGGCCGTCCTGTGGGGGACTTACCCGTCGAATATTCCGTCACGATCGGCCTAGCCTCTTCGGGGGCTGCGATCAACGGTAATGACCTCATCGCGCTCTAAAGGTCTAAGACGGCGCTAAATCCCCACGGGGGGGCGGGACAACGAATGATATAGAAAGGCAGGGGGGTAAGTGGTAAGGGAGGGGGGCAGTTATGTATAACTTTGTGGAGGCGCGGGTGGGGGGACTGTCCCCAATACAATGAAATCTTTTCTGTGCCGTTCCCCGATTTCCGAACAATGAATGATATTTCCGTCGTAGGTGACCAAACCCTTTGCATTCCAAGTTTCGTGACAAGTCTGCGGTCCCGGTGACTTTGGTACATTGTATGAGGGCGCCCTTGAAACCACAATTTCAATTTATAAGTGCCCATATGGTTTCGTCGCGAATTTCAATGATATGATACATTATAGAGCCATCGATGCACCCGGCCTTCTCGACTTTTCTCGACTTTCAGCTATGTCTGGGCACTTGCGAATTACATATTATGATATTGATAGACATGCAACCTAGTCCTCAACTGGGATGTATACTTAACCCCCCAAGGATTTATACCCAGAAATCTTCAGACATTAGGCTAGTCGTTTACTTGATCGATTTTCGTTGCTGCGGGCCGAATTTCTTCCTTTTTTAGTTTCCGATAAACTTCAACCAGATCGATATTTCCAGGTTTTGCAA
Organism: Arthrobotrys conoides; assembly: GCA_036971725.1. NCBI lineage: Eukaryota > Fungi > Ascomycota > Orbiliomycetes > Orbiliales > Orbiliaceae > Arthrobotrys > Arthrobotrys conoides. The sequence goes on from JAVHJM010000006.1 coordinate 1,899,401, forward strand.
TTAATTGCGGAACCTTGCGATATTCGTCCATCAGGACACATGAATGCCAACCAAACTAGGTCCAATTTAACCATATATGTAGAGGACTCCTAGGAACTTTTGCAACTATACAGGCATCGACTTCAAACTCCCCCTTTAGTATATATATGCAACGATGAACTTAGGTAATGCTTAAGTCCTTGTTGCCAGACCCCAGGAAACTAAACTAACGGCACCACCCGCTCGTATGGGGCTAGATACCTGAATCAGCGATGTATTAGGTTTATTGATATGCCTTTTCAATTCACCATATTGTCATATGGGCAGATTATGATTTCATAAGTTCTATACTTTCTAAATTTACATATGTACGTACTTAGCATTGCTCGGATCGGTTATCGCGGAATCAAAAGTCGCTGTAATAAATTTATCGATGTATATAAAAAATAAAATAAAAATAACATAAAAGACTCCACTCTCAAAACTGTAGCTAGAACAGTCTCTAGCCCTGAACTCTTAAGTTGATGAGAGGATCTTGGCAGATCATATCTGGCGCGGATCGGTTTTCCGTTCAAAGAAGGACGCGCATCCGGGCTGTCTAGATTTCACGACTGTATTATCTTACAAGCGATCGGATCATGCCATTTATACCTTCATCAAAGGTTACAATTACCTACAATATCAAGGTGGAAATTTTTATTTTTATTTTTTTTATTTTTATATAGCTTTGCATTAGCAAAATATAAATGTCAACGGCGCAGGTCCGGTTCCAAACATGTTGGCCTGTAGCTGCCCTTGCTGCGGTAGTATAGTACCTGAGAAGCTGGGGTTTTTAACAAACGTATGGAAGAAATACTATATTACTTAAGTTATAAGGCCCACTTTTTTTTTTTTTTTTTTTTGGAGTGGATACGTGTATTGCGCATGCATCCACGTATAGGAACTCAAATCCCTAGCCTCGAGACATTAAGTGCCAGATCTAGATCGTGCATACGGCGACACACGCACGCCGCGAATCTCGCAAAGTTCGGATTTGTGCGCTCGTTCTTCACGGCCCGAATAAAATACTCCGTTCAAACCCATCCACTGCACCGCAATTAATTGCATTAAAATACTGCATAATACTTTTGTTAAGGCGGGAAAGGTTAAGTTAGCACGCAAGCTAGAAGCATACCTAACTTAATCAATTGAAAGTACTAGTCGGGTATTCTTGGCATTCTTTACGTTTTAGCGTTTTAGCGGTTATACATTTAATTTCATTCGAGACAATTCTAAAAGGTACCCAGGTGTTTTATCTGGGCTCTTTGATCTCAAAACTACATACCTAGTATCGATACATCAAGATGTGTATATTTGAGGTTTGTTTTTTGAGTGCTTTGATCATGGTCCTAGCTTTAGTTACAGCGAACCTGGTGCCCGCAGCAGCTTATCGACATAACAATTTCTAGCACTGCCACACGCGTATCTGAAACCTTTTTAACTGCCCAGAGATACAAGGTGCATGGCAGCTCACGTGTCTCCCCGTTTGGCATACAGAGGAGACCAACTTAAAGGTAACCGGGAGATGCCTCTCATATCGGTTCCCCACGCCAGTTGGATAGTAGTATAGAAAATGCACAAAAGCTTTAAAAGATCCGAACGTGACAGTAAAAGCTCAGTCAAGTCCTGGGTAGCTGCTTGTAAAGTTCAAGCTCACCCATTGCACACTGGAATTAGTTTTTCCTTCCTTGTCGGAGACTTTAAGTCATAATATCATAGTTTGTTAAGGTGGCATGAGCCCCGACCAATCTTTCACGGTTCGAATGTCCCTTGAACGCTTCTATAGGGAATCTCGGAAAGACATGAAGAATGTTGTCTTCGTCGACAGTTCTTACAACTTCGGATTATCGGCAAAGGAAACGCTTCGATAGTGCCCTTTTGGTTCATTCGGCAACCAACAGGCGCAAGTTAGGAGCTTGGAGACTAACCAGATATAGTTAGCTGATATAATTCCGTGGATCATGATTGGATAACGAGCCTGAGCGCTGTCCGTTTCAGGAAAGTCTTCGCCAAGACGTGTCCAGATCCCTCACACTGATTACCGCAGCTTGCACTTGCAATGCAATGAATGTACGATTACGGCGGATCCATCACCAAAGATTCGATTCAAGGATATTGAGTATGAGGTGAGGGTAGCGTGAGCATGCTGCAGGCTGGCCCCGCTTTATTCAAGACACCGCCAGTACAATTGTGCATATGTGTATGGAAGGGATCGCCGGAAGGATATAAAACCAGAGGGCTCCCTTCTACCCTTGATACACCGTAGGAGATCCCCTCAGCTTACTCCCTTGCTGACAGTTGCCGTCGACATTCGTTTCCACAGTCATTCATTTTGCTTTTTGCTTTTTGCCACAGATGCTTTGCTAAATACACTCCTTTACCTCTCTAACGTATAACGATTGACGAATATCCAACAAAAGACATTCTTCAACTGAAAGCATTGCGATAAGAAGTACCCTGCTTAGGTACTTCGCCGACTCGTTACGATGACACGCACATCGTTCTTCGTGCACACTGTGGTCTCGGCATTGTGCTTAAATGGCGCCGTTTATGCTATGGATAGCGAGGCCGACTGGGCTTTTGCAGCGAACAACTTGGCAAAGAGGGCGGTTGTAGTCCCGTCACCTACTCTGCCAGGACAGCCTACAAACTGTATAACATGGAAATACGTCGAATCGTCAGAAGCTGCTTCTAAAAAATGTGACCTCATTGTTCAAAAGCACGCGAGTATTAAGTTGACCGAGGCGAGATTTCTTTCGTATGTGAATGCCAAAAGTTTTTTTTTTCTTTTCTTTTTTTTTTTTTGATAACAGACCGGCTGCATTAAACAGATCTGAGACTGATAAAAAGATCCGGGTAGACTCAATCCTGCTCTTAAGGGCACCTGTGCCAATCTCCAAAAGAACTTCTACGTTTGCGTGGCAGTAGGGACCGCGCAGACTCCCGCAGCGGCGGCAGGAAAAGCTGCAACCACTCCTGAAAAGGCGGCGGCGGTGAAGCCTGTGGATGCAGTGGAAGATGACCGACACGCTGACAACCCCCCGGCGGTAAAGCTCACCGTCAGAAATCCGGCACCCCCTACAAAGCTTGAGGCGGAGGAGACGGCCACAGCCGACATAATCACCGGCGCTGGTGATACTACTATGAAGCCCCGATTCTGCGCCCCTCGAAGGAACCTCGTCAACCTACAGAGAGAGTTGCCAGATACTTTCAACTTGCTCGTTCTTGCTCTCGATAAAATGATGAAAACCTCTGATAGCATTCCAACAAGTTATTTTCAGCTTTCCGGTAAGTAGAACACTAAATATTCGCGATACTATTATCTTATTTGGCTTCCTTGCTTCCTAGTTCTTTTGGAACTATCCAAATACTAATTCTTTCTCCCTTCTTTTCTATGGCACAGGCATCCATGGGGCACCGTAAGTAACCAGCTTAAGTAGCAGGTTCCTTTCTAACTAACTCTCCTATTTACACTTTCTTTCTATCTAGATACATCTCTTGGCCGGTAAGGGGGAAGCCTGGAAATAACGGACTTGGATATTGTACTCATAACTCAGTCATTGTAAGCTCATCTGTTACCTGCCCTCCTCAGCGTTGAAACTTTGTCTAACAATAAAATATAGTTTGCTACATGGCACAGACCATACATTCTAGCGTTTGAGGTCAGTTGTTTTGCTAACATATATTTCGCGTTTACAAGGCAAATTAGAATCTAATATTTCTAATAGCAAGCTCTTTACCGACATGGAAGGGACATTGTGCGAAGACTTTTTACTCAACCAACTGTCCAGAAAAAGTATATAGCTGCTTTGCAACAACTTAGATGGCCGTAAGTCTATACCACATTAACATTGATTCTATTTTATACTAATTTTAATGAGACAGATACTGGGACTGGGCAGATAGCACTAATCAGAGCAGACTGCCGAAAGCTATTATGGATAAAACCCTCTCCGTCATGGCTCCTGACGGCAAAGGAGGCGAGAGGAAAGCCACAATTGCAAATCCCTTCTACTCATACGCCTTTAAAGGAGATGAAAGCACAGTATTCCGTGGAGACGTATGTCAGAAATTCACCAAGTTTTTAAGAACCGAGGGTTGTACTAATGTAAAATTGAATCAACGACTAGTTCACGGGATTGAAATCTAGTGCAAGGAGGCCATTGACATCTTCGAGTGGCTTGAGCGTTGACACGGCCGCCGATGACGCCATGCAGAGTGGCTACAATACGTGAGATACCACTAAGGCAATTCGATACATTGCCGCAAATGTGCTAATGAGCTGGTGGCTTCATTAGGAGACGTAAACAAACTTACAACGCCCTAACAAGCGCAAGTACTTTTAACTTCTTCTCCAATGCGCTCGAGAAACTTCACAATGACGTTCATATGCAAGTCGGTGGCAATGGTATCATGGGTCTCATTTCATATGCCGCTTTTGATCCTATCTTCTGGTAAGAGAGAAAGCTTTTTTTTTTGGCACATCCACTATAACCTTACTAAGTGTAGATACAGGCTTCACCACAACAACATTGATCGTCTGCTTGCAATTTGGCAAGCCGCCAATCCCGGTAAATATCTGACACCAGACTCCGCCACTCCTTCATTCATGCGTTCAGTGAAGAAAGACTCCGGCGAAAAAGATGATTTGAATACTCCATTACACCCCTGGAAACATCCTGATGGAGACATGTGGACGTCTAATGATGTGAAGGACGTCACTAAGATTTGGGAATATGGTTATGGTTACCCAGAGGTCCCCTGCTACTACCAGGGTGATACAAATACCCTCGATGATCACGCTACGGAAGCGATCAACAGAGCCTATGGTGACGTCAGTGCGGCTAGAATTAAAGGACGCGCTGCTCTCAAGGGAGCCAGTACTGCAGGCCGAAATACTACTGAGTGGGATATCAACATCATTGTTGACCAAGCAGAGCTTCCCGGAACCTTTTCGATCTATGTCTTCTTAGGCAATCCCCCAGCCGACCCTAAGAAGTGGGATATGTCTTCACAAAAGGTTAGCACGATGACTCTACTTGGTAACCCAGGTGTCGCAAAGATGAGCAAGCTCGAGGGCATGACAATCCCCCTGGGTCCATTACTCGCCCAGAAAGGCGTTAAAGGTACAGAGAAAGAGATTCAAGACTACCTGGCTAAATACTTAGTGTGGACTTGTATGAGTCTCGGCGAAGAGGTAGGACACCTTTTTGAAACATTTTCGTTGAACGATACTCACATCTATCATCTAGGGAGGTACTAAACCATACGACGTTAAGCTTATGAAGTCCCTTAAGGTTGTTGTTACTAGCAGGAGTGTTTTTATTCCCAACGATATGAAGGTTAAACCGACAGCCAGCAAGGCCAAAATTCAAACTGCGGCAACAAAGGACAAGGCAAAGAGCGGTGGCGCCTCAACCCTCGCTGAACTTGCAAATACAAAGCTTAAGGGCGGTGCTATGGCTCACCTTCGTATTGGCATTCTCCCCGATATCCAGAACACCACTGTCACTGGTAAGGCCTAGCTATAGAGGCCACGGCCGGGGTTGCATTTTGCTCTTGTCATTGTATCTTGACAACTGTTTCAGGATACGACTTTGACATTCAGCAATTCATCTTGGGTGCCATGGTTTCTCCCACGATGTTTGGTGAATTTTTATTTAGCAAATTTTTTTGTATCTCGGAGTTTATAGAAAGATAAGATATTAGCTGGTCTGGAGAGCTGTATTTCTAAGATGTACTTTTATTCCCGACAAAGTTCCGGGATCGACGGAACCGAAAGACCCGTTTCGAAATAGTTTTGCTAGGCTTGAGTTCCTACCTGAATATAAATTTACAATTGTTAAGAGAGATTGTAAGTTAGTGCCGCATCGACATCCTTCTCTCTGTGTAATTTGGCCAATATGGGTAGGCAGACCACCTCGCAACGCATTAACTAGGTCAGAGATCTCATGGACTTTCCATTGTCACTTGCAGCGCAACACCAAATTTGATCAGTCTAACTATCTAGTATGGTCTGGCCATCAATCAAGTGAAGGCAGCCGCCGTCCCTCCAATAAAATACTAAATTGTATTTTCACAGCCGCTTTAATACTTTACTGGATATCATCGGTGTTGATAGTATCAAAGGCTTAAGTTCTTGAGGTAAGATCAATGCGAGGTTGGCCGGGATATATCCATTCCTCGGCAGATAGACAACAATTTAGGTTGAGAGATAGCGGGGAGTTCCCAAATCCCACCTCTAAGAGGATTTCATGCTTCAAAATATACTTCATATATTCTCCTATATCGGCTACCAAACATCCTCAGGATCCTATATCCCAGGCTTGGTCTTTGCTTGGCCGGAGACTAGGGTGAAGTATATATATATATAGGCCTGATTAGGAGCGCAGCACTTTGCCTACTCCCGTAAAATTATTATGCTGGCCGGCACAATTCTCTTGGACCTGTCTAGTAGGATATGAGAAACGGGTAGTGAGGATCTGAACAGGGAATGCTTTCATTTTGTAATATTATTACAAGATCAGCTAAGAGACTACTAAGAGAATGGGACCTGGAGTGAAAAATCCGATGATGCGTTGTGAATGTTGGAGTTTTGCTGTGTCGCACAAAGGCCCTGGAAAGTGGGACGTGTCTTTACGAGGTTGATTGGATTGGCTGTCCTAAACCGGCCTTATGTTGCACATGAGCGAGGGGATTTTGATCAAACCCTGCATTTCCAATGCACATGCACCTTCTCTCTAGCTGAGCTTTGGCGGAGGTCGTGGGCAAAGCTGTGCTGCTCTGTGAGCAGGTATTTCTCGATCCTCTGTTATTGAATGCAATGTAAATATACGAACAGGCAGGTCCGTTCTTGCAGCTTGCGCAATTGCCGAGTCACGATTTAAGAGATATCATATCGAATATTCGTCGAAAGTGTACCTACTAGTGCATGCTGAATAATTTCCATTCTTTTCGAGTACACCATATGATAGCAAATTTAGCCAGTTGGACGACATCGATAAAATCAAACGACATATGAGGGTTGCAGTGGTATCGACAGCAAACAAAAGTCAATATTTTGCAAACATTATATAATGAATTCTATGTTAGCCCTAGAATAGTAATACACATTTCCGGATTTTTACTAGGGTTGGATGATACGGGAATAGTCGACTTTCGGAGTATACACAAAGAGGTAAGGCAAACGTTTGATAATTGACATCTCGATTGAAACCCTGAAGATTATATTGAGCATCACCATGATATTATAGACAAATACATTTATGAGGCGAACAATAGTCTAAAGGAATGAAGAGAACAAGTTTGCGGTGACATAAAGAATTCCCAACTTAGTTACTGCTCACTATCATCTAGTGAGCCAGTTCTACATTAAAGATATTGAAAATATTTCTGACGAATCGCGGCCGCTTTCGGATCCCTCCTTTTTATCCACCCATCTGCACTTCGCCAATATCTCAGAATAATCAAAGTTCGGTATTTTTACCTCCGGAATCTTTATCTCGGGCATCTTAGGTGGGTTGTTGTTCGGAATATTGCCGCCGGGGATGTTGGTGCCAGGGATACTGATGGTAGGTGGCCTTATTCCAGCGTCTGGGTCTGCGTGTGGACCGCTCCCCCAACGTGAGACTACCTCTGGACCTCGAGTCGCATTCGAATTTGGCGGTGCATTAGGAGTTGAAGGGCCAAAGAAAAGGATGTTAACAAGAACAGAGACGAGCACATGCAACCAAATCTTCAATACTAGATACTTCACAGCTTTGTAGATAGTTATGACGGCCCACTGGATCTTTGAAGTCAAAACATCACTGGCTGTAAGCAGTAAATGTCCCTGTTGGATATCCTCAATCCAAAGCGCCGCATATACCTCGTTTGGCCATAACCCTAGGCACAAAAATACGAAATGGAAGCACTCTATTTCTGCTGCGTAGCTGTTTGATCTGTAGCTCCTGCTGGTCCGTGGGTGCCTGTGTATAATTAGATTGTAAAAATTGGTCACGTCTAGTTCATTGGTACATTACGCCCATCAGTTCTTACTTTAGTCAATGCAGCCCCGAATTTTCCAGATCAAACCTGATTGCCATTGTTTTTTTTATATAACAGGAAGCGCCAATAGAAAATCCCCAGACTATGGCTGAGGATAAACATGCCGGAGGAAAAAAATACTGGAGAGAGTTATAATTACAACTGGGATTGTTGTGCAAGCCAGCGTAGTGTTCTCAGGAACTCGAACTATAGTGGCAACAGCAGCTAAGGAGTTGACTATCAAGATAGTAGCAACTATAGGAAAAATAGCATGGGCTGCAGGTATTGTTAGCTGGCGCAGTTTTATCGTCATTGTTGGCAGCACCGGTACTGGCACCATTGGGGGTATACTATGATCACCACCCTAACGGCAGCGTCTCTGGAAACAGTAGCGGCAATATTGGAAGCGGCAGGGGCCATTTCGACCTGATATTAAAAGTTAACACAAACTAGTTGCTTTATACACTCAGCGGATAGCACTACAAACCGGATTCGCAGACTTTGTCTTGCTCATGCTTCCGCCGCTAGCGCTGCCGAAGTTTATCTCCAATGCGATAGACGCTAGGATGATGATACAAAAAAGGGTGGCCAACCCACCCTTCCAAGCCCAGCGAATACTTTGGAGCCGACTATCTAGGATAGGTTCAAGAGAGTTTTGTGGAGCCGTTGGATTTGTCTCGGTTGGAACCGGCGTCAAAGGGGAGGTGTCAAATATAGTTGATTCAAAGCAGCACGAGAGCACTTTGTATCCCGCCGTGGAGAGATCTGAAGGTGGGACCAAAGAAGATATTACTTTGGGTAGAGGGAAGACCAGGCTAGGCGGCTGGCCCGTGGGACCATCCACGTCTCGGGCGCTACTGGGGGACGCGAGCGCTGATGCTGTTGCCCTGGTATTCGCTAGAAAGCTAACAAGACCCTTCCGATAAGACACTTTGGTATCTGATCACCAGGCCAAAGACGGATGGAGATTTCTGCTATAACTGTGATAATGGCGGCGCCGATGCCTGACCATATCAATGAGCCCATTTCCCTACTATGCATGAAGCATGATCGTTAACGTCAGTATCAAAAGATTCAATATCCCATCCAAGGACAGAAGCAGGGCCGCCAAAACGAATGTGCTAAGACTACCAAGCTCTTATAGGCCATGAGGTTGTTCCCATACCGGAGTATGGAAATCAACTACTTACACAGCGGAACGACACTAAGTCAACAGCTAATACAAGGTAGCGGCACTGGAGTCGTGGTGCCAGCAACAACGGTGCACAACGAACCGTATTGTTGAATCAAAAGAACTTGCCAACTGTTTCTTGTGGACTCGACTGGTACGGTTGTATAATAAAGGGAGATGGTTGTCGTGATAATGATGGTGAAGACGGTGAGGACTGGGGGGGGTTATATACGTTAGAGGGAGGGGGAGAGGTTGGAGGTTGGAGGAAAGGCGTTGGTGTCATCTTTCCAGATCAGTACTTATATATATATTAATATTCGATCATGTCCATTGCATACACTCCAGGTGGTTGAGACTGGGCTGCGTGGGACTGCGTTGTCAAATCCACAATACAACACAACACCAGACTACGCGCACAAGGCTCGACAGGACCTACCCTTTTGATCCATCCATCCATCCATCCATCCATCCATCCACCCATCGATGGTATCCATCATGCCAATCCATCAACGGGCACCATCGTCGTCGGCTAAGCTGAAGCTAATAGGAATGGTCACCACCCTCACGGCGCTGCCAATTGAAACCCTGCTTCATATCGCTGGGTACTTGTCTAATGACGATGTCACCACCTTCACCAGGGTGCTACCTTACCTGGGACCCCTTGTCTCTCGGAAATCATTTCACAGATGGCAGAGACTGGTTGAAGACTTCACTCATCAGCTGAATGATACGTTCGATGCTATTGAGAATGACCGTCGGCAAAAGAACGATATATCTGGGCCAGTAAACGCGACAGCCGTGAAGGTCGAGCCTAGCAGGGCAGGAACATTTGAAAATGTTTACCTACCCGGAATCTTGGCGGAAATGGGGATAGTACTCCGAAATGGGCAAATCATTCAGTTGGACGATATCTTCATGTCGTTACAGGAGCTGGGAAATAGTCCTGGAACTGCGTTTTCTCCGCTAGTGGACTGCCTGGACCCTGAAGAAAGTTCAAGAATACTTAGAACTGCTCTCAACAATATCTTACCAATTGATTTGGTCAAATCGTTGCTTCCGTCTGCCATATCTACAAACATCAATGCTATTCCATCCTCCATATTCGACCTGATTCTCTTAACTGGGTATCTATTTTTTACTGAATTACAACCCAAGGATATTATTAATTTGCGCCCACGATACTCACCGTATGGGTATATCAGCGAGCAAGCTCTGGCCGAATACCTCTCTTACATACTGCTGTTTTTGAAGATTTTTAGACTCATTCAAGCTTGTGTCCGGGATATTATCCGATCGACTAAAAATGAACATACAGACCGTGTTCAGTGGAAGTTCACCAACGGATCTCCACTATCTGGCCAGGCCCTTCAAATCCTGGAGCGGCGAATTGAAAATTGGTTCGCAGATTTCTCCGAGGTGCAAACATGCTTTGTGCCGGGCGCTAAAGGGCCACCTCTGACGAGAGAACAACAGAAATTCGTTGATACTGATATCCGAAAGGGGGAAATATTCAAAGTACGGGCATACGCTGGAACGGGCAAGACAAAATGTCTCGTTGACTATGCGAGCAAGCGGCCATATAAAAAAATTCTTTATGTAGCATACAATAAAATGGCGAAATTGGACGCTGATTTTAGATTTAAAGACTGTTACAGGGTGGGCCATAAGCTTTCCATATTATCAACGATCGCGATTGATGGATACTAACAGGACCGTGCCCTACAGGTGGATTGCAAGACGCTTCATAGTGTTGCGTTCAATGCTCTTTCCGTTGTTAATCCGGCCGTCGATCTACAGGTTAAAGGGAAGACTGTTAGCGAGCCCCAGGCATCCTCGCGTCGTGGTAAATTTGCACGAATACAGTCAGCCCCAACTGAGAACAAATTCCTTCAAAACTGGGATACCGATGTCATTGTGGAAGCCCTGGGATTGACTTTGGAAGCTGTTGCCCCCGTTTTCACAACCAAATACGATTGGCAAGATGGATCTTCAAACCGGAGCTTCAACAATAACAAGCCAACTGTAGGAACTGCTGAGAATCATAGAAACCCCGAAAGCCTAGCCAGAGTTATTACCACTGGTATTGATAGGTTCTGCAACTCAAGGGATCCTAAACCTACGGTTGCCCACCTTTCTCTAGGACAGTGTCGTACTAAGCTCTGTAACCCTGAACTGGCTACTAAATGGCTTAAACTTTTGTGGAAGATGATTGTGGCAGGGGAATCTCTACTCATGACGCATGACTGCTATCTCAAGATGTTTTCCTTGACTACTAACTTAGATGCCGATCGGATAACTTTTGGTAAATATGATATCGTCATGTTTGACGAGGCCCAAGATGCGAATCCCTGTATGGAAAATATCATTCAGAGACAGAGAGATGCTGCTGGTATAATTATCATTGGGGACCCGTATCAGATGATTTATGGGTTCAGGGGTGCAAAGAATGAATGTTTTGACGACGAGAGACTGCCGCCCACGCAAACTTTCCACCTCACCAAAAGCTTTAGATTCGGGAAAGAGATCGCAGACGTAGCAAATCTCATCCTCGGCACTGTCGGAGAAACAAAGCTTGTGCGCGGAGGGAACGCTACCGGCCCCTCGCCAGCAGTTTTTCTGCCACCTGTCCCAGGATGTAAAGATACTGCGCCGGCTGGTCAACATACCGTTATATTTCGCACCAATACTGGTAAGATAGCTAGATCTTTCCCCTTCAGCTAAATTCTGCTCGGGCGCTAACGCTTCGCAGAATTAATCAGGTATTTCTTTCTATCATTTACCAAAAGCCCGGATAAGTCAATATGCTTGAGGACAAGCACAGCCAACGCCTCCACGGCCATTATTCCGCTTCTAAGAGCAGGTTACTTTCTTTACAAGGGAAAACCACAAAAGCACCACCGTTTAAGAGGAGTAACTTCATTCGAAGAGGCCAAAGCCTATGTCCAAAGGGAAGAAAACTCTGAAAGTCCAGACTCTGATGAAGTCGATCTTCCCGCCCTCGCTCTCGTAGTGGGTATGGAAGAATTCTATCGAGCTGAAAGTGGCATGGACGGAACTCCGTTTCTAGAAATGCTGGAATCTTCGGCGCAACGTATCGTCGATACTGAGAGGCAGGCGGATATCATTCTGACAAATGCTCATCAATCAAAGGGGTTAGAGTGGGATGATGTTATCATTGCTGAAGACTTTTTATACGGATTGGAAGGCTTGCCCAGTCAAATGAAATCCACGGAAGCAACAAATCTACTCTATGTAGCTTGTACGAGAGCACGAAATCGCCTTCAACTTTCCCAGCGGCTGGCTGCTTTCCTTGTTCGTCGGCTCGGAACCTTGCGGTTCTTTGTCTCCCCCGATGGAAGCTCTGTATGCAACTGCTGCCGGGGTAAACAGCCGTTTAACACCTTCTTAAGTGATCACCTCGCTGCAGGGGACGCAGCCAATGGGACTGATACCTCAAATTATCTTTCGTCAATGCCCTCGCCATGCATCGGCTATGAAGCTCTATTCCCTCGCCGGGATCCTTCTTCATTAAACGGCTGGATTGACCGCAGAAATCAACCTTTGAATCCTGCCGAGATTCCCAAGTGTGTTTATTTATCCACAATTTCCTGCGTAAATTGTATCCTCTCTTGGCGGTCTTTAACGAATAAGACACACGGTGATCTTTTCAGATTTGCTGAAGGCGTCAAAGGCCGTATTGGATTCAGCAGGCATATGTATCATGGCGATTATCACATATTCTGGGCTGGCAGGTTCGACCCGGACATGTCCAGTGAACTCCTACGGCCAGAAAATCGTACGTTAGAGTCAGCCTACCATCCAAAGATGCGAATGGGACTTCAGAGCCCGCAGAACATTGGATCGGTAGATGAGAGCCTGGTTGCTTGGAGTGATTTCGTGTTTGGAAAGGCCAGAGATAGCGGTGCGGAATACGATGACGATGACGTTGACGAATTCATCAAAGCCTTTGTATAGCTTTAACTAGGTAAAAGAAGGCCGATGAAATTAATATCTTAAGAATAGACAAAGCCATTTCAAACTTTATAAAGTTTTCTTCATACGGCCGGGCTTTCGACCTTCGGAACTAATGGCTATTGTATGCACATATTGAGTGTGGTATTTGAGCACGCGGGCATTATGTAGCGTTTAAGCTGGTACTTGCTTTAGTGTCGGAGTTTTTGGATTTCTTTCCTTATTTTTAATTTAGGCAGTTCCGGCTCCGAGAATATAATTTAGGATATCTTACTGTCACTATAATATTTGATATCAAGATAAATAGCAATGCTTCTTTGCTAGAACTTGCTACCCGGATACAGCTGCATTTGATACTGATACATACTAGTACCTAGGTAATTACCAACTGGCTGCATTGAATTCAGATTCTATCATTATGTTTCTAATATTCTATGCGCTAGCTAGATCCTCCTCCTCCCTCTCAGATTAAAATCTAGATTTCCTACCTGTGTTAGACACCACTTTGGAACCCAACCCTCCAATCTTGTTTTACTATGCATTTTAACGCCCCAAACAGCGTTTGCATCTTCTTCTTCATGGTCAACCCTAATCATATCCCCTACTTGCACATTAATCTCCCCTTCTTTCTTCGCATCATATTGTGCCCACACTCGGTACGTGGTAGTAGTAGACCGAGATGGTGAGCGGAAATGATTGGAAGCATGAGAAGGCGTACTCGAGCGAATAGGCTCTAAGTCATTGGCGATGGGATGTGCGTGGGTGGTCGGGTTACTTAACATCTTTTCTTGGGTCCTTACCGCTACCGGTGAGGCATTGAGCTCATCGGGGAAGGCAGGTAGAGGTGGAGGCGGTGGAATGAAAAGAGTAGGTGCCTTCGGGGGGCTTGGAGTCCTCTTTCTACGGTTGCGTGGCTGTGGTGATGGAGATGGTCGACGTTCTCGGACGAAGCTTCGAGCAGGACGAATCGACCTACCGGAGTCGGGAGGTTCGAGTCCACTATTCTGCGCCTGTTGGGGTGGTGTTTGGGGCAATGGAGGCTCCGGTTCTTGGTCGGAGTCATCGAAGTCGTTTTCATCGGGTTCTACTGCAATCTTGTGGTTTATTGTTGCGCGACGGAGGAGGGTTGGCATGGATATTTCGAAGGTTGGGAGTTCGACGGCGGCTGGAGATATTGTAGATGCTGAATCGAGTTCGAAAACGCCTTCCTCGATCTCACCGGTGCTTTTTCCAACCGTAGTTACTACTCTTGTGAGGCTATCGCAAAACAGGTCTCGCACTGTATTCGTGATAGATAAGTGTCAGATTCACGGATAGTTAGTTATAGATTAACGGGGATTTCTTACGTTGCCTAGTGGGAAACATGTAACTCGCTCTTCCACTCATGCGCCAACATCTTGGATCTCCGTCGCCAGATCTATCAGCGATTGCAGAATCATGGGCTAATACAAATGTTTTCTCGCCGATACAACAAGCTTCAATTGATTGTCTGACATTGTGCCCCTTTGTAAAGTGAGTGGGTATGACTGTCAAGGTTGGGGACTGTCAGTGCCGGGCTAAAGACAAGTATGGCTAGGGTTCTTACTCTCTTGGGATATTATCCTATCGTTTGAAAAGCTTTGTACAAAGATTCTAATTGAGTTCAGTTCGTCGTCTTTCAAAAGCGATAATTTGCCGTTATTGAAGAATCCATCAAAGAATTCAAGGTTGTCGACGTCGACGGCCGCCTCCTCGATGACGCTGCAATGACAAAACCAGATTAGTTTTAGTTTTACGGAAGATAACAACCAAACAATCACATACCATTCGTATTCTTTTCTTTCATCCTCTCCTGTATCAAACCACCTCTTCATTTTAAGACGATTCCGCCAAAAGTTAAACCATCCAAAACTTTGCGATGAGTTATGTTGAACCATTTTCCCACCGCCTTCAAATCGTAACCTTAATCTTCCAGAGCCAAGTTTCTCTTCCATGGCATCAATGCCGACAGCGTTTTCGGGAGGCGAGAGAACCGCATCCTCAACTGCCATTGTCAAAGTGGTATACATCTGTTGAGGATGGATTTTTGGCGCAGCTCGAACGTAGCAGGTAAAGTTTCGATTACCACACTTGAATTGCAGCATACTTCTCCCACTATCTTCGAATAAGTTCCCAGGCCGAGTAGATTCTTGGCTTAACCTTTCGGCAAGGTCCTTCCGACGCACAATTCGATGTTGTGATATTGAAACCTCTTTGGTAGCCCTAGAAAGAAATCTCCACACCCCATCTATTCTGATATCGGCGGAAGGAGATATTTCGATATCACCGAAAGCGGAAAGTATTGAGATAGTATCCACGTCCTCAGTATAAACGGAGATCAACTCCTGGCTGGACCGCATTCCAACAATTGCCAAGTTTGTTGCGACTCGGATCCGTAGGAGATTAGCCATGACATCTTCGAATTGACGTTCCTCTATGGATGTCATTTATTAGTACGGTAACTAATTTTTTAAATAGGAAGGACTTACTTTGGGGACTTGTGCAGTGAATATACAGCTCTAGATTGGACTCCTTCGCGATAACATTGACGAGGACGAAACAACCTGGCGTTCTTGCGTTTCTCGAACCAAGCGCGAGGATCGGGAGAGTAAATGCGCCAGCTAGACTTAATTCAGCATTTTGGCTTGTTTATATATATAAAAGGCTGAAGGGTGCTCTCTAACCTCTGTAATCTGTGAGCTCGTGCTGTTTGACTACCCCTTCTAGGGTCTTACATCGACAAGCAAAGAGGGGTAGAGCGGCCAGACCGATAGCATCGAATGACAAGAACAAAGCCGGGTTAACGGTAGCACGAGGGCACAAACAGCTCCCGCGCGCCTCATCTAGATATATCTCTATATCCCTATGAATCAGCTAGTGTTAGTTGTAGTCAACTTCCCACCCTTTATCAATATACGCGGTATGACTAACAAATCGTAACCTTTGGGTGCGTCAAAAGCTGGCGTTTGGCCAGTAGAAATTTTCCGGACGTGATTTGAGGGCAGTTCTGCTAAGAATGATGACGAGCTGCGAGGACTTTGATATGAGGTCTCGGGTGTAGCATTTCTTTCCGTAGTCTCCAACACTGTGGATGTTGACACTCCTGGTAATGGAAGCGCCATAGCATCTTCCAGCGCCATCGTCTCCGTTACGAACTCTCCTCGGGCGAGCTCAGTGATCATACAAATACAAGCCACCGCATCTAAAGTTTTTTTTTGTTTTTTTTTTTGTCAAAAATGTAAATTTCGAGAGTTGGTGTCTTGGGGAAGCTCACCTTGATCGGTAGCAAAATGGTAGTTTATGGTATTTGGCTCTTGTCGAACCTTGAGGCAAGGCCCGTCTTTTTCGCGCCCAGGTATCAAATATGTTACATTGGCCATAGGTTCATCGATACAGAGAGTATCTTCATGTAGGTCCATTTTTGTCCATCTACGGTCAGTTACTAATAGATTCTTGTTAGCATATTGAATTTAGTTAGCTTGGCCAGGCATCAATCACCATCTTGTGTCAAAACACACAATCCCGATCCGCTTCGCACAACCAATCTAGTTGATCTTGCCCAGCTGTTATGTAAAATTACGAGATAGGAGCCGTAAAATTCTTGGTTGAAGATATCAGGTCGGCCTTTTACCGTAATATTACTGAGATGGCTATTTTGATAATTAGTACAGGTGTTTCATGACAGCGGAAAATTATCAGCCCATGCTTACAAGGTTGCCTTTATCTCCTCTTTTCGGGATGTCCTTGAAGCCCAAAAATTTCGAAGTTGCTCGTGTAGGGGTTGTGTCCAAGCTACAAGGAATGCAGATTCATTCGTAGCAGCTTTCTTGTTCGCAGGAAGCTTCGGAAGGCTCCATTTATCGAGTTGAATGTCACCTTCATGTCGATTAGTACACCTATTATATGCGGATTTTAGTCCAGAAACCTACTAGAACCAGCCCCTGCTGTTAAAGATATTCGTTCGCCAAGGTAGGTAAGAGTTCCAGTCCCTTCAACCTGCAGGCCGTTCTCAAAATGTCTAAGATCTCTGACCCTGAATGTCACCGCTGGGCCCATAATTCTTATTTTTTCTTCCCAAACGACTTGTGCTCATATGTTAGCCTAACTTGATATCTCGAGAAGCCGAAGCCTATTCTCTCGATACTTACAATCGCACCATAATGATTTCGTTTGTTTGAGGTATTCCGAAATCTTCGCGAACTCGAGATATAATTTGAGATAATCACCGTCTTGCCAGGAAGCCGGGTCATCTTCTTCCAGGTAAAGTTTTTGCTTCCTAATTGATCGGTATTGAATGATCATCAAACCCTTCACAGGCAAGCTATCGGTCCAGGTGCTGTTATTCGGTGGTAAATACCGTATATTCATGGTCTTAATGGTATTCTCCGCAGATATCCTGCAATGGGAAGGATTGTTAGCTAGCGGCCTTTTTAGAACGAACTGGATGACATGATATTACCCCAAACGAACACAGCTTGCGACCAGTACTCTTCCACGTGTAGGCTTGTTCTGTTTCTGATCTTTACCTGAGCCACGGTGGTTCAATGACGCACCATTCTTTGTCAAAGGGGGCGAAAGAGCCCCATTGGCATCGTTCTCCCACCGGACCCATTTGCTCTCGGGTATCACCGCATCTGCAAGGCACCTAGCCGCTTGATGAGCAAGAAACGTAACTAGAGATGCTTCAAATGCACGTTGATCTATGATAATACCAAGGTGAGTATCTGAGAACGACATTTAATTGATTGTTGGTAAGCCATACTTTTTCGTAGTGGGATGCTGATGATATAGGGCCTTTCATCGAAGTTGTCGCCTCTTTTCGATGCTTCAGGATCATCAATTCGAGGTGCGTAGAGTGTGTACTCTCTCTGCATGAGATCCGAACTCTCATTCTTAACAATAATGGTTCCGGGTCCACCTTTGCCCTTGAGTGTTAGTCTAAAATTAATTCAAATATCGGCCGCATATATATGATAAGACCATGCATTCGTATACCAGCAGAAACAAGGATTGGTTACATTTTATCTTCGCAAGGGCTGCATGGTGAGAGTCTTGGAAAACACCCATGATTCGACTGCAGTTGCAACAAAACATCGGCTGGTTGGAGATTATTGAGCCCCCCAGAAAAAAGTCCGGATTGACGGTAACCTCGCGGCAGATAGACGCCATTGGATTGCGACGAGAGATCGAAAAGTTCCTATTGTTACCTAGGGTAAGTTTTCAAGATAGATATCGCTATCACAAGCCCGAGATTAGAAGTAATTACCCACATTTTGACTTTAGCTGTTTTTTTATATCCAAGATCCGAATGCGCAAAGAACGGAGGGAATCCTTCAAATGTTTTCGGTTTGGAAGATGAAGAGATGTGAGTAGCCTCGGGGCGTAGGACATGGTCACCACTATGTCGTTTGCTGTGTACCGATAGACTCCGGCGCTGTCTTCCTTCCGCGAGCATCTTCTCCAGCATACTCAAAGCTTGTTGCAAATCAGCCCTGTTCAAACCAGCCAAGGTCAGTTTGAAATTGTTCCATCCCTTGGACTTTAGCCATCGGTCGCCTACCGATTTAAGACATTGATGTAGGCGTCGATGATAACGTAATGTTGATGAAGGTCCTCTTTGAGAGCACGAATGTCGCCACCCTCTGTTGTCCATTGAATTAACTTGTAGCCCTTCGAGAACCAGATCTTCCAGCTCCAGTTCGAATCCAATCTATCGGTATACTTTTCGACGATTGACTCCAATCTACGCAAGGTGACCCTACACCCATCCACCATCTCCCCGATTTTCTCTTGATTCCGCGCATTTTGGGGGTTTCGGCCGGGTTTACTGATTTCTCTGGCGAGTGCTTCAAGAACGATGCTTAACGAAGAGAGTTGGGATTTAATCTAGTGGGTATTAAATTGTAAGTCGACGTACTGAATGGCGAACCAGAGCCGGTGCAGGCGACGGCAAACAGGTAGGAATTTGTATGAACAGGCACAAGCGGCATAACGAACCTCATTAAATTCCGAAGCTGCGCCGGTCGGACCACTTGAAAAACTGTTGCTCAACCGTAACGCGATTGTTGCCAGTTGGATTATATCTAAGCAAGCGCGAGTACTCAAGTGAAGGTGCCAGACCTCAGTTAGTTGAGGCTTGATTTTCGCGCAGGGCGACGACGAGAGCAAATAGCAAGAAGAAGACGCTACAAACCTCCAACGCCGACGCCGAACGACATCCCCGCTCTCTGGTTCTTCGGGTGGTATCAGACTACTATGGTGTGAGTGGTGCAGATTGATCTCTTCCTTCTGTATTTTAACTATCCTCCACGGACTCGGCGCATCGTAAGGATACTGATAAACTCGAAAGCGAATGAGATTTCGATATATACTCGGGCATAGTTCTGCCAGGATCCTATTTCAGGAACCAAGAACCAAGGGCCAAGTAATAATAAGTACTAGTACTTTGCAATTGCATATGTAATGAGGATACTAGCAGGGCCCGCAGACGACGGCGGGGAAAGCAACCCTCAGCCCCTCGCGAGCTCGATGCGGAGCAGGCGAGACACTAACAATAGCGCAGCCGTGGGGCGACTGGAATCAAGCATTCTGTGGCTGGCTGGACAAAGCTCGAAGCCTCGCTTGCATGCAAGTGTCTTTCGTATCGACCGATTTCCGTGGTAAGATTTGGAAACCTGATGGTTTAGCTTATGCTCTATTATACCATATACGGCAAATACCAACCACGAACCTGAAATTATTTGGATAACTGGATTTTATCCAGAAAAAGTGGTTCATGCGGAAGAAGTGATCTGACAATTCGCCGTGGCACGGCGCCTCTGGACCAAATCAACTGGGAATGCCGGCACAATGTGTTGCCGACTTGTTATCAATCTGATCTTATCTGATGGCTTTGATATCATGATCTTATCTGATGCTCTGGTTGAACAGGGGTCCCGTCGTTGTTGACAACCACCCCGGCGAAGGCTGTAAACAATCAATGACTTGCTGGCGATTGAATCAACCACAGCTGGCTGGCTCCATCATAAAATATAGAGTCGCCGCGACCACCTTCAAGGTCTCTTGCCCTCATTCTTTCGACCAGGTTGTCAAAATATACCCTTAATCAAGCTATCAGCGAACTGTTACGAACTTGCCACGTCCAAGTCACGAACCGGAACCATCGAACTCAGCGAGCTAAAAGTTCCTCTCTACAACTATAGCTAAGCGTATCCGAGGGAAAGATAGAGATAAAAGTGATCTGGAGAACTTTTTTTTGAAATCCATATCCACTCTTTTGGGACGTGTGAAGGTAATGCTCTAAATTTTCCCAATTCACAGTCTTTTTTTGCTAGGTATCAACGTGGATACACTTATAAGTCGGAATGCTCATGTGTGCATATGTGACTGGGAAACTAACGAACCACAGAGAACAATCCAGATTCGCACATATATCAACGGCATACTACAGGCCCTTACTAGTAGTGAACCCACTGATCTGGCCAATATACGGTCAGAATATCTAAAACTACGGTATGACTTTTTCAGTCCCAGGTTCGAAGTTGTTTGCCCACAAGTGGTGCTGCAGCGTGCCAGAACACAGAGAATATCTCAACTAATTCGAAATAACTCTCTACTAGATATTAGGTATATACGGAATAAGTTACCTTAGCGATTTAAAATGAAGGCCAACGATGCTATCGTTCTCATCATCATTCTCCTCCTCCTCTTTTTTGCGGTAATCCTTTGGGCAATCTTCCACATCCAGACAATCATCGGCTGGTTCCAACCAACGCCAAAGACAATTATCGTCGACGAAGACTGAAAATGAAAACGTCAGCCATTTTGAAATTTGAAGAGCTCAGTTTCGGTTATATCTCCTTCCCTTAGCCTAGCTCGTTCAAAATGTTCCACCGGTCAGGCGTTAGGATTTCGTCGTTTGCATAAGATGCATGGGTAGGCCAAGCTTTAGGCTAGGCCGCCAATATGGGAGAAGTTTTTGATAATGTTGGAAGTATACAAACTTTTATAACAAATCCCTGCCAAGCAACAAGAAAAAGGATTTCCTTCGTTCAAGTTATACGGTTCTCGCATGAGTTTCCCCCGGAGTTTTCTTTTTCTTTTCATTTTTACTTTATGAAAGTTGCATTAATATATATTCATATATGCACATGCATAGATGCTTCATATGGGAAAAGAGCCGTGTTCGAGGAGTGGTTGTTAATTGTTTCATGTTTCTTGTTTGTTAGTCTTACGATTTTGCCATGTTTTCGTATACATAACGCATGCCATGTGTACGTTTAGCTCACGTTTCTTTTTGCGATACATGATGTATATAGCGAGTAGTTAATGTCTGATGCATATGTCTGAAAACCGCAACCTTTCGCTATTGTGAGATTAAGAGACTGTCTATTACTAAAGTTGTATTTTTTTGTATCCTGGAGGCAGGTTAAATAGAGTGGCCATGACATAGTCAGAACAGAAGGGAGCCAAACCAAAGTCACCAACGTAATCTAATACTTTGATTAATTTAAATGTTTTTCTACAGTTCGTATTGGTATTTGGGATACCAGTAACCGTCTAGATGAATTCATGAATACAATTGTATTTTCTCTTCCACTTTATTTACAAACAAAAACCATCGTAACGCCATAATCCGATGCTATTCAAAACGAAATAGAGAGCCTCCAACATACAAATCATACAACCAAACCCAACACTACGCAAGTAACAAAAATATTTTGCATTGACCCTCTTCGTTGGACATCCTAACCAGTAGAATCCTGACTAGAAGAGGGGATTGCGGTCGCTATTTGACAGCCCTAAGCTTTGAACGTATGTACCATTTGGTCCTCGTCTCGTCGTAAAATAATATCTGCACCAGTGGTACGAGCGTGCACATGCCGATGCATATGTCGCGACCTAAGAGCTTTACGACAACCGATCCCATTGGTGACACAATCGCAATACCCTTTGATTTGTGAGAAATTGGAGATATCGGCTGGGCCCAAGTTGTCGTTGAGACATGGGCAAAATTCCTCCCAGACACAGGCGTCCCATTGAGAAGATTTGACTGATGGGACGGAACATTGGTTACCGATCTTGAACGTTTCCTGGAAAGAGCAAGATTTGTCTCGAGCGACATGCTCGTGTCGTTTTGCAACGTTATCAGTGGGTGAGGCAAGATAGGTAGTAGCGGTGACGGTCACAATGTCCACTACAGGATGAGTGATGACCTCGGTGACGTAGATAACTTTCTGATTATCTGCCGGTGGGGTGGACGTAGAAGTTACCATTGTGGTGGGGGCTTCGATGGGGGTTGGCTCAGGGTCAAGCTCGGGGACGGGGATGACTGGAAGTGGCTTAGGTCCAGCTACTGCACCTCCTCCAGCGAGATCCTTATTTGGACCAACAGAATTTCCGATAGGCATACCGCCACCAGAAGCCGCATTTCCGCATCCACGGCCAGAAGGCAATGTCTTGCCCTTAAACTGTGCACCAGGATTTTGAGACCCATCGGTGACAAAGTCGCCTGGATCTGGGAATTGGAGATTGGTGCGTTCTAGGGTCGAGCAGTCCATGTCGTCCGTAGCCATTGCCCCTACAAACATAGGTGGGCGGGGCTTGGCTTGAGGAACTGGGTTGTCGTTTTGGATTGTGACGAAAGCACAGTTCATGTACATTTCGCGGTTCCCAACGGCGTTGAACCAAGTCCAAGCAAAGATAGCTTCACCTGCAGGCTCATCCTCAGGAATCTTGAAATCAAATCTCTGATTAGGACCGGCGACGTTATCAACTGCCCCGCGGGGACAGTCTCCAATAAAGGAATGGAGGACTTCGAAAGTTTTTCCACCATCATGAGAGATAGACGCTTGACAGCTACCACCACTGTGGGCAGCAATGCTCCCGGGAGGTTTGATCGTAAAGCTTGCCATTTCGCCAGCTTTCCATGAGGCGGCCTCTTGGAACGTTGCATCCTTATGGTGACCCTTGCAAGGGAAATTGCCGAAACCGCGGGCAAGAGGTGCATTGTAGTTTGTATCTTCGAGAAAATTTATTGGCTTCGGATCAATAATCGCAGCATGACCTGAGACGGTTCGAAGGGTGGCGAGGATCGCCGTCGAAATAGCGATAAGATGCATAGTTGAAGTCCTGTTCGAGCTAGAGAAGATAGTGGATCGATGTCGAACAAGGAAATAATTGGGTAATTGAAAGTTCGATCTATGATTTCCAAGCTAGATCGAAAGAAGCTATTCCAGAATATATTGCAAGAAAGTCGTTAAATATATGTCATCCCCTGCGCATCAAATTCCAGAGCACTATAGAAATTTTTGGCAGAAGCTTCTTGTTCTCCGGGCTTATTCACGGGAGCTCAGCTTGGCTTAGTTGTAGCTGTAGTATTTGGATACCTAGGTATATTGCAAAAGAACACAAAGGGTACTGGGTATCAAAGGAATGAACTTGAACGGACTAGCCGTTGTAACCCGTTCGAGTTTGATGGTAAAGAATGCAAGTTAGAGATAGCTTGGCTAAATCTCTGATGATATAGGAAGGGAAACGAAGAAAGAAAAAAAAAAAAAAAAAAAAAAAGGGAATGCAAAGAACCAGAAGTGAACGTTTGAATGAATGAATGAAGATGGGATCGTGAAAGAACAAGTAAAGGGATTTTCAGGAGAGGTGTGGTTTTATAACATCTGCCATGCCAACTGCCAGTGTAGCGTGTTGGATGGTAATACGATCTGACCTGCATAGCGTAGGAGGCACAGGATCCGGGATCTTAGCTGAGGGACCGCTGCCAGCTGCCCTGCAGGTACATCCATCCATCATCCATCCAACATTGCATCTTCGGAGGACACTGCTAGCCCTTTTTGTTGGTCAGCCCGCAGAACACTGCTATTCACGCCTTGATCCCAGCGCGTCTACTGAGACGAAGTGTTTGTCAAGGTCGAGTTGGCTTCTGGTTGGACGGTTTCTGGACCAGGGCCCCACGGCATCTTCCCCATTTGGTCACATTGGATTGCTATTCTTGGCTCTTGTGCGACTTGCCCTGGCCAACCAGAACCAACCCAACCGAATGTTCATAAAGAGTCTTCCAACCTTTTCCCGCCTATGGTTACTTTGCAAGTACAGAGTACATTACATTACAATGGGCATTTTTGCCTTGGATTTGCTTGAGGGACCCACTCTGAGCAGCATTGATAAGGCACAGACCGACGCCTTTGTTTCGGGTTTTTAACAACTGTCGTTCGGTTACATTCCCATCACGAACTGGGCCACAAACTCGCACAAATGTTTTAATCTAACTTGATAGCTTAGGCATACGTATACTCGCAACTTGAGTATTATATTTGTTTCGAGGCTATTCAACAGGCGGGCTCGAGGTGTCGAATGAGAACTTTGGCTTGATGGGAATATTCGATTTGGTGTGTTTCATGCCGTCTGCTTACCCGAAGAAATTCCAAATGAATGGGTTCCTGTCAAGCGCCGAACTTCGGGGCGTACCAAAAAGGGGGGTTGCATTGACAGCTTGGACTCTTCGCACAAGAACAATGCCAGCCCAGATGTTTCGCTAAGCTATCGGCCTGCTGAAAATTCTTTGGTGGATTCATGAAGGAAGAAATTCGCCAAGATGTCAATGACCTAAAAACTCCACCGGACCCACCTGAGAAAGAACAATTATAGCAGCAAGAACCAGAATAAAAATTCTATTGTTATGGCCGCCCATCGCTCATAAGTTCAGAGTGTGAAAATTTCCTATGTGGCCCGTTTTAATATATCCCGTATATTAAAAGGTTGCTTTCCCAGGATAACTCTAACTTGTTTCATGAAGTGCTAGTAGATGTTCCTCTACGCGACATTTGACTTTGCCATCGTGAAAACTGCATCGCTCATCTCCACTTTGCTGTGCCTAAGAAGCATAATCCTCCACAATTTTGACTACTGATATCATTGGTTTCTTTCCGCGAGACTTGCAAAAAAAAAAAGCAGGAACCCGGGCTCGCGCTCGATATACCGATATCGCCTAACCTTGCGACTTTAGTGTAGACTTCTGCACCAACGCTTGGCGTTGTCTCAATGACATTTGAGATTCCCATTCGATCTAGATTTCACTGGGTGCAATCGTGCCACACAGAAATAATCTGCTTAGAACCATCCCGATCACCTATCACTACGTAAGCTGATCATGATGTCATATTCATAGCTTTAAAGCGTCAGACTATTGAATACCTGGATGGTGAAAGCATCTATATATCATCCTTAAGAATGTATTTCGCATGAAGGCTGGGCCCGCTGCATATAACAAATATTTCCAACGTGGTTTTCGCACCCGAACTTCCGAATTTCCCAGCCAAGAATCTATTTTCAACCTTTATCAAATTGAATATACTAGTTTGATGTATACGACACTGATATTCTACGCATGTCTGCGTGCATGCTAGCTGCAGCAGTGAACTAGTATACTCTAGAACCGGGATATTGGCGCCATTAATTATTGAGCGTCTATTCCGACTGGAATCGGAAGGAGCAGTAAGCCTCGACATGCATATTCAATAGATACATGCATCAATGTTTACTGTTCTGGTAGACGGGAGTCCAAACCCATTATTTACATGATTCAACCGAGTCCGCTCCGAGACTAATGTCAGTTCTAGATCGTCTCGTATTCAGTTCTAGATACGTCCAAGTGTAACGATACAGATATTAGAAGATCGAAGCTGTCGTATATACGTATTTCTAGGTGAGGTGCCGGTGCATCAATGCATACAAAGTCAAGATATGGGATTTAATTTCATTCTGAGTTGATGTGAGAGTATCGTGGACCATGCATGGAGCGACTAAAAAGACCATTTTTAAATAGCATGTATATCTAGTGGGGTAGATACATATTTACATCGGCATTCCAAAAGGCCGGCCAAGTTGTCGAGATCTTTATGAATTCACATTAGTGGAAAGTCTGGAGATTACTGAGATATCACTATCACCGGTGTCAATGTTAATAGGCTTGGATGTTTCGTTTATCACAGTCATAGAGCTAATATATATATATATATAAGGATAGTGAAGGCCAGCCCGCTCGAAGAGGCAATATATAGCCCAATACCACGGTGCTGGAAATAAACAACGCCATTTCCCTTTTATGAGGTTGAGTAGAATACTAGGAATACTTGGACCGTGTGAGCATGCTATTGCACAAAGAATTTAATAAATATTGCAACTGGCCTCGAGGCTAACTTTAACCGCAACATCATGATAACATAGCTATAAGGTCTACTGAAACATGAGAGGAGGCTACAGGCTGGTTTCGTAGCTATGAATAAGTGTTGTTCCATAAAAATACCACAAGATCAACTTGTCTGACCACTAGCCAGGCAAAAGTATAAAATACGTGATAACGTATATAATTATAACTTGGGGATCTAACAAGATTTATTATAGGCCTGTAGCCACCTTTTTTTGCAATTTTTGACACTGAAATCAACCGAAGCCGCATATCACCGATAACCCCCACCAGACGCACGGCTGAACAGGCAGATATGACCAGGAGGAGCTCGAAAAGTGAAAACTCTGCTGGGTCAAATTTGCTGGTGGCCAATGCCGACCTGCCGTCTTTTGATCTTGGCGATAATCTAATCTGATTGATCATATCATTGTTGCCCTGTCGACAGCTGTGTCCGAGGTGGGGCAACAGGCTGGGCATTCAGCCAGTCTTCTCGCGGTTGCTAATCGAATCGGGAGAGACCTTCACGAACAGGTTAATAACTGTCGAATATTACTAAAACCTCATCATATGATCTCTGCAGCTTGGTCCAGCAGCATCGCATTTAAATGTCTCCAGATGGAGCTTCCTCGGCCATGTACTCTCTTTCTTTTTTATTCCTTCGACACGCCCGGAAGAACCCAAGCTTGAGCCTCCCCTGAAGTGATTCTCTTCCTCCTTTCTAATTGCAAGCTTGTTCTCTCCTATCGAAATAAATATGCAACTTCTTGCGGCCTTTGCACTTTACCTCGCTGCTCCAGCGCTTTCATCTCCGGTTCCTCCCACTCAGCAGCCGATCGGAGATGCGGGTTTCAAGATCCCAACGGTTCATGAATCTGCCATAATGGCCCGTCGGATTCTCCGGCTAAGTCCCATCGGAACCCTTTCCACCAACCTGCCATCTTCCGACACTCATGCCCAGGAGTTCCCAATCGGTCTACCTGACTACATCGGAGATTGCGATCCAAAGCACCCCGGTGCTCCTACAGTTCTGGCGATGAATATCGCCACTACCTTCCGAAATGTCGCTGCTGGATCTGAAATCTCCGTCTCTCTTCGATATGAACCACCAGCAGACACCGAACGGAAGTTCACCGTAGCGAGTCTTCCTCGATTCGCTTTGATCACCAAGTTGGAGGATATTTCTGCCGAGGAAGTTGTGGACGGGGATGTCGTCAAGTGCTTTACAAAGTACCACCCAGATGCTAAGTGGTGGCTGCCCGGAAATAGGATCCACACGAGTAGATGGGCGAGATTGGTTGTCACAGGCGTGTACTGGGTTGGAGGGTTTGGCGATAGAGCCTACATTGGATGGATCCCGGTACAGGAATGGAATAGCGTTACAGAGGCAGAGATCGATGCCCTCAGACTACCTGGCGAAAAGCAATAAACAAATCAGCGGCCAGATATTGGAAAGTTAGATGTGGAAAGGTAGCCACTCGCCCACTAGTTGCAAATTCGTTCCTTAAACGCTTTGTATAATATAATTCGTAGGTCTATACTGTGTTCGGAATGAGCTTAAGGAAGGATATCGAACAACAATAGCAGTAATTCCATACATGCCCATTTGAGTTTCCATTTCTGCAGCTGCTTCCAAAGCGCATTTGTCCATGGACTCGTGGCCATAACGTCATGCAGGTGTTAATCCCCGCCATTACCTTACGCCCACGCCCACGCCCATATGGTGAAATCATGGAAAGTTTACATAACTTCATCACTGCCCCCAGTGCCTTCCCTATAAATCTTAATTCTTTTAGCAGTTGACGAGGTCTCGAGGCTAGGTTGACGAGTATTTACATCAGCTTATACCTGCATGCAAATGTGCTCTGAATTGGAGCTTTGACGTATCCAACCCGGGTACCCAACGTGCACACTATTTATCAACATGGCAGACCTCGAGGCTGGAAAACCTTTCAATATCGATATATCAAATGAAAAGCTCGAAATTTTAAGGCGGAAATTAGAACTAACGACATTCCCCGATGGTATGTCGCTGCAATGCTTTGTTGTCGAGGCCGCGCGTCAACGGTGGTCTCAATAAGCAGGTATATAGCTTTATTCATATTTCAATTGACAAACGACATAGATATCCTCGCGAACGAGAATGACTGGGCCCATGGCCCTCCATTGCCGACTATGCGGCGTCTAGTCGAATATTGGCGTAGTGGATTTGATTGGAAGAGTGTCGAGGCCCGTCTTAACCTCCTTCCGCAATACATCATTCCTATCGATATTGATGGTTTTGGGAATTTCAATGTTCACTATCTCCATATGAACAAAGGCGCAAAGAATGCCATTCCTTTGCTTATGATCCACGGGTGGCCAGGTAGTTTCTTCGAATTCACGAAGATTTTAGGTCCCCTTATGAATGGGGATGGAGACGAACCAGCATTCGAGTAAGCGCCTACTCGTCCCAAAATATAGATGGCCTTCGAGGGATATTCTAACATTTGGTTAGAATTATTGTCCCTTCTCTCATCGGTAGGACTACTAGCTCTAAATCTAAATCTCATCAAATTATTTGAAGATGGGGGGGGGGGTTTGAGGTATTGAGTGGCGTCCTCACAAATACTGATTCGGCACGTGTAGGATATGGTTTCAGCGATGGTGCAAAAGAGCCTGGCTTCAGTTGCTTTAAGGTCTGCGATTATACTCTCTCTTCATTATACTATTTCGTGTTCTTCTAAATTGTCCTTCCTTGTGATAGCAAGCAGAAATGTGTCACAAATTGATGCTAAAACTCGGGTTCGGTGAATATGGTACGTGGTCGTAATCCGCAATTACCTTATGTAAAAATTCATTTCTAACGATCTCAATGAATTTATAGTGGTCCAAGGAGGAGATTGGGGTATGTGTAATCAGTCATTTAGGTCTTTGATCTTCCTCCAGCCTCTTTTCCAAATTACCTGACTCTCTTGAGGTATGATAATCACACACATTCTGGCCAATACCTACTACCCAGAACATGTAAAAGCGGTTCATACCAATAACTCGGACAAATGCAACCCGCCATCTTTCTTCGCAAATCCAATATATTGGCTCCAAAACCAACTGCGGGGTCCGTATACCGCAGCTGAAAAGGCGGGAATTGAGCGAACTCAAAAATTTATGAACGAAGGGTATGGGTATCACTTGATGCACAGGCACAGGCCGCAAACTATTGGTTACTCGATAATGGACAGTCCTGTGGGGCTATTGGGGTGGATTCTTGATAAATTGCAAGATTGGACGGATAAGTAAGATTTCCTCCAAACTTCACAATGGCAGTATACGTAGTGTTGTACTAACAATGGATTATCTGTGTACAATAGTTACCCGTGGACTGATGATGAAAGTAAGCTTTTTTAATTTATTAAATTTCTGAGAACTCCCTTCAACGATATCAACATCACAAGGAGATGAAATGTCTACGAAAACAACATCGGTTGAATTAGCTCGAGTCTCTAACGGTTGTTGTATCACAAGTCTTAACGTGGATATCAATATATTGGTTCTCAACCTCCGGTCCGACGGCTTCGCTTAGGCTGTACTACGAATCAAGTCGGGCCCCAAAAAAAGAAAAGAAGAAAGGATTTGCTTGGGCAAAATGCCCCATGGGGATCAGCCATTTCCCAATGGATATCAACGTTTCGCCCGTCGTCTGGTCGAGACCAATGGGTAACTTTGTCCTCGAAAGGGTACACAAGTCTGGGGGACACTTTGCGGTATGTACATATGTGCGACGTACCATGCTGAGATTAAGCCCCTTGATAGCCATGGCTTCCACGGGTGGTATACAGTGTCATCTCTGATTGATTTAACTTTTGTATGTTGCACAGGCTTGGGAAAAACCGGATATTCTGGCGGGAGATCTGAAAGATATGTTTAAGAAAGGCGGCCCGGTGTACGGGGTTGTGCGAGGGCGGGACGGATATTAAGGATTCGGTTCAATGCCAGTGGATTGGGAAGCTTGCATAGGGCACAAGATATGTAATTCGAAGATCCCCCATACTTTGGAATTTCTGTCATTGTTTCTAAGGTGCTATTGAATTAGAGGGAGCTAAAGAATATTTTGATATTGATATATGCTTCCGTAGCAGTTTGCGCAGCTTTGGAACGACTATTGGCACTTGAGCTATATAAATGAAAATTACCACAAAATCCTAGATTGGGACACCTGCATAACCGTAACATGGACCAATACCTCTCGACAAACCGGGGGTAAAAGTGCCTGTTCTTCCGCTCACACCTTCGCTAGGAACAACGCCCTTTGGGCAAAGGGGGCTAATTCTAGTGGTGACGGAGGTGGTACTAAAAATGATTTGACATCTCCAAGTAGATAGAGTGGCCGCATATGCACTGAATAAGCTGTTAGTATCGGGATTGATCTTTCTTCTCCTTCGAGGTTATCCAAAATCTGGATTGGGTACTATAGTGCGACTTACTAGAATTGGGCGCAGTCTGGTACTGCATAGCATTGCTCACAACACTGGCTGAATGTGTCCTCACCACCCAAGCTATTCTGAATGGGCGTAGTTGAAAAGGGGTATGTGTATTGCCTCAGGGGCTGAACACCGTTGTAAAGCTTTTGTCCTGAAAGGATAGCGGTACACTGTGGGCGATACGCAAACGAACGTGTGACAGTAACGGTCGTAGTAGCTGACACAGTTTGAATCGAAAGGGACGTTGCTGCAGTGATTAATGTTGCTGGGACGTAAGATGTTACTGCAAGCGTAGAAGTAGTCGATACCTTATTGGGAAAGTTAGACTTTGAATTTACTATCGATCATTACAGCCGAAAGACCGCGGAAGGGTATCTTACGGTAAGGGTAGCATTTATAGTGTTAGTTACGGTTCTGATGACCACTGTACTAATAGTGCTTGGCACATAAGTAGTCTCTGTAACACTGATAGACGGAGTTGGAATATCAAGACAAGAACAACCACTTGATATCGCGGGAGGTGCAAACCCCACGAGGTAAGCTGGTACCGATGCTGTTGTCTCAATGATAGGGATCCCACGCTTCTTGACTGTACTGCTAGTATACCAAGTCGACGTGATAAAAGTCACGGTGAATGGGTATGTAGTGACAGTGGAAGCTAAATTTATAATAGATGTCGATGTCGCAACCGTTGTCGGTCTAGTAGCATCTGTAGTCGTGACTGTCAAGGCAATAGTCCTAGAAAAAAGAAATAGAATCTAAAGATTACTAATCTGCACACTTGAATCTTACTCACGTATTGCTATATAGAAAGATTGGGAATAGGGTAAAGAAAGCTATAATGCATACTCGGTCACAACAGTTTCAGTGGTCGATATAAACACATCGATTGTGGTGGTAGCGATTGTAAAAGTTTGCGAGGTTTCGGTCTGAGAGATCGTAGCAGTCTCGATACCAAGGTACTCGCTACAGAATGAAGTAGCAGAATTGGCTGACAGGCGGGAAGCAAGTCGAGAAAGGCCGCCAGAACTACAGAATTCTGGCGCTACTCGTTTATGCAAATCGAGTCGTTCACCTGCTGGAGAGGCAAAAGAAAGTTCTGCTATGTTAACGAAACCGAAAGCCAAAAGGCTTAAGAAATAAAAATGAATCATGGCTATTTGGAAAGAGTGTCTTCAGTGGTTCTTTAAATTTATAAAGGGATTATTATATTTAAAAGCGCTGAGAGTACTAGAGTTTGGCGGCGAAAGCTGTTGAATATTGATGATTGACTGATATAATTATATAAGATCTTGACGTTCGAAGCTCAGGCTGTAACGAATGAGACGTTGACGAAAACCTATCTCTGCTACTAGATTCCGAAGGAATATCCATACCATTATAACTTGAACTACAGTTCCCACTATAGATTATTACCTCTAGGGTATGATTATAGATCTATAGAAGCGGACATAAGGCGATCCATTTCGAACACTCCGATTGATGTCCTGGGTGTCGACGTGTCATGTAGGGCTGGATTCATGAATGTTTAACGGAAATGGTGCCTGGACCCGCACAACACCAAACCTTGTTGTAAATTACACAGCAAATTTCCAGAAAACAGGGGCTAAGATTACCCGCCCGCGCGGGGTGGCAATGTATCATGGCGATGGGTGAGCTATCATGATATCAGATAATGCTGCAGATACCCGTATCGATGCTGTGGAGGTCGCACCCGCGTCCGTATACATAAACGGACGGAGCTGCTAGATGTCCAGAGGGTTAATCTTAGGGATACCGTCATATCTGAGTGGGAAAACCGGTTAAACAATGCTGGTGGATATCGTGTACAAGGTACTCATTAGTACTAGTCTAGACAGATGAGGTCGGCCGGGCTACACTGGCACGGATAAAAAACGCGAATGTAACAATTTCTGCGAACCGGTGCACAACTGGTACCCGACTTAAGCCAGGGGCAGTTAACGTTCTACAGAGTTAAATGTTTGAGATAGCCGAATGCTCATGGAAATTTACACTTTTGGCTTCCTCTATGCGATCAAATGAAAGTTCATCTGCTTGGGGGGAAGCTACGTCCAATCTTTCAAGATAGAATCCCAGAAATTTACTACTCCCAGACTAACGTATTATAATATTTCGGACTGACAAGTATCCACCGAAAAGAGTTAGAAACCCGAGCTGAAAGCTGTAAATGTAGGTAGCCGCAATAGATCTATAGACCGAGTCTCGATCGAGCTTCGGGGAAATAATCTAGCGTTACCTTGACTCTTTATTAAACTTGTAACGGCTGGGGCAATTGGTAAGACACACTTGTTATTTCATTTCAACTATATCGTAACGTAGAAGTCTAGAGCTTACGATTCCCATAATTTCCCCTTACGATCTTGATCGATTGCGTAGAATATATAGTATGTATTGGCTGTGCCTCCGCCATCTAGTTAAATCTTCCAGCGTTTCAACCAAGCAGAGATTTTTTCCTCGAGCATTTAAGCTGAAAAAACTTAACTCTGTTCTTTACCCCCGAAAGCTTAGGCTTATTTTCGACAGAATGCATCTTGGTGTGAATTTTATCTTTGTCTTGGGTTTATCCCTCTTATCAAGCTACGTTGCCGCAGAAGGACCACTCCAAGGCAGGTCGGGTTGTAATGGAGATAATTTGCTACGAAATCTCCGAAACAGAAAATACAGCAGTTCTGCGAGTATTTTCTGTTCAGCATGGCTTCAGGGTACCGCTACCACTGTCGCTGCATCTACTACGGTATCAGTAACTGTCACCAGTACACTAGGAGCTGGAACCATTACTCAAACGAGGACCACGTAAGTTGACCCTCGAAATTAGCAGAGAATTTTACTACTAGCATTCAAAGTTATTAAGAAAATTGTTACGACCTTAGTACGATCACGGGGGTTGGTACCGTATTTACCACTGTCTTCCCTACCGCCATCAATACATTTGTCAAGCGTGTCGAAATCCCATACCCCCCTTGGCTCACGAGTACCTACCTACCGGCCCGCGTTAGTAGCGCTTGTTCCTGCTTCATTGTCCCACCAACTGGGGGAGTTTTGACCGTAACGGCGACTGCAGCCACCCAAACAAACACTAGAACCGTAAGTCGAAAGCCACAAACTCAGAAAATTTCTAGGCGCACTTCCCATCCGTACTAATTTGCTATGATTATTATAGGAAATTGTGCTCTCAATCACGACAACTCGGACATCGGTAGTGACCCAGACTGCATCTGCCACTACAACCTCCGTGATCGAGGGGGGTCTGGTTCCTTGTGGTGTTATTGGATGCACCGATAGCGATGGATTCTATGATCAACTGGAGGGTTCAAATCTTGCGGGCTGTAGAACTTTCTGTCAGAACACTCCATCATGCCAGTCCTTCCAATTTGGCTCACTCAATTCTGGTACGGTTTGCAACATCTTTGACACGAATGTCGCCGATGCATACGCCAATGGCTTTTCAACCGATGTCAATTGTCAGCTGTTCAAATTCTACGACCTTAGGTGTCTTGTTTGACGCAGCTAAGTATATGGCCATGTGGGCTCAGAAAATGTGGATCAAGAAGGGCTCTGGAGGATTTCCGGATTGTTGCAGGTAGTTTGGGCTTATGGTATTTTCTCTATCGTGTGTATTTTCTTTTGAGTTCGTATACGATATAAGGACTGAAGTGTCTTTAGTAGTATCGATAGTTTCGATAGCAAGTATTCAATTAGTAATGTTAAGAGTGCTCTCTAAATATGTGTTGTAGACGTTGTATTTCGATTAGATCCTAAGGCCGGCCGGTAAATCACAATTGCACAAGCTTTAGCTTCGACATTGTGTCAATTGATCAAGCAGGCCTTGAAATTGAGGATTTAGCTTCGCACTTATACCTAATTACGAGTGATGGCAGGTTGGGGTGCTGGGGCGCTGGTGTTTTATTGGACCCGTGTATGTATTCTGGTTCGAACGTTCAAGTTCAAGCCTGGGTATACGGCCTAGCCGGGAAGTAAAACCTGGCCTTAATATCGATATATACCCACGGCCTACTTAGTATATCTTATGCTACTGGCGATGTCGTATATTCTATTGCAGCTAATGGATCCAAGATCTTTCAGTAGATAAGAGTAATTACATTGTATGAATCACTATAAAAACTTCAACTCGGGTGCAATTGTGGCAACTATCGATATCCCAGTCGACCAGTCTCCGGATTATGGTCAAAGCACAGGTGGGCGACCCGCATACTAAATGATGGTGCACGTTGTCACATATGTTCCAAAGTTGTCTAGTGGCTCACATGGATTAGAATACTCGAGGTATACCGATGGACGGAAACCGATCGATTGAGCGAACTTTTATAATTCAAACTCTGGTTCCAATATAATATAATGTGCGGGATCAAATTAATTCCTGGAAACGTTAAACTGTTGCCCGTCGCATAATCGGGACGACTCAGTCCGGATCCGAGGCTGATAGCAAGCCTGGAGCAATATTATCGAGAACTATTAGTATAAGACTTGGCGCAGGATTTAAATTTAACGGCACTACTTACTCAAGTACATACATCTATCTGTATACGTAATACCCTCCTTAGTAACAGCTGTTAAATCGAAGATATGTTAATATCTGGTAGCCGCGGTTAACCAGTGCTGGAACAAGAATTTGGCGATCCGTGCGCGCAGACACAGATGCTTGCAGCCTACCGACGGCCCAAAACCAGCCCTTCTTTCCTTCCCCGCACATCCAAATAGACATGACGATGACGGCATCCACGCGACACATCAAGATGGTACCAAGCCGCCCTTAAATGCGCGCCAAGGTATCTTATTTTTTTTGTTCGACGATTTCTATCATATCATATCCCAGCCTCTAGCTAAATGACCTTCGGACGACGAGTGGCCCCTGCCGCTATCCGTTTATGCGTGTTGGCGGCTTCGATATGCCAATGCAACCCCAGACCTGTCGGGATAATATTTTGAGATTTTAGCACTACGACTAAGACGACCAGCCGGCCCCATGTCGATAGCTCCCCTGATACCGGTGAGCTCTCGAAGCACCGTAGGAGAAGACTACATATCGAAACCTGGGTCTGTGAGCTTTTTGTTTGACTATACGCTTGATTTTGGACGAGAGCGCACCATCGTTATCTCTCGACTTCGAGAGCCTTCTGAAATTCCGAGGCCTACGGATTATATGGAGTTACTACCGGTGGCGTACTACCTTTCGGTTGATCCAAGATTCAGGTCCGTCTTGTTGACGCCGGCCTACGAGACGATTGCAGCAGTATCCTTCGTATCTTTCCAGAAACCAACCGTAGAGTTTCAGGAACCCTCGGACATTCTCTCCTCTAGAAATCTTGGTTTGAACACAACAACAAAATTTTCGGGGAAATCGAAGGGCAGCAAGATACGATTTTCTGGTGATCGCGGCGCCACTATCACTTGGGAACGTCGACTAAACGAGGACGTATTTGATTTATGGGTGTCCGACGGGTTGGTGGAGTCATCATCACCAGCCCCAAGATCACAAATTCGGAGAGTAGGGAACATGCGAAGGACTTCAACCCTTGATTCAAAAAGGATTGTACTTGAGGCAAATACCAGATATATTGGGGAAGTGGCAATGCTAGCATCCGCGCTTGCTGTACTAAAGAGAGATGCTTTGGAGGAAAAACGCCGGAACAAGCCTACGAGGACAAGAAGGCTATCTCTGCCGTTTGTGTCGGCATCCGCATAGCAATAAACTAGGCTTCGTTCAGCCTACTCGGTCCGACTGGGATCGATTTACAAAGGGATGCGGGAAATTCTTTTAATCTAAATATTTTTTTTAAAACTCACAACTACAAGGTGCTGGTCTGTGGCATTTCTTCCATCTGAGTGTCTCAAATTTAATTTGACAGATGAAAGCTTGGGCCACCCTTACTCGTCTCAATTTGCAAAAGTTTCAAAGACAATATGGGAAGCTTCCCGAATCCTCTTATACGCCTTGGATCTCCGATCAATAACTAGAAGCTCGAGTTGCATATGCATATGATCAGATTAATTTTAACAGAACCCTTAAGTATGTATTAAGGCAAGGGCTTGTGATACTTTATACAACAGCATATCTAAACTTGCCACTATGCAAATCTATATCAGAGAAAGAAGAATAAATCGGCATATCGGCGTCGCGAATTTATTTACGAAAATGGTTATCATAGATGTATATGCATCGAGGCTCCAAAAATACTAACTTTTGGGGGTTTTGAGAATCCCTGTTCGTCCCAAATGTTTAATCTCTGGGCAGACGCACTTACCCGTTTCAAATTTATAACGGCCTACGGACCGGCTGACCGCCTAAAGGAGAAAATCCAAGGATCCCCTGGGGAATCCAAGAAACAAACGTCTGAACATCGGATCATTGATGATGTAGATACACTCGATCCTGTGTCTCTTGTGCCTCTTAGTATCTCTTAGCAAACCGACTTTTGTGTGGAGCCAGGAACCCTTTTGAGCCTGCCGACGGGTTGAGCTGGTTTGGATTCCGACGTCAACCGTGCTAGTGTCAATCGATATAATCCAATGCTTTGAGAACGTTGCTTTACATGTCGGTAACCCAACTAGAAGAAATTGATGATGTATATGAACGTCCCAGGCCGGTATCCGAACTTTTCTTGGTACATTGAGGTATCATGTTACACATGCCTGGATTCTCGGAATAAAAGAGACTCGATTTGATCATGGGTCGAGAAACGGATAAACCTCAAACATCTCAAAGATTGATTCGTCCTAGTTGGAACCAATATCCTGGGGTACTCGAGTACTTTGTTTACCATTGGTTGAGCAGATGCAGAGAAAGTTTCACGGGTGGAGAACGATACCCTGATGACTGGTGACCATAGCTCACGGCTGAAATCGAAGCTCTCCGGGGTTATAACATCGATGCCTTTTGCATTGCATTATATTCTTATAAAAGGTCCTCGGTCAGACTCGACGTCAGTCATATTTGGACATTCTTCGTTTCGACAACAGACTTCAACGCAGTATTTACATACGAACCCGGGGTTCAAGCATCTAGTATATATCTTCCTTCGACATATTCGATCTTCATATTCCTGAAATACTACAAGTCAGTATAGTATTCTTGTTCTTGTAAACATGAAGACGACATTGATTGTTGCTGCCGCTTTGGCCGGCGCTGCTTCGGCTCAGCAAAACGTCTGGGGACAGTGCGGTGGTAATGGATGGACGGGCCCAACAAGCTGTCAGAGCGGGAACACATGCAGGTAAGAAGTTTACCATGACGGTACTAGTACTATGGTCGAGAAAATATTGGCCAAAGTGCTGTGGGTTTCGGTTTTCGAGTCTTAGAGCATAGATGCTAACTCCAACATTGTAGTTATCTCAACGACTGGTATTCTCAATGTATCCCCGGTGGAAACGGTAATCCTCAAACGACCACTGCACAGACAACTGCGCGCACTACGACCTCTACAACCACTCGCACAACTACCTCCCAGAATAACCAGCCAACTGGCGGAACTGGAGCTACACCTATCCAAGGTGGTGCATCGGGATCTGGAAAGACCACAAGATACTGGTACGTATATTGAGATATAGTTACTTAAGGATGTCTATATATACTATACTGGGGCCAGAACTGATAGACTTTCTAGGGATTGCTGCAAAGCCTCTTGCGCTTGGCCAAACAAGGGTCCTGTTATCCCCAACGTCTGTGACGCCAGCGGCAACAGGATCACCAATGACCCAATCAATGCCAAGTCGGCCTGCGATGGTGGAAATGCTTTCATGTGCATCAATCAACAGCCGCAGGTTGTTAGTGACAGCGTTGCTTACGGCTTCGCCGCTGTTAGCATTGCCGGTCGTAATGAACAGCAATGGTGTTGCTCTTGCTACGAGCTTACCTTGACCTCTGGGTAAGTAATTACTCTTCTGAGATCGTAGGGCGATGCGGAGTAGGCTAACTGAATGTTTCAAATAGACCCGCCTCTGGCAAGAAGTTCATTGTTCAGGCCACCAACACTGGTGGTGATCTCGGCCAAAACCACTTCGATTTGGCCTTCCCTGGTAGCGGTTTTGGTATCTTTGATGCCTGCACAAGGCAATTCCCTGGCACTCCAGCCTCCAAGTTAGTCATGCTTTCTACTCGATACTCTATATGCTACGTACCTGACTAACATTGATTTAGCTGGGGTCAACGATATGGAGGTGTCTCTTCCCGCAGTGAATGCAGTGGCCTTCCATCCGCCCTACAAGCCGGCTGCAACTTCCGCTTCGACTGGTTCGCTGGTTCTGACAACCCGAGTGTTAACTTCGTTGAAGTCAAATGCCCATCCGCACTCTCCAACATTTCTGGCTGCTCCCGTTGAACGAGCGAGCCTCACTGACAGCGTACAAACTGGTACCTTAACCTATATCCAACCCCACCCGAAGGTGTACGCTATCATGCTTCCCCAACTCTGGATATAATTGATCTAGTTTGCTCCGGGAAAAATAGTGAAGCCAATGTAGGCTCACTTATGTACATATATACTCTAGCATACAAAACATACTTGCATTGTGCTCAAGTTTTGCTTCATATTCCGCAAGAAAAGAACAAGAAGAAAAAGACATACAGGGTATCATTAGCTATAGTACGTACATTTAACATAAATTACTTTTTAATAATAATCATTTCATTCTCGTCCAAGTCAGGCGGTGACGACCGCCTATAGCCTGAGAAAAACCGAGCCTTCATGGGGTGTGCAAGAGAAGACCCTGCTCGCTGGGACTCTAGCTGATGATCTATCACAGAAGCCCGCTCCTCTATGACTTGAAAGCTCCGTTCCACTGTGATATCTGGGTATGAGTCTGATCCCTTGCCGCCAACAGTCGTAGTGTTATCGAGTTGTTCATCTGATTCGGCTCTAGTGTCGGATATCTCCACATAACTGCGCACGGTACCACCCTGCGCCGTAGCTGCGGCGGAATAACTGATATATTTCGCATGTCCCTTATAGATCTTGCCATCGAACTTGATGATGCCGTGCTTATTCCGAATTCTTTGTGTGCTCCCTTGCTCGCTCCTGCGGCCGTGGAAACATCTGCAAAACGTAACAATCGAGCGGTTGAGTGCCGGTAGACAGGCTATTGTCACCGCAAGACTGCTCTCCATAATGCTCCAAAAGCCGACGGCTGTAGCGTTTCTTGTCAAATCGAAGGACTTGACCATGATGCTGTAAAATAAAAACATCCGGACTGATGTAAATATAATGGTGATAACTCCTAGAGCGAGAATAAAATATAGATTGAATTTCTTGGCCCGGGTCATCGGGAGCTTGTAGATAACGAGGATTGGCGGGAGGATAGTGAGGAGATCCAGTGCAATATGTCCAGCACACAATCCTGCATAGATATCCACAGACGTAGAGCCCACGCAGGTTCCATCCAGTCTAGAGCGAAGGTCGAAAGCTGCCGAAACGGGTCGGCACTCAAAAATAAGAACCACAAGGTTGGAGAATAAAAATGCATAGGAGCAGAAGAGGACCCCTTGCAGAAATCTACGTTTGATCTGGGACTGGGCAGGTGCGAGCCTCAGCAGAAGGTGTAGGATCGAACATCGGGTGAGATGAAGGGCTAAAGTCCAGAACACGGTATGAAGGTATTGTACCTACATATCAATCTGTTAGATATCGTTAGAAATCGTAGAAAGGATGATATGGTCTTACAATAAGATAATTATGGATATCCTTTGTCGAAAGATCATATATATGGTATCCAATGCCGGTATCCGAAAGACCTACTTAGACAACTAAGAATTAGCAGGCGGTCTGATATCTCGAGGCCTAATTAGGATACCCACCAACTATATTAACGCAATTGAAAACACAATAGCACACCTAATTAATTGTCGAGTAGATACGTTAGACCCATTGGTTTTTATCGGACGGAGTCGGACCAGAGTGGTATCTTCTGTTACATACGAATGCTGGGAGCATAACCCAATCATCCATGCCAAAGCTCGTTTTGGCCCGAACCCAGAACCGTAAGCATGCTATAACGGTAGTTAAAGAACAAACGATTGAGCCAGTAACTAAACAATAGAGTGAGTTCCTTCTCGGAACATAATTGGGATCCGTCTCCAGCGGAAATTGGAA
The DNA here is from genome assembly GCA_036971725.1 of Arthrobotrys conoides. Taxonomy (NCBI): domain Eukaryota; kingdom Fungi; phylum Ascomycota; class Orbiliomycetes; order Orbiliales; family Orbiliaceae; genus Arthrobotrys; species Arthrobotrys conoides. Next base: position 1,940,387 of record JAVHJM010000006.1, read on the forward strand.
GTCGGAGGGGAAGTTCCTGAACAGTGGGAAAAGAGACGTGAGATATTCCCTATCAAGAGGAGTCTGAGGATGTAGCGGAGGCATTGTATTGTAATAATATATAGGGCTTAAGTATATATATATTTCACAACAAGGGCGGATGTGTTGAGCGACGTTCAATTATCATCCACTCCAGTCATGTCGTCGATGCATCGATCTCAGGTATGTTAGTGTTATTATTGTACTCGTCCCCTCCAATCACCCCCTTCCGCGCACCGATGATGTCCAGTCGTTCCTTTCAGTACATAGTCCAAAGTCGAAATAATTTGCTAACGTCTGACTCCACAACGCAGACGAAGTCGAATTGGAAGTCGAAGTTTGGTTATCGGATAAGGAGCAAAGAAGCCTTTGGGCTGACACAAATGCAAAGGCCAGGAGGTGTAGCGAGAGATATATCACAAGAGCGGCTTCTTACATTCCAGAACGGTAGGCTAAAGAGCCCTGTCGGTGGAGCCGCCTAAGGAGCCAAACTTCGCAGTCCGAAACTTGGGGACCAGCCTCCTGGCATCAGATCTACATATCCCAATGGTCCCAGCTGCTGAAAGCTGTTGAAAACATTGCAGCCTGAGTGCGAATGAGAAGACAAATTTTCAGAAGCCAGAAGCATGAGTTGAGGCCCAGTGGGACCTGACATGGTTTAAACCCTTTTCCCAGGGACAATCCACCAATCGCAGTACGGACGGCTCGGAAGGGCTCAAAATCGGGCAAGTGTGGGGCGGTATGGAACCTCGGTAAGACATCAGCGGATATCGTGATTGAAGATTCAACTAGTTCAACTACGAAAATACATATACGAAGTGGAGCATGGCTTCAACTCCAGATCACCACGAGACAACCTAGATCATTCGCGGGTATATAACTTTGGCGTATAGCTCGTTTAGCTCCCCATCGGGGTCGTGGAAATGGTTTCTATCACATCGCAATGCAATCATAGGCGTCAACTAGACGCTGCTTAAGCTTGTGGTACGTATGATTTGAATTTGGTTCTCTTAAATAACCCTTGCCGCGATTTCTCAGAAATTTGAGTTTTGCTAGAGAAGACTTTGTACACTCTTCCACAAACTGGCCTTGTAGCTCTGCACATGAAAATGCTATTAAAGGCACATGCGATACTCAACTATCATTCCCTCGACATTTGATCCCACATGGGACGCAAACGACAATTGTCGAGGGTCTGTGCAACTAGAAATTATCTCAGCATGTGTGATCACAGAAAAACACATGCTACAGACGAGGACCAGCACTTCGCTCGACAAAGTTTGCTCGATTGGAGGGTTGTGTCGTGCACGGGTGGCTTAAGTTTGGGGGTTTTCAACCCGGCCGGCCGTTTGCTCGGTTAAGTTTGCAACAGAACGAATCGATGCTGGACCATGATACCGCTGGCCTAGCCAGCCAGGGCTATGAAGACCACATCTAACGAAGTATTGAAACCGGTACGTAGATATATATTCGGGTTATTTGCATGTTCAGTCTACCTTTTTCGTTCCTACCATTCCCTATTGAGTTTGTTTTGACAGAACCTTGAAATGGTTAGCAACTGATTCTAAATATGGCTCCAACAACGGGCCTGGAGCAGGCCTGGGAATTTGGCCAAACCTAGAATAAGGTTCAGGATTGAGCTAGTCGGTTTCAATGCGGCCCCAACGAAGGGGAACAACCCAAGGCAGAGATGAGCGTCCCCCAGACTAGGGAACAACTGATGGGTATCCTAATTACTCTCCTTCGCTGACAGAACTTACTCTACCTGGCGAACTATTCAGGAAGTAAAATTCGGGGCGATCTGAAAGACGGCGGTCCCAATGCGCCTCTGCGAGTAGCGTGCCTGGTTCCCAATGAGGATATCTGGTTGAGGTGCAACATATTTTCTCGTATCAAGATTCTCCTGGAGTTTTTGTTATTCTGTCCAGCTGGGATCGAGTCTCCAGAAGGAACCAGCGCATAAAATGGTTCCCATACACTTCCACACTAGGTATTCGATTGGTGTTTGTATATTCATGCGCCTATATTTGCAGTTCGTTTGAAAATGGATTGAGCTGTATAGGTTCGGTTTATATGGATCACTAGATGGCATATATATACCATCAAGGATTTCAATATTCGAACCATATTTTAGTGCCTCAGTTCCTATCATAAAATCCTTTCGTCAAGCCTTTGTTCCGAACACTTTCGTTAATTTCTCGAGTTTATGTCCTATACTTTCGTTAAAAGAAAACTGGACGATACAACATTCGTATTTGATACTCTCCAATATCGAGATATCGTCAAGCCCCATCAACTGCCCCGGGTAATTGCAATCACCTACCATCTACTGCCCTTATCTGGGTCAAATAATGTTGCCTAAAGGACTCCCTACCCGCTTTCTTGGGGCCATCGTCATGATGTCGAAATTGGCGGTTTCCCACCCGCCATTCTTCAACGACAGTACGGTGGAAATTTCCACGCCTGATAAGTTCGCCGACTTTACGGAAACCGCGGAAATCGGATGGGGATCCCCAAGCGTAGGATGGCGGGTGCCACCTGCTCTCAATATAATCGTCAATGGGACCCACCGACGTGCAACCATCGATACCGGATCTACAGGTGCTTTGATGGACAAGTCTTTCCTTCCCAGTTTTGACCCCGAAGAAGTTGAAGAGGGACATGTGTTCTACTCGTCGTCGAAAATTCTAGAAGAAGGTCATTGGGTTCCAGATGTCGAGATTGAATATCTCGGGCCAACGGGGGTTCGAATTATGTCCAAGACTCCGGTTCTTGCGGTTGAAAGGGCTGTAAGCTGCCCTCAATACAACCAGACCCTCCACGGACACCGATGTCCTAAGAATGCCATAAGAGGAGTCGTTAAGAGAGCAGTGCAGCAGCCATATTTTGGTATTGGATTCGGAAGAGACCGGGATACATCGTCTCAAGCCACGCCGGATCGAAACCCGATGATTAATATCGTTTCTATTAATAATTCTACCATCGACCGGACCAAATATCATCCCGGTTATATTATCACGGACCGCTCCATCATCATCGGCTTAACAAGCAACAACACCAAAGGATTCGTAACCATGGATCTTGAAAAGGGGCCAAACTGGGAGAAGGACCAACGAGCGTGGGCAGGACCGAAAGTTTCTGTCGCCTTGAATAATGAAACTTATGCGGCTGGCTCCCAGGGTTCCCTTCTCGTCGACACTGGTGTTACACAAATGTACTTAAAGGCTGGGAGACAATTTCAACCTAATGACGAGATCAAATTTGCGATTCCGGATGAGAAGAGTCCGATTGCGACTTATGCGATTACGAACGGGGGTCGGAGGAATGCGATGAGCCCAACTAGGGTTCTGAACAGCACTAGCCTTACACCATACGTCAACACGGGGAGGAGTTTCTTGACCAAATTTGACGTATTATTTAACCCGATTGAGGGTCAATACGGGCTACGATTCAAGGGTAGTGGGGAGGAGGATTTCGTGAAATTCTATCCTGTCTAGCTAGTATTTGAAACTTTGATTTTGTGGCGTTGAGGTTCGATTACCTGGTTTTATAATAGATATAGATAGTATGTATTCGCGAGAGCTAATAAGAAGATCCTAATTCATAGTAATAAAGACAACTTCGCGCTTTACAGCCATTGTTTTGGATATGATTGGCTGGCGAAGAAGATATGTGTCCCAATTATATGAACACATGAGCGATTGTCCGCTCCAAGGTTGCTGCATGTTCAGCTATTGTACTTACTATAGTAAATGCATTTTCCAAACTAGCGACGGTTATTTGAGTATCCGGATGTCGATATGTCACGGAAGATGCCGTCACTCGTATATCTTACCCCGTATACGGCCGTATCAGAAAGAAATCCTGTTATTAACGAAGCACTTGTCGCAGAGCTCTCCTTACCAAGCGGTAAAGAAGGGTTGATATAATTTTACGGTGCGCATTAACTGCCAACTAACTGCGAGGAATAATCCCGCTCCGGAGGGTCGGACCCAGGATAGACGCCGATGTAATGGCCCTTACGCTGTTTTTGTTCGATATAAAATTGCTCGCTTCGCGTATCTCGTATCGGGTTTTGTGAAAACACCGACTGAGGCGGGTCTCTTCCTTGTATTGTCGGCCGGTTGGAGGTATTGGTTCAAATTAGATGACAAAACAGGAGCGAAAAAAAACTTTAGATCACGCCCTAACTGCTGCTGGCCACGTCGGTCGTGTGACTTTTGGCGTTGTTACTGTTGGATCGAATTGAAGCAGAGGCTAACCGGAAGGTTTCGGAAGCCGGGTCTGGAGTCATGCATTTGGAATTCCCTTCCAGGGCTGCTTTCTCTTTCACACCACTTCCCATTTGTCCCGCTTCTGCATTAATTAATGCAGAAATATATGAGGTCAGTATGTAGCTATGGACGAGCGAAAAAAAAAGACAAGCGGAGGCAATATGCAGTTCGGTCTGCGGGGTCCGAGCTTCCCATCAGAAAGTGCTGAGCTCGGAGCTAGAAGATTCCGAGAACCGGTGTTCTGTGGTTTGTGGTTTGTGAATGCTGCTGACATTCCTGATGCATGCTTAGTTGCATCAGGTATAGACAGCCTCTTGCATTTTGGTTCGACAGAAACCTCCTCGCAGGTCAAGAAAGAAAATTTATTGCCAAGTTGCTCAGGTTAAAGGGTTACAAAGTGGTAATCCATGAAACCAGAAACCAGAGGTCGCGCAGACAATTAACGTTATTAACCAGCTTGGACAAGAGAGCTTAGCATTCGGCTGTGGATTTAGACGCGGCTCAGCCTCAACCATCTGCGCAAGAGTACTTACATGTCTACATGTCGATATGCAGCGAACATGTGGAACAGGACAATGCCACGATTCATCGACTCCGCTGACCCGGAGAATCTTGAGGCTCTAGCGAAAAGTTTCTGCAGCTTTGTGCATGAGGGAGTGCGGGGATTGCTCATTCCTGCTATCCACATCTGCAGCTTGGAGCAGCCATCCTTCAAGGCAAAGGGTGTCGTTGACGGTTACTTGGTCAGTGTCGTTAACGTTTCGTTCTGGCCCTCCCATTCTTAATCTCCTTGTCGAAAGCCTGGCTTCTTCGCTCCGAGGATCCACCCACACATGTTTCCTTTCCCGTGCTTGGCGTGTATAAGCAGGCGTTTCGGCACCTTTAAGGACCGAGAATGCATTCTCAAGCCCATGGACTAGTTCGGTCCTCCCACAGAGCCCCGTAATAATCAAAAAACAAAAATCGAGGAGTAAAAGTGTGCTTTTGCGGTGCACCTGATACAGAAAGGGCCCAGGAAGTTCCAAGCGCATGAGGGGCGAAGGGTCTGGTGGACCGAATGGTGAAGTTCCTTATATAATGTTCGTCGCAGAATGGGACGGTTTCGCAGCCTTGGAAGCTTCCTGTTAAAAGTTTCCTCCCTCTTCGTCCAAGCTTCGCCCCCCCATCGGAACCGTACCTCGTACCGGTGATAAAAAAACCTTCCAGCCTTCTCGACAAATACTCCATTGGGACAGGCGCATTCCCTAGCATTCCTGTACAACCACCCGCATGAGCATACGTATTGTATTTTCCCTATCACCCGTTAACAACGCAAAACCCTCCGTTTCGTCGTTGTTCTGATCCAGGACCGCTGGCTGTAAGAGTGTCAAAGAATCTCTTAAGCTTTGACTTAAATACAGAGTTCGGTGCGCATTAAGCTGCATACGAGGTACGAAGCTAAACTTTCTGGATCTCCTTCTCCCTGTTAAATTTGGAGGAGCACCGTGAGACGTAAGCGCTTTCTATAATTTCCATAGTTGCGTATACACACGTACATTACATACAACCACAAAACTCCCCCCCTCAGGCAAACCAAGTCTGTTGCGCGTTCAATTGAGCGTCTTCCATGCGAAGACCTACAAGGCATTTCAGTCGTAACGTTATTTTTTCCCTTTTAGCGGGAGGACCGACAAGGTTCGCAGGTGGGTTCTGAAACCGGAAACGTGGAATAGACGAGCTTTGTTGCATGCAGAGAAGGACGAAGTTTGGTGGGAAACGAAGGCTAAAATATATTACGGACGTCATCCCCGAGGATTAATTTCACCGCTTGACAATTGTATTACTCTCTCTGAAGAATCCGACATCGTATCATACCATAACATATCATATCATCATATCATCACGATCGAGCAGTTCATTTTTCCATATTTGTTTCGACACAAGATACGTATCGATATATATACGCCCTCGACGCTGTGGAATACCATACTCGGATTACGCCAACACTGACAACGCAATAATAATAATAATCCGTCCTCATTCGAATTCGAATTCACCTTCGCGACTTGAATCATATCGATTCGGACCCTTTGTACTCGTCTGATAGGCTCAAAGATCCTGTCAGCTTACTGGGATTTCTGCCTTTCTTGGTAAACTGTCCGCCAGATAACCACATCACCTGGCGTAACGGTGCGAATATAGTCCCGACCGGCCGTGTCCGGCTAGTTCGTCCTGTGCACCGCCCTGCGCAGCTCTGTCACTTTTGGAGCCTCAAGTCAACAGGATAACAATCACTTTATCTCAATCTGGTACAACATATATATATGCTCTGCAGGTTGGTGTCCTCCTTTGTCTTTATATATATATATATATATATATATATATATATCGACCCCCTGTGCTGGATTCTAAATCTGGAGAAACATTCTTTTACAGAAGAGATTCTAATTACTAATACATCTTGTCATCTATAGCCTATATATCTAAGCATAACTTGATATATAAACTAGCCAGACCTGGCCTGCACTAGCCTTGGGGGTGTTACCTGAACATCTGCTTCCATCAGATGATTTTATAATTTTACCAGATGGACTTCATCACCAAGAAGACTACCCATCAAATCATGCCGCTCTTCAGCACCTTTTGGACATCGGCACCGGCTAAACCGGAGGAGGAAAGAGTAGAGGCATCGGAAGCAAAGGATAAAGGTCCTATGATAATAGTCAACGCACCATCTACTGAGAACTATCATGCCGTGGAGGATGCTACGGGAGGAACCGACCGACCCTTATCAACTGCGAGTCTAGACGCTACTGCGATCCCGCTACCCATGTCGCCTACATCAACGTCACCCGAAATAACCAAAGTTTCATCTAAGAGGAGGAGGAAAACTAGGTCGTTCACACCAAGCAAGGTCTTCCTGCTCAAGACACCGGCGGCGAAGCGATCGGACGGCAAGAAGGGCCGGATGGCAGCATCGGATGTGACCATTCATTTCCCTAAGCTGCACATTGATAAGGGTGTGCCCGAGGATATGCAGGATAGGCTTGTGGAGGCGTCTAATGCTGCTGATGTGGATCTGGATGGGTGAGTGTGAAGTCATGAAGTTTGTGCGCATGCGTCGATGTAGAAAGACCTCTAACTGTTGTGGCTCTGATAGTTACACGCTGTCCGCGAACTCGATATCATCATTTTCGCTCTTGGCCGTTGACACTTCCGCCAAGGTGGCGAACTTTTCGCTTCCACTCCATCCTCACAAAGTAATCACTGTCTTTTTCCCGCCTTCCAGTCCAAACTCCCGACCTCGTCCGCAATCATGCAACTCTTCAATCTCAAACTCCTCAGCGGCGTCTATAACATCAGCATCCAGGAGACATCAACCTAAAAAGATGACACAGAAGATGTTAACGATGACATCACCTGGATCGAAATCGAAGACATTCATATTCGATGGCTTTAATTACAGGTGGACGATAGAGGAGGATGGGACTCGTGCCCTGAGACGATATAACGCCTCCACGGAGTCGAGCTCGAAGGCGGTCGATGGCGAACTATGCGCGAAATACTCCGCTATCAAACGGAAGCATCATTCGGTGTTATTGGTGGACCCAAGTCGGTGCGACGAACGAGTGGCTATTGCAACGTTATTCGTATGTTTACGGAGAGAAGAAGGGCTGAGAGGACTTTTGGGTGGGATTATCAGGTAAAAGTTCTGACAGTTGATTCAAACTGTTAACCATCCGATTTTTTATTATTTCCTTGCATGGGACGCGACAATGCATGTCCACACACACACACACACACCCTCACATTTTCACATCGAGCTCTATGGTCTCTGCATTTTAAAATTTACCTACTGTACATATATACTTTTTACATATCATCGGACGGGATCCTGGGCTGGCGGCGTTTGGGTTTTTATTTTTCTATTTTTTATTTTTTTTGAGCTTTGGAGTCATATACTGTTTTGTACACATAGATATATTGAATTATCGAGTACTTCCATCAGAATAACCAATATGCGATCCATCTATCGTCGACGACCTGCGCTGCGCTGTGTGCATGCATACACCAGCCATGGCTATCAAGGCTGAAATGGAGCTTTTAGTCACGCGGTATCCCGTATTACTAACTTCACTAGCCCCGAATTTGTCAACGCTACCAGGAAGCTGTTACAAACCACGGTCTGCTTTGGGCGAACCGAACGAGAATCGACACTGAACGGATATGGGCAAGAAAAGAGTTTGAAGTTTACTGGAGGGCTCTCCCCGTTTAAGCACGGAGGGTATCCAGTCGACCATTTTTTCGTGCTTCCTTCGGGCTGACAAGAGCAAATCGCACCGAGAGCGAAGGATTGGAAGAAGTCCAAGCCCTGGCTGACGCCTCGTCGCCTATCTGGGATCGGGAGGCTTGTCCAACGGTTCGCCACCATACGCAAGCTGGGTGTTTGCCTGACGTCAATTGGTGATAAGGCTTCGAAACAATACCACTGCAACATTCGAGAAAGGAAGGGAGAAAAAAAGAATTAGAATCCACCGAGGGCTGTATCGACATCACGAAACCAGGAAGCCGGGTCTGCATCAGCTGTCAACGTTATACAGCGTCTTGTGAGAGGGATGGACGTGCAGTGCTTATCGTTTCCCCTTTGTGGGACATTCCTTGAGCTGTTCTCCACCAACTTGCGGCAGTTCCGCGACCAATTGCTGACCAGCGACGCCAACCTTACACATAAGCTTTGGAACATCGTGACGAGCGGGTCTCCTTGCCATGGATCCATCACTGTTACTGAGAAAATTTTGACTGAACTCGAATCCACATATATGCATATAATGTGATAAAGTATGGGCAAGCCATGCCCGCTCCGCGTTCCGTCATGAGTTCATGAGTGGTTTGTGAGGTCCTTGTCTCATGTTGAGATCCATGGAAAGGTCCACTCACACTAAAGTTGTAGGCTTTTTCCAACGGAACGAATGAAGACCTCCCCACGGAAAATCGCTTCCAGCGATCACAGTCCTGCAGGGGGCCAATGCGGTTCTGCTTACAAGCGCCTGTCCTCCCTCAGTCTGCATGCGCATACATATTGGCTGGTGCGCCCATGTTTTCGCTGGAGTTAGGAGGCAAATTTTCTTCCTCGAGATCGAGATACGACTTAACGATTCACGACAAACAGAGGAACTTGATTGAATACTCGGAATTTGGGACTCGAAGATGCACAAGGGCTGTGTGTCATTCTAAGCAGCATCGATGAGGATTACGCTTCAGAACCGGTGTCGACACCTGGTGATTTGGGAATGGCGATTTCGGGCAAGCAGGCAATTGTACGTTCTTCTACGCAATACCGCAGCTGATATCCATTCTAAAGAAATAATTTTTGCTTTAGGCCTGCGAATGGGCTTTCTTTGGACTAGCCGCTTTCTTCGTCTTCTTTCGACTCTTTGTCCGCGTATTCATCACATGCAACCCAGGCTTTAGTGACGGCCTGGTATTTTTAGTCTTGATCTGCTTCCTTTCGACAGCAGTATGCGACACTATCGCTGCCTCGAAAGGGCTTTTCGCCGAAAACCTTACATATGAATCCGACCTTATCGCTGCCTTCGAAGCCCACGGTGGGAGTTATGTCGAGGAACTAGTCGTTGTGTTACAGATTTTATATGCCAGCAGCTTCCCATATATCTGTGAACTTTGGGGCTTGAAAGTTTGCTTTTTGCTTCTCTATGGAGGATTGATACCGCCATCCATGAGATGGTTGAGGAATTGTCTATATGCTACGTGGCTAGTCGTTGGGATCGGCTTTGTCGCTAGCATGCTCCTAATGGCACTCTGGTGTATACCCGTGAATAGGAATTGGGATGTCACGATGTTGAAGGGAAATGAAGGGAGGTGCTTTGCATACAGCAGTTATGAGCCCTATTTTACATTAACAGCGTTTCACATTGTCACCGATTTTATGAGTAAGTTGGGCAATAAAGTACTCCAACATTATGAAACCCGATACCTGGAAGCACTAACGTGATTTTGACCATCTGGGTAGTTTACGCCCTCCCCTTTCCAATTCTGAAGTCCTTATCTCTCAACCGTCGACAACACTGGGGCGTCATATCCATTTTCGCCCTCGGAGGTGTCTGCATAGCGAGTACCATCGGCCGAACAGTATCTATCGGCCTAACCTCGAATATCCCTTTGGTTGGATTCTGGACATCATTCGAACAGATGACTGGCCTCATCGTCGTTTGTATCCCTGCACTCAAAGTCTTAATCTTGGAACACCGGAGCAGAGATGGATCTCGTGTTAAAGTTGACTTTACGGATGGAGGTAGTCGACTAAGTCGTTTACAGAGAATTAGCGTCACCGCTGCCACGCGAAGCGATCCGCGAGGTGGGACAGACCAGGAACTCGAGGCTGAAGAGCGGTGGATTCGGATCGATAGTCCGGTAGAGGGGGATATGCAGAATGAAAACCATAGTGCGAGTAGTATATCGATTCAAAGGGGTGTAGAAGGCAGAGCGTTAGACGTTGAACATGGGGTTTCGAATACAACGCTAGAGAACGTGGCGAATCCAAGTGGCGAATACAGTAACGATGCCGAAGATATGGAGTCACCTGTAACAATGGGGCGTATGTTACACGTGGATATGTCTGAACGGGGTGCTAACGAGGAGCTGAGAAAGTAATTACATCGTTGGGATGTCGATATTTCCTGTTCTTGCTCTCGAACTGCTGGCATGCTGAGTCGAGCTGGCGTTTAGCTGGGTTTCTACTCTTTTTGTTCTGGGATATTCTCATCATTTCTACTCTATATTTGTGCTTCATAATCAGCGCGCTTTATAGATAAGTCAGTGCTCCGTCAGCCTCGAACTCGGTAGTCTAGGGCAGGGTGCCTTTCATGTTCTTCTTCAGCGTCACATAGTTCTTTTCTCCTTTTTTTGTATATGAATAGAAGCTAGCACAGTAGCAGTATCGCTTACCAACACAAAAACAGTCCCCTAGACGAGTGACTATGAGTCGTATTGCAGCCCTCAAGCTCTCACGAGTGAGGAAATAGACGTGGAAACAAACGGCAATGCATGAATGAATGAATGAATGAATGAATGAAAGAAAGAAAGAAAGAAAGAAAGAAAGAAAGAAAGAAAGAAAGAAAGAAAGAAAGAAAGAAAGAAAGAAAGAAAGAAAGAAAGAAAGAAAGAAAGAAAAGAAAGAAAGAAAGAAAGAAAGAAAGAAAGAAAGAAAGAAAGAAAGAAAGAAAGAAAGAAAGAAAGAAAGAAAGAAAGAAAGAAAGAAAGAAAGAAAGAAAGAAAGAAAGAAAGAAAGAAAGAAAGAAAGAAAGAAAGAAAGAAAGAAAGAAAAGAAAGAAAGAAAGAAAGAAAGAAAGAAAGAAAGAAAGAAAGAAAGAAAGAAAGAAAGAGAAAGAGCGAATACATATTTCCGAGTATTCTCGAAGATTGGAATCGATTAGACGGGTTTGAATTGTAGTAATGATTATTCCCACATGATCTAGACTGCTAATTCTTGAGAGAGTATGCTAACCTAGCATGGGGGGAATAAACCAAAGAAACCAAGCGTTGTATGATGGATGTTAAAAGGCCAAAATAATACCATTAGCTTAGAGGCTGACGGCAACGAGACCGGCAATGGTGACGACGAAGCCGAAGCCTCCGCTGATAACATTCTTCCCAGCTCCGTTTGGAGACCTGGTCGAGGTTGGAGCGGTGGAAGTCTCATTGGCAGTGGAGGATTCGGTAGGAGTGGCGGTAGGGATGATCTTTAGGCTACCGGAGACGCTAGTGATACGCGACGAGACCTCGGAGGCGACGGAGGAGGTAGTCGACGAAGCAACGATAGATTTGAGGACGTTGGAGATATCATTGCCTCCATACTCTGCGCAGATGGCAGACGCGGCAGCGATGATACCTAGAGATTGTATTAGCAACGAGGATGTTTTGAAAGGAGTAGTTGGTTCTAGTAGGTGGTGTCAGCTAGTTACCTGGAATCTGGGAAGCTTGACATCTGGCTTTGACACAGTCCATTACGGAGCTAAGAGCCCCGGTATCAGCACACTGACATTTGAAATCAGTTGGATCACAGTTGGATGAACCGAGGCCACCTTGAATGCAGCCTTCCTACATCATCAATTTCTAGGGTGTTAGCCATATGTCCTCGACAATGTGTATCTGTGGCAGCACGTCTAGGATGGTGGGCATACCGCGCATTCTGGAATGGGAGGGGGAGCTCCCTGAGCATAAACAGCGACAGCGACAGCACTGATGACAAAGAGAACTTTAGATAGCTTCATTTTAGCTGATGTGGTAGGTTGAACAAAGTGGTTTGGGTGGTTTGATTGGTATCTGTCTGTGGGAGGTGAAGGTGAATGAGGGTTGTTGATGGAGTGGAGGAGGAGAATGTTGTAGAGAAGAAGATGGGAGGAGTTGGTGAATGGCTCTTATAATACCTACCAGCTACTGTCTAACGCCGTGTGTGCGTTTCTGCACAGTACTGTTCAGATTGCTCTCGAACCTACGATGTCTGCCGTGCGCTGAGTGCTATTGGTTCGCCTTAGAGGCTCATTGGATGAGACGGCCAGCTATCAGACCAAGCAACGAGATCGATACTATAATATCAGATATCACTGCTTTTGTGCAGTGCCGACGAGCGTGGAGCATAGCTTTTAGAGTCTCTATCTTGGTGTATCTAACGTTGGCGATACGTATCGATTCGGTGACGTTTGTGTTGGTAAATGCGTTGCGCGTGGTATTTTGGTATGACATCATCATGTCTGGGCTCGTGCGACGGCGGCCGTCGACCCTTCTCAAGCGCAATCTCGCTCACGTTCTACCGCAGATATTTCTTAATTTAAATCGTACCCGCCACTGACATGTACATGTACCCAGGCCAGGTCATTACATGTATACATCTACATCCATTCAACCCCAAAAGCCCTTCTCTAAACTCTCTTCATTAAATAAAAATCCCAAACTCGAATATATTATATTATATTATATTATATTATATTATATTGAATGGTAGATGCATCTCTATCGATATACCATGCTACTATAGCCTCTCGTTTCCCGATTCAGGATGCCTCCTCCTAAACGACCATCGTGGCTTCTTCAAGTCCAGAAAACGAGTTTACAGGCCGCCATGAGTTTCGGCATGTACTTGGGTAGTTGGGCAGGGCCATGGCCTCCAGAGCCATCATTCTACGTTGAGATCCCAGCGACAATCTCCCCAACCAAGGGCAACTTCAACCTGATATTTTATGTCCCCAAGTCCTACTCCAGACGGAGCCAAAGCAATCGATTTCCCGTTTTGGTCAACTTTCATGGCGGCGGAATGTCTATAGGCAGTGGCATAGACGATGCGAGATGGGCAAAGGATGTCATGCAACAGCTTGGTGCTGTTGTTGTTAGTGTGGAGTACCGGCTCGCTCCGGAGCATACCTTCCCAACAGCTGTCCAAGATTCGGTGGATGCGATTCTATACCTTGTCGACAACGCCGAAGAGCTGTACTTGGATAAGGACAGAATTATATTGAGCGGCTTCTCGTCCGGGGGCAATTTGGCTTTCACGGCTCCCATCCTGCTGGAACAGCTTCGTAGGCAGCAAATGCTGGCGAGCGAGCCCGGTATTGAGGATCAAACTACAGATGAATTCGACGTCCCGGTGTCTAAACTACCAGAAGGGTATCCATTACCCGATTTCACAATCAAAGCGATCATTGCGTGGTATCCGTCTGTGGATTTCACCCAGACTCGACATGAGAGACGAAGTACTAACCCGCACCCTGAAGTATCGATGCCAGGTGCGATGTCTAGCATGTTCGACACCGCTTATATTTTCAACTCCCATTTAAACGCCTACGAATCTGCACACCCACTCCTTTCGCCAGGTACAGCACCAACTGAATTGCTCGATGCAGCCTTGCCCCCTCGTGTTGTGATGTACACGTGCCAATTCGATGCCCTTCAGAAAGAAGGAGAGCTCTTCGCAACTAGAATACGAGAAGAACTCGGGAGAGAAGTCAAATTTCAAATGGTTGAAGGCGTCGCTCACGCCTGGGATAAGATGCCAAATCCTATATGGCCACCGAGTAGAATCGAAGAAGTGTACAAGGATGCATGCGACGGTATCAAGGATTATCTTTAGCCCTCGGCCGCTGGCGTGGGCCGTCGTCTTATTTTTTTGCTTCAGAGCACAAGGGCAAGAGAATAAAAAGATACCACATAGAGTTGGGGCAAGGCGTACTCTTAGGTTTTGCTTTTAACGGTTAGATACATGTACAACATACAGGAAATTCAATGCCCTGTTTATAAGTCCAACAATGAACCAATTTCTTTTACCAACTTCCCGGTATTTGCTTTACAATGTCGATTGTAGCTGTCGAGTCCATCGTTCCAGCTTGAGGCCTCCGAGGCGCTTCTAACTGACCCGCGTTTCTTTGGTTATACCCATATTGTCCTTTCTGCGTGAATTCGCCAGACTCATGTGCGAATCGCCTCGGTTGCGAATCGCCCAAACCTTCTGAGAATTGAGCGGAGTCGACATCTTTTATCGGAGGGGTCGCAACTTGGATATGCTGAAGCTCGTCGATGACAGCCTGGGACCACTCATGGGCGTTTAAATCTCTGACAGTTGCCGCTTCTGCTCTAGACATTCCACTCGCGCTGGATGGTTTGGTGTTGTGCATGTTGGGTGTTCGAGTGTTGGGTGTTGTTGCGGCTGGGGCTTCAGCGGACATGGTTGGAATTTGGAGCTTGTGATTCTCTTACGCCGTGACAGTTTTGCGGCTTTGGGGCCAGATTGTACTGTAGCAAGGATGCGGTATGGATTGGTTATAGATTGCAATTGTTTCTACTTCTTTGAATTTTGATGTACACACTTCTCAGAGGGGAAAATAATAAAAAATAAACCAGGCAGTTTGTTTCCCTTGAATCCAAGCGTTTAATTATTTATACTCAGATCTGACTGGTCTCATAGCCCTAACCCAGATTTCCTCGCCCTGTTATGATGTAAGTAAAACTACGTAATGTGCCACCAAGGTTATGGAGGTTGCTGCATGCTGTATACTCCGCATTCTCATACCGTGCATGAGACCGTGAAGATCTCGACGCTAATTACATGTAATGTTCGTGCCGAATTCATGAACAATCCCCAACACCGTGCTTAAACGCCAAAAGATACCACGGAAACGTAAGCTAAAATATTCACTAAGAATCGAATCCGTCCGACACCCTTAACTGAAAACGAGAACGAAAAGGGGAAAAGAAAACCCAAGGAAATTAAATCGTAAATGAGGAAAGAACGCCGACTGAGGTGCAAAGTGGATGGATGCATTCCGCACTCCTGCCTCGAAAAAAAAAAAAAAAAAAAAAAAAGAAAAAAGAAAAGAAAGTGAACCACAGCGGTGCAAGATCAAGGAAGAAATCGGCAAATGGAGGGTTATATCCCACAAAAGCAATCCAGATTTGAAAATATAAAAAGAATTCTCAACTACCGCCGTGGTCGAGGAGATAGACCAGTAGTTGCGGACGGGAAAAAGGCCTCGCTGGGTTGCAGATGGTCATAAAAATTATCGTCATCTTCTTCCCATTCATCTAGAAGCGCAAAACTATTCGTTCGTACGGATATCGCGCGTTGAGAACGTGAGACTTGTTGAACGGATGGAACTATCTCGAGATCTGCTTTCGATGTAATGGCATATAGCGACTGCCAGTCTGATCTCGAGTTCCAAGTGTCGATGTCAGAACTCTGCCCATCTACGAAAAATCCCTGTCGACTCGTTTCTGCTGGTCTGGAGTCCCTTCTTTGCCTTGGAAATGCCTTTTTGTTATAGGCCCATCGGAAAAAGAACTTGGCGGAAGGAAGGCAACTTGTAATAATCGCAAGGACCACTTCGAAGTAGTTAACCAACTCTAACAAAGGGACATAATCTGAAAAAATCAAGGTTTAGCACAAGTACTCGTCATTCACGGAGAACTAGAGTATGCTTACAAGTTTGGTCGGAGACAATGACATGCCTCAGACTAATAATCTGCCAAAGCCTGGCAGCAGAAGCTGTGATCGTCCTATGGGGCCATGATTTAGAATTATTCTTTTCATCGAAACGAGGTTGTTTTAAGGAGGCGGGGTGCATACAGGAAACCACAGAGAAATATGATACAAATCTGCACCTGCCGTGTTCTCTTGAGCTTCTTCAGTTTCGGAACCAGAGGCAAGGGTGTCAATAGAATCAGACAATCCAAGGCGAGGCCTGCAGCACATATTCCAATTGTAGGATTCATCGGCCGGGCCTTATGAATTGTGGATCTCCAGATGTCGAAAAGCACTCCCGGATGTCGAGGGACTTGGAAGATTAATGCAGCGAAGGCACCAAAACAGTACAGCAACTTGCAGACGACGAGGACATCGCATAAGAGCTGCATCCGTGTACGGAAGCCAGAGTACAGACGGCGAATTGATAGCAGCAACGAGATCCTAGTGACCGTGTAGGTCCAGATAGTGAGAAGATTCACAACCACTACGGGCGATTGGTTAGCGACGTTTATATATATATATATATATATATATATCTGTTTGTATGAACATACTGATAAGCTATATTAAAGAAATGTTAGTACAAACGTTTCCGAATTGCTGGCAATCTTGAGATATTGATACAAAGTATCTGGGCACTTACCCTGAAAGTTCCTTCGGCGCTCCGAATATGTACATCCCAGATATGCCACCCGGCCTGGTACAGATACATGGATGCAAACGACACAATCAAAACGGCGTAGCTAGACAACTGGAGAGAGAGAGAGAGGAAGAAGGCGTTAAAGGACGGATTTCTCGACACTATAAAGGACGTATATGCTCACCAAAGCTACAATCAACAGCCAATCTTCTATAAAAAGAAGTTTTGTCGTTCGACCTCTCTGCGTTGTCAAGATCTTGAATGCCACCAATAAGCCGGTGAATAGCATCCCGAACAAAAACGCAACTGTCAACCCGATTTTCAATCCTTCCTGTCGGTGGGGAATATAATCGGGATCCAAAAGGCCTGGGGGTAACCATCCTTCCGTTATATACGGGTTACCATCAACTTGGAGTATCTCCCAGAGCGCGCGTAACTGGAAGAGGTCGTGTGCTGTTTGTCCTGTTGAATTCACCACTACCGCGTCGGCATCGACAATGTCGTTCAACGACATCTGGACGAATGGATATAATATCGTAGCGGACAAAGCCACGGAAAATATCAAATTAGTCCCCCGCCCAACCACCGCATTGACTTTTGGAGAATGTCGAAAAGATCGGAGACATGAAGGGAAAAACAGCTTGATTCTGGATGTTGGGAAGAAAAGGTGCGGCCGACCTTATATCGCAAATTATCTCCAACTGTCCATGCCGGTTGGATTTCTGTGCTTGAACAACTCCAACAGGGATCACTGAGGTTCTTTGGGGAGAAGGTTGGCAAGGATAGAAGGTTGAAACATATTGGCGAGCCCATCCCTGCAACTGGGCGAGACACACTCCTTCCCTTCAGGTGCCTAGCTGCATATGCACCACCAACAAGTGGTATGGGAGCCTGGCCTTGGAGGTGTATGCAGGGAGGGCTTCCAGCGCCGAAAATTGTATCTTGGCCGCTCTGTTGGAGGCTTTCGATATTGCTGTGCGTCGACATCTGAAACGGAGTCGATGCGCCGTTTGTTCACTTTTAGATTTGTGGCGGTATTCTTGCAAATAAACTGGAGATGTCCATCCTAACGACCGTGGCAGCCCTACAGACATTGCTCATTAGGGAACTCTAAATGAGGTAATCGGATCGTGCGCACGTCCTTGATGCTAAAAGGGGTATATACCTGGGGAGACTCTTCGGTGCCTGGTAACTATTGAGCAATTTTCTCGCACAAGCTGACTAACCTGGCTGGGGGTGTTTGATATCCTCTCGTCTGATAGTTCGACACGTATAATTATCAGGCCTGGCCGCCTGATTCCGAGCTTAGCTGACCGAATTATAGATGACAGAAGCCTATCGAAGACGACTGTAAAGCGTACACATTAAGAACTGATACGGCCTTGGTTCGTGGCGTATTTATCGCAACCTTAACTTGTAACTTGTTCGCGTATGCAGGCCGATAAAGCGGGTATAAATTGCCGAAAATGCTAAAAAAAAAAAAAAAAGAGCCATAGATAGAACATAGTGATTACAGAGTACGTATAGGGTCGTCAATCTAACATGCATGTACGTTTTCGCATGTTTCAGTATTCTAATTGAGCACGAGAATCGCACCAGAATCATGTTGACTTTGCCTCTTTATCAAGGATCTCGTAGTGGGGCTATTTATATATGTGTTTGGCAATTCTATTCAGGATGATCAGATACGATTTGATCAATCGGATTCAGTCTAAAATCCAAAGTGTTTATAGTAGGGTAACTCGAAACGGCGCTCTAAGTTAATGTACACATCTGTGTGTTCGAATTATACGATAGAATCTGGCACAAAAATATGTTTAAGAAGCGGTAAACTTTAACAGCTTTGAACGAATCGAGAGGTAACTATATATTTCTGAGGCGATAGATGAACTGGATGGAAACTTTACTGTTTTGTGTAAGATTGAAATCAAACTAATTCTGGAAGCTCGGATTGTATGCAGTGCCCCACTCTCTAACCAGACAAGTAACACTGCGGGATGAGAAATCGACGTGGTTCTCGATGCTAGTTTAGCACCCGCCGTCGAGCCATGGTTTTTACTCCTTCGGACGATTGTTGAAACAGGCTATTTGTCGATGTTGGTGAAGTCAGATTAAATTTGGCTCCTCAGAGTCTACGCCCAAGATGGTAGCTAGCCATGCGCGGGCAGCTTAGTAGCTTAGTTCAGAACTATGTCTTATGAGCGCAAACCCATCGTTCTGATGCGTGGAACGTTTAAGACGTTATATTTATATGTGATTCTGCTCGAGACCAACGGGTATACGCAGTATTTGCTGCTCCAAAAGATTGTGATAATACTTTTGGCATTTTGACTTATCTGTGCACGTGCTTCACTAGGAAGGCAACTAGTGGGACAAAATTTAATTTTATCAAGATTCTATATGTAGACACAATCTAATCAATTCACGTTCATATGTACACATTCATATCTTCTTTTACGCAGCCAAGTAGTGGCATTCGTCACTGGGCCAGAATACGTCTTCCTCTGTGACGTCTGGGACCAAGACCGGCACCAGGTAGCTCCTGCGTACACCAGCTCCAGTCTACTTAATAGCTAGTTCCGTTCCTGAATATATTATTTGCAGTAGGTAACACGCAATAGCCTGATGAAACAAGGTTAAGCCGCAGACTCGGTACTAAAAGGCCTAGAAAGGATGTCAGTGGCCGTAGTTAATATTGGAGCTAGATCCTAATGCAATGGATCGCAAATTACATTGACCAAATAGGTTTGGGTTTGCGTCTACCATGTTCTGGATAATCCAAGGTTCTTGTTTCCAGAAGTTAGGATGGAGAATAACCTGATTGCTTTTCCCCTGCCAAATCGAATATAGGCATACATCAGAGAAAGTATACACTAGAGCATTTCGGTGTTGTTTCCATTTCGCAATACAAAATTTCCGGCTATAGCGGATGTCTTATTACTTATTCATCAAAGTTAACTTTGGATCCCATTTTGTGTTCTATCTCGACAAGTGCGAGGCTTTATGGTGCCGCTGTGGGTCGGGCCCGGTCAAAGAGGCAGTTAGCTTCCGTTGCATTAAGCGAGCTAGCTGGTATTGAACGTTGGCCTGCCGAAGTTGTTTCATGGGTGGCTCACAAAGGTTTGGCTTCGCTCTTCAGGCAAGGAACTAGCTGCAGCTCATTAATTAAATGGTTGGAAGATATCCTTTTCTTAGACAGCGAGTAACAGGCCCACTACCATCGGTGGTCGCAGTTGGCAGGACCAAGGTATTGTTGCATTTTAGGTGTTGTTTTGATTAGGGTTACACAGCGTTAAAATGCTCATATATTGCTAATTTTGAGGCTAACGGGATAGCTGAAAGGAACGTGAGGTTATATACGTATATACACGGTACGGTATAATATTTACATTTGTATAAAGATAAGCATGAAGGACAATCAAATTATATGCACAATGGGAAGGGAAGTCTTTCCATATCCCGAAGGGAGGCATTGACGAGAAAATCTGTATACATGTACTTAACCGAAGAATGTTTGGGTGTGTGCGTGATAACTTCTTATGGCAAGCTACAGGCCACTACAAACATTGTGAATAGTAGGGGTTAAGAGATTGGCACGTGGAACCTGATACACAAGTTGTCGGGCCTGTCCATCCAATACCACCACATTGACCCCATTTGCTTTGAGTGGCTCCGGAGCCCGTAGTCGTTGGGGTCGTGACTGGAGTTGTTGTTCTCGTGGTAGAAGTGGTAGTTCGAACTGAAGTTGTCGAGGAAGTGGTAGGGTTATTTCCAGCTCTAGCTTTAATGAGATCGGCGGCCTAAGATTTATGTTAGAACTATAATGAAGCCGGTTTTATTTGGACTCAAAATCACTATACCTTTTCTGCAATTGCATAAACAGTCGCGCAAGTATGAGTAGCTGGGATCAGTGGAATGATGGAGATGTCACCAACACTAAGGCCAGTAACGCCGTATACTAGAAGCTGGGATGATACAACGCCTCCTTGGTCTTGGGGCATCATGGCTGAGGTACCGCAGGAGTGAGCCGTGCTGGAAATCATTCCCTGGGTAGCATAGTTGATCAATTGCTGGTCGGTCGTCACGCTAGTGCCGGGAGATTGCTCTTGTGGGCCTAGCTGTTGCATGGAGGGAGCCTGCATCCATCGTCTGTAGAACTTGATCATAGCGACGAAAATCTCATTATCGATGGGGTTGATAGAGGTGTTATAGTCAACAATAGGGTCAGCCCATTTGTCAGAGGGGTTGATAAGAACGGTCCCTCGGCTCAATGGTTTTTCGTGGACGAGGGAGGTGCCTCCACCACCGGAGAATGGGATCTCGACAATACCATTCTTAAGAGAAGCATATGACGCCATGAGAACCCTTCTTTGGGCCTCATAACCACGAATGCTAGCCGCACTGTAGGTGCTGGGAAGATATTGAGCAGCATTTTGGCTATTCACACGGCTGATGAGAGATTGGTAAGTGGAGAGCATTGTGGGGAGTGGAAGTGTTGCAAGGGCGTTGCCGACGAGCATCGACATAGGACCTGTATTTTGATTAGCATTTAATCCTTCTTGAGAAGGTGATGGTGATACATACCCTTGCGGAACTGCTGCCATTGCTGTTGAGCCCATGCTTGGAATGTTTGATTAGTATAAAGTGACGCTTGGTTGGGTTGGATATCCCGAGTATCTTCCAAGTTTTGCATCAGTGGTCAGAAAGTTCCAGATATCAATGAATTATCATAAGAAATGGTGATGGCGGCTCACATTGGAAGTTAATTTGAGTCGCCGGGTGGTCTTGGAGGTTAGATCCAACACCAGGAAGGTCAACAATAACTGGGATGTTAGCGCGATTTAGGAGATCTTGTGGACCGATACCACTTCTTTGAAGAACTGCAGGAGTATTAAGCCAACCGGCGCAGAGAACAATCTCCTGATTGGCCCGGATGGTAGTTGTGGAGCCTCCATTTGGAGTACCTCGCTGTTGAATACGGACGCTCTCAGCCTTCTTGGTAGATGAAAACTGGATATCATTGACTCTATATCCTGTCAAAAGATGAAGGTTTGAACGAGACGAAACCGTGTCAAAGTATCGGTTCTTGGCGTATGAACGACGGGATTGTGCATCGACGTTGTTTGGTACCCAGTATGCGTTATAGGCGTTGCCGTTCTCACCGTCACGCATTGTGGGGACACCGACTTCGTTCCACGCCTTCCACTGGACCTCTGAGCATGGAATTAGCACCGCGCGCTGCAAGTGATAGTACTCAGATTAAATGCTGATATAATGATTGGTGAACCTACTGATGGTGGGCCATTGCCAGGACGGGAATGTGACTTGGATAGGTCCGTTTCCGTAGGCAGACGCCTCCCAAGTAATTCCGTATTCTTGGACTATGGCAGGATCCGGAGTACCAAATGTAGTTGACTAAGTTGATTGAAGTCAGCTAGGTTCTGTACAAATCTGGTATAAGAACTTTTAGAATCAGAGCCTTCTTACCTTTTTGAAATAGGGCAAAAGTCCAGCAAAATCCCAGCCTGGATTTCCGAGAGCCGCCCAGTTGTCGTAATCTTCGGCGGCACCACGGTCGAAGAGCATACCATTGACCGTTGATCCACCGCCAACTACAGAAGCTGCATAAACAGAAACACGTTTACCGCCGATTCCTGTCTGAGGAACTGTAGTAACATTGAAAAGGTCCCTAGACGGGTAGCTTGTGGCTGAGCTGGGTTCCAATTGGCTGGGGTTGCTGTCGACGTATCCGTATTCAACAACGAGGACATTTTCTATTCGAGTGGCTGGGTTAGCGCAGGCTCTAGATAGCTCAGATAAATTGACGGTGTATTTACTTGTTGAATCTTCACTTAATCTGTTGGCAATAACCAAACCACTTTGTCCTCCACCCACAATAATGTAATCGTATGATGATCTCAAAGATCCAACATTGATCTGACGGGCTCTAATTTTGTCAATAAGCTCTGGATAAGCCAAGCAGACGTTGCTGATAATCAGCAATTGCACTGCTACTGCGCCTAAACGTGAAAGAAGAGGCATTCTGAGGATTGTAGATCAGGTGGAATTGATTTGGTTGTCCAAGATTAGTTGCACATGCACCGAACTGGATGCTAAGACACGGAAGCTTTCAGTCTCCAAGTACGATATTTATATAAACCTATGTTCGGATCTTACGATAAAGATTACTCGGAATGCGCAGCCTAAACCTTTGTTTTCCCGTGCAAATATTATTTCATGGGGCATTATCGTCACGCCTTTCAAGAACCTCTCTCACTTCAATTTACCTCTGTTGAGTGGACCTTTGCCAGTTACTATAGCTAGGTAGTTGCTATCTGACGAAAGGTATCCTTGACGGACCCGCTGAAGTTCCATTCGAAAATTTAATGAGCGAGTTCAATTGCCTTTTTGCCGGGGAGTGCGAATCGCGAACGGAACTTTCGCCTATAATCACCCTGTCATTATCGTGGAAAACGGTCGTCAGTATCCGGGGAAACAGGGTACATTCCTGTAGACATATAGCTGATCATAATATGGATAAATAGACCCGAACTAAATGAGGCTTGCGCAGGGCATCGCGTGAATATTCAGGCTGAATGGCTAAACTCCCCGACCAAATTGTCCGATAGGGATTTGTGTTGATTTTGTTGCAGAATCCCGATCAACTTCAGGTTTTAAATTTTCCGTCGATATAACATCGTCGGTTTCATATGCACATGCAGACATCGATTATAAGGCCAAGGCCTTGGCAGGAGCTGTTTGTGATTCCGTCTGATATATCAGATATATCAATGTTATAGGCTTAGTTGTGTCATTACACAAGTTTTCCCGTCCTCCCGATGATTTAATCTTTTCAGCGCAATATTTTTGCGACAGGTCCGTCATAAATAGCATGAACGGCAAACATGCTCGGTGGTCTGTGAGCTTCATGCCTTTGTTTCTTCACTCGCTGGAAATAATCTTGAATACGAGGCAATTGCGTAATGGCGATAGCCGCCGCAGGTTAAACATTCTTCTACAGGTGCGTATATGTAGCTAGCCATTTTAGGTCTTTAAAAACAATTAGCCTAGGCGGGCCCGGTCAGCGGTCATTACAATATATCATGTATCAGTATTTTTGACTCTTGATATACCAACAAGCGCTGGAATAACCCGCCATGGTCCTATTTATACCGACCAAGTACTGGGCGGCATGTTAGATTTTCATTTGCGTGAATGCTTCTAGGACGGCAAAGCTGCAAATATGCAAATTTGCGGGTTTGCGTGCAAATCTGGGCCTCTCAATTACGAGACTATAGTTAAAAAGTGCCCTCTCAAGGATTGAGGCTAACTAGGTTTCGGCGATAATGTTTTATGCGGTTGCGGTTGGTGCCTTTTGCCCGTGTTATTCTGTATTCAGCCGATAAGGAATTATAAGTTGAAGAGGGATAAGCCCGAGCTTTAAAGTGGCAATATGCATTAAAGTTATCTTCTGAGCCCCCGTTATATCTCGATCCATGGATGGAAGTTTCGAAAATTGATGCCTGAGCAATGATAGAGAAATTTTGGGATAACCGCTTAGATGTTCCGGATACCAGGGCCAGGCCTTCGTTTGGCTTTGTGAGGTAAGCGAGCATGGGATTATCTCGATTAACCCCGATAGATATCTTAATCTTCTAATTTCGAGTAACCGGCCCTGGTTTACCGCCTTGTGCACCAAAACTATAATGCTCGAATCGCATGGGGGCTAGGATTCGGGAATAAATTAAGATGCTCCCGGCTAAAAACCCCACGGAAACAGTGTGACCTATATAAGTTACAGGCGAGGAAGCTAGCGAGAGAAGCGATGACACGTGAAGGCCAATCCATATACGTATCTGGAGTCTATGGCATATCTTCAGCTTCGAGCCGATGGTCTCGGACGGTAGGAGCCAAAGAAGCCGGATTTCTTCTTGTGAAGATGCCTTAATGTAATAGTGGGTAATAGTATAGGAGGGTGATGTAACTCTCGTTCAGATGGGGAAAAAAGGCAGATGGCAAGCGCTCAACTTTCGAATATTGGAGCAGAAGTACTATAAATACAGTGGCTCGAAACCGCTAAACCCAGTGAATATCTCAAGCAAAATCCGTTGTCTACATTGAATACTGGACAGCATCTCTTCCTGGTACACGATATCCTCTAGTTCGTATAACATTCTGCCTTTAATATCTCAAATTTAAAACCTTGCAAGTGGCAAGTAGCTGTCATCATGAAGTTTCTTTCTTCCGTTGTCCTCGCACTTGCTTCATCACTTCTTCCAGGAGTACAGGCATCCTTGAACTGTACTGTTGTCGGCCAGCCGCTCGAATACAGATCATGCGAGTATCCTGATTGCTCGATCGTCGGTGTATACACCGTCGGGGCTATGATACAAGCTGCTTGTCGTTCTGACTGCAGTTCCAATACAAAGTGAGCACCTGTAGATGGGATAAGATTATACCAAATCGACTGGTGAGGCTAAATATAAGCGTTTTTTAGTGTATGGTTCCAACTTTACAACAAATATTTCCTTCCTGGCGGTGCCAGAGTGACCGGTTGTAACTACTCTGGAATCCCTTTCGCCCAGACCGGTAAGTTTCCAAGCTAGTATATATATAGTAGAGAATACGAGTAAACGGCCTTGCCCGTCGGCTGTCTACCGTACTCTAAGTATGAATTAATTCTAATGACAATACTACAAGGCCTCCCATACTGTTACGAGGAGCAAGCGCGACCTAGACCAACTACTTGCACTCGGGGCACCAATATACCAACTCTGACGGCAACTACAACGGGGGCTACGACGGCCCGAATCAGTACTACGACGGCACCTATTACCACAAGGCCTACCACAACGACGACACCTGCGATAACTACAAGACCGACCACGACTCCTGCACCTGGCAACTGCGGTGGTTTATACACGCAGTGCGGCGGTGTCGGGTGGACCGGTGCGACCTGTTGCTCGGCTGGAACATGTGAGTATCCTAACTCCTGCATTTAGTACTGCATAGAATTGGCGATATCGATTAATGATCCTGACCATGATATAATCTCCGCTTTTAGGCAAGGTGTTGAACCCGTATTATTCGCAGTGCCTGAACTGAGAGGGCAATCTTGGATCTTATATGTATATCTAGTATCGATATATCAAACTATGTATATATTTATCTTTGAAAAAACAAAATAAATGTTGATATCGGTCTTGACATTGTTCCGGCTATGGCCTGGTTTGTGAGAAGCACAACACGCAATTTACCCAGCGCAGTGTTGCAATTTTTAAGTTAGAAACGAAACCGCAAACGGAGATCTTCGAAAGAAAGCGACCGGGGCTGGTGATTTCAAGAGTATGCCTGGCGAAATGGCTTGCAACTAGCTGACAAATAACCCAAATTGGTGAGAAGTGGATTGGCGGAAAGGAATCAAGCTTTCCTTGGCCACAGAGGGCTCCGTTTCGAAGGATTTGGCTACCTGAACGGGAAAGTTTCTGCCCGATCTGATCCATGAAGAGCCTCAGCACAGTTCAGACCTACCTCTGTATGTATTACCATGAGTACGAGTGAGGCTGAGATGGAAATGAAACAGGTATATATACCCCCCCTCCACGATAAAATTGCCATTTGCTCAAGTGCTTACATCTAAATAGCACTGTCTAACACCAAAATCTCAAAGCCAACTAATCATCAATAGACGTGGTCGACGTCGCGGTCAACGTCGTGATGCCTTTCGACTTCCAAAAATACGATGCGAAATGTGCTGCCATGACCCCCGCGGAGCTACAACTTCAATGGGAACACTACACCCGCCTGATCTCAGGCGCAGCGACATCTACAGCAGTCTCCGGTGTCGCTTTGCCTCTCACAATGGGTGTCTCCGTCGTGGGGGTCGCCCTGGCCGCTCCGGCTATTCATAACGCTCGCAAGAAGCGGGAGATTATCGAAAAGCATCTGAATAGCCATGGAACATCCCACGTGACAAGAAAACGAGACGTATTAACATCTGTAGCCATCAGCGGTACGGTCGGAGTCGTCACGATGGGTGCTAGCACTCTTGCAGCAGATGCCGTCACTAGCCATGCTGCCAATTACGGAATCCAGCAAGTCGTGGAGAATGAATTGGCTGTCAAAGTAGGGACTCATATTGCCTTTGACGCCGCTGCCATGGCGGGAGAACATGCACACACGGAGCACAAGAGGAAGAAAGAGGCCCAGAAGGCAGAGCAGCAGGGACTGGTCACTCCAACCTATATGCATAGCCAGCAGCTTAATTACAATGTGCACGCGGGCCAAGGAGTCCTCCCAGATGGGTTCTACCCCATTGTTCCTATTCCTCAAGGGCATTCGAATGCCCAATCCAGCGAACCGGTCGCCACTTCGAACGTTCCCAACTACTCCTACCCGAGCTCTTTGACCTCCCAAGAAATAGCTCCTCCTCCTCCTCCTCCCCCTCCTCCCCCTCCTCCTCAGTACCCCGGCCCGCCTCTAGAAGATCTCTATTCACCACCTTTAGTTGAAAAGAAAGATGCTACTTCGGGGCTACCGTCAACGTCAACTTCCGGGCCAGACTCGAAATATAAACTCGTCGTTGTAGAGCAACAGACCACACAAGCGCCGCCCTTGTACGCTCCTCCACCCGCTGGAGCTGTCCCAGTCATGGAAAAAATGGGCGAACAGGCATACTCGGCCCCACAGTCTTACCCACAGCAGCATTATCCGCCGCCGCCAGTTCAACCCTCAAATGTATCGAGCTACCCTTCGTATCCTGGAACAGTGTTGAATCCCGAGCAGCCTGGGCTGTTCAGCCGTGAAAACTCTGGGGCAATAGCATCAAATAGTGGCCAAGTCCTCGCTCAGGCTCAAAGCGGGAACCTAATCCAACAGGTGGCACATAATCCGCATCGAGGCTCGGTCTCACTCCCCGCGTACCAAAATTCGACTGTTCCGCCGCCGCAAGCCATTTCCAATCCCTTCCTCGGCTACCAGAATCCAAATCAACCAGCGTCGCAAGAGCCCAATTTCCCACGCGGGCCACCACTGCAACACCAGAGGTCATACTCTACTCCGACACATGTACACCCGCCTACCAACCCGTATCAATCATATGCCCCGCCTCCACCGCAAACTTACCAGCCTAGTGGGCCATATTCACAACATCCTACCTTCCCTCCTAATTCCTTTCCACCACCGCCGCCACCTTCCAGCTACCCGTTGACACCTGTGCAGACTCCGGGGGGTTCATACCCGCAGTATATACCGGCCCACCATGCGCCACCTACTGCCTATCCAGTCGGGTATCCAACACCTGTCCCTACCCCTTACTCCGAATATGTGAACCCAATGGTCCCTAGACAGTATGTACCGGAAAAACAGGCTTTCCCGCAATATCAAGAGGTACCTATTCCAGCGCCTCCAATTTTGAGCCAGCAAGGCCAATATCTGGAGCAACAAGCCGCAACGCAGCAGCAATATCAGTATCAGCAGCAGCCTTCCGGATATCTTTCACAGCACGACGTGTACCAATATTAATACATTTAGCGTTTGCAGCATGCTCTCTTTACTTCTTTCTGAAATGTATATATGCGATATGAGTAATGAATTATAATTAAGTATATAACGAAGCGCACTGAGAATAAGATTTGGAATATCTGTTGAGCTAGATATTGAGCACATTCCGCGGTGCTAGAAACATGCGTCCAAATACTATCGATATCGCTAAGCCCACTTAATACCATGATCGCTACCGCACCGGAGGGGACCCTGGATGAAACAATGAAATTTCAAATCCCAATTTTATCTCTAGGGCTAGCCGAGGGCGTTTCCGCCTGGTATCAACTAAATGTCTTCAGCGACCGCCCAGAATACTGGCAGAAGCCTCTCTCGCTTCGACAATTTGGGAAACCAGCACCGCCGATGACATCAACCGAGGAGTGCCGTCAGATCGCGAGAAATAAAGCGAAGTCACAACTGGACGCGGTTACGATTTGGAACCAAGAAGATCAAAACGTTCAAGCCAGAGCGGTCGCGTTCTACCCGCACAGCGAATGTAAGCGCCGCCCACGCGACGCGAAACCGCGGGCGGGTGTTGGTCCGCTACCCATTTTGATCATCGCTTTGGACCCGAATCGATTGGATGGCCTTCATATTGCAGCTCTGAGCCGACTAGGAATTGTCGTGAATCCGGTTGCCTTTCAAGCGTTTGACATTGATACCGCAACGTCCTCTAAAGGCATACTGGCCAAGTATGCCGGCAAGGAATTAACCGGGTCAATCTTTGTTTGGAACAACATTCTGAAGTCGTACGAAACATCGGATCGATATAGGATTCAGCATATCCAACCCGGCCGATGGGCACAGCTTGGTGGCGACACCGCGATATACGCCTGGATGAAATTAGAAACCGAGAAGGCGCTTTTAGGAAGACCGGTCGATGAGCCTACCCAGAAAAAGATAGAAGAGTTTGAACTAATCCAGCTAGGTCCTTATCTTGGGTATCGCGACCGTCCAGAACTCGAACGACTTGACGAAGCTGTTTTGGGTTTTGGTGGTGGGCACGCGCAACAGCACGGAATTATCGTCGTCGACGATATGTCCCCAAATTCGAACACGGGGAGGATTCCTGAGGCTGCCATGCCCTTGTTCGATGAATTAGAACAGGATGCTGACCTCTTCGATTTCGCGAGTCCCCTAATATTAGACCTGCATCATGTGGATGACCAGGCGCCAGATCCAGATCTATATCTATCCGAGGCCAGGAGCGTTAACGAAGAGCCTCAAACTCTTTTCGATTTACCTGATACGATTTTGCAAGAGACATTGGATGATCAAACCCTACGAAATGCACCAGTTTCCGAACGTCAAGTCGTCCTAGAGGCCTTCGAGCGAGGATTTCGTTCCAAGTTTGATGAAACGGAAGCAGCTACGGAGAACATACTTCTTCAGCGACTTCTCCCGAGCTACCGTTCGTCGTTTGATACAGGAAAGTGGTTTGCTGAGATAGTGAGTGCCACGGGATCAATCATGAACCGGATCATCCAATTTGCGACTACAATATATAATACCAATGGAAATCCTGACATCGAGTCCGGAAATAGCGGTATCAGAGATTCGATTATTAATTTCGGCCAACACCAACCGCACAGTCAAACTATGCAGTTAGATGATATCCTAAGGGCAGAGGGCTTCGAAGCTTCGATGGCTAATTCTTTAGGAACAGCTGATTACAACCATGATGTAAAGTACATCGCAGCCAGTCCACGGGAGCCAGCCTTTCTAGGCGATGTAGTGACGAAACGACTGCACACGGAAACAGGTATAGGGTATAGGCAGGAAACGGCTGCGGAGGAAGAAGAAAAAAAGGAACCCGATGGTGAATATGAATGGACTTACGATTCTGAAATACAGAGCTATCGCAAGACACAGAAAAGAGGACGCAGGTTTGGGTGACTGGTGGCTAGCTATCGGATGCAGGCCAATCTGAGGTTAAATTCTAGTTTAAATTACATGAGATTTCGAGAAATATAGTCCTAACTACTCCCGCGATCGGTCTTCATTAATTATTAAATTTATAAAGCAACCTTCTAGCGACCACCACGCATAGCTAGGGGAGTGACCATACTGCCAGATGCGCCAGGCTATTTGCAAATTTGGAATTGGGACTTGTTGACTCAGCGAAGACATCATTATCCTCGCGACTCTCAGATGTCAGATGCTCGGGGTTAAAACACCCAGGATTGCCGCAAAGATGTGATATGTGAAGCGGCGGTGTATGAGGGCCGTTCTTTGCAACATATGAAATGATGTGTAGGAGAAAACCGGTTTGAGATTTACGACCTCTTTTTCCCTGTGCTATGATTTGGTTCCTTTGACGCCAGACCTATCGATCCATTGGAGCTAGATGTAATACCTGTCGATAACCATCTGTATTGGTCCTCCCTCGGGGTAGCCAGCAGTAACGCAACGGGGAATAACAACTAATCGATGGTCTTAAGATCTTAGAATTTGCCCTCCCCGACGAACTGGGGGGAAGTCTTCGACATTTAAAGCTTCATACCTAGCCCGGCGCTCCTTAAGCACGCTGTCGTAACTTAACTGTCATAGACCTCCGATTGCAAAATTAAATTGAACCACTCAATCGAGTGGGTGGCTACTTAATATCATCCTTATACCCTATTTCCGATTGAGAGCTTTTCACAACTCCCTGAGCTGGTTGGTAGGTACGTATACTCTTCATCAGGTGTCATTGATCCCTTCGATCGATTGAAGCGGATTAGAAAAGGAGATATCAACACAAAATAACATGGATGTGAAGTGGATGCCACTTTGCATGGGCGAGTAGCATAGTTCTAAGTTAACTTTTTATTGAAGTGAAAATGGTTAAAACAAATATGAACGCCACGTTGTAAAATGCCGAAAGCAAGATACTTCTTAAATGATGATCGCAAACGAACTAGCAAAGTGGACACCGGCATTCTGATTCTCGCTCCGGTGTTCCGAGTCTGCTATATGTGGTGTAATAACCCTCCTTCTTGGAGACAAAACAGGCTCGGCTTCTGCCTCCACGAAATCTCGTGGGAAAGCCGCGTGTCGAAACACTGGGTGAGATGTTGCTGTGCCTGAAGGAGTTAGCTTGTGATCATTTCTTGAATATAATCAAATAGGTGGTTTTCTTTCCTACAATTAGATTGAGGGTATAATTCAATAGGCAGCTGAAACATCCACTCGGGGAGGGCTGGAATTACCCCCAGGAAAAATTGGTAGTACATCGTGGCCCTCCGAAATTTCTTCATGGATATCTCTTCAGTTTCTGGAACTCTGGAGCTTGTTACCCCGTAATGCGCAACGTTGGTTCGGTAGCAGTGGCCGAATTGTTCTACAACTTTACTTTTTTTCTGTTCCAGAAGTCCGTCAATGATTTCTGACATCTCTTCAATATACGACCGAGCAATTGCCGCGATGATCTGACGATAGTTACTCAACTGAAGCGGGAAGTTGAAAGCAAGTTTGCTCTCCCGCTTCAGGAACTTTGATATCATCGATGGGTCCCACGGGCGAGAGTCATCTTGGTAGGGTGTGAAGAGCAGTGGCGATGGGGCTTCACCATCTTTTGGGTTGGAGTTCCCCTTGGTTAATCGGTGGTGGAAAAGATCGGCTAGTGGTTCTATGTAGAACAAGTATTGGACGAGCTGTTCACCAATAGCCTTCGGTAGGAATCGGTAAATTGGGGCGGTGTGTCCAACAACCCCCTGTTTTTTATTATAGGCGCTCAGGATCATGACGTCCCCATCAACAACAAAGATATTGCGTCTAGACGTAGCTGTGTTATACTTTAGGAGTGCGAGGATCTCGGTGCCTCGAGGTGGTGCACCCGACGTTAATAGAATTGCAGCCGCAAACCAATGCTGTATTTCGAGGTCGGATTTGAGGTATTCAGACATTGCCACGCGACAGAGAGTATCCGATCCATTGGGATAGAATATCTCCCGCAGCTCGGGCGTCTTTAAAATATGCGAAAGGAGACAAAAATCCTGCCATTCCGAGTTCCGTGGTTCCGTGCAAATACCGTATCCATTGGTATAGTTTGCAGTGTTATCGAAGACGCGGTGGAGGGGAATCGGAGGTATTTTTGAAAAGAACGTCATCTTGTCTTTCAACCCGCCAATATTTCCTGGAATCGAACTTGTGAATCCGCGGTATTCCACAACGTCAAAGGGTTCTCCGTCGTGAAATATTACGGTGCCACTTTTGCTCCAATACATATGGCCGTGATGCAATGAGTTGTCAGAGATAGCCTTTCCGTAAGCATGTTGAGCCATCCACTCGCTCATAGGGTAATCAAGCCCGTCTTTGGTGGCTTCAACCAAATCCCCGAACTCTTCTCGAAATCGACGTGCGACCATAATCCGAAGAACATTTTCATGTTCCCTCCCGAGAACCTGGGCTGCATTGTATTCGTCATCTTCAGTCTCACCATCACCCTCGTCGTCAGTTACAACTTCCTCATCCTCGTCGTCAGTTACAACTTCCTCATCCTCATCGTCAGTTCTAACTTCACCGTCGCCGCAATCATTTTCGTCATCCTTGTCATCCTTCTCACCGCAACCACGACACAGGCCCTGACTGACGCACATTCCAACCTCTGGGTTTAACGGTTCATGCGACTTAGCTTTCTCCCAACTCCATGCGAGCACAGAAAGTCGAGCACAGAAGGACATAGCAGCAAAGTATTGAGTTGTATGCCGCGCATCCCTCCACCTGCCTTTTCTTTCGTCGTATCCTACGACAGCCAAAAAATTGAGGATTGGATTTTGGAACTTGGAGCTACTGTTCGCGGGTATTTTAGTAGTAAGACATTGAACGACCAATGCGAGGATGATCTTCTCTATTTTGTCACTGGACCGCCCAGTATTAATACTGCGGCCGGCCAGCGAGAGGATAAGCGATATACTACCCCGTAATTCCTCTAGCGCAATCCCAGTTTTGCGAATGACGGGGTTTTCTTGTTGGGACAGACTACAAATGTAGAGTACCATCCGCACAAAGATCAATGTACCATATTTGGGTACTCTCCTTCTGACAACCGAAAAGATCCTTTGAGTGTCTGTGGGGGTTGGGTGTTTCCAATTTTCGACGGTAGTAGTCTGAGGTTTCACTAATGTATCGAAGGGATTTCTTCAAAGTAGATCTAGTGGCGGTAGCGATGCATTCGAGCTGCGAGGAACGGCCGCGGGCAGTAGCCAACGGACAAAGCTTGGTAGCCACGAAGGTGGAATCGCCTCTACAGAATGCCAACCACCCGGTTCGCACTAGCCACGGGTCAGCTATGCTTGTCAAGTCGGAGTTTGCGGTTTGAGTTGTTGGGTCTCGTCGGTTCCGAAGGAAATCGAGTTCCGTCATGCCGACTTTTGTGATAGGCCGCTGGGTAGAGCAAGGATAGACTCTAATAATAATCCCATGTTTGTGACCAAGAATCTTCTGGCATTCGACGGGTTTTTTATGTGAAATTTGAGATGGTTCGGATTGGTTTTGTCGTTGCGAACAACCTTTGGAGGTGTGTCTGTGAGTGTTAAGCGACTCCTTCGATTTGTAGCATTTAAAGCAGGATTGGCACTGCCATCCCGGCGTGGTTTGGAACGGTTCGAGTGGCCTTGGTCGGTTTCGAATCAAGAAATTTATAAGACTCCAAATTTCTTCCTCGGAGGCCCATTTATGACTTTTTAGGTGAATTATCAGTCCAGCCCGTTTAAGTTCTGCACGCTTGAACATATGCTTCTGTTTTAGGTGGCCTGCTACATGTTCTGGGATGCAAATAATAAGACATGTCATACAGACTACCGTCTTAACCGTTTTGTAGGTATATTCTGCAAGACCGAATCGTTCGAGCAGACTGTTAGGCTGCTTTGTAGTCTGTTGTCGATACAGTAGGATTAGCTTCGATCAATGAAGAAGTTATTGAATTCATACTGTGGCAGTCTTACCAAAATAAGAGAACTCGTCCCCTGAGAGTGATTATTGCTCATTTTCGCTAGTTAGTAGGTTTGTAGATATTTTGTAAACCTTGAAGGGAACGGACGAGGGGTATTTTGATGCTGCCGCCCTTAACGAAAATCGTATGTGTCCAGCTTTTTATAGACGGATGGTTCGGAACCATCATCTAGCTAGAAGATCCCCGTTGCTGTAGCCATTGGCTGGCCGGCAGCTCACCAGGTATCGATCATCTTACAAGTCTTGCAAGACCATAAGGGCAATAAGTGAGCCGTTTTTGACTCTCAGTACCCTGTTGCACTATGGGCGTAATCTAAGAGGCCAGAGGAGAGTGGAATCAATATCTCACAGGCGTCTCCATGGGTCATTGAGCCGAATATCCTCTTCGTACCGAGCTGTCGATGCTACTGCGTATTCAAAGTACTAAAAGGTTTGCAGGCCAGAATGCAACGCAGCTTGATGCATCGATAAGGGTGTATTGACTGAATGAGCACCAGGAAAGCATCACCGCCTCTGCCTATATCAGAATACATACGCAATAACTACTTCTCCGCTGAAGGCTGGCCTTGCTATAAACCAATTTTCCCAAAGTTTGGATAGGGGTGGGGCCATTTCTAGCATATCATACACTCTTCATGACAGAGAGCTTTGCAGGTCCACGGATAGATAATTGTTGAGAGGCCGGCGCGTGTCCGACGAAGGATCGTGTTCTATGTAAGTCTTGCTCCAAGAGCTAACTCTATCAGGAAATCCGGGGTTCAGTAAGGTGATCAGAAGGCCCACCACTTGATTTTTGCGTGGCTGTCCTCCATATCAATTTCACCGTGCATCATGCAGGCCATTATTTGTATCGCGCCCAAGATGCATCGACGTGAAGAAAAGGCTGGCTAGGAGCAATGACACCTTTTAGAAATCAGTATGTTGCCGTTAAATTATAAATGAGCAAAAACTAAGTATACTTAAGTAAGTATGTAGGACTGGGTTCTGACTTTCGTTTGGAGGCGTTTTTTATCTTCATCATGATGGTAATTAAATTACCAGCTTCGCGTTGAGAGCCTTGAAATGAAGTCGCTATCCCCCTTATTCTCGGGTATGCATCCGTTGACATGTTAACCCGGTGTCTCACACTACAGAGTGGCCGCTTCTGGCGCTGCCGCGCAGGCCAACTGATATGACGGGTACAACCCCATCGTCCACTGTCGTCGCCTATGTAACGGAGGGCGTGATTGTCGCCGTCCCTGTTCCATGCACCACGTCAACCGTGCCAGAACCTACGCCAGTGTACACGCCGCCGGCTGCCAGTTGTCCGCCCAAGTACAGTGCTGATTGTCGGTGACTCTGCTCTGAAGGCGGTAGCCAGGCCTACGCGACGACTCCGCGGGACAGGAAGTGCACGGCCTGCCCATCTGAGTCCTGTCCTGCCGCCGATGCCCACAATGCAGACTGTGCATTCCTATGTGCTACTGCACATGGCGCCCCAAGTTCTGTTCTGTAGCTGGTGGGGAGAACTGTTCGGCATGCCCAACCCTCCTCCTCTTCCTCCACCACCACCAGCCTGCCGAAGTATAATGTCGAGTGCGGCTGGATTTGTTAGGAGCAAGGAGGTACGCTCTGCGGAAAGGTTCCGAAGGATGGCGGATGCAAAGCATGCCCTGATGAGTCTTGTCCTGCCGCTGGGGCCTATAACGGGGAACGCGCGTTCCTGTGTGCTACTGCCCACGGTGGGCCCAAGTACTGCTCCGCTGCTGGAGGAGCAAACTGTGCAGCGTGCCCTGCACCACCGCCCCCAACGACTTATGTTCCACCACCCCGACCATGTATACTGTTCCAGCACCCACTTCGTCGGCACCACCTCCACCTCCAGCTGATGCGACCTGCCCTGCTACACCAAATTGCGCATGGTTGTGTCTCTCTGCTGGAGGTGCCAAAGTTTGTGCTGCTGAGCCGGACTCTGAAAAGTGCGCCGCGTGCCCTGATGAGACTTGCATGACATTATGACTTTTTGCAGTTATGTCTGCTCGACCACATGGGGGGCCCGAATACTGCTCTGATTCTAGTGGAGAAAACTGCTCCGAATGCCCTTGGAAACCAACAATTCCAACCTACATCCCCCTAGTCTATCCAATTAATAATACAACCATTCCCCCTTAGCCCGAACTGACTACCTATAGCCCCGCCCCCACTTCACCACCTGTTCTAGTTGCGCAGTTTGCCCAACCAAGCATAGTCCTGGCTACACTTGGTTATGCCTGGTCTCGCAGTGGTTAATACCCCAATTCTAGCAGCGTTAAAGCTTGCCTAGCTGTATCTGACGATCAGAAATGCAAGGCTTGCCCAGATGAGTCTTGCCCAGCTACTCCTGATTCTAGCTACGCATATGTCTGCTCTACCACCATGGAGGCCCAAAGTTCTGTTCTGCCTACCAGCGCAGATTCTTATGCTCCTTATGGTACAAAACAGCCCCTATCACTCCTCTTCCTGAGCCAACGCATAGCTCTAGTGCTTCAGCTTTACAGCTCAGTGTATCCTTCCTCGGCCTTGTCGCTTTCTTCCTTGCTCTTTGAAATAGCCTTTCCATATTCGATTAGCCATTGCAATTATCCCATGTTATACCAAGATCATGTAATATTAATGCCAAATGTCCTATTTGCGGTTTAAAAGGCCGGTTAGCTTCAGTATCTCATCTTCTGCAGTAGATAATGCCCCTTGGGCTTACTAGACAAATACGCCGAGACGTATCGCTTCCACCCCGCGCTAGATGGCAGGTGAAAGGCGCCCCGGTCCGATTTTCAGAATTGCAGGAACCGCAATCGACCTCGTCGGTGGTGTGTAACTCCACCACATCAGGGCCGCTCGGTAGGTGTGTATCGAGATATTCCTAGGATCGTTGCACCTCATGTTGGTATCGAATCATCAACCGCAGGCTTCATCTTGGAATATGACCCAAGTTTGTGTCTAGTGTCAAACGTTCGTAGAGCCCTATTTGCAGACTTTGCCACCCTTCTTGAAGACCGCTTGTATCGTGAGGCCACGCTGGACCCAGGTGGGGCATTTTCGCAGTCGACTCTCGTAGACTGTGGTTTCGTTTGCGGGGCACTCTCGTTGCTAGTAAGACATAGCTGACGGCTGTTTTCGGATCTATCTGCTTCCGTTGTGTACTGTATTACTGACTTATTGCTGTTAAGATGTCTGGAGATCGGGTTTAACGACCGGTTTTTTCGTCGGGAGTCGTGCGGATACAATTCCAAGTCCAGGTGATCTGCAGCGGTCTCACTGCTGAAAAAGGGATATCTCTTCTGACTACTAACGTTTGGGATTGTCTGTAGATATCAACGGTTTAATACGCGCGCAGGAGTAGCATCGTGATTATCGGGGTGGTGCCCGGCTCATTCGATTCGGATCATGTAAAGGTTGTGAAGGTGGGGAGTTGGTGTATCCCGCGTTTGTAACCCCACTTTTTTGAAGGTCGATGTGGCCCATTTTACGGGTAGCAAGGCCAACAGTCAGGCTTGTGCCATGGGTAGCCCGCGAAAAAAGCCAAGAGCCGAATCAACTTCTAAATTCACAGCCATGTCATTGGCAAGGCCTCCTGTCGGGTCATGATTAGGAGGGAGGCTAGTAGCCGGTACTAACAACTCGCAGACCGTTTTCTTGATTGGGTAGATCTGCAGGTCTTTCGACTGTAACAATGAAAAGGTTTTAAAACCAAAAATCTATTTGATAGCTAGAGAGCTCATGCCAAATAAATCAACTGCAGGCCTGTATACAAAAGCAAAGTGATTGTGCGGTAATCGATCATTAATAAGCTACTTAGTGTTGTTTTTGTTGTATTTCTACGAGATACCATTTCTCTCGAAGTATTTAGGCACTGAGTTAAGACTGCTAACAGCAGGTATACGGGCCAGTAGCAGGCTAGTGGGGGTAAAGTAGTTAGCAGATCCGTTGCTGAGTCAGTAGCTAGACCAGGAGTTACGCCATTAGCTCTGTTTGTAATTGTGCTATCAGTATCAATGTTGATTTTTTGCGCTGCTAGCATGCTGCTACTGTTGCTGCTACTGTTGCTGCTAGCTGGCCCGTTGGTAGGTTACTAGGAGGACTGATGATCGCAGGTGATCGGCAGCCAGCCAAACAAATAGCCAGATAACCAGAAAGCTAGTTAGTAGCCAGAATAAGATCCAACCAGCAAGCTCGCTAGCTAGTAGCCAGACTTCAACCAACTAGTAGGCAGCCCGGCAGCTCTATAGATCGGTACCCTGCGAATCATCGGACCTCCTGCCTACGAGCTTAACTACTAGCATAGCCCCCAGCGACGTTTATTTACCCGGATAGCTAATACAAGGCCTTAAGGGTGTCGAACACAACCTGGGAGTCACGTAAGTCTTACAATGCCCAGTAGCTATATATATATGTACGTGGAAAGAGATTTTAGATTAAAGGAAATATTGGCGGGAGTTGCTAGCCTCTTGTGGAAGCCATTCATATGATCACGCTTGATTGGAAGAGAGGGATAAATCGACCGCCTGCAAGCAAAATCTAGACCTGAGTTTCTAAAATGACCTTGTAGCTGACATTTGGTATATTTAGGACCTTATAGCAAAAGTTTATCAAGCATATTTGTACAAAGAAGGTCCTTTGTATTGCGTTATTCTATAATATTGATAATTACAGCTGAAAGAAAGCTACACTTACCATTGAGTACATCAGGAAAAGAACATAGGTTCCATCCTATAATCCTTGTTTCCATCCTGCTTTTAAGCTATATTATTGGATAAAACAAAAACTACAACAAACATAAACAAGTTTTTAATCAATTAAATGACTTAAAAAGTGGGATAGAAACAAGGATTATAGGATGGCACAGGATGGCACAGGATGGACAGAATGGAACCGATGTTCTTTTCCTGATGTACTAATAACTAGACCAATAGTTATGCTGGTGAATAAACTAGTAGTTAGGCTATTGATTGAGCCTATATCATGTTAGCAAATCATACCAGTAAATAAACCAATAAGCATTTAATCAATCAAATCAAATCAATAATTATATTAGCAACCAAACCAAAATTTAAATTGGTATATATTCATACTAAAGAACATACAGTAATTAAATTAATAAATGACCCAGTAATTATTAAAGAGCCAGGTTAATAGTTATGTTAATGGGTAACTGGCAATTAAGCTGATGGGTAATACAGAAATTAAGCTGGTAGCCAGATTAGCAGTTAGATTAGAAATTAAGTTAAGCGTAGTAAGATTAGTAGGTAAATTTAGAATTAAATAAATAAGTTATTAATTATTTTTAATTAAATTGAAAATTCAATTAATATTTATGTTACACCTGTCCCAGGTTTCCTTGGCAGGATTCCCAAAACAGCTCTAGCACTCTGCTATGTTTCTCAACTCTAATTATTCAGAACTCTTAATTGGAGATATAAACATTCAGTAGAACAATTAAAATTATTAAATAAAAAGTATAATACAATAAGATAATTAAAAAAACTATAATACTATTCAATTAAATATGTAACTAAATTAATAAGTTAATTAATAAAATTTTAAAAAAATTTAAAAACAATTATTATTTAAAAATCTTTAAATATATAATAAAACTTTATATAAATAAATATATAAATTTATAATCTTTATAATAAAACAAAATAAATTTATATAATATTATAAATTATATAAACTATATAAAATTTTATAAACCATATAAATTATATACCAAAACCATATTCTATATAAAATATCAAACAATACAAAAAAATTAAATATTATAAATATACAACCTATATAAAACAAATAAATTTATAAACAAACATAACACAAAAAATTATATTCTTATAAATTATTATACTTTATATAAAATATGAGTTTATAAAAGCATTTCATCTATATAATAAGTAAAACTTTTAATCGAAAGGTATGAAGCTCAAGTTAGAAGTATGTTTGTTGTGTTAAAATATATTTTTTAATCCAGTTAGTCAATATGGCTAGGCCGTGACAATTTAAGTTTCAAATTTGCTAAATATTTTTATTAAAAAAATTGTTAATTTTATTTATTAATTCATATAATCTTTTTACTATCTTAATAAAAAGAGTTTAAAAGAGATTTTGTATTTTTTATATAGGAATTTTAAAAATTAAAAAAAGTACTTACTAATTTAAAATATAAAATAAAAATTTTAAAATTTAAAAATTATAAATTTGATAATATTTTGATAATAAATATATTATAAAATAATATATATATGAAAGAAAGATAATTAATAAATTAAAATTAAAAAAAAAATTTAAAAAAAATTAAATATTTTGATTAAAAATATTATTTTTTAAAAATTATAAATTAAATATAAGTGTTATACCTGTCCCAGGTTTCCTTGGCAGGATTCCCAAAATAGCTCTAGTACTCTGTTATGTTTCTTAATTTTAATTATTTAGAGTTTTTGGTTGGAGATATAAGTATTTGATGGAATAATTAAAGTTATTAGGTAGAAAGTATAATATAGTAAAATAGTTAAAAGAATTATAATATTATTTAATTAAATATGTAGTTAAATTAATAAATTAATTAATAAAATTTTAAGGAAGTTTAGAAATAATTATTGTTTAAAAATCTTTATATACATAATGATATTTTATAGAAAATATTTATAAATGATGAGTGTGTTTTTAGTGGTTAGTGTATATAAATTGTTTATTAAAATTATAATTTATATATTTATATAAAGATTTAATATTAAATATTGTATGATAAATAAAATCTTAAGATTTTTGTATATTATAATAAATTAATATATTATTTAATTAATATATTTACATAAATATAAAAATAAAAGTATAATTTTAGAAAAATAAAAAATATATTATTATAAGATAAATAATAATTGTAAAATAAAAAAAGTTTAGGATAAAAAATATATTTATTATATTAAAATATATTTCTTAATTTAATTAGTTAATATAATAAAATTATAATATTATCTTTTTTTTTATAAAGAAATTTTTGTTATATAAAATTTTTGTATGGGATTTTTTTATATAAAATAAATAAATTTATATAAAATATAAGTTATATAAAAGATTTTATATTAAAAATATTTTATATATAAAAATTTCTTTAAAAGAAATTTTTTATAAAAATTTTTTAAAATATAAAATAGGATAGATATAGGAATATACTAATAAGGAAAGAATTAAATATAAAAAAAATTATATATAAAAATATAAAATTATATAAATAAATATAAATATAAAAATATTAAAATTGTTTTTAAAAATTAAGTAAAAATTTAAATTTTTAAATATTTTTTAAATAATATATTTAATATATATTATTATTATAAATTAAAATAAAATTTAAAAATGTTAAAAGAGAAAATTAGTAATATAAGTAATGTATTATAAAAAGAAGATATAAAAATTTAATGAGTTTAATATCAAAATAAAAATAATATATAATTATTGTTAAAAAAATAATCATTTTTATATAATAATAAAAAAATTCTAAAAATATTTAGTTTGTTTTAAATTAAGGAAGATGAATTGTAATATAATTTTTTGTAAATATATTTTTATATTTTTTATAAAAGTTGTTTTGAGATTAACTTTTTAATAATATTGAGAATTTTTGAAGTGAAAAGTTGTAAGTATTAATAGTTTATAAAATTTTTTATAAAATTTAATAAAATTTAGAAAAAAATTATTGAAAATTAAAAAAAAATAGAGATTTAGTAATTAAAATTAGTTATTATTTAAAAAAATTTATTAAAGTTTTTAGAAGTTTTTTAAAAAATAATTAGAAAAATAAATTGTTATTAAAAAAAAATATATATAATTATTAATAAATATTATAAAAATTTTACTTATAAAAAAACGATGATAATAAAAAAGGATTTAGTTAAAAAGAAAAAAGTTAAAATTTAAAATATTTAAAAATAATTAAATTATTTAAGAAATAACGTATAGGATTTAAGTTTTAAATAAGTGGATAATAAGGAAACAATTCCAAAGAATATTATCTAAATAATTATAAAATTATTGTATTATTTTATTAATTTAGGAAATTAATTTAATATTTTTTTAAATTTTTTTTAGGATTAGAAAATTTTTTTGTTAGATAATTTTATAAAAAATATTTATAAAAAAGTAATTTAATTTTTTTTTTATATTTGTAATTTTTTTAAATCAAAATAATATACTTTATTAAAAATTTTTTATTTTTTTTATTAAATCTTTAACTCAATTTATCCTTAAAGTAGAGAGTACTATTAAAATATTGAAAAATTGTCTTTTATTGGTTCCTATTTAGTGAGCAATATTAAAACTAATACTCCATTAATAGAAGTTGGAAAAGAAATTATTAAACAAATAACACAAATAATACCTAACAGAATATATTTATAAGAAGGGTTATAACTAAATATATTAATTTTTATATAAAATAAAAAATATATTAAATTAATCTTTTTTTCTAAATTATTTATATTTTTTTTTTAGTTTTATAATATTTTACTAAGTAAATATTCTAAGTTATTTTAAATAAAACTAAATAAGTTTTAAAAAAATGTTTTTTTTTAATTATTAGGAATCATTTTTTAGATTATAAAATAAAAATTATTGAATAAGATATTTATTATTTTTATTAAATTTTTTAAAAATTTTTTTAATATTATATTTAATATAATTATTATATTTGATTTTTATATTATTTAGGTTTTCTTATAATCCAAATAAAATAAATTTTAAAAAGAAAATATAAAATATTCAATATATTTTTAAAAATTTAGATATATTTAATTCATATTGATGTTTTTTTAATTGTTGTTTGATTGTGTAAGGACTATATTTTTAAAAATTAAGTTTTTTAAAGTATTTAATTTTCAAATTTTGTGCAAGTAAATATACTTTATTTCTTTTTTTTAATAATAGGGCTTCCAAATATTTTTAGTTATAATAATAAATTATTTATTTTTAAAAAAATTAAAAATTTTTTTTAAAGATATTATAAAAATTTTTTATTTTTTTTATATATTTTTTAATATTGGATATAATTTTTTTAAATTAAAAAAATAATAAAAAGGCTTTTAGTGTTCATTTATATAAAATTTTGTAAAGAATAAGTTTTATTATAAAATATTAAGAAATATTATATACAAATTTAATAGAAAGTAAAAAAAGTAATTAATTTATTTATATATAATTTATAAAACATTTAAAATAAATTTTTAACATTTAAATTAAATATTTAAAAACTCTATTTATTTAAAGATATATTTTAAAGGTAATATTAAGCTTTATTCTAATTTAATTTATAATTAATTACTAATATTTATTTTAAAAAAGTTGATTTTAATTATAAATATATTTTTGTTAAATTTTATATTTTAAAAAAATGTATTAAAAATAAACATATTGAAATTTACTAATTTTAAACTTTTTATATTATAAAATAAAAATAGTAATTTTTAAAAATTTATAAATTATAACTAATATTTTATTATAAATAAAGTTGGTAAGAAAATTTTGAAAAGATTATATTTCTTATATAAAATTATAAATAATAATTTTAAAAAATATATAAAAAATATTATATAATTAAAGGATTTTATAAAATTTATATTAATTAAATTTATTTTAATAATATATATTGCAAGTTTTAATATATTTTTTAATATATTTTCTTATTTTAAATTAATAATATATTTTTATTAAAAAATTTTAAATTTAATTTATTCTTAGATAATTATAAGTAAATAAATTATAATATTGAAAAATAATATCTTTTTAGAGTTTTTTTGAAAAGATATAAAAAATATTATAAAATAAGATAATTTTATTTTGTAATTTAAAATATTATAAAAGATTTTTAAATTTTTTTAATATTTATTATAAAATAATATTATATTAGTAACTTTTTATAAATTTTTTTTTAAAATTATTTTTAATAATATATTTAGTAAAATTAAAAAATTTATTAATAATAATATATTATTTTTGTAATTTAAAAATAATATTTTTATTAGGTTTTATTTTTTTTATTAAATTTAATTGTTAATTGATAGTATTAGTAAAAATATTTTTTTTTTTTTGAAATAAATAATTTTTATATTATATTTATATAAAAGTTTTTATTAATAAATTTATTAATAACTAAATTCTTTTATAATTAAAAAGTAGGTAAAATTTTTATAATTAAAAAAAATAAAAAAAAAATTTTTTATTTAAAAATAAATATATTATTTACAATAAATTTTAATAATAGTTATAAATTTTTTGTTATAAATAATATATTATAATTATATAAAATTAAATTTATAAAATATATAAATAATTAAATATTATTTTTTATTAGAATATAATTATAAAAAATATATTTTAAAAATAATAATTAAAATATTTATTTTTATTTTAATTAATAATTTTAAATTATAAAATTTAAGAATTAAAATAAAAATAAATAATTTCTTAAAAATATTAAAAATAATAATTTTTTTAAATATTATTTTGAATTTGATTTGTTTTTTTATTAATTTATTTAATATAGTTAATATAAAAT
Source organism: Arthrobotrys conoides (assembly GCA_036971725.1). NCBI lineage: Eukaryota > Fungi > Ascomycota > Orbiliomycetes > Orbiliales > Orbiliaceae > Arthrobotrys > Arthrobotrys conoides. Next base: position 1,985,365 of record JAVHJM010000006.1, read on the forward strand.
TATATTTTTAAATAAATTATTAATAATAATTATAAAATTTTAAAAATGATTATATTTTTTTGATTTTTTGAAAAATAGATTAATTTTAGATAATTTAAATTTTTTTTAAATTTATTTTAATTTTATTAAATATAATTATAATTTTTAAGAATTTATATTTAGTAATAATAAATTTAGATTTTTTTTTTGTATATTATAAATTATATTTTTATAAAATAATAAAAATTAAATTAATATGTTTTTTATATTTTTTAAAATTTTTATTATATATTAAAATATTATTTAAATAAATAATATAAATAATATTAATATATTTTTATAAAATATAATTTATAAAAATTTAAAAAGATATAAATATATTAATTAATTTAAAAAATATAATTATATATTTAAATAATTTATAATAATATTTAAAAGTAATTTTTTATTTTTTTTTAAAATTGATTTAAATGTTATAATATTTATTAATAATATTAAATTTAAAAAATATTTTAATATTTATAAAATAATTAAAAGATTTATTTATAAAAAGTAAAAATTTTATATTTTTAATAATAATATTATTAAGATTTTAATAATTAATATATATATATAATTTTCTATTTTTTTTTAAAATAAAAAAGATAAAATATTTTATAAATAAATTAAAAAATTAAATATATTTATTTTTAAGGTTTTTGTTAATATATTTTTGAAATATAGTAATTTTTTTTTTTGTGTATGTATATATAGGTAAGAATTTAGATTAAATTTTTTTTTTAAAAAAAATATAGTAAGTAAATTAATTAAATTTTAATAAAAATTTATTTTCTTTAGATAATTTGAAAACTAAATGATTATTAAAAATAATTTAAGTAGGTAAATTAAAATTTAAGATTTATATAAATTTTTTAGTTTTTATTAGGTAATATTAAATTAATTTTAATTTATTTTTAATTTGATTTTTGATTTTTTTTAATAATATATATTAAATAAGATTAAAGTAAACTTTTTTTTTATAAAATAATTTTTTTGGGTAAATAAAATTTATTTTATGTATTATTTTTTTATATAAATATTAAAAAAATTTAATAGTTTTTTATTGTTAATTAATTTAAAAATTATATTTTTTAAATTATAGATATTTTAAGATTAAGTTATAAAAAATATCTAATATATTAATTATAGTAGTTTTAAAATATTTATTAATAAAAAAAAAAAATATAACTTATTTTATAATAATATTAAATAATTTATTCTCAAAAGTAATAATAAAGATTAAAAATTAATATTTAGAGATGAAAAAATTTAATTATTTTATAATTTTTGAATTGATAAAAAAATCTTTAATATTATTATTAAAAAATATATTAATAAATATTCTATTAATATAAATAAAAAAAATTAAATGTTGTTTTGTAATATTAAATTAAATTTCTTTTAAAAATTTTATTTTAATAATATATAAATTAAACTATTTAAATAATATTAATTCTTGAAGTAATTTTAGTTTAAATTTTTTAAAAATTCTTTTGAAATATTAATTTATTTATTTAAATCAAATTTTAAAAATAAAAAAGAAGATTTTTTTAAAGAAAATTTTTTTAAAAAATCTTTATATTTATTTAAATAAAAAAAAAAAAAAATTAAAATCAATTTGTAAATTATTAAAATATTTTTTTATAAAATATATTTTGAGTATAAACTATATTTTTATATAATTACAAAAATAATATTTATATTTAGTATAATTTTTCTAATAATATGGTTGTATATCTAAGCTATATAAATAATTAATATATTAAATTCATTTTTTGCTATATTTGCTACAAAAAAATAGTTAATTATATTAAATAATCTTTATATATTTATTATAAAAGTAATAAATTCATTTAAATTTATTTTTATATATTTTATAATAATAAGTTATTATTTTATTAATAAAAATAATATTACTTTTTTGATTTTATAAAAATATAACTAAATTTATAATATAATTATCATTTAAATAATTTAATATTTATTTTTTTCCAATTTTTCCATTTTTTAAAAAAAAAAAACTTATAATATAATTAACCCAATCTAAATATTTTTTTAAATAATATTCAAAATATTTATTCTATAAAAAATAAACTTTCTTACAAAAAAAACAAAAATATTCTTTTTATTTAAATTTTTTATAAATTTTAATAATATATTTAAAACTAATTTTTTTACTCCAAATATAAATATAATCATTACAAAAAAATAATTATTCATATAATTCAATAATAACTTCTTAATCACAAAATTAACAAATTTATTTTTTATTTAATATAAATTTATAAATTATACAACTATTTTATTTTACTTCAATTTCAATATTATATTAAATAAAATTATTAAAAAAATTAAATTTAGTATCTTCAATATATTTATCATAATATACTAAATATTATATATAAATTTTAAATTTTATTCCATTATCACATCATAAACATTCTAGTAAATAAAAACAATTTTGTTATTAAACTTTAAATACAATAACATATCTTATATAATAATACTATTCTTCATAGTATTTAAAACATAATCAAAATGTTTCATTATAGAAAAAATAATCAAAAATTTTTTTAACACATAAATAACATTAAACTTTATTATAATATTTAAATTTTCTAATAATTAAATATATTAAAAATAATTTATAAATATTAATTAACATATTAATATTAATAATAAAATAATAAATTTATTAATAATTAATAAAAAATTTTTTATAAAAATTAATATTTACTATATAAAAAACTTTTTTATAAAAAATATAATTAAATTATTTATAATTTTAAATAAAATTATATTTTATATATTTTAAAATAAAAATATAATAATAATTGTAATATTTGGTATTAAAATAGTTATATTTTAAATTATATATTTTAATTTATTTTATAAAAAAAATTTTATAATTATAATAATTAAAATTTTTCTTTTCTAAAAAAATTTTATTATTATTTTTAAATATATTTAAAAAATATTTTTTATTATTTTAATTAAAATTTATATTTTAAATTTTCATTCCATAATAAAAAAAAAAAAAAAAATATTCATTAACAATTTAATTATATATATAATCTTTAACAAAAATTAATTTTTTAATTTTTTTTTTCTAAAAAAATAATATATAAAAACTGATAAAAAATAATTTTAAAATAAATAATAAGATTTTAAAATTTAAAATTATTATAAATTTTTTTGGTATAATATTTTTCTTTATATTAATAAAATTAAAAAAGTTTTTTATTAAAATATTATTTATATCTAATATATCTTTCTTTAATTAAATTTTATTATATTTAATAATATTCTTTTTTAATAAAAAAATAAAAAATATTAAAAAAAAAAATAATAATTTTTTTTTTAATATCTTTTTTAATTATAAATTTTAAAATAAATATTTAAACATCTAAAGTAAAAACTTAAAAAATTATTTTATAAAAAATTTTAAAAATTCTTTTTTAAATTTCTTTAATTAATTTTTTAAAATTTAATTAATATATCATTCAGAAGTTGACTTTTTTATTAAAAAAAGGAGTTTTTGGTTTCTAAAAAATATTATAAAAACTTTTATATTATATATTATTTTAATAATTATTAAAATAATTTTTTTAAAAATATCCTATTTTATTATAATTTTAGTATAAAAATATATTAAATTTTAATACTTAAAATCCTTTATTATAAAAATACTTAATATATTACATTATATTAAAATCTATAAAAACTAATTTAAAAGTTTTTTAAAAATACATTTTTTTATTATTTTTTTATTTTTATTATCTACTATTATTAAATTTTTTATTATTACTATTTTTTTTTTTTTTATAATTGTTATTATTTTTGTTTTTATTATAAAAAAATTAATAAATTTAAGTTTTGTAATTAATATTATTAATATTAATAACATATTATTATATTTTTATACAAATTATATCAATTAATCTTTTATTTTTATATTTTTTTTTTTAAATATAAATATATTATTAAAGTTCAAATTTAAGTTTTTTATGGGTTTGGTAATAAAAATTATTGTTGTTTTATTTAATAAGTATAGTGAGATTATTAAAATTATAAAAATAATTTTGAATTAAATTAATTTATTTAAAAAAGATAATTTATTGTTAAATATGAAAAACTTTATTATTTTTTTTATATTATTATTTAAAAAATATAATAAAAAATTTAAAATTATTTATTATTTTAATAATATTGTTACACCTGTCCCAGGTTTCCTTGGCAGGATTCTTAAAATAGCTCTAGTACTTTGTTATATTTTTTAACTTTAATTATTTAAAGTTTTTAATTAAAAATATAAGTATTTAATAAAATAATTAAAGTTGTTAAATAAAAAATATAATATAATAAAATAGTTAAAAAAATTATAATATTATTTAATTAAATATATAACTAAATTAATAAATTAATTAATAAAATTTTAAAGAAGTTTGGGAATAATTATTGTTTAAGAGTTTTTATATATATAATAATGTTTTATAGAAAGTATTTATAAATAGTAAATATATTTCTAGTAGTTAATATATGTAAACTATTTATTAAAATTATAGTTTGTATGTTTATATAAAGATTTAATATTAAATATTATATGATAAATAAAATTCCAAAATTTTTGCATATTATAATAAATTAATATATTACTTAATTAATATATTTATATAAATATAAAAATAAAAGTATAATTTTAGAAAAATAAGAGATGTATTATTATAAAATAAATAATAATTATAAGATAAAGAAAATTTAGAATAAAAAATATATTTATTATATTAAAATATATTTTTTAATTTAATTAGTTAATATAATAAAATTATAATATTATCTTTTTTTTTTATAAAAAAATTTTTGTTATATAGAATTTTTATATAGAATTTTCTTATATAAAATAAACAAATTTATATAAAATATAAGTTATATAAAAAATTTTGTATTAAAAATATTTTTATATATAAAAATTTTTTTAAAGGAAATTTTTCATAAAAATTTTTTAAAATATAAGATAAAATAAATATAAGAATATATTAGTAAAAAAAAATTAAATATAAAAAAAATTATATATAAAAATATAAAATTATATAAGTAAATATAAATATAAAAATATTAAAATTATTTTTAAAAATTAAATAAAAATTTAAATTTTTAAATATTTTTTAAATAATATATTCAATATATATTATTATTATAAATTAAAGTAAAATTTAAAAACATTAAAAAAAAAAATTAATAATATAAACAACATATTATAAAAAAAAGATATAAAAATTTAATAAGTTTAATATCAAAATAAAAATAATATGTGATTATTATTAAAAAAATAATTATTTTTATATTATAATAAAAGAATTTTAAAAATATTTAGTTTATTTTAAATTAAAAAAAATAAATTATAATATAATTTTTTATAAATATATTTTTATTTTTTTTATAAAAATTATTTTAAAATTAATTTTCTAATAATATTAAAAATTTTTGAAGTAAAAAATTATAAATATCAGTAATTTATGGAATTTTCTGTAAAATTTAATAAAGTTTAAAAAAAAATTATTAAAAATTAAAAAGAAATAGAGGTTTAGTAATTGAAGTTAGTTATTATTTAAAAAAATTTATTAAAATTTTTAAAAAATTTTTAAAAAATGGTTGGGGAAATAGGTTGTTATTAAAAAAAAATATATATAATTATTAATAAATATTATAAAAATTTTATTTATAAAAAAGTAATGATAATGGAAAAAAATCTAATTAAGGAAGGGGAGGTTAAAAATTAAAATATCTAAAAATAATTGAATTATTTAAAAAATGATATATAAAATTTAGGTTTTAAATAAGTGGATAATAGGAAAATAGTTTTAAAAAATATTATTTAAATAATTATGGAATTATTGTATTATTTTATTGGTTTGGGGAATTGGTTTGATATTTTTTTAAATTTTTTTTAAGATTAAAAAATTTTTTTTTTAAATGATTTTATGGAAAATATTTATAAGAAAATAATTTAATTTTTTTTTTATATTTATAATTTCTTTAAATTAAAATAATATATTTTGTTGAAGATTTTTTATTTTTTTTGTTAAATTTTTAATTTAACTTATTTTTAAATTAAAAAATATTATTAGAATATTAAAATATTATTTTTTGTTAATTTTTATTTAATAAGTAATATTGGAATTAATATTTTATATTTTAAAATTAAAAAAAAAATATTTAAATAAATAATATAAATAATACTTAACAAAATATATTTATAAAAAAAATTATAATTAAATATATTAATTTTATATAAAATAAAAAATATTTTTAAATTAATTTTTTTTTTTAAGTTATCTATATTTTTTTTTTAATTTTATAGTGTTTTATTAAATAAGTATTTTAGATTACTTTAAATAAAATTAAATAAATTCTAAAAAAATGTTTTTTTTTGATTATTAAAAGTTATCTTTTGGATTATAAAATAGAGATTATTAAATAAAATATTTATTATTTTTATTAAATTTTTTAAAAATTTTTTTAATATTATATTTAATATAATTATTATATTTAATTTTTATATTATTTAAATCTTTTTGTAGTTTAAGTAGAATAAGTTCTAAAAAAAAAATATAAAATATTTAATATATTTTTGAGGGTTTAGGTATATTTAATTTATATTAATATTTTTTTAATTATTATTTAATTATATAAAAGTTATATTTTTAAAAATCAAATTTTTTAAAACATTTAATTTTCAAATTTTATATAAACAAATATACTTTATCTTCTTCTTTTAATAATAAAACTTTTAAATATTTTTAATCATAATAATAAATTATTCATTTTTATAAAAATTAAAAATCTTTTTTAAAAATATTATAAAAATTTTTCATTTTTTTTATATATTTTTTAACATCAAATATAATTTTTTTAAATTAAAAAAGTAATAAAAAAGCTTTTAGTATCTATTTATATAAAACTTTATAAAAAATAAATTTTATTATAAAATGTTAGGAAGTATTATATGCAAATTTAATAAAAAATAAAAAAAATAATTAATTTATTTATATATAATTTATAAAATATCTAAAATAAATTTTTAATATTTAAATTAAATATTTAAAATTTTTATTTATTTAAAAATATATTTTAAAAATAATATTAAATTTAATTTCAATTTAATTTATAATTAATTATTAATATTTATTTTAAAAAAATTAATCTTAATTATAAATATATTTTTATTAAATTTTATATTTTAAAAAAATATATTAAAAATAAATATATTAAAATTCATTAATTTTAAACTTTTTATATTATAGAATAAAAATAATAATTTTCAAAAATTTATAAATTATAACTAATATTTTATTATAAATAAAATTAATAAAAAAATTTTAAAAAAATTATATTTTTTATATAAAATTATAAATAATAATTTTAAAAAATATATAAAAAACATTATATAATTAAAAAATTTTATAAAATTTATATCAATTAAATTTATTTTAATAATATATATTATAGATTTTAATATATTTTTTAATATATTTTTTTATTTTAAATTAATAATATATTTTTATTAAAAAATTTTAAATTTAATTTATTTTTAAATAATTATAAATAAATAAATTATAATATTAAAAAATAATATTTTTTTAAAATTTTTTTAAAAAAATATAAAAAATATTATAAAATAAAATAATTTCATCTTATAATTTAAAATGTTATGAAAAATTCTTAAATTTTTCTAATATTTATTATAAAATAATATTATGCTAATAATTTTTTATAAATTTTCTTTTAAAATTATTTTTAATAATATATTTAATAAAATTAAAAAATTTATTAATAATAATATATTATTTTTATAATTTAAAGATAATACTTTTATTAAATTTTATTTCTTTTATTAAATCTGATTATTAATTGATAGTATTAGTAAAAATATTTTTTTTTTTTTAAAATAAATAATTTTTATATTATATTTATATAAGAATTTTTATTAGTAAATTTATTAATAATTAAATTTTTTTATGGTTAAAAAGTAGGTAAGATTTTTATAATTAAAAAAAATAAGGAAAAATTTTTTTATTTAAAAATAAATATATTATTTATAATAAATTTTAATAATAATTATAAATTTTTTATTATAAATAATATATTATAGTTGTGTAAAATTAAATTTATAAAATATGTAAATAATTAAATATTATTTTTTATTAAGGTATAATTATAAAAAGTATGTTTTAAAAGTAATAATTAAAATATTTATTTTTATCTTGATTGGTAATTTTAAATTGTAAAATTTAAAAATTAAAATAAAAATAAATAATTTTTTAAAAATATTAAAAATAGTAATTTTTTTAAATATTATTTTAAATTTAATTTATTTTTTTATTAATTTACTTAATATAATTAATATGAAATTATATTTTTAAATAAATTATTAATAATAGTTGTAGAATTCTAAAAATAATTATATTTTTTTAATTTTTTAAAAAATAAACCAATTTTGAATAATTTAAACTTTTTTTAAATCCATCTTAATTTTATTAGATATAATTATAATTTCTAAAAATTTGTATTTAATAATAGTAAATTTAAATTTTTTTTTTGTATATTGCAAGTTATATTCTTATAAAATAGTAAAAATTAGATTAATATATTTTTTATATTTTTCAAAATTTTTATTATATATTAAAATATTATTTAAGTAAATAATATAAATAATATTAATATATTTTTATAAAACATAATTTATAAAAATTTAAAAAAATATAAATATATTAATTAATCCAAAAAACATAATTATATATTCAAATAATCCATAATAGTATTTAAAAATAATTTTTTATTCTTCTTTAAAATTAATTCAAATATTATAATATTTATTAATAATATTAAATTTAAAAAATATTTTAGTATTTATAAAATAATTAAAAAATTTATTTATAAAAAATAAAGATTTTATATCTTTAATAATAATATTATTAAAATTTTAATAATCAATATATATACGTAATTTTCCATTTTTTTTTAAAATAAAAAAAATAAAATATTCTATAAATAAATTAAAAAATTGAATATATCTATTTTTAAAATTTTTATCAATATATTTTTAAAATATAATAATTTTTTTTTTTATATATATGTATATAAATAAAAATTTAAATTAAATTTCTTTTTTAAAAAAATATAGTAAATAAATTAATTAAATTTTAATAAAAGTTTGTTTTTTTTAAATAATTTAAAAATTAAACGATTATCAAAAGTAATCTAAATAAATAAATCAAAATTTAAAATTTATATAAATTTCTTAACTTTTATTAGGCAACATTGAATTAATTTTAATTTATTTTTAATTCAATTTCTAATTTTTTTTAATAACATATATTAAATAAGATTAAAATAAATTTTTTTTTTATAAAATAATTTCTTTAAGCAAATAAAATCTATTTTATATATTATTTTCTTATATAAATATTGAGAAAATTCAATAATTCTTTATTATTAATTAATTTAAAAATTATATTTTTTAAATTATAAATATTTTAAAACTAAATCATAAAAAATATTTAATATATTAATCATAATAATTTCAAAATATCTATTAATAAAGAAAGAAAATATAGTTTATTTTATAATAATATTAAGTAATTTATTCTTAAAAATAATAATAAAAATTAAAAATTAATATTTAAAAATAAAGAAATTTAATTATTTTATAATTTTTAAATTAATAAAGGAATTTTTAGTATTACTATTAAAAAATATATTAATAAATATTCTATTAATATAAACAAAAAAAATTAAATATTATTTTATAATATTAAATTAAATTTCTTTTAAAAATTTTATTTTAATAATATACAAGTTAAATTATTTAAATAATATTAATTTTTAAAGTAATTTTAATTTAAATTTTTTAAAAATTTTTTTAAAATATTAATTTATTTATTTAAGTTAAGTTTTGAAGGTAAAAAAAAAAATTTTTCTAAAAAAAATTTTTTTAAAAAATTTTTATATTTATTTAGATAAAATAAAAAAAGATTAAAATTAATTTATAAGTTATTAAAATATTTTTTTATAAAATATGTTTTAAATATAAACTATATTTTTATATAGTTACAAAAGTAACATTTATATTTAGTATAACTTTTTTAGTAGTATAATTATATATTTAAGTTATATAAATAATTAATATATTAAATCCATTTTCTATTATATTTATTACAAAAAAATAATTAGTTATATTAAATAATCTTTATATATTTATTACAAAAATAATAAGTTTATTTAAATTTATTTTTATATATTTTATAATAATAGATTATTATTTTATTAATAAAAATAATATTATTTTCTCAATTTTATAAAAATATAATTAAGTTTATAATATAATTGTTATCTAAATAATTTAGTATTCATTTTTTTTTAATTTTTTTATTTTCTAAAAAAAGAAAGTTTATAATATAGTTAATCTAATCTAAATATTCTTTTAAATAATATTTAAAATATTTATTTTATAAAAAATAAATTTTTTTACAAAAAAAACAAAAATATTTTTTTTATTTAAATTTTTTATAAACTTCAACAATATATCCAAAACCAATTCTTTTATTTTAAATATAAGTATAATCATTACAAAAAAGTAATTATCTATATAATTCAATAATAACTTCTTAATTACAAAATTAACAAATTTATTTTTTATCTAATATAAATTCATAAATTACATAACTACTTCATTCTACTTCAATTTCAATATTATATTAAATAAAATTATTAAAAAAATTAAGTTTAATATCTTCAACATATTTATTATAATATACTAAATATTATATATAAATTTCAAATTTTATTTCATTATCACATTATAAACATTTTAATAAATAAAAATAATTTTATTATTAAATTTTAAATATAATAATATATTTTATATAATAATACTATTCTTCATAATATTTAAAACATAATTAAAATGTTTTATTATAAAAAAAATAATCAAAAATTTTTTTAATATATAAATAATATTGAATTTTATTATAATATTTAGATTTTTTAATAATTAAATATATTGAAAATAATTTGTAAGTATTAACTAACATATTAACATTAATAACAAAATAATAAGTTTATTAATAATCAGCAAAAAATTCTCCATAAAAATTAATATTTATTATGTAGAAAGCTTCTCTATAAAAAATATAATTAAATTATTTATAATTTCAAACAAAATTATATCCTACATATCTTAAAATAAAAATATAATAATAATTATAATATTTAATATCAAAATAATTATACTTTAAATTATATATTTTAATTTATTTTATAAAAAAAATCTTACAATTATAACAATTAAAATTTCTCTTTTCTAAAAGAATTTTATTACTATTTTTAAACATATTTAAAAAATATTTTTCATTATTTTAGTTAAAATTTGTATTTTAAATTTTTGTTCCATAATAAAGAAAAAAAGAAAAATATTCATCAATAATCTAATTATATATATAATTTTTAATAAGAATTAGTCTTTTAATTTTTTTTTCTAAAAAAATAATATATAGAAATTAATAAAAAATAACTCTAAAATAAATAATAAAATTCCAAAATTCAAAATTATTATAAATTTTTTTAATATAATACTTTTTTTTATATTAATAAAACTAAAAAAATTTTCTATTAAAATATTATTTATATTTAATATATTTTTTTTTAGTTAGGTTTTATTATATCTAATAATATTTTTTTTTAATAAAAAAGTAAAAAATGTTAAAAAAGAAAATAACAATTTTTTTTTTAATATTTTCTTTAATTATAAATTTTAAAATAAGTATTTAAATATTTAAAATAAAAACTTAAAAAACTATTTTATAAAAAATTTTAAAAATTTTTTTTTAAACCTCTTTAATTAATTTTTTAAAATTTGATTAATATATTATTTAGAAGTTAACTTTTTTATTAAAAAAAAAAATTTTTAATTTTTAAAAAATATTATAAAAACTTCTACATTATATATTATTTTAATAATTATTAAAATAATTTTTTTAAAAATATTTTGTTTTATTGTAATTTCAGTATAAAAATATATTAAATTTTAATATTTAAAATTTTTTATTATAAAAATATTTAATATATTATATTATATTAAAATTTATAAGAATTAATTTAAAAATTTTTTAGAAATATATTTTTTTATCATTTCCTTATTTTTATTATTTATTGTTATTGGATTTTTTATTGTTATTATTTTTTTTTTTTTTATAGTTATTATTATTTTTGTTTTTGTTATAGGAGGATTGATGAATTTGGGTTTTGTAGTTGATATTATTAATGTTAATAGTATACTATTATATTTTTATATAAGTTATATTAACTAATTTTTTGTTTTTATATTCTTTTTTTTAAATATAAATATATTATTAAAATTTAAATTTAAATTTTTTATAAATTTAATAATAGAAATTATTATCATTTTATTTAGTAAATATAATAAAATTATTAAAATTATAAAAATAACTTTAAACTAAATTGATTTATTTAAAAAAAATAATTTATTATTAAATATAAAAAATTTTATTATCTTTTTCACATTATTATTTAAGAAATATAATAAAAAATTTAAAGTTGTTCATTACTTTAATAATATATAGATTTTATTATTTTTTTAATTTTATAAAATAATTTTAATAAAAAATATATGTTTAGAGGATGGGATTTTTAAAATATATTTTTATAAAAAAAATTTTAATTTTATTATTAAAAAAATATTTAATTTGAAATTAAAAATAAATATTAAATTATTAGAAAAAATGATTAAATTTTCTAAATATATTATTAAATTTAATTAAATTATATATTTATAATATTTTATTAAATTTTTTTTAAATATTAAAATTTATTTAAATTTAAAATTAAAAGATTTTAATAATAAATTTAGTTTGGGTAATTTCAATTTTTAAAAATTTGGGGTTAATAGAAATATTAATAAGATTTAAAATAATAGAGGTTTTTTTAAAAATAGTTTTTATAAAATTAAATATTTCCAATTTTACTAATAGTTAGTTTATATCTTTATTTTCAATACATATATTTTTTTATAATTTTTTTATTAAAAATGTTTATATATCTAAACTTATTAATATAATATGATTATTTAATCCATATCTTCATTCTATATAAATTAAAAAATTATTTTTTTTCTAATTAATTTTATTTATTTTATATTCAAAATTTACTTTTTTAATTATAAATTCTAATTATACTACAATATTAACATTTAATTTTTTATTTAAATTATAAAAACTATCTAAACTATTACTCTGTTTATTTAAAAATTTTTCTTAATTTTTTTATTTTTTTTTTTTAAAAACTTTTTCTTTTTTTTTAAAAATATCTAGTAAATTATAACTAATTAATAATTTTTATATTTAATAATATTTTAAATTTAATAATTTTAATATATATTACTTATCTATTAAAAATTAAATTAATCAAAATATTATACTTATTCTAAATTTTTTTAATAAAATTTTTAAAATAATTCTAGTATTTTATTATATTTCTCAACTCTAATTATTTAAAATTTTTAATTAAAAATATAAATATTTAATAAAACAATTAAAATTATTAAATAAAAAATATAACACAATAAAATAATTAAAAAAATTATAATACTATTTAATTAAATATATAACTAAATTAATAAATTAACTAATATAATTCCAAAAAAATCTAAAAATAATTATTATTTAAAAGTTTTTATATACATAATAATATTTTATAGAAAGTATCTATAAATAATAAATATATTTCCAATAATTAATATACACAAATTACTTATTAAAATTATAACTTGTATATTTACATAAAAACTTAACATCAAATATTACATAACAAACAAAATTTTAAAATTTTTATATATTATAATAAACTAATATATTGTTTAATTAATATATTTATATAAATATAAAAATAAAAATATAATTTTAAAAAAATAAAAAATATATTATTATAAAATAAATAATAATTATAAAATAAAAAAAATTTAAAACAGAAAGCATATTTATCACATTAAAACATATTTCCTAATCTGGTTAGTCAATATGGCGGGGCCGTGATAAATATATAAATCTTATTATTTTTTTAATTTTATAAAATAACTTTAATAAAAAATATATATTTAAAAAATAAGACTTTTGAAATATATTCTTACAAAAAAAATTTTAATTTTATTATTAAAAAAATATTTAATTTAAAACTGGAAATAAATATTAAATTGTTAAAAAAAATAATTAAATTTTCTAAATATATTATTAAACTTAATTAAATTATATATTTATAATATCTTATCAAAATTTTTTTAAATATTAAAATCTATTTAAATTTAAAATTAAAAAATTTTAATAATAAATTTAACTTAAATAATTTTAGTTTTTAAAAATTTAAAATTAATAAAAATATTAATAAAATTTAAAGTAATAAAAGTTTTTTTAAAAATAATTTTTATAAAATTAAATATTTTTAATTTTACTAGTTGTTACACCTGTCCTAGGTTTCCTTGGTAGGATTTCCAAAATAGTTTTAGTACTTTGTTATGTTTTTTAATTTTAATTATTTAAAGCTTTTGGTTGGAGATATAAGTATTCAATAAAATAATTAAAATTATTAAATAAAAAATATAATATAATAAAATAATTAAAAAAATTATAATATTGTTTAATTAGATATGTAACTAAATTAATAAATTAATTAATAAAATTTTAAAAAAGTTTAGAAATAATTATTATTTAAAAGTCTTTATATATATGATGATATTTTATAAAAAGTATTTATAAATAATAAGTGTGTTTTTAGTAATTAATATATATAAACCACTCATCAAAATTATAATTTATATATTTATATAAAAACTTAGCATTAAATGTTGTATAATAAACGAAATTCTAAGATTTTCATATATTATAACAAATTAATATATTATTTAATTAATATATTTACATAAATATAAAAATAAAAGTATAATTTTAAAAAAACAAGAAATATATTATTATAAGATAAATAATAATTATAAAATAAAAAAAATTTAAAATAAAAAGTATATTTATTATATTAAAATATATTTTTTAATCTAGTTAATTAATATAATAAAATTATAATATTATTTTTTTTTTTTATAAAAAAATTTTTATTATATAAAATTTTTATATAAAATTTTTTTGTGTAAAATAAATAAATTTATATAAAATATAAGTTGTATAAAAAATTTTATATTAAAAATATTTTTATATATAAAAATTTTTTTAAGGGAAATTTTTTATAAAAATTTTCTAAAATATAAAATAAAACAAATATAAAAATATATTAATAAAAAAAAATTAAATATAAAAAAAATTATATGTAAAAATATAAAATTATATAAATAAATATAAATATAAAAATATTAAAATTATTTTTAAAAATTAAATAAAAATTTAAATTTTTAAATATTTTTTAAATAATACATTCAACACATATCATTATTATAAATCAAAGCAAAATTTAAAAATATTAAAAAAAAAAATTAATAATATAAATAATATATTATAAAAAAAAAATATAAAAATTTAATAAGTTTGGTATTAAAATAAAAATAATATATAATTATTATTAAAAAAATAATTATTTTTGCATTACAATAAAAGAATTTTAAAAATATTTAATTTATTTTAAATTAAAAAAAATAAATTATAATATAATTTTTTATAAATATATTTTTATTTTTTTTATAAAAGTTATTTCAAAGTTAATTTTTTAATAATATCAAAAATTTTTAAAATAAAAAATTATAAAGATTAATAACTTATAAAACTTTCTATAAAATTTAATAAAATTTAAAAAAAAGTTATTAAAAATTAAAAAAAAATAAAAATTTAATAATCAAAATTAATTATTATTTAAAAAAATTTTTAAAAAATAATTAAAAAAATAAATTATTATTAAAAAAAAATATATATAATTATCAATAAATATTACAAAAATCTTATTTATAAAAAAATAATAATAATAAAAAAAATTTAATTAAAAAAAAAAAATCAAAAATCAAGATATTTAAAAATAATTGAATTATTTAAGAAATAATATATAAAATTTAAATTCTAAATAAATAAATAATAAAAAAATAATTCTAAAAAATATTATTTAAATAATTATAAAATTATTATATTATTTTATTAATTTAAAAAATTAATTTAATATTTTTTTAAATTTTTTTTAAAATTAAAAAATCTTTTTTTTAAATAATTTTATAAAAAATATTTATAAAAAAATAATTTAATTTTTTTCTTATATTTGTAATTTCTTCAAATCAAAATAATATATTTTATTAAAAATTTTTTATTTTTTTTATTAAATTTTTAATTTAGTTTATTTTTAAATTAAAAAATATTATTAAAATATTAAAACATTATTTTTTACTAATTCCTACCCAACAAATAATATTAAAACCAATACTTCATATTTTAGAATTAAAGAAAAAATATTTAAATAAATAATATAAATGATACTTAATAGAGTATATTTATAAAAAAAATTATAATTAAATATGTTGATTTTATATAAAATAAAAAATATTTTTAAATTAATTTTTTTTTTTAAATTGTTTATATCTTTTTTTTGGCTTTATAATATCTTATTAAACAAGTATTTTAAATTATTTTAAATAAGATTAAATAAATTTTAAAAAAATATTTTTTTTTAATTACCAAGAATTATCTTCTAGATTATAAAATAAAAATTATTAAATAAAATATTTATTATTTTTATTAAATTTTTTAAAAATTTTTTTAATATTATATTTAATATAATCATTATATTTAATTTTTATATTATTTAGATTTTCTTATAATCTAGGTAGAGTAAGTTCCAAAAGAAAAATATAAAATATTTAATATATTTTTAAAAATTTAAATATATTTAGTTTATATTAATATTTTTTTAATTATTATTTAATTATATAAAAATTATATTTTTAAAAATTAAATTTTTTAAAATATTTAATTTTCAAATTTTATATAAATAAATATGTTTTTTTTTTTTTTTTAATAATGGGATTTCTAGATATTTTTAGTTATAATAATAAACCATTCATTCTTATAAAAATTAAAAATTTTTTTTAAAAATATTATAAAGATTTTTTATTTTCTTTATATATTTTTTAATATTAAATATAATTTTTTTAAATTGAAGAAATAATAAGAAGATTTTTAATGTTTATCCACATAAAACTTTATAAAAAATAAATTTTGTTATAAAATGTTAGGAAGTATTATATGCAAATTTAGTAGAAAATAAAAAAAATAATTAATTTATTTACACATAATTTATAAAACATCTAAAATAAATTTTTAATATTTAAATTAAATATTTAGAGATTTTATTTATTTAAAAATATATTTTGGAAATAATATTAAATTTAATTCCAATTTGATTTATAATTGATTACCAATATTTATTTTGAAAGAATTAGTTTTAATTATAAATATATTTTCATTAAATTTTATATTTTAAAAAGATGTATTAAAGGTAGATATATTAAAATTTATTAATTTTAAATTTTTTATATTATAAAATAAAGATAATAATTTTTAAAAATTTATAAATTATAATTAATATTTTATTATAAATAAAATTAATAAAAAAATTTCAAAAAAATTATATTTTTTATATAAAGTTATAAATGATAATTTTAAAAGATATATAAGAAATATTATATAATTAAAAAATTTTATAAAATTTATATCAATTAAATTTATTTTAATAATATATATTATAAATTTTGATATATTTTTTAATATATTTTCTTATTTTAAATTAATAATATATTTTTATTAAAAAATTTTAAATTTAATTTATCTTTAAATAATTATAAACAAATAAATTATAATATTAAAAAATAATATCTTTTTAAAATTTTTTTAAAAAAATATAAAAAGTATTATAAAATAAAATAATTTTATCTTATAACTTAAAATTTTATAAAAAATTTTTAAATTTTTTTAATATTTATTATAAAACAATATCATATTAATAATTTTTTATAAATTTTTGTTTGAGATTATTTTTAATAATATATTTAATAAAATTAAAAAATTTATTAATAATAATATATTATCTTTATAATTTAAAAATAATATTTTTATCAAATTCTATTTTTTTTATTAAATTTAATTGTTAATTAATAATATTAGCAAAAGTATTTTCTTTTTTTTTAAAATAAATAATTTTTATATTATATTTATATAAAAATTCCCACCAATAAATTTATTAATAACTAAATTTTTTTATAATTAAAAAGTAAATAAAATTTTTATAATTAAAAAAAACAAAAAAAGATTTTTTTGTTTAAAAATAAATATATTATTTATAATAAATTTTAATAATAATTATAAATTCTTTATTATAAATAATATATTATAATTATATAAAATCAAATTTATAAAATATATAAATAATTAAATATTATTTTTTATCAAAATATAATTATAAAAAGTATACTCCAAAAATAATAATTAAAACATTTATTTCTATCTTAATTAGTAATTTTAAATTATAAAATTTAAAAATTAAGATGGAAGTAAATAATTTTTTAAAAATATTAAAAACAATAATTTTTTTAAATATTATTTTGAATTTAATTTATTTTTTTATTAGTTTACTTAATATAATTAATATAAAATTATATTTTTAAATAAATTGTTGATAATAATTATAAAATTTTAAAAATAATTATACTTTTTTAATTTTTTAAAAAATAAATTAATTTTAAATAATTTAAATTTTTTTTAAATTTATTTTAATTTTATTAGATATAATTATAACTTTTAAAAATTTATATTTAATAATAATAAATTTAAACTTTTTTTTTATACATTATAAATTATATTTTTATAAAACAGTAAAAATTAAATTAATATATTTTTTATATTCTTTAAAATTTTTATTATATATCAAAATGTTGTTTAAATAAATAATATAAATAATATTAATATATTTTTATAAAACATAATTTATAAAAACTTAAAAAAATACAAACATATTAATTAATTTAAAAAATATAATTATATATTCAAATAATTTATAACAATATTTAAAAATAATTTTTTATTCTTTTTTAAAATTAATTCAAATATTATAATATCTATTAACAATATTAAATTTAAAAAATATTTTAATATTTACAAAATAATCAAAAAATTTATTTATAAAAAATAAAAATCTTATATTTTTAATAATAATGTTATTAAAACTTCAATAATTAATATATATACATAATTTTCTATTTTTTTTTAAAACAAAAAGAATAAAATGTTTTATAAATAAATTAAAAAGTCAAATATATTTGTTTCTAAGGTTTTTATTAATATATTTTTGGAGTATAATAGTTTTTTTTTTTATATATATATATATAAATAAAAATTTAAATTAAGTTTTTTTTTTAAAAAAAATATAGTAAATAAATTAATTAAATTTTAATAAAAATTTATTTTTTTTAAACAATTTAAAAATTAAATAATTATTAAAAGTAATTTAAATAAGTAAATTAAAATTTAAAATTTATATAAATTTTTTAACTTTTATTAAATAATATTAAATTGATTTTAATTTATTTTTAATTTAATTTTTAACTTTTTTTAATAATATATATTAAGTAAAATTAAAATAAATTTTTTTTTTATAAAATAGTTTTTTTAAGTAAATAGGATTTGTTTTATGTATTACTTTTTTACATGAATATCAAAAGAATTTAATAATTTTTTGTTATTAATCAATTTAAGGATTGTGTTTTTCGAATTATAAATATTTTAAAATTAAATTATAAAAAATATTTAATATATTAATTATAATAATTTCAAAATATCTATTGATAAAGAAAAAAAATATAACTTATTTTATAATAATAATAAATAGTTTGTTTTTAAAAATAGTAATAAAAATTAGAAATTGGTGTTTAAAAATAGGAAAATTTAATTGTTTTGTGATTTTTGAATTAATAAAAAAATTTTTAATATTATTATTAAGAAGTACGTTAATAGGTGTTCTATTAATATGAGCAAAAAAAATTAAATATTATTTTGTAATGTTAAATTAAATTTCTTTTAAAAATCCTGTTTTAATGATGCATAAGTTGAACTGTTTAGGTAATATTAATTCTTAAAGTAATTCTAATTTAAACTTTCTAAAAATTTTTTTGGAATATTAATTTATTTATTTAGATTAAATTCTAAAGATAAAAAAAAAAATTTTTTTAAAAAAAATTTTTTTAAAAAATCTTTATATTTATTTAAATAAAATAAGAAAAAATTAAAATTAATTTATAGATTATTGGGGTGTTTTTTTATAAAATATGTTTTAAATATAAATCATGTTTTTATATAATTATAAAAATAATATTTATATTTGGTATAATTTTTTTAATAATATGATTATATGTTTAAATTATGTAAATAATTAATATATTAGATTTATTCTTTATTATGTTCATTGTAAAAAAACAGTTAATTATATTAAATAATTTTTATATATTTATTATAAAAATAATAAATTTATTTAAATTTATTTTTATATATTTTATAATAGTAAATTATTATTTTATTAGTAAAAATAGTATTACTTTTTTGATTTTATAGAAATATAACTAAGTTTATGATATGATTGTTATCTAAATAATTTAATATTTATTTCTTTTTGGTTTTTTTATTTTTTAAGAAGAAAAAGTTTATAATATAATTAATTTAATCTAAGTATTTTTTTAAATAATATTTGAAATATTTATTTTATAAAAAGTAGATTTTCTTATAAAAAGAATAGAAATATTTTTTTTATTTGGATTTTTTGTAGATTTTAGTGATATATCCAAAACCAGTTTTTTTATTTTAAATGTAAATATGATTATTATAAAAAAATAATTGTTTATATAATTTAATAATAATTTCTTAGTTATAAAATTAACAAGTTTATTTTTTATTTAATATAAATTTATAAATTATATAATTGTTTTATTTTATTTTAGTTTTAATATTATATTAAATAAAGTTATTAAAAAAGTTAAGTTTAATATTTTTAATATATTTATTATAATATATTAAGTATTATATGTAGGTTTCGAATTTTATTCTATTATTATATTATAAATATTTTAATAAATAAAAATAATCTTGTTATTGGATTTTAAATATAATAGCGTATCTTATATAATAGTGTTATTCTTTATAATATTTGAAATATAATTAAAATGTTTTATTGTAGAAAAAGTAATTAAAAATTCTTTTGATATATAAATAATATCAGATTTTATTATAACATTTAAATTTTTTAATAATTAAATATATTAAAAATAATTTATAAGTATTAACTAATATATTAATATTAATAATAAGATAATAAATTTATTAGTGATTAATAAAAAATTTTTTGTAAAAATTAATATTTATTATATAAAGAACTTTTTTATAGGAAATATAATCAAATTATTTGTGGTTTTAAATAAGGTTATATTTTACATATTTTAAAATAAAAATATAATAATAATTGTAATATTTAATATTAAAATAGTTATATTTTAAATTATGTGTTTTAACTTATTTTATAAAAAAGGTTTTATAATTATAATAGTTAAAATTTTTTTTTTTTAAAAAAGTTTTATTATTATTTTTGGATATGTTTGGGAAGTATTTTTTATTATTTTAATTAAAATTTATATTTTAAGTTTTTATTTTATAATAAAAAAAAGGGGGAAAGTATTTATTAATAATTTAATTGTATATATGATTTTTAATAAAAGTTAATTTTTTAATTTTTTCTTTTAAAAAAATAATATATAAAGATTGATAAAAAATAATTTTGAAATAAATAATAAAATTTTAAAATTTAAAATTACTATAAATTTTTTTGATATAATATTTTTTTTTATATTAATAAAATTGAAAGAATTTTTTATTAAAATATTATTTATATTTAATATATTTTTTTTTAATTAAATTTTATTATATTTAATGATATTCTTTTTTAATAAAAAAGTGAAAAATGTTAGAAAAGAAAATAGCAATTTTTTTTTTAGTATTTTTTTTAGTTATAAATTTTAAAATAAGTATTTAAATATTTAAAATAGAAGTTTAAAAGATTATTTTATAAAAAATTTTAAGGATTTTTTTTTAAATTTTTTTAATTAATTTTTTAAAATTTAATTAATATATTATTTAAAAATTAATTTTTTTATTAAAAAAAAAAATTTTTAGTTTTTGAGAAATATTATAAAAATTTCTGTATTATATATTATTTTGGTGATTGTTAGAATAATCTTTTTAAAAATGTTTTGTTTTGTTGTAGTTTTAGTATAAAGATATATTAGATTTTGGTGTTTAAAATTTTTTATTATAAAGATACTTAATATATTATATTATATTAAAATTTATAAAAACTAATTTAAAAATTTTTTAAAAATATATTTTTCTATTATTTTTTTATTTTTATTATTTATTATTATTAGATTTTTTATTATTATTATTTTTTTTTTTTTTATAATTATTATTATTTTTATTTTTATTATAAAAAAATTAATAAATTTAAATTTTATAATTAATATTGTTAATATTAATAATATATTATTATATTTTTATACAAATTATATTAATTAATTTTTTATTTTTATATTTTTTTTCTTAAATATAAATATATTATTAAAATTCAAATTTAAATCTTTTATAAACTTAATAATAAAAATTATCATTATTTTATTTAATAAGTATAATAAAATTATTGAAATTGTGGAAATAATTTCGAATTAAATTAATTTATTTGAGGAAAATAATTTATTATTAAATATAAAAAATTTTATTATTTTTTTTATATTATTATTTAAAGAATATAATAAAAAATTTAAAATTGTTTATTACTTTAATAATATATAAATTTTATTATTCTTTTAATTTTACAAAATAACTTTAATAAAAGATATACATTTAAAAAATAAAATTTTCAAAATACATTCTTATAAAAAAAATTTTAATTTTATTATTAAAAAAATATTTAACTTAAAATTAAAAATAAATATCAAATTATTAAAAAAAATAATTAAATTTTCTAAACATATTATTGAATTTAATTAAATTATATATTTATAATATTTTATTAAATTCTTTTTAGATATTAAGATTTATTCAAACTTAAAATCGAAAAATTTTAGTAATAAATTTAGTTTAAATAATTTCAATTTTTAAAAATTCGAAATTAATAAAAGTGTTAATAAAATTTAAAGCAATAAAAATCTTTTTAAAAATAATTTCCATAAAGTCAAACATTTCCAATTTTATTAATAATTAATTTATATCCTTATTTTTAATATATACATCTTCTTATAATTCTTCTATTAAAAATATTTATATATTTAAATTTATTAATATAATATAATCATCTAATCCATATCTCCATTCTATATAAATTAAAAAATTATTTTCTTTTTAATTAATTTTACTTATTTCATATTTAAAATTTACTTCTTTAATTATAAGTTTTAATTATATTATAGTATTAACATTTAATTTTTTATTTAAATTATAAAAATTATTTAAATTATTATTTTATTTATTTAAAAACTTTTTTTAATTTTTTTATTTTTTTTTTTTAAAAATTTTTTTTTTTTAAAAATTTTTTTTTTTTTTTCAGAAGTATTTAGTAAATTATAATTAATTAATAATTTTTATATTTAATAATATTTTAAATTTAATAATTTTAATATATATTATTTATTTATTAAAAATTAAATCAATTAAAGTATTATATTTATTTTAAATTTCCTTAATAAAATTTTTAAAATAGTTTTAATATTTTATTATATTTTTTAATTTTAATTATTTAAAGTTCTTAATTAAAAATATAAGTATTTGGTAGAATAATTAAAATTATTAAATAGAAAGTATAATATAATAAAATAATTAAAAAAATTATAGTATTATTTAATTAGATATATAATTAAATTAATAAGTTAATTAATAGAGTTTTAAAGAAATTTAAAAATAATTATTGTTTAAAAATCTTTATATACATAATAATATCTTATAAAAAGTATTTATAAATAGTAAATATATTTCTAATAATTAATATATATAGATTATTTATCAAAATTATAACTTATATACTTATATAAAAACTTAGTGTTAAATGTTGTATAATAAATAAAATTTTAAAATTTTTATATATCATAATAAACTAATATATTGTTTAATTAATATATTTATATAAATATAAAAATAAAAACATAATCTTAAAAAAACAAAAAACACATTATTATAAAATAAATAATAATTATAAAATAAAAAAAATTTAAAACAAAAAGTATGTTTATCACACCAAAACATATTTCCTAATCTGATTAGTCAATATGGCAGGGCCGTGACACTAGTAATTAATTTATATTTTTATTTTTAATATATATATTTTTTTATAATTTTTTTATTAAAAATATTTATATATCTAAATTTATTAATATAATATAATTATTTAATTTATATTTTTATTCTATATAAATTAAAAAATTATTTTTTTTTTAATTAATTTTACTTATTTTATATTCAAAATTTACTTTTTTAATCATAAATTCTAATTATATTATAATATTAATATTTAATTTTTTATTTAAATTATAAAAATTATTTAAATTATTATTTTATTTATCTAAAAAATTTTTTTAATTTTTTTATTTTTTTTTTTTAAAAACTTTTTCTTTTTCTTTAAAAATATTTAATAAATCATAATTAATTAATAATTTTTATATTTAATAATATTTTAAGTCTAACAATTTTAATATATACTATTTATTTACTAAGAATTGGATTAATTAAAATATTATATTTATTTTAAGTTTTTTTAATAAAATTCTTAAAATAATTCTAGTACTTTATTATATTTCTTAATTTTAATTATTTAAAATTCTTAATTAGAAATATAAATATTTAATAAAATAATTAAAGTTATTAAATAAAAAATATAATATAATAAAATAATTAAAAAAATTATAATATTATTTAATTAAATATATAATTAAATTAATAAATTAATTAATAAAATTTTAAAAAAGTTTAAGAATAATTATTATTTAAAAATTTTTATATATATAATAATATTTTATAAAAAACATTTATAGATAATAAATATATTTCCAATAATTAATATATATAAACCATTTATTAAAATTATAATTTATATATTTATATAAAAATTTAATATTAAATATTATATGATAAATAAAATCCCAAAATTTCTATATATTATAATAAATTGATGTATTACTTAATCAACACATTTACATAAGTATAAAAATGAAAGCATAATCTCAAAAAAACAAGAAACACATTATTATAAAATAAATAATAATTATGAAATAAGAAAAGTTCAGAACAGAAAACATGTTTATCACACCAAAACATATTTCCTAATCTGGTTAATCAATATGGCGGGGCCGTGACAATAAGATAAGTAATTTATTTTTTATGTGATAAAAAAATTTTTTTTTTTTTTTTTTTTTTTTTTTTTTTTATTATATCAAAGATAAGTTATTTACCTTTTATATAATTTAATTTACTTATTTTCTATATAATCAAATTTTTTTTTTTTTTTTTTTTTTAAATATTATATTAAGAATAAATAATTTATTTTATATATAATTAAAACTATTTACTCGTGTGTTGTAGGTTATGATAATTTACAGTTTGTGATAAACAACTTTAATTTTGACTTATTCTCTTAAATATTGAAATTTAGTGTTGTGTTGGATTTTTAAAATTATAAAAAAAATATAGTATTAATTTTTATTGTTATGATTTTTAAATAATATTATTATTGTTTATTTAAGGGGTTTGTTTAATTTTTTAAAATTTTTTTTATTATAACAATTTTTTTAATCTTAAAATTAAATAAAAACGATAATATTTTTATTATTAAAATAGTTATTATGAATATTGATATTAGAATAAAAAAAATTTTGAATTTTCTTTATTATATAATTTTTAGAAATTGTAATATTTTAAAAGTGGTATGATAATACAGTATTAACTATTAGTGTTTATGATGTTGTTTTAAAAATATTAATGTTTGAAAGTTTTGTTTAGTTAATTAGTTTTTAAATATTTTATAAAAGTAAAAATTTATAAAATAAATATTTTATTATTTTAATTAAAAATTTTTTTTTTGTTTAATTTTTGTTATAAATAAGGTATTTAAATTATATTAAATAATTTATTTTAATATTTTTGATTTTTATTAATTATAGGTATTTTGATTTGAAAATAAATTTATTGATTAAATAAAATATAAAATTTTAAGTTGTATAAATAAAGAATATATTATAATAATTTTAATAAAATTTATTAAATTATATTTTAATTGTATAAGTTAATATTTGTGGATAATATTATTTAGATTTTTATATTAATATTTTATAATTTCAAATTATTATTTGAGATAAAATTATAAAGTAAAATAATATATGGAATTTTAATAAAAAAATATCGTAATAGGTTAAAGTCAATATTATTAGAATATTATATATTATGAAATATATATTTGATTAATTTAAGATAGTAATAGAAAAAATATTATTATTATTAATTATATAAATATTAATAGTATTAAAATAATATTATTAATAATTATTTTTAAAGGTATTTATTATATAAAAAATTAATATATTATTTTAAATAATAAAAAAATTATTTTTAGTATTATAAAAAAGGGGTGGATGAATAATGCTCTTGGTGTTAAATAGGTTTGTTAATTTGAAATTTATTTATAAATTAAAATATTGTTTAATATGTTTGAAAGTTGATTGTTAATTTTTGATGGTTATGAATTATATGTTTTTATTAAGTTTTTAGATTTTTGTTATGTTAATGGTATTGAATTATTATACATATTTATTTATAATATCTATTTTTTTTAGTTATTAAATATTAGATTTTTTGGGTTATTATAATAATATTATTTAATTTATATTATTGAAATTTTATATAATATAAATTATTAAATATTTTTATTGAAATTTTAATTTTATTTAGTATTTAGAAAAATACATAATAAAATATTTACCAAAAATAATATTATATTTGTATAACATTAATTTAAATATTTTTTATATAATTTTAGTTTTATTATTAAATAATATAAAAAAATAATTTTTTTAGTAATAGAATTAAATAATATCAAACTATTATAAATATTTTAAATTTTAAAAAATATTATTGATGTTAAAAATTAATTTATTATATGTAATTTTTTTTTATTGTAATGTTATTTTATAAATATATTTATAAAATTGGTAGAATGAAATATTGTATATTGTAATTTATTAGAGATATAGTTTAAAGTATTATAGATAGTTTGTAAAGAAATATAATGATGTGGTAGTTGATATTAATTGATATTAGGATAAAATGGGGGTTACTTGGTAACTAGTGTAGATATACAATGTATGAAAATAGATTAAAATCAAAAATAAGAAATGATAGTATAAAAAAAATAATAGTTTAAGTGTTGTAAGTGTCCATTAAAAAAATTTATAAATTCTATATTTTATATTGTTTTTATTGATAATAAAAAAAGATAAAATATATTTTTCAGTCAAATTGATAATTAAACCAATAGTAATAACGATTTTAACCTTTTTTTAGATAATAATAAATTTATAAAAATATTATTAGGAAGTTTTATAAATAATAATTAATTAAATATTTTTTTTATAATTTTAAAATTTAGCGCGGTGCTGGATTTTGATGTTAAAGAGAATAAGTTGAGGTTAGAGTTATTTATCACGAGCTGCAAATTATCATAACCTGCAACACACAAATATCCTTAATATAATTAAAAACTTTTTTTTTTTTTTTTTAAATATTATATTAAGGATAAATTATTTACTTTTTATATAATTTAATTTATTTATTTTTTATATAATTAAAATTTTTTTTTTTTTTTTTTTTTTAAGTATTATATTAAAAATAAGTTGTTTACTTTATATATAATTTAATTTATTTATCTTTTATATAATTAAAAATTTTTTTTTTTTTTAAAATACTATATTAAAAATAAATTATTTATTTTTTATATAATTTAATTTATTTATTTTTTATATAATTAAAAATTTTTTTTTTGTTTTTTTAAATATTATATTAAAAATAAGTTATTTATTTTTTATATAATCTAATTCATTTACTTTTTATATGATTAAAAATTTTTTTTTTTTTTTAAATATTATATTAAAAATAAGTTATTTACCTTTTATATAATTAAAATTATTTATTTTTTATATAATTAAAAAAACTTTTTTTTTTTTTTTAAATATTATATTAAGAATAATTTATTTATTTTTGATATAATTAAATTTATTTATTTTTTATATAATAAAAAAATTTTTTTTTTTTTTTTAAGTATTATATTAAAAATAAATTATTTATTTTTTATATAATTTGACCCACTTATTCTTAATATAATTAAAATTTTTTTTTTTTTTTTTTTAAATATTATATTAAAAATAAGTGATTTATTTTTTATATAATTTAGTTTATTTATTTTTAATATAGTTAAAAAAAATTTTTTTTTTTTTTAAATATTATATTAAAGATAAATAATTTATTTTATATATAATCTTATTTACTTATTTTTAATATAAAATTTTTTTTTTTTTTTTTTTTAAATATTATATTAAGGGTAAATAACTTATTTTTTATATAATTTAATTTATTTATTTTATATATAATTTTGTTTGTTTATTTTATATATAGTTTTATTTGTTTATTTTTGATATAATTAAAATTTTTTTTTTTTTTTTTTTAAATATTATATTAAAGATAAGTAATTTATTTTTTATATAATCTAATTTATTTATTTTTAATATAATTAAAAACTTTTTCTTTTTTAAATAATATATTAAGAATAAGTTAACTAAATAAAAAATAAATTATTTATTTTTTATATATTTAGAATAACTTATTTTTTATATAATTTTGATTATATTAAAAATATGTTGATTAAATTATTTTAATAAATAAAAGATAATTTATTTATTTTTTTAAATAATATAAAATATTATTTTGGTTATATTTACTTATTACAAAATTTTTTTTAATTTTTTTAAAGTTATTTTTTTTATAAAAAAAATTTTATTAAAAAATTTAAAATAAATTTTAAATAAAAAAAATTTAAAATATTTTATTTATATAGATTAAGATAGAAATTATCTTATTTTTTATATAATTAGATAAAATAGATATTTTATTATCTAGTATAATAAGTAGCTAAATAAATTAAATTTTTTAATTTTATTAAATTTTTTAATTGATATAATTTTGTATGGTAGTTAAATTATAAATTAGAAAAAAAAAAAATTTTCTAAAAATATAAATTTAGGAAGTGAAGGTTTAGTTTTAGTAGATTGTAATAATAAGGTTATTTTATTATTTATGATATTTAATTTTATATTTAAATTATTTATAAGAAATTTATTTTTATATATAATTAAATTATAATATATTAATAAAGAAATTTAATTTTTTAATAGAAAAATTTATTGTTAATTTACTATAATGTATAACTAAAATTTATTTTTATATAAATATAAATATATAAAAATAAAAATTATTATATTTTAATATAAATTTTGATTTAAAAATATTTAGTTATAATCCAACAAATAATAGCTTTGTGGTAATATTTAATTAAATAATTATAAAAATTAATTATTTAAATTAATAATTCCTCTTATATTAAATTAAATTATTATTATAACAACAATTAATAATAAAATAAAATTAATTTGTTTTATAATAATTTAAATTTAATTTATATTTTTTATTAATAAGTAAATAATTTAATATTTATTAAATTTTGCTTCAATATAATAAGAAGAATTAATATTAAAAAATTAAAAAATAATATTATTATAAATATTTGATTATTATAAATTAATTATTTTTATAATAATTTTTTTAATATTTTTAATTTTAAATTTTGAAAGATTAAAAAATTAATAAATTATATTTTTATAGTTTATATTTATATTAAAAATTAAAATTAAAAGGATTTTTGTTTTTTTATTTTATTAAAAATTTTTATTCTCTATAAATTCTTCTTGGAATATTTATATTATAATTTAATAAATATATTATTTTAATTAAACTTTTTATTTAACAATATCTTTATTTTAAATTAATTTACAAAAAATTTTAATATTAAAAATTAAATAATAAAACCTAATTTTGTTTTAATAAATAAATAAAAAAATAGTATGAGTAAAAATATTTTATTAATATTAAAGTTTTTTTCTATTTTATATCTTATATATTTTTTTATAATATTAAATTAAAATTAAATTTAACAAAATTTTTTTTTTTTATTATTTTTATTAAGTTTATTTTTTTAATTATAATTTTATTAAATAATAAATAAAAATAATAAAAATTTTATTAATCTATTTATATATATTATTAATTAAATAATAAAGTATTTAATTACTTTAAAAAAATTATAATTACTTCCACTATTTATTTATATTTAATTAAATTTTTTTACTTTAATATTTAAAATATTAAATAAAAATTATATTATATTAATATTATTTTTTAACTATTATAATATTATATTTTAATTAAATAATTAAATTTTTCTTGTTTATATTAATTTTAAATTAATTATTAAATATATATTGGACAATTAAAATTTATTAAAAATATTTTTTAAATAATTTTGTAAAATTTTAATTATAAAATTAAAATTAAGTTGATTTATTAGAATTTATTTAAAATTTAATATATTTAATTTTTAAAATTAATTTTTTTTTTAAAATTATAAATTTATTTTACTGATTTCTTTTATTTATATTATTTTATTAATTAGAAGTTTTTTATTTTAAAGATTTGTTGTAGTTATGAATACAACTTAGTATAAAAGTTATTCTTTTTTTTAGATTTTTAAAAATAATTAAAAATATATTAAATCTAATAAAAGTATTAAATTTTGCTAATTATTAAATTTTAATTTTAGATAAATTAATTTTAAAATAACAAATTATTAAGAAGAAAAGAGAATTCTTTTTAAAGTTTTTATTTATATTTTTGGATTTATTTGCATTATTATATAGAATTTATATTTAAGTGTTGGAATATTAATTAGCTTTCTTTTTAATAAGTATTATAAGTGTAAATTTTAAAATAAAGTTTTTTTATATTTTAAAATTGATTAATTTATATTTAATTATTATTTATATAAAATTTTTTTTTATTTTAATTTTTAAAATTTTTATTTAAATATTTATTATTATTATTAAGATTTATATTAAAAATTATTTTATCTAAAATTATTTTTAAAGTTTTGTTATTAATTTTTATATTTACCTACTTATTAAGATTTGGTTTTTATTTTGATAGTAAGGTATAAATAGTATATTTAAATATTATTTATTTTTAAAATTAATTTATTTAATAAATAAATTATTATATATTTCTTAATAAATTCTAATTTTTATAGTTATTATTTTATTATTTAAATAAATTAATATTTTTTGTAATATTTAATAAATGTATATTTTAACATTTTAATTTTATATTTAATTTATTTTATATTGTTAATTCTATTTATTAAAAATGGTTTATTAGTAATAATATATTTAAATATTTATATTTAATTAAATAACAAAAATCTTTTATATATTTAAAGTTTAAGAATAAATTAAAATTGTTTTAATTTTAAAATTTTTAATTATTTATTTTATTTTATAAAATTAAAAATATTATTATTATCTTAAAAGAAATTTTGGCAAAAATTAACTACTAAATAATTTAATTAATTTTTTATTTTTATATTTAAATTTAATAATTAATTTATATATTAAAATTATTATAAATTTTTATTAGAATTTTTTTTGGTTTTATTTTATTTAAATATAATTTATTATTTTTTAAATTTTAATAATTATGTTCATACTTAAATCTATTTGAGAACATTAAAATTAGTTAATAATACATTTAAAAATTTTTATTTTTGTTTATTTTTATTTTATTTATAAATTTTATATTTAAAAATTTATATAGATATTAGATTTTTTAGTTTATATTTCAAAATAAATTATTTATAATTATTAAGTTAATATCCTAAACAAAAATTATAAACTTTAATTAAAATTAATAATATAATATAACAAACTATAATACTTATTGAAATAAGTTATATTCCTACTGTTTTTATTCTATTACTTCAATTAATACTAATTTACCAATAACAAAATATATTAATTAAAAAAAAAATTAATTAATTAAAAATAAGTTTAATTATAAATGCTTCTTTTTCAATAATTTTATATATTATTTAATTTTTTTTTTAAAATATTTTTTATTTTTTAATTATTTTATTTATATATTATTAATTTTTTATTAATATTTAATTTTAAATAAAATTTATTATTTATTTTGAGTTATATTTTTAAATAATTCAATTTTTTAAAGGAGTTTTATATAAAAGTAAATTTATAATTATGTATAAAATTTTTATTTTTTATAATATTTTATTTTAAGAAATTTAGGTTTAGGTTATAATTAAAATATTTTTTTTAAATTATAATTTGGAAGTTGAAGGTTTTAAATTTTAAATTTAAATTATTATTATTTTATTTGTTATTATTAAAATATTTTTTGTTAGTTTTTTTTTCTTTATTTATTAATATGTTTAAGTTTAACAAGTATTTTTGTCTAATTTAAAATTAAATTTTAAAAAAAAAAAAAAATTTTTATTACAAACTATACCATTTTATTTTATTTTAATAAAAATAATATTTATTATATTCTGGTTGAAGGTAGAATAGTTAGTAAAGTTTATAACTTTAAAATTTATATAATAATTAAGTTGTTTAGATTTAAAATTAGTAGTTAGTTAAGGGTTATAATAATATTTAAATAAATATATTTAAAAGAATATTAATAAATATAATATGTGTTTAAAAATTTAATAATTTATTAAATTTTATAATTTATATTAATTATTGCGTTTTGTTGTATTTTTTATTAATATAGAAATTAAAAAATTTGTTATTAAAAGTTTTAATTTTTATTTAAAAATTTAATTATTAGATAATATTTTTATAATAAATTTATTTTATATTTAATACTAATAATAGGTTAATGAGTTAATTTAAGGTTTTATTATTAAAACAAAAAGTTTGTTTTAGTTTACAAAAAATTGATTTAAATATCTATATAAAATATAAATAATATTAGTTTACTTAACCAAAAAACCATATAATTAACTTAATAATTATTATAACAACTAACAAACTAATATTAATAATAATTTTTTTATAAATTTATTTATAAAAACTTTATTACAATTTTTACTTTCTTTAAATAACTAAATTTAATTAACTTTTTGGTTCTAAATAATTATTGTTAATTTCTTAAAGCTAATTTAAAAGCCTTACTAAGCCATTTAATTGATAATAATAATAAATAATATATACAAAAAATAAAAATATAATTAACATAAGTTAATAACTTACACTTATTAAATATTTTTTATTGAAAAGTAATAATTATAATATCTTATTCTTAATATAATAGAATTTAACAAAATTACCTAAACTTCTTAATTAAAAATTATATTTATTGGTTTTATTAGTATAACACATATACAATTTAGAATATTTAAAAATATTATAGATTTATTATTATTTTAAACTTCTATCAACTTAAATTAATAGTTTTTTTAAAAAGTTAATAATTAATAAAAGCTAACTAAATTATTTAACAAATTAAAATCTTATTTATTATTATAATTAAATAAACAAATTATTTTATTAATTAAAAATAATTATATATTATTATCTATATAATTAAAAAAGAGTTTTTAATTTGTCAATCTTTAATATATCTGGATTTGGTAAATTTCTTTATATTAAGTTAAATTAAACTATAAGTTTTATATTTAATAATACTTTTTTATTAATTTTTTTAAGTTTTAATTTTATAATTATATTTTTTTTAGAATTTAAAAATTTTGATTTTTTGTAAAATATTAAGTAAATTATAAATTAAATATTATTTAATTTTTAATTAATATAATTTATAATTAAGATTATAATAGTATTTAATTATTTTTAATTTTTTAATTTTTATTTATTGATTAATAAAAATATTCTTAATAAATACTTTTATAATAATTAATTTTTAATAAATTTAAAAATTTTATCTTTAATAATTAAATATTAATATTTTTAATTATTTTTATTAATTATTATAGTAATTTTAAAAACTAATAAAATAGAATTATTATCTTATTTTATTATTCTATATTAATATATTTAAATAAAAATTTGTTTTAAATATTTTAATTTTTTCAAAATAAAAGTCCTAGATTTTTAATATATTTAATAAAAAATATAAAATTAATTAAAAAAAAAGATTTAATTATATTAATATACACAATTAAATAGATCAAATAGCTAAATTTAAAATTTAATTATAAGTTTTTTAATTACAACAATTTTAATATATACTATTAGAATTGGAATTACTACAATTATTAATATTAAACTTACTTTTTAATTATTTTTTATTAAAAAATTTAAATTATATTTATTCCAATTACAAAATTTAAAAAAACTTTATATTAGTATTTATTATCACTACTTTTCTAAATTAAGATTAAGTAATTTATATACTTACTACCTTTTTTAAATATAATAATTATTTTTTAAATTTTTTTTCTAAAATCAAATTTTAATTTTTTGTTATTTATTAAAATTATAATAAACTACTATCCTATTATTAAAAGTTAATAAAATAGAAATTTAAATAAACTATTATTAATACAAAACTATACAATTTATTAAATTATTATAAATTATTAAAAAGTTTGAAAATATTAATTTTTTATTTAATAAATATATCCCTTCTAAAAATTAAAATTTTTAACATATATTAACTCTAAAATTACCACAATTATTTAAGTAATAAAATACTATCAAATAAATAATAATTAATTTAATAAACCATTTGCAATTTCACTATATAATTACTTATATTTAAACATATATAATTTAATTTTTAAAATAAGTATATAATTATTAATAAAATTAATTAAATAATTATAATCATAAAGTAATTAATAAATTAGTAGTTATAGCTGTATTCTAAGTTTAATAGGTTTTATTTACTAAATTTAAAAACTTTTTTTCTAATAAAAAGAAATCCCAAATTAAATAATTTTTTAAATTATTAAGTTTAATATTTAAATATTAAATTTTAAGTTATTTGTAAATAAATTTAATCTGTTTTTAATTTAAATTTATTTTAAATATAATATCTTATTATTTTATTTAAATTTTTTTAATATAATTTTTATGTAGTAATAGTCAAAAATTAGTTAAAAATTCAGAACTAGACTAAATATGGCTAGTTTTTAAAAAATATAATTTGATATTAAATATATTTAAAATTAAAAATCTAATAATAATAAATAATAGTTTTAATTTAATTTTAATTAATTAGTAAATCAGAATTATAGTTAATAACTAATAATTTATATTTTCTAAATTAATATTAATTACAAATATAATTAATTTTTATAAGTTAATAATTTAAATAGAATTTAAATTGTTATTTAATTAAAAAATTATAAATTATTGGATTTTAATATTTAATATTGCTAGGTGTTAAAGTTAATTTATAAATTATTAAGTTAATATTAATTATATAATATTTATTTAAATAAAAAGAGTGTTGTTAACTATTTAATTTTAAATTAATAACAATAAAATACTATTACTAAATTAAAAAAACTTAAAAAAATTAAATTAAATTATAATTAATAATTAAATATTAATTAAAAGTTTTTTATATTTTATTTTCTTTTTTTTTATAAATTCTGTTATTTATTAT
Source organism: Arthrobotrys conoides (assembly GCA_036971725.1). Classification (NCBI taxonomy): domain Eukaryota; kingdom Fungi; phylum Ascomycota; class Orbiliomycetes; order Orbiliales; family Orbiliaceae; genus Arthrobotrys; species Arthrobotrys conoides. The sequence continues at coordinate 2,021,316 of JAVHJM010000006.1, forward strand.
ATTGTTTAAAGTATTTAAGTCGATGTATTTATTAAATTTATATAATTTATTATATTATTTTTATATATATAATAAGTAAATATAATTAAATTAAAATTTTATATTATTTTGTTAGTGGATTAAGTTTTTTTTATATTAAATAATTTTAATATATTTAGTTACCTTTTATATAATTTTAAAAATCGAAATAAAATCTAATTACCTCTTATATAATAATAATATTATATTTTTTTTTATTAATTAATAATATTTTTAATAATATTTAATAATAATTTTAAAATTTAAAAATAATTTTATTATTTTTAAAAAATTTTAATAATAATTGGAAAATTTAATAATAAAATTATAATAATTTTATATAAAAATAATATAATAAAAATTTTGAAATTTAAAAATTATAAATTTAATAATATTTCGATAATAAATATATTATAAAATAATATATATATAAAAGAAAAATAATTAATAAATTAAAATTAAAAAAAAAATTTAAAAAAAATTAAATATTTTAATTAAAAATATTATTTTTTGAAAATTATAAGTTAAATATAAAGTAAGTAATTTACTTTTTATATAACAAAAAAATTTTTTTTTTTTTTTTTTTTTTTTTTTAAATATTATATTAAAAGTAAGTTATTTATTTTTTATATAATCTAACCTATTTATTTTTTATATAATCAAAAATCTTTTTTTTTTTTTTTTTTTAAATACCACATCAAAGGTAAATAACTTACTTTATATATAATCAAAACTACTTACTCTTGATATAATCAAAAACTTTTTTTTTTTTTTTTTTTTCAAGTACCACATCAAAGGTAAATTATTTACCCTCTATATGACCCAACCCACTTACCCTCTATATGGTCAAAAACTTTTTTTTTTTTTTCCAAATACCACATCAAGGGTAAGTCACTTACCCTCTATATGGTCCAACCCACTTACCCTCTATGTGGTCAAAAACTTTTTTTTTTTTTTTTTTCCAAGTACCACATCAAAGGTAAGCTGCTTATCCTGTATGTAGTCCAACCTACTTACCCTCTATGTGGTCAAAAACTTTTTTTTTTTCTAAAGTACCACATCAAGGGTAAGTCGCTTACCCTTTATGTAATCCGGCCCACTTACCCTCTATGTGGTCAAAAAACTTTTTTTTTGTTTTTCCAAGTACCACATCAAGGGTAAGTCACTTACCCTCTATGTGACCCAACCCACTTACCCTCTATGTGATCAAAAACTTTTTTTTTTTTTTCAAATACCACATCAAGGGTAAGTTGCTTACCCTTTATGTGGTCAAGACCACTTACCCTCTACGTGGTCAAAAAAACTTTTTTTTTTCTTCCAAGTACCACATCAAGGGTAAGTCACTTACCCTCTATGTGACCCAGCCCACTTGCCCTTGATGTGGTCAAGCCCACTTACCCTCTACGTGGTCAAAAAAACTTTTTTTTTTCTTCCAAGTACCACATCAAGGGTAAGTCACTTACCCTCTATGTGGTCCGGCCCACTTACCCTTGATGTGGTCAAAAACTTTTTTTTTTTTTTTCCAAGTACCACATCAAGGGTAAGTGACTTACCCTCTATGTAACCCAGCCCACTTACTCTTGATGTGGTCAAAAAAACTTTTTTTTTTCTTCCAAGTATTATATTAAGGGTAAGTGATTTATTTTATATATAATCCTATTTGTTTACCCTTAATATAATTAAAAATTTTTTTTTTTTTTTTTTTCTAAGTACCATATCAAAAATAAGTAACTTACCCTTTATGTAATTTAACTTATTTATTTTGTATATAATTTTGTTTGTTTATTTTATATGTGGTTCTACCCACTTACTTTTGATGTAATTAAAACTTTTTTTTTTTTTTTTTTTTAAATATTATATTAAGGGTAAGTGATTTATTTTTTATATAATTTAATCTATTTATTTTTAATATGATTAGAAATTTTTTCTTTTTTAAATAATATATTAAAAGTAAATTAATTAGGTAGAAAATAAATTATTTATTTTTTATATATTTAAAATAATTTATTTTTTATATAATTTTAATTATATTAAGGGTATGTTGATTAAATTATTTTAATAAATAAAAAATAATTTATTTATTTTTCTAAATAATATAAAATATTATTTTAATTATATTTACTTATTATAAAATTTTTTTTAATTTTTTTAAAATTATTTTTTTTACAAAAAAAATTTTATTAAAAAATTTAAAATAAATTTTAAATAAAAAAAATTTAAAATATTTTGTTTATATAAGTTAAGATAGAAATTGTTTTATTTTTTATATAATTAAATAGAATAAATATTTTATTATTTGATATAATAAGTAATTAGATAAATTGGATTTTCTGATTCTATCAAATTTTCTAATTAATATAATTTTATATGATAGTTAAATTATAAATTAGAAGAAAAAGGAATTTTCTAAAAATATAAATCTAGAAAGTAAAAGTTTAATTTTAGTAAATTGTAATAACAAAATTACTTTATTGTTTACAATATTTAACTTTACATTTAAATTATCTGTAAAAAATTTATTTTTATATATAATTAAATTATAATATATTAATAAAGAAATTTAATTTTTTAATAGAAAAATCTATTGTTAATTTATTATAATATATAATCAAAATTTATTTTTATATAAATATAAATATATAAAAATAAAAATTATTATATTTTAATATAAATTTTAATTTAAAAGTATTTAATTATAATTTAATAAATAATAACTTTATAATAATACTTAATTAAATAATTATAAAAATTAATTATTTAAATCAATAATTTTTTTTATATTAAATTAAATTATTATTATAATAATAGTTAATAGTAAAATAAAATTAATTTATTTTATAATAATTTAAATTTAATTTATATTTTTTATTAATAAATAAATAATTTAATGCTTACTGAATTCTACTTTAATATAATAAAAAAAACCAACATCAAAAAATCAAAAAATAATATTATTATAAACATTTAATTATTATAAATTAGTTATTTTTATAATAACTTTTCTAATATTTCTAGTTTTAAATTTTAAGAAATTAAAAAATTAATAAATTATATTTTTATAGTTTATATTTATATTAAAAATTAAAATCAAAGAGATTTTTGTTTTTTTATTTTATTAAAAATTTTTGTTTTTTATAAATCTTTTTTAAAATATTTATATTATAATTTAATAGATATATTATTTTAATTAAATTCTTTATTTAATAATATTTTTATTCTAAATCAGTTTATGAAAAACTTTAATATTAAAAATTAAACAATAAAACCTAATTTTATTTTAATAAATAAATAAAAAAATAATATAAATAAAAATATTTTACTAGTATCAAAACTTCCTCTTATTTTATATTTTATATATTTTTTTATAATATTAAATTAAAATTAAATTTAATAAAATCTTCTTTTTTTGTTATTTTTATTAAATTTATTTTTTTAATTATAATTTTGTTAAATAATAAATAAAGATAGTAAAAATTTTATTAATTTATTTATATATATTATTAATTAAATAATAAAGTATTTAACTATTTTAAAAAAGTTATAATTACTTTTGCTATTTATTTATACTTAATTGAATTTCTTTATTTTGATATTTAAAGTATTAAGTAGAAATTATATTATATTAATATTATTTTTTAACTATTATAATATTATATTTTAATTAAACAATCAAATTCTTTTTATTTATATCAATTTTAAATCAATTATTAAACACACACCAAACAATTAAAATTTATTAAAAACATTTTTTAAATAATTTTACAAGATTTTAATTATAAAACTAAAATTAAATTAATCTATTAAAATCCATTCAAAACCTAATATATTTAATTTTTAAAACCAATTCTTTTTTTAAAATTATAAATTTATTTTACCAATTTCCCTTATTTATATTATTTTATTAACTAAAAATTTTTTATTTTAAAAATTTATTATAATTATAAGTATAATTTAATATAAAAATTATTTTTTTTTTTAAATTTTTAAAAATAATTAAAAGCATATTAAACCTAACAAAAATATTAAACTTTATTAATTATTAAATCCTAATTTTAGATAAATCAATTTTAAAATAATAAATTATCAAAAAAAAAAAAAAAATTCTTTTTAAAATTTTTATTTATATTTTTGAATTTATTTATATTATTATATAAAATCTATATTTAAATATTAAAATATTAACCAACTTCCTTTTTAATAAATATTATAAATATAAACTTTAAAACAAAATTTCTTTATATTTTAAAATTAACTAACCCATATCCAACTATTATTTATATAAAACCTTTTTTTACTTCAATTTTTAAAATTCTTATTTAAATATTTATTATTATTATTAAAATTTATACTAAAAATTATTTTATCCAAAATCACTTTTAAAATTTTATTACTAATTTTTATATTTATTTATTCATCAAGACTTAATTTTTATTTTAATAATAAAATATAAGTAATATATTTAAATACTATTTATTTTCAAAATTAATTTATTTAATAAATAAATTATTATATATTCCTTAATAAATTCTAATTTTTATAATTATTATTTTATTATCTAAATAAATTAATATTTTTTATAATATTTAATAAACATATATTCCAGTATCTTAATTCTATATTTAATTTATTTTACATCATCAATTCTACTTATTAAAAATAACCTACTAATAATAATATATTCAAATATCTATATTTAATTAAATAACAAAAACTTCTTATATATTTAAAATTTAAAAATAAATTAAAATTATTTTAATCTTAAAACCTCTAATTATTTACTTTACCTCATAAAATTAAAAATATTACTACTATTTTAAAAAAAATTTTAGTAAAAATTAATTATTAAATAATTTAATTAATTTTTTATTTCTATACCCAAATTTAACAATCAATTTGTATATCAAAATTATTATAAATTTTTACTAAAATTTTCTTTAATTTTATTTTATTTAAATATAATTTACTATCTTTTAAATCCCAATAGTTATGTTTATATTCAAATTTATTTAAAAATATTAAAATCAATTAATAATACATTCAAAAACTTTTATTTTCATTTATTTTTATTTTATTTATAAATTTTATATCCAAAAACTTATATAAATATTAAATTTTTTAATCCATATTTCAAAATAAATTATTTATAATTATTAAACCAACATCCTAAACAAGAATTATAAATTTTAATTAAAATTGATAATATAACATAATAAATTATAATATTTATTAAAATAAATTATATTTTTATTATCTTTATCCCACCACCCCAACTAATACTAATTTGTTAATAATAGAATATATTAATTAAAAAAAAAGTTAATTAATTAAAAATAAATTTAATTATAAACATTTTTTTTTTAATAATTTTATATATTATTTAATTTTTTTTTTAAAATGTTTTTTATTTTTTAATTATTTTATTTATACACTATTAATCTTCTATTAATATTTAATTTTAAATAAAATTTATTATTTATTTTAAATTACATTTTTAAACAATTCAATTCTTCAAAAAAATTTTATATAAAAATAAATCTACAATTATATATAAAATTCTTATTCTCTATAATATCCTATTTTAAAAAATTTAAATTTAAATTATAATCAAAACATCTTCTTTAAATTATAATTTAAAAGTTAAAAATTCTAAATTTTAAATTTAAATTATTATTATTTTACTTATTGTTACTAAAACAATTTTTATTAATTTTTTTTCTTTTATTTATTAATATATTTAAATTTAATAAATATTTTTATTTAATTTAAAATTAAATTTTAAAAAAAAAAAAAAAATTTTATTATAAATTATATTATTTCATTTTATTTTAATAAAAGTAATACTTACTATATTCTAATTAAAAATAAAACAATTAATAGAACTTATAACTTTAAAATTTATACAATAATTAAATTATTTAAATTTAAAATTAATAATTAATTAAAAATTGTAATAATATTTAAACAAATATATTTAAAAAAATATTAATAAGTGTAATATGTGTTTAAAGATTTAATAATTTATTAAATTTTATAATTTATATTAATTATCATATTTTACTATATTTTTCATCAATACAAAAACCAAAAAATCTGTTATTAAAAATTTTAATTTTTATTTAAAAATTTAGTTATTAAATAATACTTTTATAATAAATTTATTTTGTATTTAATATTAATAATAAATTAATAAATTGATTTAAAACCTTATTATTAAAATAAAAAATTTATTTTAATTTATAAAAGGTTAATCTAAATATTTATGTGAAATACAAATGGTATTGGTTTATCTAATTAAAAAATTATATAATTAATTTAATAATTATTATAGTAATTAATAAATTAATATTAGTAATAATCTTTTTATAAATTTATTTATAAAAATTTTGTTATAATTTTTATTTCTTTTAAATGATTAAGTTTGATTAACTTTTTAATTTTAAATAATTGTTGTTAATTTCTTAAAATTAATTTAAAAGCTTCATTAAGTTATTTAATTAATAATAATAATAAGTAATATATATAAAAGGTAGGGATATAATCAATATAAATTAATAACTTGTATTTATTAAATATTTTTTATTAAAAAGCAATAATTGTAATATTTTATTTTTAATATAATAAAATTTAATAAAATTATTTAAATTTTTTAATTAAGAATTATATTTATTAATTTTGTTAGTATAACACACATACAACTTAAAACATCTAAAAATATTATAAACTTATTATTATTTTAAATTTTTATTAATTTAAATTAATAATTTTTTTAAAAAATTAATAACTAATAAAAATTAATTAAATTATTTAATAAATTAAAATCTCATTTATTATTATAATTAAATAAATAAATTATTTTACTAATTAAAAATAATTATATATTATTATTTATATAATTAAAAAAAAGTTTTTAATTTATTAATTCTTAATATATTTAAATTTAATAAGTTTTTTTATATTAAATTAAATTAAATTATAAATTTTATATTTAGTAATATCCTTTCATTAATTTTTTTAAATTTTAATTTTATAATTATATTTTTCCCAAAATCCAAAAATTTTAATTTTTTATAAAATATTGAGTAGGTTATAAATTAAATATTATCTAATTTTTAGTCAATATAGTTTATGGTTAAGATTACAATAATATCTAATTATCTTTAATTTTTTAACTTTTATTTACTAATTAATAAAAATATTTTTGGTAAATACTTTTGTAGTAATTAATCTTCAATAAATTTAAAAATTTTACTTCTAACAATTAAATATTAATACTTTTAATTATTCCTATTAATCATTATAATAGTTTTAAAAATTAATAAAATAAAATTATTATTTTATTTTATTATTTTATATTAATATATTTAAGTAAAAATTTACTTTAAATATTTTAATTTTTTTAAAATAAAAATCCTAAATCCCTAGTATATTTAATAAAGGGTATAAAATTAACCAAAAAAAAAGATCTGATCATATTAGTATATACAATTAAATGAATTAAGTAATTAAACTTAAAGTTTAATTATAAACTTTTTAATTATAATAATTTTAATATATACTATTAAAATTAAAATTATTACAATTGTTGGTACTAAATTTACCTTTTAATTGTTCTTTGTTAAAAAATTTAAATTATATTTATTTCAATTATAAAATTTAAAAAAACTTTATATTAGTATTTATTATCACTACCTTTTCAAATTAAAATTAAATAATTTATATATTTATTATTTTTTTTAAATATAATAATTATTTTTTAAATTTTTTTTTTAAAATTGAATTTTAATTTTCTATTATTTATTAAAATTATAATAGGTTATTATTTTATTATTAAAAATTAATAAAATAGAAATTTAAATAAATTATTATTAGTATAAGGTTATATAATTTATTAAATTATTATAAATTATTAAAAAATTCAAAAATATTGGTTTTTTATTTAATAAATATATTTTTTTTGAAGGTTAAAATTTTTAATATATATTAATTTTAAAATTATTATAATTATTTAAGTAATAAAGTATTATTAAATAAATAATAATTAATTTAATAAATTATTTATAATTTTATTGTATAATTACTTATATTTAAATATATATAATTTAATTTTTAAAATAAGTATATAATTATTAGTAGGATTAATTAGATAATTATGGTTGTGGGGTAATTAATAAATTAATAATTATAATTATATTTTAGGTTTAATAAGTTTTATTTATTAAATTTAAAAATTTCTTTTTTAACAAAGAAAAATTTTAAATTGGATAATTTTTTAAATTACTGAGTTTAGTATTTAAATATTAAATTTCGAATTATTTATAAATAAATTTAATTTGTTTTTAATTTAGGTTTATTTTGAATATAATATTTTATTACTTTATTTAAATTTTTTTAATATAATTTTTGTATAATAGTAGTTAAAGATCAATTAAAGATTTAAAACTAAACTAGGTATGATTAATTTTAAAAAAATATGATTCAATATTAAATATATTTGGAGTTAAAAATCTAATAATAATGGATAATAATTCTAGTTTGATTTTAATTAATTAATAGGTTGGAATTATAGTTAATAACTAACAATTTATGTTTTTTAAATTAATACTAATTGTAAATATAATTAGTTCTTATAAATTAGTAATTTAAGCAAAATTTAAACTATTATCCAATTAAAAAATTATAAGTTATTAGACTTCAATATTTAATATTGCTAAATATCAGAACTAACTTATAGATTATTAAACTAATATTAATCATATAACATTTATTCAAATAGAAAAAATATTATCAACTATTTAATTTTAAGTTAGTAATAGTAGGGTACTATTATTAAATCAAAAAAACTTAAAAAAATTAGATTGAATTATAATTGGTAACTAAGTATTAGTTAGAAGTTTTTTATATTTTATCTTTTTTTTTTTTATAAATTTTGTTATTTGTTGTATTGTTTAAAGTATTTAAATTAATATATTTATTAAATTTATATAATTTGTTATATTACTTTTATATGCATAATAAGCAAATATAATTAAATTAAAATTTTATATTATTTTATTAGTAAATTAAGTTTTTTTTATATTAAATAATTTTAACATATTTAATTACCTTTTATATAATTTCAGAAATTAAAATAAAATCTAATTACTCTTTATATAATAATAATATTATATTTTTTTTTATTAATTAATAATATTTTTAATAATATTTAATAATAATTTTAAAATTTAAAAATGATTTTGTTATTTTTGAAGAATTTTAATAATAATTAAAAAGTTTGATAACAAAATTATAATAATTTTGTATAAAAATAATATAATAAAAATTTTAAAATTCAAAAATCATAAATTTAACAATATTTTAATAATAAATATATTATAAAATAATATATATATAAAAAAAAAATAACTAATAAATTAAAATTAAAAAAAAAATTTAAAAAAAATTAAATATTTTAACTAAAAATATTATTTTTTAAAAATTATAAATTAAATATAAGATAAGTAACTTATTTTCTATATAACAAAAAAATTTTTTTTTTTTTTTTTTTTTTTTTTTTAAATATCATATTAAAAGTAAGTTATTTATTTTTTATATAATTTAACCTACTTATTTTTTATATAATTAAAAATTTTTTTTTTTTTTTTTTTTTAAATATTATATTAAGGGTAAGTAATTTATTTTGTATATAATTAAGATTATTTACTCTTGATATAATCAAAAACTTTTTTTTTTTTTTTTTTCTTAAGTACTACATCAAGAGTAAGTTATTTATTTTTTATATGACCCAATCCACTTACCCTCTATGTGGTCAAAAACTTTTTTTTTTTTTCCAAATACCACATCAAGGGTAAGTCACTTACCCTGTATGTGGTCAAGACTACTTACCCTTGATATGATCCAATCTACTTACCCTCTATGTGGTCAAAAACTTTTTTTTTTTTTTTTCCTAAGTACCACATCAAGGGTAAGTCACTTACCTTTTATGTGATCTAATCTACTTACCCTTTATATAATCAAAAACTTTTTTTTTTTTTTTTTAAATACCACATTAAGGGTAAGTCACTTATCCTGTATATAGTCAAGACTACTTACCCTTAATATGGTCCAATCTACTTACCCTTTATGTGGTTAAAAACTTTTTTTTTTTTTTTTTCCTAAATACCACATCAAGGGTAAGTCATTTACCTTCTATATGGTCCAACCCACTTACCCTCTATGTGGTCAAAAACTTTTTTTTTTTTTTTTTTCCAAGTACTATATTAAGGGTAAACTACTTACCTTGTATGTGGTCCAACCTACTTACCTTTTATGTGGTCAAAAACTTTTTTTTTTTCTAAAGTACCACATCAAGGGTAAGTCGTTTACTTTTTATGTGGTTAAAACCACTTACCTTCTACATAATCAAAAAAACTTTTTTTTTATTTTTCCAAGTACCATATCAAGGGTAAATCATTTACCCTTTATGTGATTTAACCCACTTATCTTTTATATAATCAAAAACTTTTTTTTTTTTTTCAAATATTATATTAAAAGTAAGTTGCTTACTTTTTATATAATCAAGACTACTTACCCTCTATGTGGTCAAAAAAACTTTTTTTTTTTTTCTAAATACTATATTAAGGGTAAGTTATTTATTTTCTATATGACCTAGTTTACTTATTTTTAATGTAGTCAAGTTTAGTTATTTTTTATATAATTAAAAAAACTTTTTTTTTTTTTTTAAGTACTACATTAAGGGTAAATTATTTATTTTCTATATAATTTGGCCTATTTACCTTTAATATAATCAAAAACTTTTTTTTTTTTTTTTTAAATATTATATCAAAGATAAGTAATTTATTTTCTATATAACCCAACCCATTTATTCTTGATATAATCAAAAAAACTTTTTTTTTTCTTTTAAATATTATATTAAAAATAAATGATTTATTTTATATATAATTTTACCCACTTATTTTTAATATAATCAAAATTTTTTTTTTTTTTTTTTTTTTAAATATTATATTAAAAATAAGTAATTTATTTTTTATATAACCTAACTTATTTATCTTATATATAATCTTATTTATTTATCTTATATATAATTCTACCTACTTATTCTTAATATAATTAAAATCTTTTTTTTTTTTTTTTTTTAAATATTATATTAAAAATAAATAATTTATTTTTTATATAATTTAATTTATTTATTTTTAATATAATTAAAAATTTTTTCTTTTTTAAGTAATATATTAAAAGTAAATTAATTAAATAAAAAATAAATTATTTATTTTTTATATATTTAAAATAATTTATTTTTTATACAATTTTAATTATATTAAAAGTATGTTAATTAAATTATTTTAATAAATAAAAAATAATTTATTTGTTTTTTTAAATAATATAAAATATTATTTTAATTATATTTATTTATTATAAAAATTTTTTTAATTTTTTTAAAATTGTTTTTTCTATAAGAGAAATTTTATTAAAAAATTTAAAATAAGTTTTAAATAAAAAAAATTCAAAATATTTTATTTATATAAATTAAAATAAAAATTATTTTATTTTTTATATAATTAAATAAAATAAATATCCTATTATTTAGTATGATAGGTAATTAAATAAATTAAATTTTCTGATTTTATTAAATTTTCCAATTAATATAGTTTTATATAGTAATTAAACTGTAAATTAAAAAAAAAAAAAAATTTTTAAAAATATAAATTTAGAAAGTAAAAATTTAGTTTTAGTAGATTATAATAATAAAATTATTTTATTATTTATAATACTTAATTTTATATTTAAATTATTTACAAAAAATTTATTTTTATATATAATTAAATTATAATATATTAACAAAAAATTTAATTTTTTGATAAAAAAATTTGTTATTAATTTATTATAATACATAATTAAAATTTATTTTTATATAAATATAGATGTGTAAAAATAAAAATTATTATATTTTAATATAAATTTTGATTTAGAAATATTTAATTATAATTTAATAAATAATAATTTTATAATAATGTTTAATTAGATAATTATAAAAATTAATTATTTAAATTAACAATTTTTTTTATACTAAATTAAATTACTATTATGATGATAATTAATAATAAAATAAAATTAATTTGTTTTATAATAGTTTAAATTTAACTTATATTTTTTATTAATAAATGAATAATTTAACGTTTATCAAATTTTACTTTGGTATAATAAAAAGAATTAATATTAAAAAATTAAAAAACAATATTATTATAAATATTTAATTATTATAAACTAATTATTTTTATAATAACTTTTCTAATATCTTTAACTTTAAATTTTAAAAAATTAAAAAATTGATAAGTTATATTTTCATAATTTGTATTTATATTAAAAATTAAAATTAAAGAAATTTTTACTTTTTTACTTTATTAAAAATTTCTGTTTTTTATAAGTTTTTTTTGAAATACTTGTATTATAATTTAATAAATATACTATTTTAATTAAATTCTTTATTTAACAATATTTTTATTTTAAATTAACTTATAAAGAACTTTAATATTAAAAATTAAATAATAAAACTTAATTCTGTTTTAATAAATAAGTAAAAAAATAGTACAAATAAAAATATTTTATTAATATTAAAATTCTTTTTTATTTTATACTTTATATGTTTTTTTACAATATTAAATTAGAATTAAATTTAACAAAATTTTCTTTTTTTATTATTTCTACTAAGTTTATTTTTTTAATTATAATTTTGTTAGATAGTAGATAAAAATAATAGAAATTTTATTAATTTATTCATATATATTATTAATTAAATAACAAAATATTTAATTATTTTAAGAAAATTATAATTATTTTTGTTATTTATTTATATTTAATTAAATTTCTTTATTTTGATATTTAAAATATTAGATAAAAATTATATTATATTAATATTACTTTTTGGTTATTATAATATTATATTTTAATTAAATAATTAGATTTTTTTTATTTATATTAATTCTAAATTAGTTATTAAATATATGTTGGATGGTTAAAATTTGTTAAAAATATTCTCTAAATAATCTTATAAAATTTCAACTATAAAATTAAAATTAAATTAATTTATTAGAATTTACTTAAAGTCTAATATATTTAACTTTTAAAACCAATTTTTTTTCCAAAATTATAAATCTATTTTGTTAATTTTCTTTATTTATATTATTTTATTAATTAAAGATTTTTTATTTTGGAGATTTGTTATAGTTATAAGTATAATTTAATATAAAAATTATTTCTTTTTTTGGATTTTTAAAGATAGTTAAGAGTGTATTAGATTTAATAAAGATATTAAATTTTATTAACTATTAAATCTTAATTCTAGATAAATTGATTTTAGAGTAATAGATTATTAAAAAAAAAAAAAAGTTTTTCCTAAAATTTTTATTTATATCTCCAAATTTATTTATATTATTATATAAAATCTATATTTAAATATTAAAATATTAATTAACTTTTTTTTCAATAGATATTACAAATATAAATTTTAAAATAAAATTTTCTTATACTTTAAAATTAATTAACTTATATTTAATTATTGTTTATATAAAATCTTTTCTTATTTTAATTTTTAAAATTCTTATTTAAGTCTTTATTATTATTATTAAAATTTGTATTAAAGATTATTTTATTTAAAATTATTTCTAAAACTTTATTATTAATTTTTATATTTGTTTATTTATTAAAATTTAATTTTTATTTTAATAATAGAATATAGGTAGTATGTTTAAATACTATTTATTTTTAAAATTAATTTATTTAATAAATAAGTTATTATATATTTTTTAATAAATTTTAACTTTTATAATTATTATTTTGTTATTTAAATAAATTAATATCTTTTATAATATTTAATAAGTATATATTTTAATATTTTAATTTTATATTTAATTTATTTTATATTGCTAATTCTATTTATTAAAAATAGTTTATTAATAATAATATATTTAAATATTTATATTTAATTAAATAACAAAAATTTTTTACATATTTAAAGTTTGAGAATAGGTTAAGGTTATTTTAATTTTAAGATTTTTAATTATTTATTTTATTTTATAAAATTAAAAATATTATTATTATTTTAAAAAAAATTTTAATAAAAATTAGTTATTAGATGGTTTGATTAGTCTTTTATTTCTATATTTAAATTTAATAATCAATTTATATATTAGAATTGTTATAAATTTTTATTAAAGTTTTTTTTAATTTTATTTTATTTAAGTATAATTTATTATTTTTTGGATTTTAATAGCTATATTTATATTTAAATTTATTTAAGAATATTAGGATTAATTAATAATATATTTAAAAACTTTTATTTTTGTTTATTTTTATTTTGTTTATGGGTTTTATATTTAAAAATTTGTATAGATGTTAGATTTTTTGATTTGTATTTTAAAACAGGTTATTTATAACCATTAAACCAACATTTTAAATAAGAATTATGAATTTTAGTTGGGATTGATAATATAATATAATAAATTATAATATTTACTAAAATGAATTATATTTTTGTTGTTTTTATTTTATTATTCTAACTGATGCTAACCCACCAATAATAAAATGTATTAATTAAAAGAAAGATTAATTAATTAAAAATAAGTTTGATTGTAAATATTTTTTTTTTAACAATTTTATATATTGTTTAATTTTTTTTTTAAAATGTTTTTTATTTTTTGATTATTTTATTTATACATTATTAGTTTTTTATTAATATTTAGTTTTAGATGAAATTTATTATTTATTTTAAACTATATTTTTAAATAACTCAATTTTTTGAAGGAGTTTTATATGGAAGTAAATTTGTAGTTATATATAGAATTTTTATTTTCTATAACATTTTATTTTAAAGAATTTAAATTTAAATTATAATTAAAATATTTTCTTTAAATTATAATTTGAAAATTAAAGATTCTAAATTTTAAACTTAAATTGTTATTGTTTTATTTATTGTTATTGAAGTAATTTTTATTAATTTTTTTTTTTTTATTTATTAATATATTTAAATTTAATAAATATTCTTATTTGATTTGAGATTAAATTTTAAAAAAAAAAGATAGGTTTTATTACAGGTTATATTGTTTTATTTTATTTTAATAAAAGTAGTATTTACTATATTTTGGTTAAAAATAAAGTGGTTAACAGAGTTTATAATTTTAAAATTTACGTAATGGTTAAATTATTTGGGTTTAAAATTAATAATTAGTTAAAAATTATAATAATATTTAAATAAATATATTTAAAAGAATATTAATAAATATAATATATATTTAAAGATTTGATAATTTATTAAATTTTGTAATTTATATTAATTATTATGTTTTGTTATATTTTTTATTAATACAAGAATTAAAAAATTTATTGTTAAAAATTTTAATTTTTATTTAAAAATTTAATTATTAAATAATGTTTTTATAATAAGTTTATTTTGTGTTTGGTGTTAGTGGTAGATTGACAAATTAGTTTAGGGTTTTGTTGTTGAAATAAAAAATTTATTTTGGTTTATAAAGGATTAATTTAAGTATTTATGTGAAGTACAAGTGGTATTGGTTTATTTGATTGGAAAATTGTATAATTGATTTAATAATTACTATAATAGTTAGTAAATTAATATTAATAATAATTTTTTTGTAGGTTTATTTATAAAAATCTTATTATGATTTTTACTTCTTTTAAATGATTAAGTTTGATTAATTTTTTAATTCTAAGTAGTTATTATTAATTTTTTAAAACCAATCCAAAAGCCTTACTAAACCATTTAATTAATAATAATAATAAACAATATATATAAAAAACAAAAACATAATTAATATAAATTAATAATTTACATTTATTAAATATTTTTTATTAAAAAGCAATAATTACAATATTTTATTCTTAATATAATAAAATTTAATAAAATTATTTAAACTTTTTAACTAAAAATTATACTCATTAACTTTATCAATATAATACATATATAATTTAAAACATCTAAAAATATTATAAACTTATTATTACCTCAAATTTTTATTAATTTAAACTGATAATTTTTGTAAAAAATTAATAATTAACAAAAACTAATTAAATTATTTAATAAATTAAAATCTTATTTATTATTATAATTAAATAAATAAATTATTCTACTAACTAAAAACAATTATGTATTATTATTTATATAATCAAAAAAAATTTTTAATTTATTAATTTTTAATATATTTAAATTTAATAAATTTTTTTATATTAAATTAAATTAAATTATAAGCTTCACATCTAATAATATTTTTTTATTAATTTTTTTAAATTTTAATTTTATAATTATACTCCCCCCAAAATTTAAAAACTTTAATTTTTTGTAAAATATTAAATAAATTATAAATTAAATATTGTTTAATTTTTAATTAATATAGTTTATAATTAAAACTATAATGGTATTTAATTATTTTCAATTTTTTAATTTTTATTTATTAATTAATAAAAATATTTTTAATAAATATTTTTATAATAATTAATTTTTAATAAATTTAAGAATTTTATTTTTAATAATTAAATATTAATACCCTTGACTATCCTTATTAATTATTATAATAATTTTAAAAACTAATAAAATAAAATTACTATTTTATTCTATTATTTTATATTAATATATTTAAATAAAAGTTTATTTTAAACATTTTAATTTTTTTAAAATAAAAATCTTAAATTTTTAACACACCCAATAAAGAACATGAAGTTAATTAAAAAAAAAAATCCAACTATATCAATACACACAATTAAACAGACTAAACAACCAAATCTAAAATTCAACTATAAATTTTTTAATTATAATAATTTTAATATACATTATTAAAATTGGAATTATTATAATTATTAACATCAAACTTACCCTCCAATTATTTTTTATTAAAAAATTTAAATTATATTTATTTTAATTATAAAATTTAAAAAAATTTTATATTAATATTTATTATCACTACCTTTCTAAATTAGAATTAAATAATTTATATATTTATTGTTTTTTTTAAATATGATAATTATTTTTTAAATTTTTTTTTTAAAATCAAATCTTAATTCTTTATTATTTATTAAAATTATAATAAGTTATTATTTTATTATTAAAAATTAATAAAATAGAAATTTAAATAAATTATTATCAACACAAAACTATACAATTCATTAAATTATTATAAATTATCAAAAAATTTAAAAGTATTAGTTTTTTATTTAATAAATATATTTTTTTCAAAAATTAAAATTTTTAACATATATTAATTTTAAAATTACCACAATTATCCAAATAATAAAATATTATTAAATAAATAATAATTAATTTAATAAATTATTTATAATTTTATTATATAGTTACTTATACTTAAACATATATAATTTAATCTTTAAAATAAATATATAATTACTAACAAAATTAACCAAATAATTATAATTACAAAATAACCAACAAATCAACAACCATAATTATATTTTAGGTCTAATAAGTCCTATTTACCAAACTCAAAAACTCCCTTTTTAATGAAAAAAAATCTTAAACCAAACAATTTTTTAGATTGTTGAATTTAATATTTAAATATTAAACTCCAAACTATTCATAAATAAATCTAACCCATTTCTAATTTAAATCTATTTTGAATATAATATCCTATTATTTTGTTTAAATTTCTTTAACACAATTTCTATATAGTAATAATTAAAAACTAATTAAAAATTTAGAATTAAATTAAATATAACTAATTTTAAAAAAATATAATTCAATATTAAATACATCTAAAACTAAAAATCTAACAACAACAAATAATAATTCTAATCTAACTTTAATTAATTAGTAAATTAAAACTATAATTAATAACTAATAATTTATATTTTCTAAATTAGTATTAATTATAGATATAATTGATTTTTACAAATTAATAATTTGAATAAAATCCAAATCATTATCTAGTTAAAAAATTATAAATTATTAGATTTTAATACCTAACATTGCTAGGCACCAAAACCAATTTATAAACTATTAAGTTAATATTGGTTATATAGTATTTACCTAAATAAAAAAAATACTGCTAACTATCTAATCCCAAGTTAGTAATAATAAAATACTATTATTAGATTCAAAAAACTTAAAAAAATTAAATTAAATTATAACTAATAATTAAATATTAGTTAAAAATTTTTTACATTTTATTTTTTTTTTTTTTATAAATTTTGTTATTTATTGTATTATTTAAAGTGTTTAAATTAATATATTTATTAAATTTATATAATTTATTGTATTATTTTTATATATATAATAAATAAATATAATTAAATTAAAATTTTATATTGTTTTATTAATAAATTAAGTTTTTTTTATATTAAATAATTTTAATATATTTAATTATTTTTTATATAATTTTGGAAATTGAAATAAAATCTAATTATTTTTTATATAATAATAATATTATATTTTTTTTTATTAATTGATAATATTTTTAATAATATTTAATAATAATTTTAAAATTTAAAAATAATTTTATTACTTTTAAAAAATTTTAATAATAATTAAAAAATTTAATAACAAAATTATAATAATTTTATATAAAAATAATATAACAAAAATTTTGAAATTTAAAAATTATAAATTTGATAATATTTTGATAATAAATATACTATAAAATAATATATATATAAAAAAAAAATAATTAATAAATTAAAATTAAAAAAAGGATTTAAAAAAAATTAAATATTTTAATTAAAAATATTATTTTTTAAAAATTATAAATTAAATATAAAATAAATAATTTATTTTTTATGTGATAAAAAATTTTTTTTTTTTTTTTTTTTATAAGTACCACATCAAGGATAAATGACTTACCCTGTATATAATCAAGACTACTTACCCTTGATGTGGTTAAAAACTTTTTTTTTTTTTTTTTTCCTAAGTACCACATCAAGGGTAAGTTATTTACCCTTTATGTGACCCAACCCACTTACCCTCTATGTGGTCAAAAACTTTTTTTTTTTTTTTTCCAAGTACCACATCAAGGGTAAGTCACTTACCCTCTATATGGTCCAACCCACTTACCCTCTATGTGGTCAAAAACTTTTTTTTTTTTTTTTTTCCAAGTACCACATCAAGGGTAAGCTGCTTACCCTGTATGTGGTCCAACCTACTTACCCTCTATGTGGTCAAAAACTTTTTTTTTTTCTAAAGTACCACATCAAGGGTAAGTCGCTTACCCTTTATGTGATCCGGCCCACTTACCCTCTATGTGGTCAAAAAACTTTTTTTTTGTTTTTCCAAGTACCACATCAAGGGTAAGTCACTTACCCTCTATGTGACCCAACCCACTTACCCTCTATGTGATCAAAAACTTTTTTTTTTTTTTCAAATACCACATCAAGGGTAAGTTGCTTACCCTTTATGTGGTCAAGACCACTTACCTTCTACGTGGTCAAAAAAACTTTTCTTTTTCTTCCAAGTACCACATCAAGGGTAAGTCACTTACCCTCTATGTAACCCAGCCCATTTGCCCTTGATGTGGTCAAGCCCACTTACTTTCTACGTAGTCAAAAAAACTTTTTTTTTTCTTCTAAATACCATATTAAAAATAAATCACTTACCCTCTATATAATCCGGCTCACTTACCCTTGATATAATCAAAAACTTTTTTTTTTTTTTTTTAAATATTATATTAAGGGTAAGTGATTTATTTTTTATATAACCCAACTCATTTATTTTTAATATAATTAAAAAAAATTTTTTTTTTTTTTTAAATATTATATTAAAAATAAATAATTTATTTTATATATAGTTTTATTTGCTTACTCTTAATGTAATTAAAAATTTTTTTTTTTTTTTTTTTTAAATATTATATTAAAGGTAAATAATTTATTTTTCATGTAATTTAATTTATTTATTTTATATATAATTTTATTTACTTATTTTGTATATAATTTTACTTATTTATTTTTAAGATAATTAAAATCTTTTTTTTTTTTTTTTTTAAATATTATATTAAGGATAAGTAATTTATTTTTTATATAATTTAGTTTATTTATTCTTGATATAATTAAAAAATTTTTTTTTTTTAAGTAGTATATTAAAAATAAGTTAGTTAGATAGAAGATAAATTATTTATTTTTTATATACTTAAAATAATTTATTTTTTATATGATTTTGGTTATATTAAAAAAATATTAATTAAATTGTTTTAATAAATAAAAAATAATTTATTTATTTTTTTAAATAATATAAAATATTATTTTGATTATATTTGTTTATTATAAAAATTTTTTTGATTTTTTTAAAATTATTTTTTTTATAAAAAAAATTTTATTAAAAAATTCAAAATAAATTTCAAATAAAAAAAATTTAAAATATTTTGTTTATGTAGGTTAAAATAGAAATTGTTTTATTTTTTATATAATTAGATAGAATAAGTATTTTACCATTTAATATAATAAATAATTAAATAAACTAAATTTTCTAATTTTATTAAGTTTTTTAATTGATATAATTTTATATAATAATTAAACTATAAATTAGAAAAAAAAGGAATTTTTTAAAAATATAAATTTAAAAAGTAAAAATTTAGTTTTAGTAGATTATAATAATAAAATCATTTTATTGTTTATAGTATTTAGTTTTATACTTAAGTTATTTGTAAGGAATTTATTTTTATATATAATTAAATTATAATATATTAACAAAGAAATTTAATTTTTTAATAAAAAAATTTATTATTAATTTATTATAATATATAACCAGAATCTATTTTTATACAAGTATAAATATGTAAAAGTAAAAATTATTATATTTTAACATAAATTCTAATTTAGAAGTATTCAACTATAATCTAATAAATAATAATTTTATAATAATACTCAATCAAATAACTATAAAAATTAATTATTTAAATTAACAATTCCTTTTATATTAAATTAAATTATTATTGTAATAACAATTAATAGTAAAATAAAATTAATTTATTTTATAATAATTTAAATTTAACTTATATTTTTTATTAGTAAATAAATAATCTAATATTTACTAAATTCTATTTCAATATAATAAAAAAAACTAATATTAAAAAATTAAAAAATAATATTGTTATAAATACTTAATTATTACAAATTAATTATTTTTATAATAATTTTTCTAACACTTCTAGTTTTAAATTTTAAAAAATTAAAAAATTAATAGGTTATATTTTTATAATTTATATTTATATTAAAAATTAAAATTAAGGGAACTTTTGTTTTTTTATTTTACTAAAAATTTTTATTTTTTATAAATTTTTTTTAAAATATTTGTATTATAATTTAACAAATATATCATCCCAACTAAATTTTTTATTTAATAATATTTTTATCCTAAATTAGTTTATGAAAGATTTTAATATTAAAAATTAAATAATAAAATTTAATTTTGTTTTAATAAATAAATAAAAAAATAATATAAGTAAAAATATTTTATTAATATTAAAATTTTTTTTTATTTTATATTTTATATATTTTTTTATAATATTAAATTAAAATTAAATTTAATAAGATTTTTTTTTTTATTATTTTTATTAAGTTTGTTTTTTTAACTATAATTTTATTAAATAGTAGATAAAAATAGTAAAAATTTTATTAATTTATTTATATATATTATTAATTAAATAATAAAGTATTTAATTATTTTAAAAAAATTATAATTATTTTTATTATTTATTTACATTTAATTAAATTTTTTTATTTTAATATTTAAAATATTAAGTAAAAATTATATTATATTAATATTATTTTTTAATTATTATAATATTATATTTTAATTAAATAATTAGATTTTTCTTATTTATATTAGTTTTAAGTTAATTGTTAAATATATATTAAATAATTAAAACTTATTAAAAATATTTTTTAAATAATTTTATAAAATTTTAATTATAAAACTAGAATTAAGTTAATTTATTAGAATTTATTTAAGATTTAATATATCCAACCTTTAAAATTAATTTTTTTTTTAAAATTACAAATTTATTTTATTAATTTTTTTTATTTATATTATTTTATTAATTAAAAATTTTTTATTTTAAAAATTTATTATAATTATAAGTATAATTTAATGTAAAAACTATTTTTTCTTTTAAATTTTTAAAAATGATTGGGAATATATTAAACCTAATAAAAGTATTAAATTTTATTAATTATTAAATTTTAATTTTAAATAAACCAATTTTAAAATAATAGATTATTAAAAAAAAAAGAGAACTTTTTCTAAAACTTTTATTTGTGTTTTTAAATTTATTTATGTTATTATATAAAATTTATATTTAAGTACTAAAATATTAATTAATTTTTTTTTTAGTGGATATTATAAATATAAATTTTAAAATAGAATTTTTTTATACCTTAAAATCAACTAATTTATATTTAACTACTATTTATATAAAACCTTTCTTTATTTTAATTTTTAAAATTTTTATTTAAATATTTATTATTATTATTAAAATTTATATTAGAAGTTATTTTATTTAAAATTATTTTTAAAGTTTTGTTATTAATTTTTATATTTACTTATTTATCAAAATTTAGTTTTTATTTTAACAACAAAATATAAATAACACACTTAAATATTATTTATTTTCAAAACTAATTTATTTAACAAATAAGTTATTACACATTCCTTAACAAATTCTAATTTTTATAGTTATTATTTTATTATCTAAATAAATTAATATTTTTTATAATATCTAATAAATATATATTTTAATACTTTAACTTTATATTCAATTTATTTTATATTATTAATTCTGTTTATTAAAAATAACCCACTAATAACAATACATTCAAATATCCACATTCAATTAAATAACAAAAATTTTTTATATATTTAAAGTTTAAAAATAAGTTAAAATTGTTTTAATTTTAAAACTTTTAATTATTTACTTTACCTCATAAAACTAAAAATATTATTACTATTTTAAAGAAAATTTTAATAAAAACTAATTATTAAATAATTTAATTAATTTTTTATTTTTATATTTAAATTTAATAATTAATTTATATATTAAAATTATTGTAAATTTTTATTAGAATTTTCTTTAACTTTATTTTATTTAAGTATAATTTATTATTTTTTAAATCTTAATAATTATACTCATACTCAAATCCATCCAAAAACATTAAAATTGATTAATAATGTATTTGAAAATTTTTATTTTTATT
This sequence comes from Arthrobotrys conoides, assembly GCA_036971725.1. NCBI lineage: Eukaryota > Fungi > Ascomycota > Orbiliomycetes > Orbiliales > Orbiliaceae > Arthrobotrys > Arthrobotrys conoides. The sequence continues at coordinate 2,044,530 of JAVHJM010000006.1, forward strand.
TACTTTTATTTTATTTATAAATTTTATATTTAAAAATTTGTATAAATATTAAATTTTTTAATTTATATTTTAAAATAGATTATTTATAATTATTAAGTTAGTATTTTAGGTAAAAATTATAAATTTTAATTAGAATTAGTAGTATAACATGATAAATTATAACACTCATTAAAACAAATTATATTTTTATTGTTTTTATTTTATTATTTTAATTAATATTAGCCTGCCAACAACAAAGTACACCAATTAGAAAAAAGATTGATTAGTTAAAAACAAATCTAATTATAAGTATTTTTTTTTTAATAATTTTACATATTATTTAATTTTTTTTTTAAAGTATTTTTTATTTTTTAATTATTTTATTTATGTATTATTAATCTCTTGTTAATATTTAGTTTTAAATAAAATTTATTATTTATTTTAAATTATATTTTTAAATAATTTAATTTTTTAAAAAAGTTTTATATAAAAATAAATTTATAGTTATATATAAGATTTTTATTCTTTATGATGTTTTATTTTAAAGAATTTAAATTTAGGTTGTAATTAAAATATTTTCTTTAAATTATAATTTGGAAATTAAAAGTTTTAGATTTTAAATTTAAATTGTTATTATTTTATTTATTGTTATTAAAATAATTTTTATTAATTTTTTTTCTTTTATTTATTGATATATTTAAATTTAATAAATATTTTTATCTAATTTAAAATTAAATTTTAAAAAAAAAGGGTAAATTTTGTTATAAATTGTATTATTTTATTTTATTTTAATAAAAATAATATTTATTATGTTTTAGTTAAAAGTAAAGTGGTTAGTAAAATTTATAATTTTAAAATTTGTGTAGTGGTTAAGTTATTTAGGTTTAAAACCAACAATTAATTAAAAATTATAATGATGTTTAAATAGATATATTTAAAAAAATATTAATAGATGTAATGTGTATTTAAAGATTTGATAATTTATTAAATTTTGTAATTTATATTAATTATTATATTTTGTTATGTTTTTTATTAATGTGAAAATTAAAAAATCTATTATTAAAAATTTTAATTTTTATTTAAAAATTTAATTATTAGATAATATTTTTATAATAAATTTATTTTATATTTAATATTAATAATAAATTAATAAATTAATTTAAAATTTTATTATCAAAACAAAAAATTTGTTTTAGTTCACAAAAAATTAACCTAGGTATCCATATAAAACATAGGTGGTATTAGTTTATTTGATTGGAAAACCATATAATTGATTTAATAATTACTATAGTAATTAATAAGTTGGTATTGGTAATAATTCTTTTGTAAATTTATTTATAAAAATTTTATTATAATTTTTACTTTTTTTAAATAATTAAATTTAATTAACTTTTTAATTTTAAATAATTATTACTAATTTTTTGGAATTAACTTAAAAACCTCACTAAATTATTTAATCAATAGTAATAATAAATAATATATATAAAAAATAAAAACATAATTAATACAAACTAATAACTTACACTTACTAAATATTTTTTATTAAAAAATAATAATTGTAATACCCTATTTTTAACATAATAAAATTTAATAAGATTATTTAAATTTTTTAATTAAAAATTATATTTATTAACTTTGTTAGTATAATGTGTATATAATTTAGAATATTTAAGAATATTATAAATTTATTATTGTTTTAAATTTTTATCAATTTAAACTGATAATTTTTTTAAAAAGTTAATAATTAGTAAAAATTAATTAAATTATTTAATAGATTAAAGTTTTATTTATTATCATAATTAAGTAAATAAATTATTTTATTAATTAAAAATAGTTATGTATTATTATTTATATAATTAAAAAAAAGCTTTTAATTTATTAATTTTTAATATATTTAGATTTAATAAATTTTTTTATATTAAGTTAAATTAAATTATAAATTTTATATTTAATAATATTTTTTTATTAATTTCTTTAAGTTTTAGATTTGTGATTATATTTTTTTTAGAATTTAAAAATTTTGATTTTTTATAAAATATTGAATAAGTTATAAATTGAATATTATTTAATTTTTAGTTAGTATAATTTATAATTAAAATTATAATAATATTTAATTGTTTTTAATTTTTTAATTTTTATTTATTAATTAATAAAAATATTTTTAATAAATACTTTTATAGTAATTAATTTTTAATAAATTTAAGAATTTTATTTTTAATAATTAAATATTAATATTTTTAATTATTTTTATTAATTATTATAGTAATTTTAAAAATTAATAAAATAAAATTGTTATTTTATTTTATTATTTTATATTAATATATTTGAATAAAGATTTATTTTAAACATTTTAATTTTTTTAAAATAAAAATTTTAAATTTTTAATATATTTAATAAAAAATATAAAGTTAATTAAAAAAAAAGATTTAATTATATTAATATATATAATTAAATAAATTAAGTAATTAAATCTAAAATTTAATTATAAACTTTTTAATTATAATAATTTTAATATATATTATTAAAATTAAAATTATTATAATTATTAATATTAAATTTATTTTTTAATTATTTTTTGTTAAAAAATTTAAATTATATTTATTTTAATTATAAAATTTAAAAAAGTCTTGTATCAATATTTATTATTATTATTTTTTTAAATTAAAATTAAGTAATTTATATGTTTATTATTTTTTTTGGATGTGGTAGTTGTTTTTTAAGTTTTTTTTTTGAAATTGAATTTTAATTTTTTGTTATTTGTTAAAATTATAGTAAGTTATTATTTTATTATTAAAAATTGATAGGGTAGAAATTTAAATAAATTATTGTTAATGTAAGATTATATAATTTATTAAATTATTATGAATTATTAAAAAATTTAAGGGTATTAATTTTTTATTTAATAAATATATTCTTTTTAAAAATTAAGATTTTTAGTATGTATTAATTTTAAAATTACTATAGTTATCTAAATAATAAAATATTATTAAATAAATAATAACTAATTTAATAAGTTATTTATAATTTTATTATATAATTATTTATATTTAAATATATATAGCTTAATTTTTAAAATAAATATATAATTATTAATAAAATTAATTAGATAATTATGGTTACAAAATAACCAGTAAATTAGCAGCTATAATTGTATCTTAAATCTAACAAGCCTTATTCACTGAACTTAAAAACCTCCTCCCTAACAAAAAAAAATCCCAAGTTAGACAGTTTTTTAGGTTGTTAAATTTAATATTTAAACACCAAATTTTGAATTATTTATAAATAAGCCTAACCTATTTCCAGTTTAGATTTATTTTGAATATAATATTTTATTACCTCATCTAAATTTCTTTAGCACAATTTTTATATAATAATAATTAAAAATTAGTTAAAAATCTAAGATTAGATTGGATATAGTTAGTTTTAAAAGAATATAATCCAATATTAAATATATCTAAAATTAAAAATCTAATAATAACAAATAATAATTTTGGTTTAACTTTGATTAATTAATAAATTAAAATTATAGTTAATAATTAATAATTTACATTTTCTAAATTAATATTAATTACTTGTGTGTTACAGGTTATGATAATTTGCAGCTTGTGATAAATAATTCCAACCTTGATTCATTCTTTTTAATGTCGAAATTTAGTGCTGTACTGGATTTTAAAATTATAAAAAAAATATTTAATTAATTATTATTTATAAAGTTTTTTGGTGATGTTTTTGTAGATTTATTATTATTTAGAAAGGGGTTGAAATTGTTATTATTATTAGTTTGATTATTAATTTGATTGGAAAATATATTTTATCTTTCTTTATTGTTAATAAGAACAATATAAAGTATAGAATTTGTAAATTTTTTTGGTAAATGTTTATGATATTTAAACTATTATTTTTTTTGTATTATTATTTTTTGTTTTTAATTTTGATTTGTTTTTATATGTTATATGTCTATACTGGTTACTAAATAACCCCTATTTTGTTCTGATATTAATTAATATTAATTATTATGTTGTTGTATTTTTTTATAAATTATCTGTAATATTTTAAATTATATTTTTAATAAATTATAATATATAATATTTTATTTTATTAATTTTATAAGTATGTTTATAAGATAGTATTACAATAAAGAAATATTATATATAATAAATTGATTTTTAATATTAATAATATTTTTTAAAATTTAAAATATTTATAATAATTTAATATTATTTAGTTTTATTATTAGGAAAGTTATTTTTTTGTATTATTTAATAATAAAATTAAAATTATATAAAAAATACTTAGATTAATATTATATAAATGTAATATTATTTTTAATAAATATTTTATTATGTATTTTTTTGAATATTAAATAAAATTAAGATTTTAATAAAAATACTTAATAATTTATATTATATAAAATTTTAATAATATAAATTAAGTAGTATTATTATAATAGTTTGAAAAGTTTAATATCTAGTAATTAGAAGAGGTAAATATTATAAATAAGTATATATAGTAATTTAATACTATTAATGTAATAAAAATTTAAAAATTTAATAGAAATATATAATTTATAATTATTGAAAATTAATAATTAACTTTTAGATATATTGGATGATGTTTTAATTTATAAGTAGATTTCGAATTAATAAATTTATTTAATATTAAGAATATTATTTGTTTATTTTTTTTTTGTAATATTAAAAGTAGTTTTTTTGTTATTTAAAATAATATACTAGTCTTTTATATAATAAATATTTTTAAAAATAATTATTAATAACATTATTTTAATATTATTAATATTTATATAATTAATAATAATAATGTTCTTTTTATTGCCATTTTAAATCAATCAAACATGTGTTTTGTAATATATAATGTTTTAATAATATTAATTTTAATTTATTATAATACCTTTTTTATTGAAATTCTATATATTATTTTGTTTTATAATTTTATTTTAAATAATAGTTTAAAATTATGAAATATTAATATAGAAATTTAAGTAATATTGTTTATAAATATTAATTTATATGATTAAAGTATAACTTGATAGATTCTACTAAAATTATTATAATATATTTTTTATTTATATAACTTGAAATTCTATATTTTATTTAATTAATAAATTTATTTTTAAATCAAGATATTTATGATTAATAAAAATTAAAAGTATCGAAATAAATTATTTAATATAATTCAAATACTTTATTTATAACAAAAATTGGGCGAAAAAGAAATCTTTAATTAAAATAACAAAATATCTATTTTATAAACTTTTACTTTTATAAAATATTTAAAGACTAATTAATTAAATAGAATTTTTAGATATTAATATTTTTAAAATGATATTATAAACATTAATAATTAATATTATATTGTTATATTATTTTTAAAATATTACAATTTTTAAAAATTATATAATAAAAAAAGCTTAAAGCTTTTTTTATTCTAATATTAATATTTATAATAGTTATTTTAATAATAAAAATATTATCATTTTTATTTAATTTTGAGATTAAAGAAGTTATTATAATAAAAAAAATTTTAAAGGGTTAGGTAAACTTCTTAAATAAATAATAGTAATATTATTCAAAAGTTATAACAATAAAGATTAATATTATATTTTTTTTATAATTTTAAAAATCTAGCATAATGTTGGATTTTGATGTTTAAGAGAATGAATTAAAGTTGGAATTATTTATCATAAGCTGCAAATTATCATAACCTGCAACACACGAGTATAGATATAACTAATTTTTATAAATCAATAATTTAAGTAGAATTTAAACTGTTATTTAGTTAAAAAGTTATAAGTTGTTAGATTTTAGTATTTAGTATTATTAAATATTAAAGTTAGTTTATAAATTATTAAGTTAATATTAATTATATAATATTTATTTAAATAAAAAAAATATTACCAATTATTTAATCCTAAATTAACAGTAATAAAACATTATTATTAGATTAAAAAAGCTTAAAAAAATTAAACTAAACTATAATTAATAATTAAATATCAATTAAAAGCTTTTTACATTTTATTTCCTCCCTTTTTATAAATCCTATTATCTATTATATTATTTAAAATATCTAAATTAATATATTTATTAAATTTATATAATTTATTACACTATTTTTATATATATAGTAAATAAATATAATTAAATTAAAATTTTATATTATTTTATTAATAAATTAAATTTTTTTTATATTAAATAGTTTTAATATATTTAATTACCCTCTATATAACCTTAAAAATTGAAATAAAATCTAATTATTTTTTATATAATAATAATATTACACTCTTTTTTATTAATTGATAATATTTTTAATAACATTTAATAATAATTTTAAAATTTAAAAATAATTTTATTACTTTTAAAGAGTTTTGATAATAATTAAAAAATTTAATAATAAAATTATAATAATTTTATATAAAAATAATATAACAAAAATTTTGAAATTTAAAAATTATAAATTTAATAATATTTTAATAATAAATATATTATAAAATAATATATATATAAAAAAAAAATAACTAATAAATTAAAATTAAAAAAAAAATTTAAAAAAAATTAAATATTTTAATTAAAAATATTATTTTTTAAAAATTATAAATTAGATATAAAGTAAGTAATTTACCCTTTATATAATAAAAAAATTTTTTTTTTTTTTTTTTTTTTTTTTTTTTTCTAAATATTATATTAAGGGTAAGTTATTTATTTTTTATATAATTTAACTTATTTATTTTTTATATAGTTAAAAATCTTTTTTTTTTTTTTTTTTAAATATTATATTAAAAGTAAGTGATTTACTCTATATATAATCAAAACTACTTACTTTTAATATAATCAAAAACTTTTTTTTTTTTTTTTTTTTAAGTACTATATTAAAAATAAGTTATTTACTTTCTATGTAACTCAACCCATTTATTTTTTATGTGGTTAAAAACTTTTTTTTTTTTTTAAATATTATATTAAGGGTAATGTTGTTGCTGTGGTAGAACAGCCATCCTTAAAGGCAGCTATAGCCGGGTCACTGACTACTATAGAAGCAGGTCGTAGTGAAAGCCTTAACACTTACTACTCCTATATCTATCTCATAGAGTTACTTCTATACCAAAGTATAATCATCAATTAATATATCTATAAAAATTTACATATCTTCTGTAGTAGAGCATACTCTGCATAATTATACATCATAAATAACATATTATAAGAATAAGAATTTTCTTCTATATTAAAAACAACATGTTAAATAGTATGTATACCTCTAAATAAAACTACTATTATATCGAACATATTCTTTAACAATAACCTTCTTTACAGTATAGAATTATTTGATTTTAAAAAAATTAATTATTTCTCATAAAAATTAAATATTTTCTTATATTTTTAAATAATTATAAAAAAAAAAATAAAATTATCCTTTTTAATAAAAGAATCTACTAAAAACGTATCAATTTTTAATATAAAGTTAATACTAAATTTAGAATTATCAAAAAGTATAAAAATTTAACAGTCAAATTTTAACACCAACTAACTTTCTACAGAAAAAAATAAATTTTTTATAAAAACCTATATAATAAATTTTCTAATACACATAATAAACATTAAATTTAAAAATCTATTTCTAAACAAGAATTTAAAAAAGATAATAAAGTATTTTTATCAAAAATTTAAATTTTTAAATAAGAATTTACTTTTTATATTAAAAACTAAATTTTAAAATATAAAAACTATAAAACAAAAAAATTCCTACAAAATAATTATAAACTTCTTTAAAAGCATAAATGATTTTGAAAAAAAAAAAATTTTTTTGTCAAATATAGGATTTACTAATAGAATATTTTTATATATATCTATAATCATTTTTAGAATATTTAAAGATGAATTTATAACCTCTCTTATTAAAATCTAAAAGATAAAATATTTTAATAACTTAAAAATATATATTTATCAAAATTATAAATAATATTTTATAAATATTTTTTTTATAAAAAAAAATAAAAATAATTTGCTTAAAGTTTATATTTCTTCTATTATAATATATATCATTATAAGAAATAACAAAATAGAAAAAAGATTTAAAAAAAACTTTAAAATTTATAATCCAAATTCTAATAAAAAAAATAAAAAATTTAAATAAAAAAAATTTAAAATAAATTTATATCAAAATAAAAACAAACTATTTTTAAAAAAAATAGTAAATAATCTATATAAATATTATAAAAAAAAAAAAAACTACTTCTACTTTAATTATAAAAAGAAGAATTGTTTTAAGAAAAATTTATTTAAAATAATAATTAAAAATAATAAGAAATTTATTATTCTTATTTTTTATATAATAAAGAACCTACATAAATAAAACTATAAAATTTATAAAAATACCCTCATATTTAAATAAAACTTATATAATAAATAATACATAAATTCAAATATTAGTAATTAAATATCAAATAATCTTAATCTCTTTAAAACATACCACCTATTCTCAATCAAAAAAAAAATTTTACTAATAAATAACTCTTATATAAAAATATATAAAATGAATATTACTCTAATAAAAATTAATATATATAAAATAAAAAAAAATAAAATTTTTTATATATTAAAAATAATTCTAAATTTAATAATAATAAAAAAATTTATAAATTAAAATTTTAATATAAATTTTAATAAAATATATTATTTTATAATATACAAAAGTATTTTTATGGATAAAACTTTAAAAAATTATATAATAAATCTCTATAAAATAAAAAAAATAAGTATTTAATAACAACCTTTTTTTAAAATAAAATCAAAGTATTATATTCAATCTTTATAAATAAAAAATATAATAATTAAAAAATAAATATTTAAAATAAATAAAATACTACTCTTTAAATTATTAAAATAATAACATCATAAATTAAATTATTTTTATTTTAAAATAATTAAAAAAATTTTTTTTTTTATAAAAATACAAAATTATATTTTATTAAATAAAATTAACTATATTTGCAAACTATATATCTACAATAAACAAATAATTATATTAAATAAAGTTTTAATTTATTAAAGAATTACTAAATTTTTAAAATTTATTTACATAAATTCTATAAATTTTTAATAAATAATAGTTTTATAAAATAAATATAAAGTTAAAAATCTTAACAAATTAGTATCTTCTCTAATAAAATATATTTTTGTAATAATAAATAATTTTTTTAAATATAAGTAGATAAAATTCTATTTTTCTAAAACAAAATTTAAAAATAAATTTATTTAATAGGTTATTATAAAAAAATAATGTCTAAATAAAAAAATATTTAGATTAAAAATAAATAATGTTAAAAAATTTATTTTTGTTAATATAGAAAATTTTTACAATTTATAAAAAATAAAAATAAAATTTAGTAAAATCTACATAATAATATAAAATAACAAAACAAAAAAAATAAATTATTTTATAAAAAAAATAAACAACTTTATATTAATAAAATTTAACTTATTAAAAATCTTTTAAATAAAAAAACTTAAAATAACAATTTATATATTTAATAAATATTTTACAAATTAAAAAAAATTTTTTAAAATAAAAAAAAAAATTTTATTTTTATATTATATAAAAGATTAAATAATTATATTCTAAAATATAAAAATCTTTATTTTTTTAATTATTATATATATATTATTATTTTTAAAAAAAAGAAATAAAAGCTTTTATCCTAATATAAAATATAAAAAGAAATTTTAATAAAATATATAAAAAATATTAACTAATATAGAATATAAAATTTTTTAAAAAAAATAATTTTTATAATAAAAAATATTTATATGATAAAGAATTTTTTTTTAATTAAAAAAAATTATAATTTTTATTTTAAAAATTAAAAAAAGTTTTTTTTTAAAAAATTACTTTTAATAGGAGTATTACTTATTAAAAAAAAAAAAATTATCAGAAATAAAAAGAAAAATTATTTTTAGAAAAAATTAAAAAGAATAGTAATTTTTAATAAAAAAAATAACTTAATTAAAGAAACAATAAAAAATTAAAATTAAAATAATAAAGAAATAATATTTTTAATTTTTTTAAAATTTTAAAAATTTTTAGAAAGTATAATTATATTATTTTATTTTAATTTAAAGAATATAAAAAAAAATAGTATTTTTAAATTATTAATATTTTATTTTTAAATTAAATTGGAATTTTTTAATAAAAAAAAGAATTTAAAAAAATTAATTTGTATAAAAATTTATGTTGTATAAGTAATAAGTATAATAAATTAATTAAAGTTTTTAAATTTAGAGATTGTTTTAAAAGTTTTAGATATTTTTTTATAAAAAAAAATTATTTTTAAAGAGATAGTCTTTTTAAAAGAAAATAAAATTTTTGTTAAAATAAATAAGATTTTTTTAAAATATAAATATATAGAAATTAGATAGGTTTTTAAAAAAAAAATTAAAATTAACAAAAATATTTTTTATAAAGTAAAATTGGTTATTAAAAAATATAAGTAAAAATATAGTATTTATTATATATAGATTTATATTTTAATAATAAATTTTAAAATTATTAAAATTATTTTAATTTTAGTAGTAAGTTTGGATTTATATGTATATTAAATAAATATAAAAATAATTTTTTTAAATATTATTCTATTTTTAATAAAGAGAATATATATAAAATTGTTAGTAAGATATAAGTGTGATAATCTCATTATTATAGTTTTTCTTTTATTAAAATCATTATATAATTTGAAATAAATATTATATTTTTAAAATAAAAAGTTTTATTTTTTTTTGATTTTAACAAACTTCTTATTCAAGATAAAGTATTTTTAAATAAACAAATATTTTTATATTAAAAAAAATATAATTATAATTATTTATATAAATAATTTATTTATATTTTCTTTAAATTTTTTTAAAATAAAAAAGGCTAAAATTACTCTTAAAAAAAAATATAAAATAAAAGATTTAAATAAAATAAAAAAATTCTTTAATATAAAAATAACCTATAATAAAAAGAAAGATTAATTATATTTAAATTAAAAAAAGTATATATATTTTATATTAAAAAGATATAATTTTTTAGAAATAAAAAATAAAATAATTTTTATAGTATTTAAAATTATTTTTTTAAAACATTAACAAATCAATAAACCTTTATCTTTAAAAAAGATAATTTTATATAAGAGTATATTTGATAATGTAAATTATATAATTTAAGAAATAAAACCTAACATAATTTATATTATTACAAAACTAAAACAATATTTAAATATTTTATAAAAAAAATATTAAAAAATTATACTATAATTTTATAAATATTTATTATATTTTAAAAATTTAAGTATAATTTATAAAAAAAATAATATAATATTTAAAAAATATTTTAATATAAATTAAAATTAAATTATAAAACTTAAAAAAATAAATTATAAATTTATATTAAAATATATATATAACTTTTGTAAAACAACAATATCATAATCAAATAAATTATAAATTATAATAACCACTTTTAGTACAAAAGTTAAAATAATTATAAATAATTATATTAAAAAAAAAGTTATATAAATATATAAATTAATAAAAAATATATATTATATAATAAAATATCTTTTATAAAAAAGTAAGAATATTCTACTTACAATTCTTTTTATAAATAACAAAAGTATTATTATAATATTTATAAATTTAGGAAATTAGTAGAAAATTAAATATTATAATATTACTTACTTTTAGATTAAAAAGAAAGTTAGAAATAAAAAATTTTTTTTAACTTTTGTATTTATTATTAAAATAATAGTAGATATATTTATAAAAGTATTATTTTTATTTTTATATAATAAATATATTATAAATCTTGGTATGACAAAATTATAAAACTTGAAATCTTTAAAATAGAAAGAAGAATGGTTTAATAAAAATATTTAAAAAAAATCCATTAAAAATTAAATATAAAAAAAAAAAAAAAAAAAAAAAGAAAAAATATTTCCTAAATTAAAACTTTTATATATATAAAATCAATCAATTTTTAAAAAAAAGGATTTATTAATTAAAAAATACATTACTATTAAATTAGTTTATAATAATTATAAAAGAGTAAGGACTCAAAAATTACTTATTATTAATATAAATATTTATTATGCTTTTAATATTTATTAAAATTGTAACTTAAATATAGGTTTTTTGTAGTTAGGTATATTCTTGAATAATAAGAGTTACAGTAATTTTAATTGGTGGTGGTGGTGGTAGTAGTGGTGGTAGTAGTGGTGCTCCAATTGGGATTTATTATAGAGGTGTAGGGAAGTTAGTAGTTTATAATTGTAGATATAATATTCTAATAAGAAGATAAAGAATATGGTGCAGAGGGAAAAGAGGGGTTGTGATAGAGAAATATATGTTGGGTACACCTAAAACTAAAAAATATTGTATGGTGACAAAATTGAATATTAAATAAAAAAAGATAATAATAGATATATTATTTATAATTATATTTTAAAATTAGAAGAATTTCTGAAAAATAAAATATTAAGATTAAAAAAAATTTATTAAAAGTATAATTTTGTTTTGCTCTTAAACAAAGCTTATATTTAATCTATAGGTTAATTAAAGATTAATAATATTAAATACTTTAATTTTTATTTTATTATTAATTGCAGTATTTTTGATAATGTATTGCTAATTTATAAACAACAGCAAGAGCATACATAATATATTCTAAAATATTAAAAACTATATTTATATTAAAATTTTTAAAAATATAAAAAACAATAATGCTGTTATTGAAAACAAAATTAAGAAGGATAATACCAACCATAATATATAAAAAAATATCTATTTATAAAAAATAAAATAGAAAAATTTATATAAAATAAAATAAAAAAAAAAAAATTAAAATTAAAAAAAAAAAAAGAAAAACTTTTATATATACACTTAAAAAAAGCTATAAAGTACCTAAAAGTTTTATAAAAATATACCAACAAATTTTATATATTACTTAACTATATCTCATACACCAGTAAGTTAGAAAAAAAACATAATACTATTACTATAAAAACATAAACATATATTAAAACATTTTAAAATAATACCTTCTTAAAAACACTTTCTCCAAAAATCTACAAAATCTATAAAAAATTAACAGTATAATTAACAAAGCAAAAAGTTCAATAAAACATAATAATATAACAAAATATAACTCTAAACTAAAACAACTTTCTAATATAACAAATTTATATATAAATACAAAATATAATCATAAATTTATTAAAATCTAAAAACTAATAATACAAAAAATTAGAAAATATAATATAAAATAAAACTTATAAAATCTATAAAAACAACTACTATATAATATATATAATATTAATAAACTTATACTTTATAAAATAAATTAATATACTTAAATCTAACAAAAAAGTTTTATATACAAACCCTTACATAAACAACAACACACTCTTTACAAAAACAATATAAAAAATAACATAAAAAACACTTAAAACAATAAGTTATAAAAAAACCTTAAAATTAAGTAATAATAAATTCATATAACATAACAACTTACAAAAAAGCAAATAAGCTAATAAAAAAAAATATAACCTTCCCTACAAAAATATAAAAACAATTAAAAAAGGTTTAAAATTTTAATAAAATAATAAATTACCTATAATATAAAATTAATTTTATAATACAATACCCTTCTAAATCTTCATCTTTAAGATAATGACTAAACTAAAGTATTATTACTATAATAAAATAGTTATTCTTAAAAATAATTATAATTAGATTATTAATTACTATAAAAACAAATCATAGTAAGAATTTTAATATTTGTTACCTTTATACCTATCTCATAAAACCACTTTTATACCAAAGTATAATTATTAATCGATATATCTATAAAAACCTACATACCTTCTGTGGTAGAGCACACTCTACATAACCACATGCCATAAACAACAGGTAAGTTATTTATTTTGTATGTGGTCAAGACTATTTATTCTTGATATAGTCTAATCTACTTACCCTTTATGTGGTCAAAAACTTTTTTTTTTTTTTTTCCCAAGTACCACATCAAAGGTAAGTCACTTACCCTCTATATAACCCAACCCACTTACCCTCTATATGGTCAAAAACTTTTTTTTTTTTTTTCCAAATACCACATCAAGGGTAAGTCACTTACCTTGTATGTGGTCAAGACTACTTACCCTTAATATGGTCCAATCTACTTACCCTCTATGTGGTCAAAAACTTTTTTTTTTTTTTTTCCCAAGTACCACATCAAGGGTAAGTCACTTACCCTCTATGTGACCCAACCCACTTGCCCTCTATGTGGTCAAAAACCTTTTTTTTTTTTTCCAAGTACCACATCAAGGGTAAGTCATTTATCCTGTATGTAGTCCTGCCCGCTTACCCTTGATGTGGTCAAAAATTTTTTTTTTTTTTTTTTTTTTCCAAGTACCACATCAAGGGTAAGTCACTTACCCTGTATGTGACCCAACCCACTTACCCTCTATGTGGTCAAAAACTTTTTTTTTTTTTTTTCCAAGTACCACATCAAGGGTAAGTCACTTACCCTCTATATGGTCCAACCCACTTACCCTCTATGTGGTCAAAAACTTTTTTTTTTTTTTTTTTCCAAGTACCACATCAAGGGTAAGCTGCTTACCCTGTATGTGGTCCAACCTACTTACCCTCTATGTGGTCAAAAACTTTTTTTTTTTCTAAAGTACCACATCAAGGGTAAGTCGCTTACCCTTTATGTGATCCGGCCCACTTACCCTCTATGTGGTCAAAAAACTTTTTTTTTGTTTTTCCAAGTACCACATCAAGGGTAAGTCACTTACCCTCTATGTGACCCAACCCACTTACCCTCTATGTGATCAAAAACTTTTTTTTTTTTTTCAAATACCACATCAAGGGTAAGTTGCTTACCCTTTATGTGGTCAAGACCACTTACCCTCTACGTGGTCAAAAAAACTTTTTTTTTTCTTCCAAGTACCACATCAAGGGTAAGTCACTTACCCTCTATGTGACCCAGCCCACTTGCCCTTGATGTGGTCAAGCCCACTTACCCTCTACGTGGTCAAAAAAACTTTTTTTTTTCTTCCAAGTACCACATCAAGGGTAAGTCACTTACCCTCTATGTGGTCCGGCCCACTTACCCTTGATGTGGTCAAAAACTTTTTTTTTTTTTTTCCAAGTACCACATCAAGGGTAAGTGACTTACCCTCTATGTGACCCAGCCCACTTACCCTTGATGTGGTCAAAAAAACTTTTTTTTTTCTTCCAAGTACCACATCAAGGGTAAGTGACTTACTTTGTATATAGTCCTGCCCGCTTACCCTTGATGTGGTCAAAAATTTTTTTTTTTTTTTTTTTCCAAGTACCACATCAAGGGTAAGTGACTTACCCTCTATGTGACCCAGCCCACTTACCCTGTATGTAGTCCTGCCCACTTACCCTATATATAATCCTGTTTGTTTATCTTTAATATAATCAAAATTTTTTTTTTTTTTTTTTTTAAGTATTATATCAAAAGTAAATAATTTATTTTTTATATAACCCAGTTTATTTATTCTTGATATAATTAAAAATTTTTTTTTTTTTAAATAATATATTAAGAATAAGTTAATTAAATAAAAAATAAATTACTTATTTTTTATATATTTAAGATAACTTATTTTTTATATAATTTTAATTATATTAAAGATATATTGATTGAATTGTTTTGGTAGATAAAAAATAATTTATTTATTTTTTTAAATAATATAAAATATTATTTTAATTATATTTGTTTATTGTAAAATTTTTTTTAATTTTTTTAAAATTATTTTTTTTATAAAAAAAATTTTATTAAAAAATTTAAAATAAATTTTAGATAAAAAAAATTTAAAATATTTTATTTATATAGATTAAAATAAAAATTATTTTATTTTTTATATAATTAAATAGAATAAATATTTTATTATTTGATATAATAAATAATTAAATAAATTAGATTTTTTAATTTTATTAAATTTTTTAATTGATATAATTTTATATAATAATTAAATTATAAATTAAAAAAAAAAAGAATTTTTTAAAAATATAAATTTAGAAAATAAAAGTTTAGTTTTAATAAATTATAATAATAAAATTATTTTATTATTTATAATATTTAATTTTATATTTAAATTATTTATAAAAAATTTATTTTTATATATAATTAAATTATAATATATTAATAAAAAAATTTAATTTTTTAATAAAAAAATTTATTATTAATTTATTATAATATATAATTAAAATTTATTTTTATATAAATATAAATATATAAAAATAAAAATTATTATATTTTAATATAAATTTTAATTTAAAGATGTTTAATTATAATTTAATAAATAATAATTTTATAATAATATTTAATTAAATAATTATAAAAATTAATTATTTAAATTAATAATTTTTTTTGTATTAAATTAAATTATTATTATAATAATAATTAATAATAAAATAAAATTAATTTATTTTATAATAATCTAAATCTAATTTATATTTTTTATTAGTAAATAAATAATTTAATATTTATTAAATTTTATTTTAATATAATAAAAAAAATTGATATTGAAAAATTAAAAAGTAATATTGTTATAAATATTTAATTATTATAAATTAATTATTTTTATAATAATTTTTCTAGTATTTTTAATTTTAAATTTTAAAAAATTAAAAAATTAATAGGTTATACTTTTATAATTTATATTTATATTAAAAATTAAAATTACAAAAACTTTTATTTTTTTATTTTATTAAAAATTTTTATTTTTTATAAGTTTTTTTTAAAATATCTATATTATAATTTAATAAATATATTATTTTAATTAAATTTTTTACCTAATAATATTTTTATTTTAAATTAATTTATAAAAAATTTTAATATTAAAAATTAAATAATAAAATTTAATTCTATTTTAATAAATAAATAAAGAAATAATATAAATAAAAATATTTTATTAATATTAAAATTTTTTTTTATTTTATATTTTATATATTTTTTTATAATATTAAATTAAAATTAAATTTAATAAAATTTTTTTTTTTTATTATTTTTGTTAAATTTATTTTTTTAATTATAATTTTATTAAATAATAAATAAAAATAATAAAAATTTTATTAATTTATTTATATATATTATTAATTAAATAATAAAGTATTTAATTATTTTAAAAAAATTATAATTATTTTTATTATTTATTTATATTTAATTAAATTTTTTTATTTTAATATTTAAAATATTAAACAAAAATTATATTATATTAATACCATTTTTTAATTATTATAATATTATATTTTAATTAAATAATTAAATTTTTTTTGTTTATATTAATTTTAAATTAATTATTAAGTATATATTAAATAATTAAAATTTATTAAAAATATTTTTCAAATAATTTTATAAAGTTTTAGTTATAAAATTAAAATTAAATTAATTTATTAAAATTTATTTAAAATTTAATATATTTAATTTTTAAAATTAATTTTTTTTTTAAAATTATAAATTTATTTTACTAATTTTTTTTACTTATAACGTATTCCACAAGCGAGCGGCGTACACAAGCGAGCGGTGTACTTTTTTAATAATACCAATTTTTTTTCTTTTGATACCTCTTTCAATAGTTATCTTTATTGTAATTTTAATTCTTGTAAATAATAACTAAAGCTAGACTTATTTTTGTTATCAAAACATTTAATAATAACAATAAATTAAGTCTTAAAACTACTGCTAAAATATATAATATCCCAAAAAAAATTAATGTGTTAGTATAATTTCAAAAGTCGAAATTATTTTCAAAACATATAAACTTATAATATTAGAAGAATAAATTTTTGTTGATATTATTCTTGATATGATTATGTGATTTTTTCATCTTTGATTTTGTTATATAGAAGTTATAGCAAATATATTACTTTAAGATTGAAATATTAATAAATTTAAGTTTATTAATGTGAATTGGTTTTTAAATTTTATTAAATGTAGATTAGAATTTTAAATAATTATAATTTGAAAATACAATTATTAGTGTGCTAAATATAAAAATAAAAAGATTATTACTAATTAATTTCAGTTTATACTTAATATTAAAATAAAATATGGTATTTAGAATGCTGATATTTATAATTTTGATAAAATAGGCTTTACAATAAGAATAATTATTAGTATTATTATTATTATAAGTTTTGATTATCATAGTAGTAAAATTATGCTAGCACAACTTAGTAATTAAAAATGGGCTACAGTTATTTAAAATATTAATGTTTAAGGTTAATTAATACCATTATTTATTATTTTAATTGGTTAATATTATTTTGAATATTGGTATATATAATATAAACTGCTTAATAATTAAATAATTGCAACTACCAGTAATGGTTGGATAAATAATAATACAAAAATTCAGTAGCTTAAGCATTTTGATTAATATATGAAATTAAAGACTGTCAGCACTCACTGTTTATTAATATTAGATAATCATAAAAGCCATTATTCTATTGAATTTGAGTTATATGTACAAAAATATAATATTATTCTTTTATATTTACCTCCTCATTTATTTTATTTGTTTTAATTATTTGATATTGGATATTTTGGATTATTAAAAGTCGCTTATGATCATTAGATCGAAAATTTAATATGTTAATATATTAGTTATATTGATAAGTTTGAGTTTTTTTGTGCTTTTTAAAAGGTATTTATTATTGTAATAATTATTAAAAATATATAAAGTGGATTTGTTGGAGTTAGTATTTTGTTATATAACCTAAAGAAAGTATTTTTAAAGTTGGATATTTAATTAATATTTTTTTTATATTTATTATGTTTTATTATTGTTTTGGGATGGATAGTAAAGATATTAAAGAATTTTTTGTAAGTTATTATGTAAATATAATTGATTAAAAATTAATTTATTAATAAATTTCTTATTGTGTTGGTTGTTATAGATTAAATTAATAAAGGTATATAGTTAATAATATACGAGGTAATATTATTTCAATTTAAAATATTAATATTTTAAAAAACAAATTAAAAATTAAATAAATAATATAAAGTAAAAAAAAAGTGTTTTTAAAATAGAAGAATATTAAGTGTAGAAACTGTTCATAGTTTACTAGTTTAAAATTAAGTAGATACTCAGTTATAGACTAATATTAAGTAATATAACAACTTTGTGAGAAAAGGTAGTGGTTAATTACAATGTTATAATAAATGCAATTAGTTAGGTTATAATGTATGAATTTGTAAATAGTTATAATATAGTTTATTAAATGTATTTTAATTGGTTTTTAATTATATTATTTAGGTGTAATTAAAGGGTTGACTAAAATTTAGTGTGGTGCTGAAAAAGTGCGCTGCTCGCTTGTGTATGCTGTTCGCTTGTGGAATATGTTATTGTTTTATTAATTAAAAACTTTTTATTTTAAAAATTTATTATAATTATAAATATAATTTAATATAAAAACTATTTTTTTTTTTAAATTTTTAAAAATAGTTAAAAATATATTAAATTTAATAAAAATATTAAATTTTATTAATTATTAAATTTTAATTTTAAATAAATTAATTTCAAAATAATAAATTATCAAAAAAAAAAAAAAATTTTTTTAGAGTTTTTATTTATATTATTATATAAAATTTATATTTAAATACTAAAATATTAACTAGTTTTTTTTTTAGTAAATATTACAAATATAAATTTTAAAATAAAATTTTTTTATATTTTAAAATTAATTAATTTATATTTAATTATTATTTATATAAAATCTTTTTTTATTTTAATTTTTAAAATTTTTATTTGAATATTTATTATTATTATTAAAATTTATATTAAAAATTATTTTATTTAAAATCATTTTTAAAATTTTATTATTAATTTTTACGTCTATTTATTTATTAAGACTTAATTTTTATTTTAATAATAAAATATAAATAATATATTTAAATATTATCTATTTTCAAAACTAATTTATTTAATAGATAAATTATTATATATTTTTTAATAAATTTTAATTTTTATAATTATCATCCTATTATTTAAATAAATTAATATTTTTTGTAGTATTTAATAAATATATATTTTAATATTTTAATTTTATATTTAATTTATTTTGTATTACTAATTTTGTTTATTAAAAATGGTTTATTAATAATAATATATTTAAATATCTATATTTAATTAAGTAATAAAGATTTTTTATATATTTAAAATTTAAAAATAAATTAAAATTATTTTAATTTTAAAATTTTTAATTATTTATTTTATTTTATAAAATTAAAAACATTATTATTATTTTAAAAAAAACTTTAATAAAAATTAATTATTAAATAATTCAATTAATTTTTTATTTTTATATTTAAATTTAATAATTGATTTATATATTAAAATTATTATAAATTTTTATTAGAGTTTTTTTTAATTTTATTTTATTTAAGTATAATTTATTATTTTTTAGATTTTAATAATTATATTTATATTTAAATTTATTTAAAAATATTAGAATTAATTAATAATATATTTAAAAACTTTTATTTTTATTTATTTTTATTTTATTTATAAATTTTATATTTAAAAATTTATATAAATATTAAATTTTTTAATTTATATTTTAAAATAAATTATTTATAATTATTAAATTAACATTCTAAACAAAAATTGTAAATTTTAATCAAAATTAATAATATGGTATAATAAGTTATAATATTTATTAAAACAAACTATATTTTTATTATTTTTATTCTACCATTTTAACTAATATTAACTTATTAATAATAAAGTATATTAATTAAAAAAAAAATTAATTAATTAAAAACAAATTTAATTATATATATTTTCTTTTTAATAATTTTATATATTATTTAATTTTTTTTTTAAAATATTTTTTATTTTTTAATTATTTTATTTATATATTATTAATTTTCTATTAATATTTAACTTTAAATAAAATTTATTATTTATTTTAAATTATATTTTTAAATAATTTAATTTTTTAAAAAAATTTTATATAGAAGTAAATTTATAATCATATATAAAATTTTTATTTTTTATAATATTTTATTCCAAAAAATTTAAATTTAAATTATAATTAAAATATTTTTTTTAAATTATAATTTAAAAATTTTAAATTTTAAATTTTAAATTTAAATTATTATTGTTTTATTTGTTGTTATTAAAATAATTTTTATTAATTTTTTTTTTTTGCTTATTAATATACTTAAATTTAATAAATATTTTTGTTTAATCTAAAATCAAACCTTAAAAAAAAAAAATAGGTTTTATTATAAATTATACTGTTTTGCTTTATTTTAACAAAAATAATGTTTATTATATTTTAGTTAAAAACAAAACAATTAATAAAATTTATAATTTTAAAATTTATATAATAATCAAATTATTTAAATCTAAAACTAATAATTAACTAAAAATTGTAATAATATTTAAATAAATATATTTAAAAAAATACTAATAAATATAATATGTGTTTAAAAACTTGATAATTTATTAAATTTTATAATTTATATTAATTATCATATTTTATTATATTTTTTATTAATATAAAAATTAAAAAATTTATTATTAAAAATTTTAATTTTTATTTAAAAATTTAATTGTTAAATAATATTTTTATAATAAATTTATTTTATATTTAATACTAATAATAAATTAATAAATTAATTTAAAATTTTATTATTAAAATAAAAAATTTATTTTAATTTATAAAAAATTAATTTAAATACCTATATAAAATATAGATGGTATTAATTTACCTAATTAAAAAATTATATAATTAATTTAATAATTATTATAACAATTAATAAACTAATATTAATAATAATTTTTTTATAAATTTATTTATAAAAATTTTATTATAATTTTTATTTTTTTTAAATAATTAAGTTTAATTAATTTTTTAATTTTAAATATTTGTTATTAATTTTTTAGAATTAGTTTAAAGATCTTATTGAGTTATTTAATTAATAATAATAATAAATAATATATATAAAAAGCAAAAATGTAATCAATACAAATTAATAACTTATACTTATTAGATATTTTTTATTAAAAGATAATAATTGTAATATTTTATTTTTAATATAATAAAATTTAATAAAATTATTTAAATTTCTTAATTAAAAGTTATATTTATTAATTTTATTAATATAATATATATATAATCTAAAATATTTAAAAGTATTATAAATTTATTATTACTTTAAATTTTTATTAATTTAAATTAATAATTTTTCTAAAAAATTAATAACTAATAAAAATTAATTAGATTATTTAATAAATTAAGGTTTTGTTTATTATTATAATTAAATAAATAAATTATTTTATTAATTAAAAATAATTATATATTATTATTTATATAATTAAAAAAAAACTTTTAATTTATTAATTTTTAATATATTTAAATTTAATAAATTTTTTTATATTAAATTAAATTAAGTTATAAATTTTATATTTAATAATACTTTTTTATTAATTTTTTTAAATTTTAATTTTGTGATTATATTTTTTTTAAAATTTAAAAATTTTAATTTTTTGTAAAATATTAAATAAATTATAAATTAAATATTATTTAATTTCTAATTAATATAATTTATAATTAAAATTATAATAATATTTAATTATTTTTGATTTTTTAACTTTTATTTATTAATTAATAAAAATATTCTTAACAAATATTTTTATAATAATTAATTTTTAATAAATTTAAAAATTTTATTTTTAATAATTAAATATTAATGTTTTTAATTATCCTTATTAATCATTATAATAACTCTAAAAATCAATAAAATAAAACTATTATCTTATTCTATTATTCTATATTAATATATTTAAATAAAGATCTATTTTAAATATTCTAATTTTTTTAAAATAAAAATCTTAAATTTCCAATATATTTAATAAAAAATATAAAATTAGTTAAAAAAAAAGATTTAATTATATTAATATACATAATTAAACAAACTAAATAATTAAATTTAAAATTTAATTATAAATTTTTTAATTATAATAATTTTAATATATATTATTAAAATTAAAATTATTATAATTATTAATATTAAATTTACTTTTTAATTATTCTTTATTAAAAAATTTAAATTATATTTATTTTAATTACAAAATTTAAAAAAATTTTATATTAATATTTATTATTATTATTTTTTTAAATTAAAATTAAATAATTTATATATTTGTTGTTTTTTTTAAATATAATAGTTGTTTTTTAGATTTTTTTTTTAAAATTAAATTTTAATTTTTTATTATTTATTAAAATTATAATAGGTTATTATTTTATTATTAAAAATTAATAAAATAAAAATTTAAATAAATTATTATTAATATAAGGTTATATAATTTATTAAATTATTATAAATCACCAAAAAATTTAAAAACATTAATTTTTTATTTAATAAATATATTTTTTTTAAAAATCAAAATTTTTAGCATATATTAACTTTAAAATTATTATAATTATTTAAATAATAAAATACTATCAAATAAATAATAATTGATTTAATAAATTATTTATAATTTTACTATATAATTACTTATATTTAAATATATATAATTTAATTTTTAAGATAAATATATAATTATTAGTAAAATTAATTAAGTAATTATAATTACAAAATAATTAATAAATTAATAATTATAACTACATTTTAAATCTAATAAACTTTATTCACCAAACTTAAAAACCTTTTTTCCAATAAAAAAAAATTTTAAGCCAAATAATTTTTTAGATTATTAAATTTAATACTTAAATATTAAATTCTAAACTATTTATAAATAAATTTAATTTATTTTTAATTCAAATTTATTTTAAATATAATATTTTATTATTTTGTCTAAATTTTTTTAATATAATTTTTATATAATAATAATTAAAAATTAATTAAGAATCTAAGATTAAATTAAACATAATTAACTTCAAAAAAATATGATTTAGTATTAAATATATTTAAAATTAGAAATTTAATAATAATAGATAATAATTTTGGTTTAATTTTAATTAATTAATAAATTAAAACTATAACCAATAATTAGTAATTTATATTTTTTAAATTAATACCAATTATAAATATAACTAATTTTTATAAATCAATAATTTAAATAAAACCCAAACCATTATTTAATTAAAAAATTATAAGTTATTAAATTTTAGTACCCAGCATTACTAAACATCAAAATTAATTTATAAATTATTAAATTAATATTAATTACATAATACCCACCCAAATAAAAAAAATGTTACTAACTACTTGATTTTAAATTAACAATAATAAAACACTACCACTAAATCAAAAAAATTTAAAAAAATTAAATTAAATTATAACTAATAACTAAATATTAGTTAGAAATTTTTTATGTTTTGTTTTTTTTTTTTTTATAAATTTTACCACCTATTATATTGTTTAAAGTGTTTAAATTAATATATTTATTAAATTTATATAATTTATTGTATTATTTTTATATACATAGTAAATAAATATAATTAAATTAAAATTTTATGTTATTTTATTAACAAATTAAATTTTTTTTATATTAAATAATTTTAATACATCCAATTATTTTTTATATAATTTTAAAAATTAAAATAAAATTTAATTATTTTTTATGTAACAATAATATTATATTTTTTTTTATTAATTGATAATATTTTTAATAACATTTAATAATAATTTTAAAATTTAAAAATAATTTTATTACTTTTAAAAAATTTTAATAATAATTAAAAAATTTAATAACAAAATTATAATAATTTTATATAAAAATAATATAACAAAAATTTTAAAATTTAAAAATTATAAATTTGATAATATTTTGATAATAAATATATTATAAAATAATATATATATGAAAGAAAAATAATTAATAAATTAAAATTAAAAAAAAAATTTAAAAAAAATTAAATATTTTAATTAAAAATATTATTTTTTAAAAATTATAAGTTAAATATAAAATAAGTAATTTACCCTCTATATAACAAAAAAATTTTTTTTTTTTTTTTTTTTTTTTTTTTTCTAAGTATCACATCAAGGGTAAGTTACTTACCTTTTATATAGTCCCTCCTCATAGATCCTGCCACCCGTTGTGTTGCCCAAAGTGCCCAGGTCGACGTGTTTACCGAATTTGCGCGATTTGTTGCACTACTTTTGTATGTGTGGTAAGTAAATGTGATCAAATTGAAATTTTGTGTTGTTTTGTTAGTGGATTGAGTTTTTTTCATGTTGGATGGCTCTAATATATCTAGTTACCCTCTATGTGATTTCGGAAATCGAAATAAAATCCAATTACCTTTTATGTAGTAATGATATTACACTCTTTTTTACTAATTGATAATATTTTTAATAATATTTAATAATAATTTTAAAATTTAAAAATGATTTTGTTATTTTTGAAAAATTTTAATAATAATTGGAAAGTTTGATAACAAAATCATAATAATTTTGTATAAAAATAATGTGATAAAAATTTTGAAACTCAAAAATCATGAATTTGACAATATTTTGATAATAAACATATTATAAAATAATATATATATAAAAAAAAGATAATTAATAAATTAAAATTAAAAAAAGGATTTAAAAAAAATTAAATGTTTTAACTAAAAATATTATTTTTTAAAAATTATAAGTTAGATATAAAGTAAGTAACTTACCCTCTATATGACAAAAAAATTTTTTTTTTTTTTTTTTTTTTTTTTTTTTCTAAGTATCACATTAAGGGTAAGTTACTTACTTTTTATATGATCCAACCTACTTACCTTCTATGTGGTTAAAAATCTTTTTTTTTTTTTTTTTCCAAGTACCACATCAAGGGTAAGTGACTTACCCTGTATATGGTCAAGACTACTTACCCTTGATGTGGTCAAAAACTTTTTTTTTTTTTTTTTTCCCAAGTACCACATCAAGGGTAAGTTATTTACCCTCTATGTGACCCAACCCACTTACCCTCTATGTAGTCAAAAACTTTTTTTTTTTTTCTAAATACCACATCAAGGGTAAGTCACTTACCTTATATGTGGTCAAGACTACTTACCCTTAATATAGTCCAATCTACTTACCCTCTATGTGGTTAAAAACTTTTTTTTTTTTTTTTCCCAAGTACCACATCAAGGGTAAGTCACTTACCCTCTATGTGACCCAACCCACTTACCCTCTATGTGGTCAAAAACTTTTTTTTTTTTTTTCCAAATACCACATTAAGGGTAAGTCACTTATTCTGTATATAATCAAGACTATTTACCCTTGATATAATTTAATCTACTTACTCTTTATATGGTTAAAAACTTTTTTTTTTTTTTTTTCTCAAGTACTACATTAAGAGTAAGTCACTTACCCTTTATATAACCCAATCTACTTACCCTCTATGTGATCAAAAACTTTTTTTTTTTTTTCCAAATACCATATTAAGGGTAAGTTATTTATCTTATATGTAATCCTGCCCACTTACCCTTAATATAATCAAAAATTTTTTTTTTTTTTTTTTTTTTTAAGTATTATATCAAGGGTAAGTCACTTATCCTGTATGTAACCCAACCCACTTACCCTTTATATGGTTAAAAACTTTTTTTTTTTTTCTTCCAAATACCACATCAAGGGTAAGTAATTTATCCTATATGTGGTCCTGCCCACTTACCCTTAATATAATCAAAAATTTTTTTTTTTTTTTTTTTTTAAATATTACATCAAGGGTAAATGACTTATTTTTTATATAATTTAGCTTATTTATTTTGTATATAGTCTTGT
Source organism: Arthrobotrys conoides (assembly GCA_036971725.1). Lineage (NCBI taxonomy): Eukaryota > Fungi > Ascomycota > Orbiliomycetes > Orbiliales > Orbiliaceae > Arthrobotrys > Arthrobotrys conoides. The sequence goes on from JAVHJM010000006.1 coordinate 2,071,296, forward strand.
TTGTTTACTTTGTATATAATTTTGTTCATTTATTTTTGATATGGTTAAAATTTTTTTTTTTTTTTTTTTTTAAGTATTATATTAAAGGTAAGTAATTTATTTTTTATATAATCTAATTTATTTATTTTTAATATAATCAAAAATTTTTTTTTTCTTAAATAATATATTAAAAATAAATTAATTAAATAAAAAATAAATTATTTATTTTTTATATATTTAAAATAATTTATTTTTTATATAATTTTAGTTATATTAAAAATATATTAATTAAATTGTTTTGGTAGATAAAAAGTAATTTATTTGTTTTTTTAAATAATATAAAATGTTATTTTGGTTATATTTGTTTATTATAAAATTTTTTTTGATTTTTTTAAAATTATTTTTTTTATAAAAAAAATTTTATTAAAAAATTTAAAGTAAGTTTTAGGTGGAAAAAATTTAAAATATTTTATTTATATAGGTTAAAATAGAAATTGTTTTATTTTTTATATGATTAGATAGAATAAATATTTTATTGTTTGGTATAGTAAATAATTAGGTGAATTGGATTTTTTGGTTTTATTAAATTTTTTAATTGATATGGCTTTGTATGGTAGTTAAATTGTAAATTAGAAAAAAAAAAAATTTTTTAAAAATATAAATTTAAAAAATAAAGGTTTAGTTTTAGTAAATTATAATAATAAAATTATTTTATTATTTATAGTATTTAGTTTTATATTTAAATTGTTTGTAAAAAATTTATTTTTATGTATGGTTAAATTGTAATATATTGATAGAGAAATTTAATTTTTTGATAAAAAAATTTATTATTAATTTATTATGATGTATGGTTGGAGTTTATTTTTGTATGAGTATAGATGTGTAAAAGTAAAAATTATTATATTTTAGTATAGATTTTGATTTAGAAATGTTTAGTTATAATTTAATAGATGGTAGTTTTATAATAATATTTAATTGGATAATTATAAAAATTAATTATTTAAATTAATGGTTTTTTTTGTATTAAATTAAATTATTATTGTGATGATGGTTAATAGTAAGGTAAAATTAATTTGTTTTATAATGGTTTAAATTTAATTTATGTTTTTTATTAATAAATAAATAATTTAATGTTTATTAAATTTTGTTTTGGTATGATAGAAAAAGTTGATATTGAAGGATTAAAAAGTAATATTGTTATGAATGTTTGGTTGTTATAAGTTAGTTATTTTTGTGGTAATTTTTTTAATATTTTTAATTTTAAATTTTAAAAAATTAAAAAATTAATAGGTTATATTTTTATGGTTTGTATTTATATTAAAAATTAAAATTAAAAAAATTTTTATTTTTTTATTTTATTAAAAATTTCTGTTTTTTATGAGTTTTTTTTGGGATATTTGTGTTATGGTTTAATAGATGTGCTGTTTTAGTTAAATTTTTTATTGAATAATATTTTTATTTTAAATTAATTTGTGAAAGATTTTAATGTTAAAAATTGGGTAATAAAATTTAGTTTTATTTTAATGAATAAATAAAGAAATAATATAAATAAAAATATTTTATTAATATTAAAATTTTCTTTTATTTTATATTTTATATGTTTTTTTATAATGTTAAATTAAAATTAAATTTAATAAAGTTTTTTTTTTTTATTATTTTTATTAAATTTATTTCTTTAGTTATAATTTTATTAAATAATAAATAAAGATAGTAAAAATTTTGTTAATTTATTTATATATATTATTAATTAAATAATAAAATATTTAATTATTTTAAAAAAGTTATAGTTATTTTTGTTATTTATTTATATTTAGTTAAATTTTTTTATTTTAATATTTAAAATATTAGGTAGAAATTATATTGTATTAATATTATTTTTTAATTATTATAATATTATATTTTAATTAAATAGTTAGATTTTTTTTATTTATATTAGTTTTAAATTGGTTATTAAGTGTATGTTGGATGGTTGAAGTTTATTAAGGGTATTTTTTAAATAGTTTTATAAGGTTTTGGTTATAAAATTAAAATTAAATTGGTTTGTTGGGATTTATTTAAGGTTTAATGTGTTTAATTTTTAAAATTAATTTTTTTTTTAAAGTTATAAATTTATTTTACTAATTTTTTTTATTTATATTGTTTTATTAATTAAAAGTTTTTTATTTTAAAAATTTGTTATGGTTATAAATATAATTTAGTGTAAAAATTATTTTTTTTTTTAGATTTTCAAGAATAATTAGGAGTGTATTGGATTTAGTAAAAATACTAAATTTTGTTAATTATTAAATTTTAGTTTTAAATAAATTGATTTTAGGGTAATAGATTATTAAGAAGAAAAGAGAATTTTTTCTAGAATTTTTATTTATATTTTTAAATTTATTTGTATTGTTGTGTAGAATTTATATTTAAATGTTAGAATATTAATTGACTTCTTTTTTAGTAGGTGTTATAAATATAAATTTTAAAATAAAATTTTTTTATATTTTAAAATTAATTAATTTATATTTAATTATTGTTTATATAGAATTTTTTTTTATTTTAGTTTTTAAAATTTTTATTTAAATATTTATTATTATTATTAAAATTTGTATTAAAAGTTGTTTTATTTAAAATTATTTTTAAAATTTTATTATTGATTTTTATGTTTGTTTATTTATTAAAATTTAATTTTTATTTTGATAGTGGGGTATAAATAATATATTTAAATATTATTTATTTTTAAAATTAATTTATTTAATAGGTAAGTTATTATATATTTTTTAGTGGATTTTGATTTTTATAATTATTGTCTTATTATTTAAATAAATTAATATTTTTTATAGTATCTAATAAGTATATATTTTAATATTTTAATTTTATATTTAATTTATTTTATATTATTAATTTTATTTATTAAAAATGGTTTATTAGTAATGATATATTTAAATGTTTATGTTTAATTAAGTAATAAAAATTTCTTATATATTTAAAATTTAAAAATAGATTAAGGTTGTTTTAATTTTAAAATTTTTAATTATTTATTTTATTTTATAAAATTAAAAATATTATTGTTATTTTAAAAGAAATTTTAGTAGGAACTACTCGTGTGTTGCAGGTTATGATAATTTGCAGCTCATGATAAACAACTCCAACCTCAACTCATTCTCTTCAACATCAAAATCCAGTGCTATACTAGATTTTAAAATTATAAAAAAAATATCCAATTAATTATTATCTATAAAACTTTTTGGTGATGTTTTTGCAAATCTATCACTATTTAGAAAGGGGTTGAAATTATCATCATTGTTGGTTTGATTATTAATTTGATTGGAAGATACATTTCATCTTTTTTTATTGTTAATAAAAATAATATAAAGTATAAAATTTGTAGATTCTTTTGGTGGATGTTTATGATGTTTGGGTTGTTATTTTTTTTATGTTATTATTTTTTATTTTTGATTTTGATTTGTTTTTATATATTGTATGTTTGTGTTAGTTATTAAGTAACCCCTATTTTATCCTAATATTAATCAACATTAACTACTATATTACTATATTTTTTTACAAATTATCTATAATACTTTAAATTATATTTCTAATAAATTACAATATACAACATTTTATTCTGCTGATTTTATAAATATATTTATAAAATAATATTATAATAAAAAAATATTATATATAATAAATTAATTTTTAATATTAATAATATCTTTCAAAATTTAAAATATTTATAATAGTTTAATATTATTTAGTTTTATTATTAAAAAAATTATTTTTTTATATTATTTAATAATAAAATTAAAGTTATATAAAAAATACTTAAATTAATGTTATACAAATATAATATTATTTTTAATAAATATTTTATTATATATTTTTTTGAATACTAAATAAAATTAAAATTTCAATAAAAATATTTAATAATTTATATTGTACAAAATTTCAGTAACATAAGTTAAATAATACTGTTATAATAGCCCAAAAAGTCCAACATCCAATAACTAAAGGAGGTAAATACTATAAACAAGTATATATAGTAGTTTAATATTATTAACATAGTAAAAATCCAAAAACTTAATAGAAATATATAATTTGTAACTATTGAAAATTAACAATCAACTTTTAGGCGTATTGGACAATATTTTAATCCATAAGTAGATTTCGAATTAACAAGTTTATTCAATATTAAAAACATTATTTATCTATCTTTTTTTTGTAATACCAAAAGTAATTTTTTTGTTATTTAAAATAATATATTAGTTTTCTATATAATAAACACTTTTAAAAACAATTATTAACAACATTATTTTAGTATCATCAATATTCATATAATTAATAATAGTAATATTTTTTTTATTGCTATTTTGGGCCAGTCAAACATATGTTTTATAACATATAATATTCCAATGATGTTAATTTTAATTTATTATAATGCCTTTTTTATTAAAATTCTATATATTATTTTATTTTATAATTTTATTTTGAATAATAATTTAAAATTATAAAATATTAATATAAGAGTTTAAATAATATTGTTTATAAATATTAATTTATATAATTGAAGTATAATTTAATAAATTTTATTAAAATTATTATAGTATATTTTTTATTTATATAATTTAAAATTTTATATTTTATTTAATTAATAAATTTATTTTTAAATTGAAATATCTATAATTAATAAAAATCAAAAATATTAAAGTAAATTATTCAATATAATTTAGATACTTTATTTATAATAAAAGCTAGGTGAAGGAGAAATTCCTGATCAGAATAGTGGAGTATTTATTTTATAAGTTTTTATTTTTATAAAGTATTTAAAGACTGATTGACTGAGTAGGACTTTTGGGTGTTAATATTTTTGAGATGATGTTGTAGACGTTGATAATCAATACCGCATTGTTGCACTATTTTTGAAATATTATAATTTCTAAAAGTTGTATGATAAAAAAAACTTAAAACTCTTTTTATTTTAATATTAATATCTATAATAACTATTTTAATAATAAAAATATTATTATTTTTATTTAATTTTAAAATTAAGAAAGTTATTGTAGTAGAAAGAATTTAAAAGGTTAAATAAATTTTTTAAATAAACAATAATAATATTATTTAAAAATCATAATGATGAGAATTGGTATTATATTTTTTTTGTAATTTTAAAAATCCAGTGCGACACTAGATTTCAATGTTTAAGAGAATAAGTCGAAATTGGAGTTATTTATCATAAGCTGCAAATTATCATAACCTGCAACACACAAGTAGTTATTAAATAATTTAATTAGTTTTTTATTTTTATATTTAAATTTAATAATTAATTTATATATTAAAATTATTGTAAGTTTTTATTAAAGTTTTTTTTGGTTTTATTTTATTTAAATATAATTTATTATTTTTTAAATTTTAATAGTTATGTTTATATTTAAATTTATCTAAAAATATTAGGATTGGTTGATGGTGTATTTGAAAATTTTTATTTTTATTTACTTTTATTTTGTTTATAAGTTTTATATCTAAAGATTTATATAAATATTAAACTTTTTAATTTATATTTTAAAACAGATTATTTATAATTATTAAGCTAGTATTTTAAGTAAAAATTATAAATTTTAGTTAAAATTAATAGTATAGTATAATAGGTTATAATATTTATTAAAGTAAGTTATATTTTTGTTATTTTTATTTTATTGTTTTAATTAATATTAATTTGCTAATAATAAAGTATATTAATTAGAAGAAAAGTTAATTAATTAAAAATAAATTTAATTATAAATACTTTTTTTTTAATAATTTTATATATTATTTAATTCTTTTTTTAAAATATTTTTTATTTTTTGATTATTTTATTTATATATTATTGGTTTTTTGTTAATATTTAGTTTTAAATAAAATTTATTATTTATTTTAAATTATATTTTTAAATAATTCGATTTTTTAAAGAAATTTTATATAGAAGTAAATTTATAGTTATATATAAAATTTTTACTCTTTATAATATTTTATTTTAAAAAATTTAGATTTAAATTATAATTAAAATATTTTTTTTAAATTATAATTTAAAAATTAAAAATTTTAGATTTTAAATTTAAATTGTTGTTATTTTACTTATTATTATTAAAGTAATCTTTGTTAATTTCTTTTCTTTTATTTATTAATATGTTTAAATTTAGTAAATATCCTTATTTAATTTAAAGTCAAATTTTAAAAAAAAAAAAAAAATTTTATTACAAACTATATTATTTTACTTTATTTTAATAAAAGTAATATTTATTATATTTTAATTAAAAATAAAATAATTAATAAAATTTATAATTTTAAAACTTACACAACAATTAAATTATTTAGATTTAAAATTAACAATTAATTAAAAATTATAATGATATTTAAACAAATATACTCAAAAAAATACTAATAAATATAATATATATTTAAAAACTTAATAATTTATTAAATTTTATAATTTATATTAATTATTATATTTTATTATATTTTTTATTAATACAGGAATTAAAAAATCTATTATTAAAAATTTTAATTTTTATTTAAAAATTTAATTATTAGATAATGTTTTTATAATAAATTTATTTTATATTTGGTGTTAATAATAGATTAATAAATTGGTTTAAAACTCTACTATCAAAATAAAAAATTTGTTTTAATTTACAAAAAATTGATTTAAATATTTATACAAAGTATAAATAATACTAATTTATTTGACTAAAAAACTATACAATTAACTTAATAATCACCACAACAATTAACAAACTAATATTAGTAATAATCCTTCCATAAATTTACTTATAGAAATTTTATTATAATTTTTATTTTTTTTAAATAATTAAATTTAATTAATTTTTTGGTTTTAAATAATTATTATTAATTTTTTGGAATTAATTTGAAGGCTTTATTAAACCATTCAATTAATAATAATAATAAGTGATATATACAAAAAATAAAAATATAATTAATATAAATTAATAATTTATACTTACTAAATATTTTTTATTAAAAGATAATAATTATAATACTTTATCTTTAATATAATAAAATTTAATAAAATTATTTAAATCTTTTAACTAAGAATTATATTTATTAACTTTATTAATATAATATATATATAATTTAAAATATTTAAGAATATTACAAACCTATTATTGTTTTAAACTTCTATCAATTTAAATTAATAATCTTTTTAAAAAATTGATAACTAGTAAAAACTAGCTAAGTTATTTAATAGGTTAAAATTTTATTTGTTATTATAATTAAGTAGATAAATTATTTTATTAATTAAGAATAGTTATATATTATTATTTATATAATTAAGAAAGAATTCTTAATCTATTAATTTTTAATATATTTAGATTTAATAAATTTCTCTATATTAAATTAAATTAAATTATAGATTTTATATTTGGTAATATTTTTTTATTAATTCTTTTAAGTTTTAATTTTATAATTATATTTTTTTTAAAACTTAAAAATTTTGATTTTTTGTAAAGTATTGAGTAAATTATAAATTAAATATTACTTGATTTTTAATTAATATAGTTTATAATTAAGATTATGATAATATCTGATTATTTTTGATTTTCTAACTTTTATTTATTGATTAATAAAAATATTTTTAGTAAATGTTTTTGCAGTAGTTAATTTTTAATAAATTTAAGAATTTTATTTTTAATAATTAAATACTGATGCCTTTAACTATTTTTATTAATTATTATAATAATTTTAGAAATTAATAAAATAAAATTACTATTTTATTTTATTATTTTATATTAATATATTTAAATAAAGGTTTGTTTTAAATATTTTAATTTTTTTAAAATAAAAGTTCTAAATCCCTAATATACTTAATAAAAAGTATAAAATTAATTAAAAGAAAAAATTTAGCTGTATTAGTGCATACGGTTAAGTAGATTAAATAATTAGATTTAACATTTAATTATAAATTTTTTAATTATAATAATTTTAATATATATTATTAAAATTAGAAATATTATAATTATTAGTATTAGATTTGTTTTTTAATTATTTTTTATTAAAAAATTTAAATTATATTTATTCTAATTATAAGATTTAAAAAAACCCTATATTAATATTTATTATTATTATCTTTCTAAATTAAAATTAAATAATTTATATGCTTGTTATTTTTTTTGGATATAGTAGTTATTTTTTAAATTCTTTTTTTAAAATTAAATTTTAATTTTTTATTATTTATTAAAATTATAATAAGTTATTATTTTATTATCAAAAATTAATAAGGTAGAAATTTAAATAAATTATTGTTGGTGTAAAACTATATAATTCATTAAATTATTATAAATTACTAAGAAATTTGAAAATATTAATTTTTTATTTAATAAATATATTTTTTTTAAAAATTAAAATTTTTAATATGTATTAGTTTTAGAATTATTATAATTATCTAAATAATAAAATACTATTAAATAAATCATAATTAATTTAATAAATTATTTATAGTTTTATTATATAATTATTTATATTTAAATATATATAATTTAATTTTTGAGATAAATATATAATTATTAACAAAATTAATTAAATAATTATAGTTGTAAAATAGTTAATAAATTAACAGCTATAACCACATTCTAAATTTAATAAATTTTATTTACTAAGTTTAGAAATTCTTTTTTTAATAAAAAAAAATTTTAAATTAAATAATTTTTTAGATTACTAAATTTAATACCTAAATATTAAACTTCAAATTATTCATAAACAAATCTAATTTATTTTTAATTTAAGTTTATTTTAAATATAATATTTTATTACCTTATTTAAATTTTTTTAATATAATTTCTATATAATAATAATTAAAAACCAATTAAGAATCTAAAATTAAATTAAACATAATTAATTTTAAAAAAATATAATCCAATATTAAATATATTTAAAATTAAAAATCTAATAATGATAGATAATAATTCTAACTTAATTTCAATTAATTAATAAATCAGAATTATAACCAATAATTAGTAATTTATATTTTGTAAATTAATATTAATTATAAATACAACCAATTCTTACAAGTTAACAATTTAAATAAAATCTAAACCATTGTTTAATTAAAAAATTATAAATTATTAGATTTTAATACTTAATATTATTGAATACCAGAACCAGTCTATGAATTGTTAAGTTGGTATTAGTTACACAATACTTACTTAAATAAAAAAAATACTACTAACTACTTAATTCTAAACCAGCAATAGTAAAATATTACTACTAAATCAAAAAAACTTAAAAAAATTAAATTAAATTATAATTAATAATTAAATATTAGTTAAAGATTTTTTATACTTTGTTTTTTTTTTTTTTATAGATTTTGCCACTTATTATATTACTTAAAATATTTAAATTAATATATTTATTAAATTTATATAATTTATTATATTATTTTTATATACATAATAAGTAAATATAACTAAATTAAAATTTTATATTATTTTATTAGTAAATTAAATTTTTTTTATATTAAATAATTTTAATATATTCAATTACCTTTTATATAATTTCAAAAATTAAAATAAAATTTAATTATTTTTTATGTAATAATAATATTATATTTTTTTTTATTAATTAATAATATTTTTAATAATATTTAATAATAATTTTAAAATTTAAAAATAATTTTGTTATTTTTGAAAAATTTTGATAATAATTGGAAAATTTGATAATAAAATCATAATAATTTTATATAAAAATAATATAATAAAAATTTTAAAATTCAAAAATCATAAATTTAATAATATTTCGATAATAAACATACTATAAAATAATATATATATAAAAAAAAAATAACTAATAAATTAAAATTAAAAAAAAAATTCAAAAAAAATTAAATATTTTAATTAAAAATATTATTTTTTAAAAATTATAAATTAAATATAAGGTAAATAATTTACTTTTTATATAATAAAAAAATTTTTTTTTTTTTTTTTTTTTTTTTTTTTTCAAATATCACATCAAGAGTAAGTTATTTACCTTCTATATAGTCTAACCTACTTACCCTCTATATAGTCAAAAATCTTTTTTTTTTTTTTTTTCCAAATACCACATCAAGGGTAAGTGACTTACCCTATATGTGGTCAAGACTACTTACCCTTAATATGGTCAAAAACTTTTTTTTTTTTTTTTTTCCCAAGTACCACATCAAGGGTAAGTTATTTACCCTCTATGTGACCCAACCCACTTACCCTCTATGTGGTCAAAAACTTTTTTTTTTTTCCAAATACCACATCAAGGGTAAGTCACTTACCCTGTATGTGGTCAAGACTACTTACCCTTGATATGGTCCAATCTACTTACCCTCTATGTGGTCAAAAACTTTTTTTTTTTTTTCCCAAGTACCACATCAAGGGTAAGTCACTTACCCTCTATGTGACCCAACCCACTTACCCTCTATGTGGTCAAAAACTTTTTTTTTTTTTTTCCAAATACCACATCAAGGGTAAGTCACTTACCCTGTATGTGGTCAAGACTACTTACCCTTGATATGGTCCAATCTACTTACCCTCTATGTAGTCAAAAACTTTTTTTTTTTTTTTTTCCCAAGTACCACATCAAGGGTAAGTCACTTACCCTCTATGTGACCCAACCCACTTACCCTCTATGTGGTCAAAAACCTTTTTTTTTTTTTCCAAGTACCACATCAAGGGTAAGTCATTTATCCTGTATGTGGTCCTGCCCGCTTACCCTTGATGTGGTCAAAAATTTTTTTTTTTTTTTTTTTTCCAAGTACCACATCAAGGGTAAGTCACTTACCCTGTATGTGACCCAACCCACTTACCCTCTATGTGGTCAAAAACTTTTTTTTTTTTTTTTCCAAGTACCACATCAAGGGTAAGTCACTTACCCTCTATATGGTCCAACCCACTTACCCTCTATGTGGTCAAAAACTTTTTTTTTTTTTTTTTTCCAAGTACCACATCAAGGGTAAGCTGCTTACCCTGTATGTGGTCCAACCTACTTACCCTCTATGTGGTCAAAAACTTTTTTTTTTTCTAAAGTACCACATCAAGGGTAAGTCGCTTACCCTTTATGTGATCCGGCCCACTTACCCTCTATGTGGTCAAAAAACTTTTTTTTTGTTTTTCCAAGTACCACATCAAGGGTAAGTCACTTACCCTCTATGTGACCCAACCCACTTACCCTCTATGTGATCAAAAACTTTTTTTTTTTTTTCAAATACCACATCAAGGGTAAGTTGCTTACCCTTGATGTGGTCAAGCCCACTTACCCTCTACGTGGTCAAAAAAACTTTTTTTTTTCTTCCAAGTACCACATCAAGGGTAAGTCACTTACCCTCTATGTGGTCCGGCCCACTTACCCTTGATGTGGTCAAAAACTTTTTTTTTTTTTTTCCAAGTACCACATCAAGGGTAAGTGACTTACCCTCTATGTGACCCAGCCCACTTACCCTTGATGTGGTCAAAAAAACTTTTTTTTTTCTTCCAAGTACCACATCAAGGGTAAGTGACTTACCCTGTATGTGGTCCTGCCCGCTTACCCTTGATGTGGTCAAAAATTTTTTTTTTTTTTTTTTTCCAAGTACCACATCAAGGGTAAGTGACTTACCCTCTATATAACCCAGCCCACTTACCCTGTATGTGGTCCTGCCCGCTTATCCTGTATGTAATCCTGCCCGCTTACCTTTGATGTGGTCAAAACCTTTTTTTTTTTTTTTTTTTAAGTACCACATCAAGGGTAAGTGATTTATTTTTTATGTGATTTAGTTTATTTATTTTTGATGTAATCAGAAACTTTTTCTTTTTTAAGTAGTATATTAAGGGTAAGTTGGTTAGGTAGAGGGTAAGTTATTTATCTTTTATGTGCTCAGGACAACTCATTCTTTATACAATTTCAGTTATATCAAGAGTATATTGATTGAATTGCTTTGGTAGATAAAAAGTAATTTATTTGTTTTTTTAAATAATATAAAATATTATTTTGGTTATATTTGTTTATTATGAAATTTTTTTTGATTTTTTTAAAATTATTTTTTTTATAAAAAAAATTTTATTAAAAAATTCAAAATAAATTTTAAATAGAAAAAATTTAAAATATTTTGTTTATATAAGTTAGAATAAAAATTGTCTTATCCTTTATATAATTAAATAGAATAAGTACTTTATTATCTAATATAGTAAATAATTAGGTAAACTGGATTTTTTAGTTCTATTAAACTTTTTAATCAATACAACTTTACAACTAAAAAAAAGGTTTACGAGTTGAAACATCTTTTTTAATGTAGAAACAAGTTTAAGATCTGAACTTAAATAGGACCCTATTTCCCTAAAAAGGGCGCCGACTTTTTTGACATCAGAAAGCACATAACAGAATCACACTCACACACTCACACACTCACTCCCTCTCACACACACACACACTCTCTCTCTCTCACACACACACACACACTCTCTCTCTCTCACACACACACACACACTCTCTCTCTCACACACACACACACTCTCTCTCTCTCTCACACACACTCTCTCACATTCCTTTCCTCACACACACTCTCTCACACATTCTTTCCCCAGACACGCTGCACTCGCACATATTTCCTTACATATATTCTTTTATAGCTACCATTTTTTTCTTAACTCTTTTTTTTCGTTCTTTTAGTCCTTTCCATTTACGATATTATACATATATTTATATGGATTCTATTGAGGAAGATAGTTTTATGGTTGATTTAACTTCTGAAGTTGAACACGACTTTGACTTTTCAACTCGAAACGATATTGATATATGCAGGAAAATCCGTGAGCTAGAAAAGGGTGATATTGTCAAACGTGCTTTGGTAAAGAAGTCTAAAGAGACAGCTGATTGTATTTGGAAGCAATGGTGTAAGTATGACATTTTGTACCCGGATACTACTGGTTCTTGAGCTGAATTTTTTATATTAAAAATTACTAAAATTTTACTTAGATTTTCTTAAGTAATGGAGCAAGCCGACCTTCTTTAGCATCTTAAATAAATAGATAAGAAAGAAGAGAGATGTTTTTTACACTGGCGTTTCGAAATTAGTAGAACGAAGAAATTATTTTTAGCCTTCGTTTCAAATCGACAGTTTAGAATGATGTATAAATACTAACTTGGCCAGCTATTCTATGTTCATGATGTCGACGATATCAAAGAGGTATTCCTAACTCCTTTTCATTTATTTAGCTGCAAGACTTTTGTAGTTATTTGACCACTGGCTTCTTAGTTTATTCGGGTAAAGATAAAAGATTTATATGACCTTGAAGAAAGTATAGATATAAAAGATGTTGTGAATATTAATGATATATTTCTGCTGCTCTGCCATTATTGGAAGTAGTTAGAAACAATTTTCCTGATTGAACGCTGCCGCATTTAGTTGTTTTTATACATTTTTTTTGTGTGTTTGATAGGGTGCCGACCAAGTGTCTTTATTAATCCGATAGATTGTTTGAAGTATAAGGATTTGGCTCTTTTAAAAATCAGAGATCTAAATTATCTGGTAGAGCAAAGGTTGATTTTAATAATCGAAAATTGATTAAATAAAGGGTATTGGAATAAAGGAGAATTGTAAGCTAATAATTCTATTTACTTAGAGGATTTAATTAATTATTGTAGTATTTTATATATGTTTACGGAGATTGATAGTCTATTGGTCTTCGATATCATTAACTACATTATTGCACTGGCTTTTGATGACAATACTTTCGATAGCAAATATATTAAGAAGCCCAAAAATTTGTTTGTTGATAAAATACCTTAAAATATAGAAAATCTTTAGTTTAATTGGAAAGATTTTGTTCTTGAGATACCTTTAATCAGAAGAATAATGAAAATGTTAAGGGGTTTTAAGATATCAAAATCCGAGGCAGAAGTTTACTTTATAATATCTGCACAGGTTTGTAATCTTGGATAGGAAGTTGGATTTGTAAACTGTGCAAAGTTGTATATCTTTTACCGCGGTGTTGGTGAAGTAATGGACCGTACGTAATGTATTTTATTTATATATTTTTTCTTTTAAAGGGTTCTGAATTTAATAGGTGGGTAGAATCTGTTGTTTGAGTAGGTTAGTGTATTATTTTAGAAGCATGCCGGAATCATGCTCTTGGCTATGGTAGTAGTGATGTCTTCAACAAGTACTACACTAGCTGATTTGCTTTAGATGTTTAGAACGCATTTCTCGGAAGACTGTTGGATTAACAGATATTTCAACTTGTTATATATATGTGTCTCAGACGAAACTCGAGAGTTAAAATAGAAGTACAGAAGAAGATGGAAGATTGGAAGTGTGAGATTGAAGAATATCAGATATTAGATACTGGGTATTGGAGTCTTTGCCGAAGATTACTTTATCGTCTAATGGAAAATTTTAAATACAGAGATAAACTGGTAGATTTCAAGTGAAAGAGGGATGTAGTTAAAGCCAAAGCTAAAAAATAAGTATATAAGGAGGTATGGAAAACATTCTTTGCTTATAATAGGACGTTTGAAATTGAAAGATAGAGAGGCGGGGGTAGGGTGGAGTTTGAGTATGAAGATGGTTTTTTAAAGGGCAGCTTTTCAAAAGAGCGCGAGATCTTGAGTAGTTGTTTTTTCCAACAGTTACTCGATACTCATGATTTAAAATGTTGGTGTGATAAATGCTTCGAGTGCATTAATGCTATGATATCGCTGTGTCGTTAGTGAGATAACCTTCCAAAAACCGCGCGACGTTTATGGGGTTGATTGACCTTTATTTTATCGAAATTGTGTAACTCACAATATATAGACAGTTCTATTGAAGAGAGTATAACTGTAGACTCTGATGCTTCTATTCTTGATGGCTTTAGTGATTTAGAGAACTTAAGTAGTTTAGCAAGCCCCGGCCATTTTGAGAGTTTCGGCAGCCTAAAATGCGACTCTAGTATGATATATGATGTGGATGAATTCGAACTTATTCTAGAGTTGGATAAGACTTCTTTGATAGTTTTTATAGGTGAAGAAAATAGCAAAAACGTTCCATCTAAGCTTACGGTGGGAGAAAATTCTGGAGTTGCTTTTAGCTGTTCATTAAACAATATTGGAAATTTCAACTGTCCTTTTTGTTTCTACGATTTTTTTAATTTTTTTATGAAGCGAACGTATTTGCATAAGAACAAGTTTAATTTCTGGCGGTATTGTCATGAAGTTCATTTATGGCATGCCGGTGGGGCATATAGTTGCCTATTTTTTAGGTGTGGTTTGAAGGCGGCTAACGCGAGAATCGAGTTTGAGTACTATCTTAACTCCGTTTACAAGCTTTACGTTTTTCGCCGCCGTTGCTGCCAAAGTACAACAGCCGACGAGACTTAGGATTGTGAGATGGTCGATTTCGAGTTGGCTTCAGGAGCTTTCTAGCGTGTTGTTTTTATTGTATTATTTATTATATTATTCAGTATATTGTCTAGCATATTATCCAGCATATTATCTAGCATATTATTTAGTATATTATCCAGCATATTATCCACTACATTATCGATTATATAATCTATTATATTATCAATCATATAATATATTACCTTGTAATATTATTATGTATTTTTGGTCTAGTGTTATTTGATTTTAAATTGATTTTGTATTATAAGGTATCATTATTGTGGGAGATTATTATCGACTAATTGCTTTTGGGATATCTGAGTCCGAGACTACAAACGCAATGGTATTTAAGACTATCTTATTTTCTCTGAGCTTTTTTCTAGGGGTACTGGATTTGGAATAGGTCAGAGGCGCTTTTCGTAGCGTTATATTTAAATCGAGTATTGGTTTAAATTTATGGGCGTGTTGAATCCATGCTTATTCTCTGGAAGATTTAAAAGACCGTCATTCGTGTAGGATAAGCTATATAGGAGAATATTATAGAAACATCGATATCAAGTTTTGTCGAAATGGAATTATTTATTGAGAAGTTACCCTATGATATCTTTTTTATGTTTTCAAAGTTTCTTGATTGCTCACCCCAGACTAAATTAGTCGCTTTTCTGTTTAACCAATTCGCACTCGCGCGTTGTTCAAAATATTTATACGCCATGTTATGGGGACCATACGCAGAACACAGCCCTCGTGGAATTGAGATTTATCTGCGAATTTAAGGCACATTATTCCCCTCGTGGGGTGATTCTCCAGCATCCCGATGGCCTAATAGGATCAGGGGACAACACACCCAACTAAAGCATTTTTAAAATCAGTCCCAAATTACCATACCACCATCAAATACAGACAAAGGACATAATTATTTCACAGTTGATTTATTAGATCAAAACAGAGATATTATCATAATGCATTATTTAACTCCATCAAGGTGGATGTTGTTAATCCAAGAGCGGACAAGAGTATGCTGGATCGCTTAAAAAAGCTGGATGATCGGAACAAACAGGCCAGAGATATACCAAGCAAAAAGGCAGTTATATAATTGCAAATATGGGACTAGATGTCTCGTCTCGCAGCCACAAAACGGAGACCCTTAAAATAAATGGTCCGAAATCTTCGATTATACAACCTTGATGGATTATCAAAGTTACAAAGAACTAAAATTGTAAGCCAACTCAATGCACAAACTTTAACTAAAGGAAGAAATGCGAAAACTAACAAAACAACCAATAAGTGGAAGGCATCTTGTATCTTCATCCGTGTCTACACATTCTATAACCGCAGAGAGGCTTATTACATACGCAGCCAAACTCATAAACACCCCCGAAATCGAATGACAGAATGGCGCACCCAAATCCCAAGAGATTTATTATACTCCATTACTAAATTACCAACATTGTATTCAATACTCGAACAGAACACCATTAAATCCAACAAAACCAGAGTAAGATATTTCATAACAAAGAAAAAACATAATCAGAGCAAAATAATAACTATGAAAAAAAAATGCTGTTGCCATAATTGTAGGCTAAAATCCGACGGGCGAGATGAGGAAGAGGGTCCGTCTTCCGGGTTAGCTTTCTAGCGAAAATTCGTATTAAGACGCCTTCGGTATGAAAGAGAACTATAGTAGTCCGTAGTAGTTATTACCGGAAACAATAGAATTTAAGAGTGTATCTTACTATCAAATAGTTTGTATTTTACTACCAAATAATTATAAGAAGAAGTATTTAGAACTTATCTCATACCAGACTCCTTAATCCAGTGACGTTTTCCTTTGTGAGTTAGGGTTACTTGTAATAGCGTGTAGCTAAAGAGATGATGACTTAGTATGAATTTATAATATAACAAGCTTCTGTTCTTTTTACTAAACACCACATATACCAATCTCGTAATATTATACCTAGTCCAGTATTCTCACACACAAGCCTAACAACATACTTTATATTAAGTACTTTATTAAAATAACTTCAACACAAGAAGGGTCGAAACTACATGCAACTAAACTCCCAAAAAAGCTATCAACACCTACAACTAATCCAAATCAGGATGCAAAATACAATAAGGCAAGAAGGTTTATTGTTAAATATATCTATAAATTATAATTTCAATCACCTCGAATTCGAAATCGCAGTGGAATTAAAATACAAAGCTAACAAAAATAAAAAAGAGAGTTTAGTGGAAAGTAGACCTACTGATTATAACTTCATCACACCCGCGCAAAGGACTATGGAAGATTGAAACTAATGGCGAAGATTGGCCTTATATAACCCTAAAAACAATCATTATCAAAGATTTTAATATTATCTAGTAAAAATTCGCAGAAAACAAAATCAATATTATTTTTGACAAAATTGAAGTTGAAGTCGGAACCATAGTCCCTAAGATGGCTAATATTATAAATTAAGAAATACTGCTCGACAGTTCCTCTTGCAACTGTAATATTATATTGTTAAAATAAGTAACAGCTTATAATATTGTATCAGGACTATTAGTATATAACAAATCTACCCCAGAACTAACGGTATCTCTAGAATTAAAAAATTCCGTTGAAGTTAACGACCTCATTCCGGTATTCGTATTAAAAAGAAATATTATTTGATTTAGCTTATTTTAAAATATTGTTCTAGAAAATAAACAGCTCGCCAACAAACTGAATACCTCACGAAAAGAAGTTATATCACTCCAAAACAAACTCCGACAATATCGAGGGGTTTCCTCGGAAACGATGGAGAGCTCGAGGAATAATAGAGACTTAAACATAACCCCACCCAACGTTTTAAACAGGGTTGTTTTTTTAAAGAGTTTTCTTTTGAGAAAACCTGATTTATTTCTAGGTTTATATCATGGAGTGTAAAATTTTATTAGTTTCGAGGCGGGTTCCGATTAAAATCTTTCAAGGAAAGTTGGTTTTGGTGCACCAACTCGGCAAATAATTACGACTAATTTGAAGTGTTTGCATTTGTTCATCAAATATGACTAAATCCTTATTGTCTGTAACTAAATCACAGATACTATTCCAAAGGTTGCCCTATCGCACAAAGCTGTGAAATTGAAAACTAGTCCCTTACCAACAATATATAGCTATTTCCCTGTACCCAATATCATTAAGAGTATAATAGTTGTCAATTATTTTAGCTGCTAACTCGGTTCCGAATGTCGATGTTGTATATTCCCACCATGTAAAATTGCTGATTATATCATCCACGTACTTTCCTTCCAAAGCACCCTCCTTTACGTTCTCTACTTCAATCATACTACTAATATCTAAACAACTACTTGCATAAATAAATAATGTATACTTAGGAATATTTATTAAATCCTACTTTCCGATACCACTTAAAGAATAGTTTGAGAAAAAATAACTAAAGAAATGCCGCTTGACTTTAAGGGATGTCAAAACATCCCTGTGCGATGATAAGAAGAAATCTGAATCAAAAATATAGTGATTGTTATATAAATATGTGAGCTCATATGATCTCCCGCATCTTCTTTTAATATTTTCATCACAAACTTTCTAGATATACCCAGTAGTAAAGACTGGTGTATATTTATATAATAGACTTATTATGGAGTTTTCCAGTTAGCTCATGTTATCAATAACGTCCTGTGGCCAAATCTTGCACAAAAGCTCCTGGACGTACTGACTAAAAAGATCTTGCTATTCCGTTTATAATATTATAGAGTTCTAAAATCCAAGCTTAATAACCAATTTTTTAAATTGATATACTACAATTATGTTTTTTGACTTAAAGACAGGTTTAGGACGATTTTTTTCCTTTCGGAATTCAACGCCTAACAAATTAGGAAAATACCGCATACTGAAAAGCCATAATTACTAATACGCATAAAAAAACCTGTTCCAATTTAACAGTAGGTCTATGAGAAGAACCTGATCTTGATTAACTTGTAATAGAGCCGGCCCTTGATCAAACATGAAATCAGCTTCCAATACCTTACAAATAGTAAGGCCCCTTATTAGTTGTACTAGAAGCTTTAAACCTCTAACACAAACATCAAAGTATTTTGTATCTTCAAATAAAGTTCTAAAAAAAGGTATAATTCCACAAAAGTTTAACAACCCCCTTTTAATTATCCTTTTCATTATAATATCTTTAATCATACAAAAGAGCTTGCCGTTGTTCATAACCTTTTCTACATACAAGTTATCCTTAGCGATAATACCAAAAATGCGGAGTTTGAGATTTTGAACAAACTTGGAATTTAGAGTGGTTATTAATATAGAGCTATGATTAAGTAGGTTTTTTTACATGGTACATATTTTACCAATATATTCAACAATCTCTTTATTACAGTTTAAACCCAAAATTTGCTATAATATTCCGAGCTGAAGACCTGCCTAAAGCCCTGGTAATAATAGTACGAAATTAAAAGCCTAACAAAGAAATAATCGGCTTATTAGGGCTCTGATATTTCTACGTTTGGATTGTGATAATTGGGTTTACTAACAATCCTCTTCTTTTTTATTACCACTGAATATCTGTAATCTAAGATTTTGGTATATTTCTCCATTTGAAATATTTAAAGTATTCGGGTATTTGTTTTGGAAATGTTTATGTAATTTAACACTTGACGATTATAAACTTGTTCATAACAGAACTAGAAAATAAGCAATTCCAAATTTCGACACACCAAATCATCAAAATTCAATAGCGAACTTACTATTTTGATAGAAATTTATTACCTATCAATGTTTAGCTGTAGAAAGAAACTCTTACGCTACAAAAATACAATAATATCCGTAAATACAATTAATAAATTTAACTAGAAACTCAATTAAAGGTATTTTCTGTGATTGTTTATATTGAAGTATAATATCCCTAGGATGTATTGATTTATGTAGAGCAAAAGTAGAGATCTTATTAACGGGATCTTTTTGATGGCAACCTTCTAAATGGTATATACCGAGAAGCCGTTTTATATTTCGTTTGTTTATGGAATGGTGGTCGTTGTCTGTGAGTTGAAAGTTTAAAGCAATAAACTGAATCTTAACTATTACAATAAAAAAGTACTTAATATACGAATATTGGTTCTCCATATGCATGCAAATTAAAAAATTAAAAAAATTAAAAAAATTAAAAAAATTTGAAGGGGCACTTTGATTATAATTGGAAATGATAACTCGGGAATAGCATACCTATATAAGTGATGCAGTATCGTTATTTTGAGATCAAGCCTTATTTTAGAAAATATCCGCTTACGGTACAGGAACATTTCCGTAAATTATTTATAAATTTATATATATGAGATTGATCAATATTACGTTAGTACTTCCCAAGATATTATTAATGACTTCCTACCGCCATTCAACTCTTTTTGATATTGTTCTTAATAACTCAAGTAGTAACCTCTCTTTAACCAACAAGCTCGAACATTTGGGAAAACAACTAAAAGATACTTCATCACAGAGCCCCTGTCTCTCCGTATAGTTAACATCACATATACAGAAGTCTTGTCCACTTAGGCGTCTACTCCCGCCAGACAATTCGAGCGGGGTTCAGATTCATTTGACCCCAGACTATAAAACCCACAAGTCCCTCCTCTTATTTCTGGAATTTAATGACAAAAAGATTGGCGTATATAAAACTACAGCTGCTGAACATTGTTATTACCATTTTAGATACCAAAATATTTCTTAACGCACACTCGTAATTCTCGAATTAGAAAAAATAGTTTTAGAGACCTTTTTACAAAATACTTTTATTCTATTTGCTGACATAGTGTGTATATATGGTCCTGATTTTGATAGATGGCGAGAAATTGAGCATTTGGTCTCTAAACTCTATAATACGACTACACCTGCTCTAGTACCAAATATTTTAATTTTTTATAACAAGGATAAGGGGCTTGGTGATTACTCTTTCAGTTTAACATCTACAATATTAAGTGTTCGTGCTATAGGCCTTTATAGTAGGCGGGCGAGCTTCCAAAAAATTTGGTTAATTATATACGAAGAATGCCTCGCATTCCAGCAGTTTAAGAATATCAAACAAAAAAAGTTCAACTTCTAACACTGGTTATTCCTGATCGAAGATTCTTGCTTGCGTTTTGGACTGGTTCTGGAGCGAAATAATCTTATCTACGCGTTTTGTAGACATAGGCCTATATCAGCTCTTTTCAAAGAAAACCTTATCCAGCTTTGGATTAGTGTTAAGAAAGTAAACTTAAATATAGGTGTAGTAATTGTCTTAATAATTTCTTGCTATGTTTTTGATTCGTAGCCACCTAGTATGCATGGTAAGAATGGATTTTCTTTTTATTTTATTTTATGATTGCCATCTACGTTAATATTTCGGCAAGTCTATAGCTTTCTCACCACGGGAGATGTTCCAAGAGCTGTACCAAAAAGAATCGCTGACTGCGCTTGAGGATGTGTAACAAACGGATCGTATTATAAATGCTAGCTCTATTTTGATAAAGCTAAAAACTCAATACATATTTCAGTTAATATCCATTCAGAATAGAACCAAAAGTGCTACAACAGTACACTCTATGATGCTGAAAAACTACCAGAAATACTACCGAAGAATTTGCAGTAATTTAGTGTGTTTTTCCTATTTAATGCGGCCACCAAAAGTTTGGCTACCTTACAAATATTTTATCTGCGAGATCTGCCTACAACTTTTTGCCTCTTAGGGAGGCATAGACTACACTTTCTGTCTAGAAGAATGTTTATTTGGGTGTTCTAGTGGTGAAATGTTAATCACTATTAGAATTAAGCCGTCTACTGTGGGTGTACGAATACTCTCTATCAACGGCAGAGGTATCCGCGGAATTGTTTCAATTCAATACTTACGGGAACTTAAGATAAGATTAAACCTTAAATGCTGTGTTCAAGATCATTTTGATATTGCTATGGGAACAAACTCTAGTAAATTACTCGTACTGTATAAAAAATGCGTACGCTGATTCCGAAAATTAGGCGGCTTTATAATTCTAGAACTTATAATAAATACTTAATTAATATCAAAATACAAAGTGGAATTTGAATGGTTAACCCGCTTGGTTTTTTAGCGCAAATTTGCATGGAAATGTTTCTTACTGATTTGGAAATTTTACTAGTTTATTTACTTCTAGCTTGGTGAGAGTAAATACTCGAATAATAACATAAAAAGCTTTCTGAAAGCAATTTATGGCAAAAGTCGGACTATGTTGGACTAATTCTATGCAAATAAAATCAACGCTAAAGTTAGGATAATGGTAACATCAGTTCTATGTAGTAGCGCATATATTCTATGTAATTATAGTGGCTTTAAGAGGGCCAGGGGATATAACAGAATAAAATCAGAACATAATATACTAGTTTGGGAAGCATAAGTGTCTTTTATAGTTAATCTAAAACGATTCTAACTTAGTATTTATAGTGGTCAATGCACTTCAACTGCTTTGTGGTACTTCAAACTATATATAATTGATGGAGTCAACATGTTGGAGGATGGAGGTATATTAAGAAATAATCTAGCTGATATAGCAAAATGTGAGGTACGTAATATCTGGAGCCTTCTCGTAAATATCAATTTAGTAGTATCTTTAGGTATTGGAACTATGTTTTATAGCGGCGGTGCATCGTCTTTCTTAGTATGGTTGTAGAACTTCTTTATGTGGTTTTACTGATCTCTTATGTATTCTTTAGATAGTTAAAAGATCTGGAACCAATTTATGAGTAGAGTCCTTTGTAAGACATTGTATAAGTATCACTGTTTGAATTTTGTTCTCAGTGATATAGAATCTTTATTTGATGATGTTAAAAAGATGGGACTGCTTAGGCAAGTGGTTATATGTTAAATAATAAATAATAATATGATTGATTAGCTTTGTGTATAAATAATTATGTCTTCTTTTTTTTTTAAATTATCTTAGTTACCAATATTCCAGAAGGGATTGTATATTTGTTATGGACACCTAAAAATAAGATTCGGAGAATTGAATGAAATGGAGTTAAACGTTTTGGAAGTCATAAAAGTAAAGAATTTCAGAATTTTTTGGGAAAATAATGTTTCTAGGGAGATTAGTTTGATGGAGCTTATAAAATTCAATGTTGAGAGTATTAACCATAATTTTCTAGTTAATATTGGGTCTTCGTAGTCAGAAGGCTATATGATAAGTAGGTTTCCTACTTCACTTACACACTTTATTGAAGCCCAGTGTTTTAACTAAATATTCGGGACAACTACCTACTAGAACAAAAAACGAAAAAGCTACTTTTCTATTATGCAAGCGAGTAAAAAAAGAAGATACATAAAAGAGACCTATGTTGCGATATTGTAGTATATTAATATATTGTCGCATTTACTATTTTACTTTAGTCACATATTTCTAGTATTATGTGATACGATAGCTAGTATTTCTAGATAGTGTTACTCGGAATTAGCTTCGAAGTTGGGGCATCTAAACTACACCATGTCGAACGCCATGATTCTAGGCTACCTAATATAATTATAATATATGACAATATATCCATATAGCAAACGCGAACTCAGTGGCGGCTTACGATCATCAGCCATAAATAAATATAATAATTAAAAAAGCTTTAAATTGTATCGAGTTCATATTCAGCGTACACTAATTTTGTATATTAAACATCGTCAATTTGAAATAAATACACAACAAACGTAGCGAAGAACGGGTTTCTGTGAATTTAAATTTCCTATTTCTTATTAGGTTTGTATGAACATAATGCTTATATTTGTATATATAGATATTTAAAGCTAATATTCTATAATTATATGGCACAGAAAAATGATATAGTAAAATAATATAATAAGAAAATATAATAGGATAATACACTTAACTTATATAAAAGATAATATGACAGGATAATATAATGTAATGTAAATAAATTGAGTTATAATATTTTAGAATAATTAATTAAATATATTAATTACTTTTTACTAAGTATTTGTTTTGATATCTACTTTATAATACCGTAATTTTGATATCGATATATCTTGTAAAAACTACTTAACAACTTAAATAAATTCAATTAATTCCAATGTGCTGTAACACAAATCTTAATTTAATTAAGAAATCTAAATAATATTAAATCAACCTATTTTCTTTAAATTTTGTCAAATATGTGAACCTTTGTCTACCTTCTTTATTTCTAATTACAACTTAATTATTGGACTTTAGCATACAGCGAAGAACAAATTTAAAAACACATCCAATTTACTTAGCTAATAGATATTTTTAATTATATTTATACCTTTTCTTCAAAAACAATAACAAGTGGGGTTTTTCTAACCATAAATAAATTTTAGTATTTAATTGTCTACCATCTCCCATCCAAAACAATCCTTAAGCTATTGTAATTAATATTAATATACAAAACTATATATGCTTCAATGACTTTACTCTGCCAGTATTTCATAACACAGAAGTTCAGTTTTTTGCCATAAACGACATCACTCGAATTAACAGAATATTTTTGCATATTTTTCCATATTTTTTGTTTTATTATCTTAATTTTATTTCCCTTTTTTCATTTGTTGGAGAATATTACTTCTCAGACGGAGTTCTGATGTTCTGCTTTTACAATTCATCAGTGTACAATATCAAAATTGGGATTTTTAAAAAAATTTCAAAAGAAAAGATTTCAGTATTAATTTATACTGATTCGGGTAAAAGTTTAGAAGCTTTTGGGGCTGTTCCGTGGGTAAGACTTGAAGGATTGAAGGCAAATATATACCGCGAAGCCTATCAACTTATAACAATAAGTAATATAATATTATTTATATATCAAGGAAGACTAAGAAATTTTGGTATACAATATACAGCTAAGTATTGGTTTTATGGATAAAAGCACGAATTCTTCTACTTTATTAAACCTTTTTAGTCTTATATGTATAATAAAACTCAGGCTATAGACTAACAATTAAAAAATCTTATAAATTAATTTGGCTTTGAAAGTTTTAACTACTATATAATTTAACTTTACTACGTGATAGACAAAGTACTAGCCAAAAATAAAGAAGAAGAAGAAACAAAACTGGTTAATTTTTTTCTGTGTAGGCCTTATATGTTCCTGCTGTTGGACTTTTGGGCTTGTAGCATAAAGTACCTCTTCTAATTCTTATAAAATAGGCGGGCATTTATACTTGTTGTTTATTCTTTAAATACTTCTTCTTAGTTAGATAAAGTAATTTTATAAAATGCTGTTGATGGAAGCTTCTGTTTTATATATTTATTTATTTGGTGGTTTTTTGAGATGACTTTTATCTTTTCCCGTCGAGATATTATATCTTATATTTTTGTTTTTATTCTTTGAAGATTTGCAATTATTTGTTTTATATAGTAGAAATTATTTGGAATTATGTCAAGAGGAGGGTTTGTCTACATTTTTGGTGTAGGTAAAAAAATGCTTTGTATCGACAAGGAAATTGCAAAAAAAGGGCTTATCTTTCAATTTAAAATTTACTATTATTTCTAAGGCTAAGGTAAATCAGGTTTTGTGGTTTCTTAGGAAAAAGCAGATTTTTATTGGAGAGTTTATATCTACTCCTACTTGTGCAAGTTTATTGAGAGAGAAATGTCTATCTTAGACAATCTGTTAAATTGATGATGGTATGTATTGTTTCTATTATTAGTGTACTTTCTAAATAAGTACAATTTTAATCTCTTATAATTTGTAGGAATGTATAATATTTTGTTATTGGGATTGGTAAAAGTCAAATTAGAAATTATTTAAGTTTTTTGGTTATGCCTAACTCGACTATCAAAAAGGCAAAAATATATTGCGGAAGAGAAGAGTCAATTGCTTTCCTATTGCATAAAATTAGTGGTAGAGTTTAGAATCATTCTAAATCAATATGATATCAATTTTGGCTTTATAATACGATTTGGGAGATTAGTAGATTTTAAATTAAAGATTTTATGTTTTATATATTTCTACTAACTTTTGTTATCTTGGGTTGGGTCTTATTTTTTGTGCTTTTGGTTTTTGCAAGTATGCTAGATAAAGAATGTTTTTTTAATCAGACTTGTGGATTTCTGAGATTTTGTGGTACGTTAAACCCGTTTTTATTATAGCTAGATTTTCTAACCAGTTGATAGAAGAGAATGGCTAGTAATAAATTTCTTGGAAAACTAGTCGTAACTCTACAAACATCAAACTCCAATGCGCTATTTAACATCAATGACTACTCTATTTTCATAAATAGTTATTCCGATACTTCAAAAATAGTTAAGGTTGTAAACGATATAAATGAAATTTTCTCTAAATTTTCAAAACAGTCTATTTTCAGATACTCTTATATCAAGACAATAAATTACACGTGAAATTTTGACAAAATTAAAGGCTTTATGTGATATATATAGGATACCAACACACAATCTTTAATTACACCTGCTATAATAAATTATTCTAAGTGGGATAAATAAACAAGCTGGTAGATTAAAAAAATCTAGTCTTTAAGATTTATTTGTAGCTAACTATCTTGAGTCTTATGAATATATTTTAAAAAATGAATTAAAATATTAGCTATTTTAAATACATTTAATCTTCGTAGTAAGCTCTATTTTAAAGTGTTACCGAGTCCAAATATAAATTCCTAGAGGAGACCTCAATAGTTTCTTCTAATTTATAGTCCCAGTTTACATTGATTGGTTACTTTAAACTGTTAATTCGATAGAATGACATTGATTTCGTAAGATTAGAGTAAGCCTTCGCAAGCCATCCTGAGATGGCTTCCAATCGCCCCATTAATGTGGCTCTGGTCTGATAGCTTTAGTAAAAATTCCACATCTCTAAGAAAAGCATCCCATATCAAATATTGCGACGCTTCAACATCGCGATACAAGTGAAAGTCGTGTGACAGCATTAGCTAAATATCCAACCGATCCACAACAAACTTGGCTTTTTTTATAAACGCAATCTCTTTCTTGGATAATTTTCTTTCAAGTTGAAAGAACCAAAATACCATTTAAGACACTATATTCTCGTTTAAAACACTTTCACTACAGTTTTGGAAATTTTCGTAATAAAAAGGTTCCAAACTAGTTTTGTGTTTGGCTTTATTATGTATATGGTATTATAATTGGAGACTGGCTTCAAATGCTACAACCAGTGTTATACGTATGACTTCATAGTACTAAAAATTTGGCTTCAGATCTATGATATGTTTTTGTTGGATGGCTAGATCGGGAATAGTACGTGAGGGAGAATATTGATATATCGGGATGCAGAACTCGGGTCTTAAGACAACATAAAGGAATCTAGCTTTTGGTGCTTTGTAATATCCCGATTTGTACACTCATCCTAGGAATATAGGGTGCATATATATATATAAGTATTTATGGTATGTGTGTGTATATAAAGTACGTTATAATTCTAGACCTATCGATTTATATTTATTCGTTTCTTTTCTTAATTTTTATGTTTCGTATATAGTGTAAGGTGCAGGTTTTTTGAAACGACAGCTAAATTCAAAACCAAAATCATCTACATACTCTTAACCCTGTTGAATAATCTAGAATTAATTAAACAAATTATATTTTAAGTAATTAAATATATTTGTAATTAATTCAAGACAAGGGCAAACGTTTCTAATAAATATATATAATATTTTAACAAAATAACTGATTTGAGAAATAATCCGAGAGATGATCTGATAAATAATGTAATTAATAATCTGATAAATAATAAGTTACGTTTTATATATTTTCTATATGTATACACGATCGGATATTTTCGACAATATTCCACAAAATACTTAGCTGAAGCCAAAGAACAATAAATATTTATTTGGTATTTAGATAATGAGTTTTGCTTATAATTTTTTAGATTAAGTAGAAGTAAAAGAGTAGTGAAAGTTAATGTTCAAGCTTTTTGTTTATTGATTAAAAATTTATCCGAATTTAAGAAGCCTTTTTTAACAGGGAAAAAACAAGAAATCCTTTGGCCGCCTTTGGGGTATCTCAGTGTAGCAGGATTGAATTGTAGGACATGACCTTGTGGGGTCTTGGCATTACCACATGAGATTGAGAAACAACACAACTTCTTGCAGGCAGAAACGTCAGTCCCTACCCAAACTGTGGTTACGAGACTGCAGAAACGTCAGGCAGGAACATCAGGCAGAAAACCCAACACAAGAAGGCTAGCAGAAAACAACAGTGCAACTTGTTGCTCGCGCTCGAGTTGCAATACATTCGTTTTCCGGAATTTTTGCTTGTAGTGACGGAGGAGTGCCTGATATGTTGTTTAAGGAAAGAGATGTATACGCGAGCTAGGTTAGGTTTCTGAAGGACAATTAGGGCAATCTGCGGATAAGGGGCAGGAGCAGCCATTTCCATGGATTCGCCAATAATAATATTCTGGATTGGGGTGAAAGATGTTATAGTCCGAAGTAGCTTGCTAGAAAGGATAGGTTGGATAGGTTCGAGGGTGTTCAGAAGGAAGGATGATTATCCAGTAGTGAGTGTTGATGTGATTGTAAGGGGCAAAGATGACATCAGTATTCCAAAGACACAGGCCACCTCGATAATTAAAGTAGTGGCTGTATGATTCTCCAGGTGGTGGTTGGCATATTATGTTTAATGCTGAGGGATAGATGGAAGTTAAGTACTTTAGTAAAAGGTACTGGTTAAGGTATTTATAGAATGGGTTATTATTAAATTACTATGTTGATAACGCTAGTTTTAGAAAAAAATCAAAGCTAACTTGAATAAGGTAATGAAGCATCTAGTCGAACCGCGGGTGCGGATTCGTATCATGTTATGGTTTGAATATCTGGCTGATATTAATAGAGATTATGTTATCATGTTATAAGTGCGCCGTGCTGTAGATAACGTTAGTAGTTACTTATACTTTTAGGCTTTAGTAAACGAGGAGTTATAATATTGTGATACCAGTTATAATCTATATCAATGCAAAACCCGCAGTTTGGAAGGAGAGAAACTGAAGGAGGCTTGAGGGCGCGCCCTTAGCGGTGCTGTATCTACCTAAGTACTTTACAGGTATAGCGGGTACAAGACCAGATATAGATAAACAGTGAAAAGGTAACATGTAACTTGGCACCAATACGCCTGACGAAGGAGATGTAGCGCTATAGCGAGAGACCACCATCGAAACTTTTTCTTGACCCAAGTCGAGACCGTAGCCAAAGTATATGTACGTCAAATTGCCATAAAGTCTGCATTTAGGGTTAAACCCAATATATGCTCTATTCCTAATTTGGTCTTATTAATAGAATTATATATATAATACATAAAGTAAATCTAGAAATATAGAGTTAAAGCTAACTCTATTAAACCTAAAAAACTCTAGTATGTCATAAATGGCTAACAATATTTCAAAGATTATAAATAATAATTAATTTTAAAAAGTTTATTAATACATCTAAAATTAGCAATGTAGATAGTATAAGAGTTTATATTATTTTATAAGTTTTGTTTTATACGTTTGCTGAATATACGTAGTCAAGCTAAACTAGGCGTACAAGCTCAAAATCTTGTCATACAATGTAATATTATTTAAGTTAATAGGGCCATGCAGGGCTATAATCATGGGTATTCTCTCGGGCTTAATAAAGTGGGATGTGCTTTAGTTTACAATATTTATTGGCATGATTTCGATTTTGATGCCCACCCGAAATTCCGTCTCCAAAAGCTGGTAACAATTAATACAGCTGCAATATTTGGGATCTGTAATTGCTTTCTTTCCAGAATTCTTGTTTGTAACAACTGTAGAATTTTTACTGTGGACTGGAAGATTTACTAGGAGTTAGCGATGTTAAAGGTAGGCTTAATGCTCTGCACTCTAGCTCGATTTCCTGGAAAGTGCCCGTGGGGCCGCTCTTGTGGTTGCCAGGGCCGCGGCATCGGTTGCCCATAACCAGATATCCGCCAGTGCAAGGATATCAAGACAAACAAGCATAAAAATAAATGATTAGGGCGTTCATCAGGTTTCAATATTGTAATAGCTTAGGGTGATAAGAAGTTAAAGCAATTCTTAAACAATAACTTTCGGCCCATAGCAAGCAGTCAAGCTCTTTAAATTTTATCTGAACTTGACGTTTCCCAAGTTTCCGAGGCATTTATCATTTGTTGTAAGACCACAAACTTACAATCTGAAAAATTAAGGACGCGGATAATAGATATCAAGTCACCATATCAATATTGAGACTGTAATAGGAAAATTGAAACCCCAGGGCTTAAACAAAACGGCATTTTAGATTGACATATATCTACTTTCCAATGGTGCTCTTTATACAATAAAAGGATTAATATAGCTTAGCCCAAATCCATTTTTTTGTACTTTGATTAATACTCTCATATAAAATCTTATTTCTAATAATTTATCTCTATTTAGACTATTTACGGATAATACCCTATCCCTTTTCGAAAAAAGATTCGCACAAATAGTTTAAATATAATATCTACATCTTTATTTATTAATGTACAGCTTCTTACCTTAATTCTGTTCGGCCTATTGAAAACTTCTTTAGACGGTGTTATCAGCAGCACAATCCAAAGCAATCTGAAGCCAATGTTTATTTGCAAAACAGCACTGATTTGTATAATAACTACTAGGAACTCTTGCTATAGATAGTATAATACGTTAAAAAATGTTGTAAATTCCATGACATTTTAAACCAACATTGGCGAGTACCAGTTTCTAGTTTGGTTTAATGTTTTTGGGGACTTCCTGCTATTTACAAAGTATATATTTGGATTAATCGCTTATTATATCCAGGTGATAGTCGAGTTTAATAATGGTATGAGCGTGAAAATCCATGAACGTCTCAAAATATCGAGAAACAAATACGATGTCAATTAATTATCTTTTCGATTTTCTTCTTCTTTATCATTAGAAACACCTTCATTTGACGATGTTCAGTTTTTCCTATCCTTTATTTTTACAGTTGAGGAAGCTGCTCGTATAAAATTCGAGCTTCGAACAATTGGAAAATAACAACTCGACTATATGAAGGTCCGAATCTATCAAGACATAGAAAGTATCAAAATTCCTTACCAAAATCATGTAAAGAAACGCAACCATATATTTGTACAGTCCAAGAGTAACTTGGTTGCCAAGCTCAAATGCCAAAATAATTAGAAAGTTTCTAACCAAAACCTGAATCAAATTACAATGGGGGAACTTGAAGTCTCCTTGCAAGAAGCAAAAGTAACCAAGACTATGGTATCTAGTCATTCCAAGGGCAAGTTGGTTATTTTATATATATTTGCAATCACAATTTTTTTAGTTGAGAGGAAGCTTAAAGTATACCAACAAACATATATTACTACTTAATAAGTTAATTAACAAGACCCCAGGATTCACAAACATATCCTTTGTTAGGTACTACGGGGTTACAAGTTTAGTTGGCGCAATCAACAAGTACGAGGAATGATCTAGAACCAAGTTTTTTGGGAAATAGAGAATTTATCTTTGTATACGGATTTGGGCCCTAATTCACCCCATTATGCTGAATAAGAGGTTGATTTAGTAGTGTAGCTTATAAGATTAATTGCAAATCGTGAATATATTGCTTTGTTGATTGGGTAATAATCTGTAAATTATAAATATTATCATAAAAAGACGATTCTGTACGTTTTGGCTAAAACCAAAAATGCATTAATCAGAAAATAGATTATATGCATTATTATCCTATATAGATAATCTCCCAGAATAATAGGTAGATACTTAGGTATACAGCTAAATTACAAACAGGGAAAAACAGAAATCTAATTCATGAAATATTCTTAATTTAACCCAAAAGTCTTGATTAAGCTTTTTTCTTAAAAATTACTTACTATTATATATATAAACTGTTGTTTGCCTAAGTCAAAAGTTCACAGAGGTGCTAATTTGTACGCAATACAAGTCAGCAAAGCAGCTAAAATGTATTTCTTAGTTATAACTCTTCTACTTACAGCTTTTATATGCTAAATATTTCTCCTAATAGCAAACAACTAGTTTAAAAAGTTTTTCAAAAAAAACTTTACTATATTCAAAATGGACTTTTCGAATGTTTAAAACAACGTTAACTTATTTTAAATCCAAAAACCTAACATTAATGAAAGATTCAAAAGTATTAGGGGGCTTTTTTTTTGTGTTGTTAACAGATGTTTAAAGAACTCCAGTCTAGCAAATAAGATTTTTAGAATAATTAGTATCCCTCAAAATATCGAATTTTTTATTTTTACTTCTTGCGACGAATATTCTAACGACGATCGAGAATGTACGATACTAAAACTTTTGTTGTTTACGAATTCGATCGTTGGGAGCTCTAACGTAAATAGAATATGGAAAAGTGTTGGAATTTCAGTAATTCTTATGGTAAGAACAACGGGTTTAAGGCTCTGCAATAACTTCGTCATTATTTATACAGTTAGAAAAGAGAATTCATAGATTTCGAAGGTAAGTACGATTTATATTCAAATGTCTACTCGGTATATAATGTTAATATATTACGAGTATTTTTAGATCGCGATCGCAGTTAGCAGCCTCTTTACTGTTATAATAGGAACATTTTTAGTAATCGGGTAGAAGGCTATTTGAAATACACTGTAAAAGTATTATATTGAAATTAAGATATTTTTAGAGTTTTTTGTTTTGATTGTTTTTTCCTTTTTTTGTAATGTTGCTATTTATATTGTATATATATGTTTGTATTGACGTTTGAGCCCTGATTAACATGAGATTTCCAGAGAAAAGTCTTATTTTGCTTCATAGATATTCATAATCAGTTTTGGTATTCCATCCCTGATGAATTACCCCTATTTATCCCTTTTTTTCTCCTCCTCCTCCCTTCTTTCTGCCTTTCTCTTCTTTTCTTTTTGTACTTCTATCTTAAGTTTAGCAGTGAAGTGTAGATAAAAGGAATTGTTAACAATATTGAATATTTTTTCAATATTTTTTTTATTGTGTTTGATTGAGACTAGAATGACCTTGACATCTTTCGAATGTTTTTTGTTGTTGTAGATTAGGGATGTTTCCTTGCTAAAATAGAATTTAATAGACTAATACTACATAGTATATGGGTGATAAAGGTTAAACCATAGGTGCTTTTGTAAATTATTATCGAAAATTGCTGTATAAATGAACCTGTAATTATGCATAATTAAAATATTAAAAGAATTGTTTGTACTAGACTTTTTGTAAAATAAATTCTGTTTAATAATAATACATCTATCTAATACTTATATAATTTTCCAATCTTCGAACTTTTTTTAATAGTAGTATAGTATAAGTAGAATTATATCTAAAATTTAATATGTATATATGTGATTATAATGCCAAACCAAAATCGGCAGTAAAATTACTACTAGGATAGTTTTCATATTAAATTATACCTGTTCCCAACTAAAACATATAGCCCGGAATCTCAGTAAAAACATATTATAAGAGTGAAAAATATTAAGATAAATATAAACCACGCGTTGCTAGTTAAAATTAAAAGATATTAATTCTAGATATTATCTTCTCCAATATATACATATACATTTCAGTTATAATCTAAAGTACCTAGAAAACAACTAGAAAAGGCCGTATCCGTTAAAATCTTCGTAAAATTTAATTTAATAAAGATTAAATAGAAAATTTCGGAAGAGAAAGTAATCATTGTGTAGCTTTAATTGGCGAAACAATTAACAAAGCAATTTTGGATTTCCTACAAGTAGCCGAAATCTGATATTCGACATCCTATAGGCCTTTGACCTCAGGAGGCAGATACGTTTCTTACTAATAAATTACCATATAATACACCTATCAGCTATATAATTCTAAATAAATCAAAATCAAGCAAATACACGCACATACCATCTTATGAACCCATTCTAGAGAATCGCAAGTATTAAAGATGAACTTTCGACCGTCTCTTTCAATAAATACGGCAACTTTTGCTTTAGTAAAAACGTAAAATGCTCCAGCCTTTTTCATCAAACCATTTCATCTCTTTCGAAACTGAACCACTTCAGCAGTTCTATCATATCTCTCTTTGATTCCCGCGAGAGTACGAGAGAATAGCGGTACAGTAGGCATCAATCTCATTAAATCCATAATTTGACTACTTAACAGGAAGAAGGCTGGTTTGGTATAGCAATTGATCAAAACTTCAATTATACCTTCTTATAATAAAATCAATTCGCATCTAAGAACAGATTACTGCCAAAAGAGTATTACCGCTTATTTAGGCTCTAAAGCAAGCGGAATGATTAAAATTTCCTTCCATAACATAATATATCATTATAATAATTCAAGTAAAGGGCATAATAAAAGAAACCGCAAAATAATACTTGATTATCCAACTCTGTATACATTTGTGCTTGTGTTTCTTTTCTTTTTTCGAGTTTTATATGTTCTTGTTGTATCCTTGCTTAGACTCTAGTCAAGAGTTATTGCCTTTACCCTTCGAAGTCTTGTCTACTCTCGTTTTTTTATTTAGATCGCCGAGACCAAGTTAGATCTACTCATGTTTCTACTAATGGTCGTTACAAATAGCTTGTGTTATATTCTCGGAATAAATAAAATAAATACCCATGCAAGAATCAGCAAGATTACCCTTACAAACTTAACCTTACTACCC
Source organism: Arthrobotrys conoides (assembly GCA_036971725.1). NCBI lineage: Eukaryota > Fungi > Ascomycota > Orbiliomycetes > Orbiliales > Orbiliaceae > Arthrobotrys > Arthrobotrys conoides. The sequence continues at coordinate 2,106,200 of JAVHJM010000006.1, forward strand.
CTAGATAGCCGTATAACGGCTGTCAACAACTTTTTTAACCTTAAATGCAAACACACAAAACTGATACATCGATAAGTTACAATAATCGTGGTACTCGAAGAAGGCTTGCACGAGTTGCTTGCATTTCTGAGCCATCGGACCGAAATACTTACGAAACTTCAAATAATATACGCATTATTAGTGGGTTGTTATCCTTATGCATAATATTATATACGTATCTTTTACCATACTAATACTCAAGTACCCAACTAAGCTCTTGCCAGCCTTGCAACCGGGTTTATTCTCCTTCCGTTGAAAAACTTCCTTTATGAATTATTTTTAATATTTCACAATGTCCTATCTGTAACCTTTCTAGTCGCGATATAACTTCATTTATAGCCATATGTTCAAGAATACGATGTTTTTGTTATTGTCAGTCTTACTCTAACACTTATATTACTATGCTGTCAGCCCTTTGGAGTTATTTATCGGAATTTCCCGCTTGGCCAGCGGTTCCATCGACTGTCCATATTTAAAAAAAATGATGCACTGATACTAAAACTACACATCCAAAGACCTTGGGAATTTAAAACAGGACAATATGTTTACTTTTGCATCCCTACTGCAAGCCCATTTACTTTCATCAAGTTCCATCCTTTTTTTATTGCTTGGTGGAAGCAAACAGCTAATGGTGGAGCCATCATTCACCTCCTAATACAGCCACGATTTGGGTTTACGAGAAATTTTTTCAAATACTTGTCTTATGAAATTGCAGATGTTTGGTTAGCGTCGTGTATAGTTTTTATTGAGGGCTTATATGGTATAACTTATTATTTTGTTGATTACGGAACGATAACCTTACTAGCATCGAAAATTAGTATATACGTGTAACTACCTTATATTCAACAAGCGGTTGTAGATCACAAAGTCTGGAGGATTAAAATACAAATAGTTAAACTTTATTGGATATTAGAAGAAGAGTATTAGTAGGATTGGGTTAAATTTTGGATGGACGAGATTTTAGAAGTTGATGAAAAAAAAGTTCGTATAACTTGTATACTCCTTAACATCATAAACGTTCTGCTGATAAGAATAAAGTTACTAAAATTTAATATATACTTTCCAAAAAACACCCAATTGAATTAGTCAAGTTTCATTCGACATGGCAAACGAGTAATAACTCTTTACAAATCACCATCTATAGCGAAAATTATCAACCAAACGGTCGCGATAAATCAAAGGAGTATAGTTTTTTTTTGTAGATTATTTTGCCTTTTAATTCCCGCACAATTAACTAATGGTCTGAAGTATACCTATTTGTTTATTAGACAGAAGAACTCCGACGGTTGATCTTTGTTCTTCAAAACCTGAATGTTAGGTTTGTTAAATTAGAATATTAATTTTTAGAGTTATACTGCGCAAGCGAGTATAATGGTAGTTAAAGGTGTTTATAAGCTTATATTTGATTAAGACTAAAAATATTGTATAAAATGGAGATAGTATTGTTGCACCTTTAATCCATTTTGCTTAGAGTATATCAAGAACTAATAGCTCCGCAGTGTTCGAACCATCACACTGAACTAAAGGAATGAAAACTTGACAGCCTTCAGACTGCTTTATAACTTCTGTTTTTGGCTCTACTTTATATCATTTTGCAAGTTAATAATTCTTTTTTGAAGACTTCATGCAAAAATTTCGTAAATTAACTTTCCAAGAAAACAACATTTTAATATAATTATATTTGTAGGAGAGATAAACCCCTTTCCCAAACTCATCCAGTTTTATGCGTAATGTTGCTGTTTTACCAAATTCCCGCATAATCTTGAGGATTCTAGGCCCAATTTTTTCCCCATCAAACAAAAGCCTTTTAACAAACCTAGAAAACGTTATATATTTATATGTATATTTATGTATATGATTTTTTACAATAGAATAAAGTTAACATACTATCTCCTTTTGAGAGTCAAATTGTTTTGGTTTTAAATCGAACTGTTTATATTAATTAGTGAGAGTACTACTTGTAATATATAATATAAATGAAAATATTTAAATATTTACGATATTTTAGAAATTATTGTAGCATTGAATAAAGCTAAACAGTTGGAAAGTGATTCTCAGTAGTATATTAATTTATTCTTCTACAAGATCTACTTCATTCGTATAAAGAATGTTAAGGTTCAATCAAACACTTCGAATAGGACTAAAATATCAGTAAGAATATAGTTGAGATAGTATAACACGGACCACAAACTACGAGTTTTGTAAACAAAAGGATCCTGCATATTAAGATTAGCTAAAAGAGAGGCTAGAATCCGATATTTAGATTTAAGGTAGGAGAGTTTTCGTAGAATATTTCGATATTTAGTTCTTAGATTCGCTATATCAAAAGTTAAACGTGCTGATAATAATATCAATATCGTAAGAAATAAGCTGAGAGTAAAAGGTTCAACCATATTAAATTCTAATTAGGATAATTCTAATTTGCTATAATTAACTTTGATTTCAGATAAACAATAAGATTAAATTAAGGAATAGGGAAACATGCTTCCTATAATGTTCCCTGTAATTAGGTACTTAGTAAGCATTTAGATAGTAGTTAGATTATATTTTAGATGAATATTATGACTTATTTTGGGCTGAGTATCTATTTTGAGTTGTATTTGGAGTGATGATATTGGCCTTTGTCAGATAAAATTCATAGATTATTTAATAAATTATCTTACAGTTAAATGCTGGATTATCTCATGGATTATTTTGGAGCATAAATTATTTTGGAGCAAGTATGCTTATATAACTACCCAACAAAAAGTTTTAATTTTTAAAACAAATCTACTATTTTATTATACATCATGATGTCATTGTTCTTTTTATTAAAAATAAAAAATAAATATAATATAAAAAATAAAATAAAAAATTGGATAATACTTTCTCTTAAATTTCTATAATATTAATAAAAGTTAAAATGATTTGTGCTTACTCCACTTGTATTAATCCACACCCTAGTAAACTATAAAATTTCAAACAGAAATATTTTATATCTTAGATTTGAAATTATGTCTTTATTCAATTATCTAGATCATAAGATAGGTTTTATATTAAGATGATTTACTACAAACTTTAGATATATTAAGCTAACTAGGGTTTACTATATGTATTGGCTAAAAGAATAGAATTAACGATATTAGCAAAGACAAATCTATAGTGACTTATCAAATTTTTAGCAAAGAAGTCATAGAGCTCATAATCTGAATGGAAAAGTTAATTTCAACACTTGTGGAGTATGGGTAAGCAGCAAAAGTCCTTAACAATACAGTTGTTTAATTGCGAAAAACGTTTCGATTGTACTAGGAAAATAATACCTATGCAAGAGAAAATGGGGCATTAATTGCTATTTTTCCACAAAAGCAAACAAACGAAGTCCCGATAAAAACATTAAGTCGGGCGAAGGAATTTTGGTGGCTACCTCCAATTCCTGAAGAAATCTGAAGTCAGCCGCACTACTATATATATGTACCTATATAGACGTGCTATTTACATAATCATGTGCAGTACATACATGTAGACATTCACATACACATACACATACAGCCGCATGTCCTATAAATAGTATCTACAGGTTTCAAGTTTAGTTAGACTATTGATGTATATTATGTGCAGTATATATACACCCACTTTAGATTTCTTGCGGTAAAACTTCTCTACTATCCCAGAACTTGATTTAATTGGCCTCTGTATATTTATATGTGTTATCAAAATTTTTAAAAACTCGGGATATTTTTTCTACTTTGTTTGTGGTTTAGGAGATTAGATTTTGGATGCTAGGCCAAAATTTATGGAATTCTTGAATCTACTTTCGGAACATGTTATTTTCATGAGTTAGATCTGTAATTTGGGTTATTAATTCTTTATTTGTAGGTTCTTTTTTTAATATTTGATCTAATCTTCTTGTAAGCATGGTTTTCGAAGGCATTTGTAATTAAAATGTTATAGTATAATTATATAAACTAGATTACACTTGTTATTTTAATAAGCTAACGGAAGTGTTTGTTATATTCAATACAAGATTTCCTATTTGTATATGAATGAGTTCGACCAAGTATGGGTTAATTAAGCTGTCTATATAACCGCAGTGCCTAGTTGTTTAAATGGATGTAATTTTTAAATTTTCTCCTTACAAGCCTCACGAAGGAACTAACTACCGCAAAAACCCCGAGATTAATATTGGATATTATTCTAAAGATGCCTAGCTCCAAAGAAGATACAGTCTTTAATTGGTACACACAATGGCCAGTTACTACCTATTAATAAGGCAATTTGGCGCTAAGACTAAGAACTCAGGTCTCTATTGTTTTACTAGCTATCCCGGAAGCAAAAAAGAGTTTTGTTGCAGAAGATTCATGGGAAAATATTGACTCCCACGAGGTGGTTCTGGTTCCCGAGCCTGATGTTAGCTACATTAAGGTGATACATACTGGATTTAGAGAAAAATATAAACTGTTTGTACAACTCGAGTATGGTGGGCTTTTGATCCTTGCTTATAGCTGTTACACAACCGACTACTTGCACTCACACCTCGGCCTCGTCGGGATTGTGTGTTAAGCAGATACTGAGTATAATAAGAAAATAATCCTCAAGCTCCTCCAAAACCATCATGAAAATATAACAAGAATGATTGAAGTATTTCACGAGAAGGCTTTCTTTTATCTCGTAGTTGAGGTTTTAGACATTTTATTAATAGAAATAATTAGTTCTCCAGCTAAGATCAAAGAACTAGAAGCAGCTTTAATAGTATACGAAATAAATATTTTATTACATCTACTTAAATTGACAATTAAACTAAAGGAAAATTCAATAAATTATAAAAAAACTAAAATTCCTAACTAATCTTAGTATTAAACATATTCAAGTTTACGCTAGTAACATGTTACTAGAACAAGATAGATATATTAAACTCAATAAATAAGATAGTTATATTCTCTAAGTCTAAAAAAAAGAAAGTAAGAATGAATATGCTACTAATAAAACAAAATTAAGGGCAATATATTATTGCCGATCGGCAAAAAAACAGTCACTCGGTGCACTTAAAAAAATCATGTATTATATGCTTTAAAAAATAGAATTCAGAGGCTTGGTTATTTGCATCACAGATCTTTCCTTGCTTTCGTATGGTGGCGATGTGAAAAATTTTATTATGAATTCATTCTGGACGAAAAGTCTAGAAGTACAAATGGTAGGGCAGTTATGTTTAAAAGCTGTTTCTTGCGGAAGGAATATTATATAATTAATACTCAACATATTATCGCTTTTAAGAACCATTTCTTCAGATATCCAAACAAACTGACTCTATTACTTAATTAATTATTATAGACATTCTTAGTGTACGGAGGCAATAATCATTTTAGGAAGAATAAAGCAAAATTTAGTATTAGTATCTCTCGCATTTTTAATAGAAAATTTTTATTTGATATATTAATTACTGTCTTGAGGAAAGATTCGCAGCATTTTTAGAAATTTGGTAAACGACTGTAGTATATATATGTTGGGGATAGAATACCTACTTTTGTGTGTATAAAACATATGTCATGTCTGAGTATTAGTTACAATGATATTAAGTAATCTTAAATTAAAATACTTCAGCAACTAATATTAAACATATATAAATACAAAATTAAAAAAAGGAAAATTACGTAAGGCCAAAGATTTATATTGACAATTGGTGGTATCGTCTTAATATAAGATTTTAGAAATAGGTATATTCCAAAATTTGGTGGCTAATATAATTCGTGTTGTGCTTATAAGAAACGTACAACGGCAGATGTAGTCTTTGGTAGAAATAATAGTTACTGTTGTTGTTATTATTGTAGCCCGAGTTGCAGTCTTCGAAGTAGAAATCGTCTTGGCCTTGGTTGGGACTTTGGTTAAAGTGTTAGTATAAGCAGAATTTTGAGTAATAAGGTGACAAATTGTTGGTATGATCGAAATCGAAGTTTTCTAGTTGTATAAGGCATTTGTAATCTTCTTACTAGATAATTGTATTACTATCTACGTTTCTTTCATACCATAGGCTGTTTTTAGGATGGAAGTGGCGAGTGGAGTTAACAAGCAAGTAATAAGACAAAACTTTAAGATAATTAACTTCAAGCTTAAGAAAGTTAGCTTACTATCGGATGTATATGTGATAAATTTTATAGAAGATTCTTTAGAAATTGTTTTAAATTTATGACTTCCGCAGGTAGTATGTGTGGAGCTTGAGGTTGCTTTGTGAATAAGCTCCTTCTGTATATTAGCAGTAAAGGTTCTTATCTTACAAAATACTGGTATGTTGTTTAGGTAAACATAACTACTTGTTAAAATATACTTGCTGTTCTAATTTGGTAAACAAGCTTTAAGTAGTTATTTTGCTGATTTAGTCATACCAGAAATATCCTGAGTACTAAGAAATATGATGTTGTTTTTTTCTTTTAAGTTGCAGTTTCTGATATTTGCAAAGAAGAAATTTAGGAGTTTATTAAATTGTTCTACATTACTTTTCTTTGTAGGATTATTAATGGTGACAGGTGTATAATTCATAAACATTCTTAAGATTCTTTGGTTGTTGAATTACGTCCTAAAATGTTTGGATAAACATTAGTTACTTGATATCGTCTTGCAGTTTAAATTTCTCTTAAAAACTCGCAGAGTATTACCAGGTAAATAAAGCCTTTTTTGACGGGATTTTTAATGGTAAATAAACAATGTTGTTGGCACCTAAGTTGCCGAAGGCACTGGATGAACACCTGCCTACAATAAAACGGAGTACCTTGAATGTATGGCTGTTGTCTAGCGATAAAACAAACTAATAACTTCCTTCATCCTTAGTGGTATTTCCTATACCCTTAAGAATGATATATTGGTATGTACCAACTTGCTAAGTTATCTTTTTGTAATGGTGTGCTTTCAAAAGCTTGTGCGTATTTTTGCATAGAAAATCGGAATTGTTGAGCATCAGAGGCGTTCTATGAGTTTTCAAAAACCTCTAGTCCGGTTAAAAAGGTATAGGTTTCTTGAGGTAGATATTACAACTTATAAAGGAAGAGAATGAGTATATTAAGAATGTTATTATTGTAGTGAATTTTATAGTTTTGTATGAGCTGTGTAGAGCTGTTATTTTTGCATTGGATATAAGCTAGGTTAGGTTAAGTCTAGAAGCTTAATATAAATTTATATTATATAGACAATTTAGGTCTTTTTATAAAGTTTTTTAAGTAGCATCAGTCTAGATTAGGGACTTTGGGGCTAAGAGCTTTTATTTATATTGAGAATATTTAGGGGTACCGGTGTTATTGCTGACTGAGAATAATATTCAGGGGTGCTTTATGAGCATAATTAGATTATGCTCAGTATTTAAGCAGTAGTAGATATAAGATAATTTGTCTTTTAAAGTGGAAACCGCCTAAAGATTCTTGATAGCCTTCGTGGCTGGGATTTTTTTTTAGATGCTCCAGCTATTTTGGTAGCGTCAAGGCTACGAACTGCCAAAACATCTATACGTAAGCTATTAAGTTCTTTTTTTAATTGATTATATTTTGCCTCTGCATGTCTAATTTGCTTCAAAAGTCTTTCTACCCGTGATGTCAAATCTATAATCTCTAATTTAAATGATTGTATCTCTTTTGTAGATATTAGCCTGGTACGATTTTTTTTGTGTTCAGGGATTGGTGGTAAAGCTGGTCTTAGAATTTTATAGGATTTCTATTTATCTTGACAGTTAGCAGCAGCCTACTATGTATATATTTAGGAAGGTTGAAGTCTATACTCTTCTTATTGGTTGTATTTATAAGTTATGAGAATACTCTTCAAGTTTACGTTTAAATTACTTACAAGTGATTGGATTAAAAATGAGGGAGGTGAAGTGGTTAATACTTAAAACTATTAAATACATGGAAGAGTTTAAATAAGAAGGTATTTATTTAGTATAAGTTAAATTTATCTCTTGACTTTTTTTGTTTTATAAGGAATTCTGTTTAAAACATGCTTGTGATCTAGGTGTTAGGTTGAAGAATCTAAAATCTCTTCCATCTTCTCAGCTTCTTCCGAACATCTTGAATTTTGGCACAAATTCGGGTTAATTAAATCTTAAATATCCAGAAATTTTCTTGATGCCTTATTTGGAGGGTATACGTGGATTCTACTTTCTATGTAGGTATTGTGGAGATTATCGAATTTATAATAATCTTGAGAAAGTTCCTGATATTGTTCATGTAGCAATATTAATCTTCCATTTTGGGCCTCAGTTTTTATAATCATAATTTTTTGTTTCTTTGTGAGTTAGGCTACCCGGCTCTTCGAATCTCTTAGCTTCTCGGCTTGGTCTAAGTTTAAGTTTCAGTATTTATCTATTTATTCTTGCGCTTTTGTATAACGTTGGCGTTCTGCTTTGAGTTGTATTATTCGTACTTATACAAATTTTTGGTAATCTGCCTGAGAAGATAGAGTTGCCGTAAAAGCTCGAATACCTTAACCGCAGATTGTTTTCTTGGGATTTAAAAGGTGTGAAATCGCGAGCTGAATCGAACATTCATGATTTTGTAGCTGACGATATATGTTATCTGAGCCCGATCTAGTCTATTCTGTGGATTCCAAAGATACCCCTTCGTTGGTGTTGAGGCGGGGGAGTTGGTTGGGGCGGGTTGCAGGTCGAGTTGTCAGGACTAACGGCTGCAGCGGACGGGTAACGTAAACATAGGCATGTTATATCTAAACTGGAATCCAACTTTACCTGGTCAGATTTACGAGCAATTTACTGTTGAGAATCTGCTGTTGTAGTGTTTAATTTGTGTCTTGGTTGCTTTGGCATTATGAACCTGTAGCTAGGCCTGTCTTCTGTCGTGTATCTCCTGCACGTGTGCGTGGACTAGGACTTCATATTCGAATTCGTAATGTGAATGAGCAACACAACATTTTAAATATGCTGTGGGGTAACCCATTTTAAACAGAACCAGAATGGGGCTGCACCCAGTTCTGGAGTTGTTCATAAACCAAGCCCAAGTTACCGAACGTGAACTGCCACACGTTGAACCGGGGTTTTAGCTGCTATAAACAATACCCTCTGCTAAACATTGCAATGGTGAATAGTTAATTTAATTATAATAATACTTTACTCAATTGCGTAATAATCATGTAACTAGGCAAAATGGCCCTGGAATCCGGCGTTTTGATCAATTAAATATCTATAGAAGGCCGCAGCCACAACTCCTCCGCGCGAAATCAGTTAAGGTCATAATCACAGTAAGTCAAAAGGGACCCACATAAGAGAAACTCTTGTTTTCACATTACAATAATTTTGCAGCAGGTTTTTGCCGGGAGCCTCGATTTATGTCGACCCTGGTGGGAAAACTAGTAGTAAATTAAAGTAAGGCGTCTCTGCCGTCTGAAGTAAGAGTACAAAGTTTAAGCACGACCAATCAAAACAAGAGAAACATTTCAAAAACAATAAATATTGTAATTAAAACACCACATTGCATATCAGATTCGTACACGTTCAGCTGAACGATTTCAATACATCCCAACTATAATGAATTCATAAATTTATGAATTATCTGACTTAAGTATTATCTCCTGCCCTTTACCTAGCTTATTCCTTGTTAGATGTCTTATTTTTCGTATTAATATTCCCTAATGCATCAATCATCAAATCTAAGTTTACATTTGTTTGATTTTATGGGCATGCGTCGGTGGCCTCAAAAGGCGGAAGCGACTACAGAAAAATTATGTGAGAAGCGAGGGAAGTTCCTTTACTAAAACAGCTTAATCTAGGTGATTTGAACTATGTGAACTGGTTTAAAGCCCTGGCGCTAGTATTAATTAGAATACTAAACTCAAGTATAATCTTGGTTACAGTATACTTACTGCGCAAGCTTCAAAACGATTTATTCTTCGGCAGTCAAAAGGTCATTGCTTTTGCAGACAACGAAATTCCCTCTCTGACTGTAAATAAATATACTTATGGCTGTATTCAAAAAAATTCCCCATTCGGCACAACTTCCCCCCATTTTTTAGGTTTTCTACATTTATACACGATGTAACTTGATGGCAGTTTTTATCCGAAAGTACTTATAAAAACTTAAAAACCACAATAAATCATCTAGTAAAAATTAATATTTAAACATGAAAAAGACGATTAACATCTCCTCCTCCACCGACCAATAACATCTAGTCGATTTCGGCATTATTTCAAGTCCCTATAAATCCATGGAAAGAGAAACAATATAAATAGAAAATATAATGTAAGAAGATATAATCCGATAAAATAAGTATAGAAAATATGATATAAGAAAGTATGATCTATAGCCAAATCACAGAAGTAGTTCCCTTAAATATCCCATTCGTATGCTACTACTATTTCCAATACACCCACATGGCTCTATAATTATCAGTTATCCATCTATGGCAATTCCTCCTCCTTTTTGTTTTTGAATACCTCGGTGATGAGGTTGTTGATCTTATCTGCTATTTCGTTTAACTATGGTATGAGACCTTCTTTGAGGTGTTTTTTTAAGTTCGTAAGTTTTTCTTCTATGTTCTTGAGAGATCGCTTTCTAGGAATAGGAATTAGCTGAAATTTAAAGTGGTAAAGAATTATATCACGTTGACGACCTACTCTGCCTTTATCTTTTAAATCCTTGCCCTCAAGTTGGTGACTTCATTGTATAGTCCTCAGCTCCCCCACTAAATCACTAGCACCTGGATCGTATGGATCGGTATCAGTACTTTTAGTAAGTTTGGCTACAGTTTTATGCTAGCTGAAACTGTTGGAGCTTGCTGGGGCTTAGGATATCTTGAGAAATTTGAGGTTGTTCTTGGTTCAGTAACAGAGTTGATTTATAAACCGCTTAAATCATCAAAAACGCCGGTGTTTTTATGAAATTAAGATATATTGTTATCTATGTTTGTGCAATGTGTATCTGTACTCTTGCCGATGTATAGTGGTGAGATATCGGATGATTCGCTGAGGAAATCAACAGAACCTTTTATAGCCATTCTGTTGGTTTATATAGGATCTTAATTTATATCCCTGGCATCCTACCAAGGTAACTATTACTATATAGTATTGGGAAATTAAAAACTGTACAGGACAATTTATCTTTACTGATTTTCACGTTATAACCACTCATATTTTATGTATTATGACATTCTACCCCTGCGTTGCCTATCACACGGTATTGCTTCCTGTATAGATAATTAATCTATGAATTTTACTAATTAACATAGGAAAGGTATTTTTTTTATCAATTATAATCATATTAGTTTTTTTACTTTAACAATTTCATAAATACAAGTTCATCTTCGGGGTTTAGAAACGCAGTGGTTTTTTATGGTAATTGAAGAAATTCCTGCTCCGACATTAACGGTAATTGACCACTTTGGATTTTGTGGCCGTAGTATTCCAAGAGACTTTCTTTTGCATTTTTGAGGTTTGAAAGCGGCTCGGTAGTATTTTCCTACTTTATTCTTTGAAAATTCGTCTGTCCTTACGTGACTGATTCTATGATTTCTGATGGGAACCCCGAGCTGATTTTACCAATCAACTTGGCTAATACATAGGTGTCGCCCCACACTACTCAAGAAAGGGTTTTTGAAACTCCAATAACTTTCTCGACTTTTCACTCCCTCGTCTATGGTCGACTTCGTTGAAGCTTACCTAGAACAGGAATATTATTAACTTTAAGAACAGTAGTGTTTGTTGTCTTTAACCAAGAGCTCGAGTATTTATATTTGTATTATGGGCTATGATATGGCCAAGAGGCATTAGACCTTCTGATGATTCTTTTGATTTTTGTAGAGAATGTTCGAGTGGTATTAGGGCTGGTACTACCCTTTTCACTATCGGCCCGAGAAGAGAGTGTGTTAAAGAGTTTCACTTAACCCGGACTATCAACAATCACGTAAACATCAACTTCATTAAGGTAATCATGAGGAATGTCATTATTAACTGTTGAAATATTACTATCTGCTTCAAATTAATCAGATAAAGAACTGCTAAGTAGTAGGAGTCCTATAGGCTCATGTAGCTCTGGAACCAAAATTAGAACTATGATCTAACTTGGAAACGACAGGTGCAAAATTCTCAGCGTTGCCTTTGTACTTAGGTCTACATATGCATAATTTAAATACTATCAGCAAAAATACTTAAAGAACATATTAAAACTTCTAGGTATAATATTCCTACCGATTGCTTTTAAATGCCAAATTTGAATTGGTTTTGGTTTTGGCGGGAGAAGGTAATGTAAATCTGTAGGTTGCTTAAACATTATGGTTTGGTTTGGCTGCATTTAAATAGGGACTTAATAAACTAAATAGTGACGAATGGGTATGAAAAATAGGAATAGGGATGAACTCTTGATTAAATAAATTGTATATAGCCTTAATAAATTCTATTAGACAAAGAAAGGAAAGAGGGTAACATTTATATCTGATTTACGTTACGATGTTTATGATCATAATGCTGTTGGCGTCCACAGCTATAGTGGAAAGTGTGTATAATAGAACAGATGTTAAAATATAAATTCAGCTTGTGAATAAGGTTTTTAATTTTTGTTTAGCGTTAAGACTATTATATGTTAACACGGTTTTGCCTGTTGTAAAACTAAATTAGGAACTAGGGCTTGATTAAGCCAGTAGGTTAAGATTTGGCCTATAAGATAATTTCTTGTTTTCTTAAACATACAAGAGCGATACTATTGCGTGGTATAGGGTTGGTACGCTGTTTCATATCTACATAATTGAATTAAGGAGCTATTGAGATTAATTAGGTGTTTTATTTATGGCCTCGGAGCTACCTGGAGCTTGTTCTCATGAGCTCAGAGATTAGAAATATGTGTCCAGGGTAATCTGAGACAGTTCTGTATTATTTTGTAAGCTAGACGTAGTCTTTTGCTGCAGGTATATTCTATCTTTAGTTATAATATACAGATACTACTTATTTAGCTATATATTTGTGATATAAAATACAAATTGTAATTTTAAAAAGCTGTATAACAAACTGATTGAAAGAAGCACTGTGATTATCTCTATTTACTGCTAATTTCTAATGTTTTCATACTTCGAATCTGGATAAACTAGGTGGTTGTTTTTCTTATTCAAACGCCCAATCTCTTAGTATCCATTAATATTGTTTTAGTACATTAAAACGTAAATTTCTTTTTTGTCGACTTTAAAACTTACCAGATATTTAACAACTGTTATAATTAAAGATCTCTCATCTCTCCTATTACCACTAGTTTCTTATTATATAGTTTTATTAAGTTTTTTGTTTATAATATATTTTGCTTTCAATTTCACAATACTGGGGTTATTATACAAAATAAAGAATTTACGTGCAGGGTTATAACTCCAAGAAGCAACTATGTCCTTTTGGACATATTCTATTACACCATCAAGTGGAAGTTTTTTATAGTTTCAAACTTTTTAGAAGTCAATAGCATAACATATTAGAAATCGAAAATAGACTTTGGATTCAGATATTAATATACTATGATTATGATTACTATATAGCTAGGTTACTTTACCTGGGTTGTCTGTAATAAAGGAATGATTATATATGGGTATTCCTAAGACTAATTTGTAGTTAAGAATGGAGTTATACAATCCCAAAGCATCATCAACAGAGAATCCTATTGATCTGGGGTTTCCGGGATTGTGGTGAAGATTGGCTTGATGCCCGGCGGCTGTAAACCAATTTCCAACAAAATCATAAGCCATAAGGTTCTAGAAATTAAGGAATCAATCCATTTCTCATAGATTAAGATTTAATATATTGAGAGGGTTACTAGGTGCTGTGACTGAAAATTCATATCTATCTCCCAGTTTATCAAAATATCGACAGTATTTTGCAAGAAGATTTATGTAATAGCTCTTTTTAATTTTATTATTACATTGATTGAAACCCTTTAACTCATTTTGAAAAATTCTAATTCTATAAATCTATCCACTACTAATCTAAAAGGACATACCGAGAATATTCCCAATCCTAATTCCAGAAGTCTTAATTAGAAAAAGGAAGTTAACCAAAAAAAGAAGATCCAACTCACTAGATCTAGCCCGTCGAATCTTATATTTTTAACTAGTTTTGTTGCCGATAAAGCGAATGTTTCTCTTTTACCAACTAAATCACACCCTTATAAAAAGCTTTCGTTCTGTAAATACATCCAACTACCGATAAAGAGCAAAACCTTCAAATCCCTTTAAGTCTTCTTTAGCTTCCATAATTAATTCAAGCACTCATACAAATTATAAATAGCATTTTCCAAGCTATTTTCTTTGAAGCATATCTGCACTAGTTAGCTTGGGGTTTATCATAATTTCCAGTATTCTATATAATAGGGTTTTTATATCTATATTAGCATATTTATCAGTGAATCTAACCTCTCCTGTAACATAATTTATATTGGCAAAGACGTATAGTATATAAGTAAAATAATTGAAAGGGATGTTTTGTATTGTAAAGTTTCTATAAACTACCTACAAAATATAATAATATAAAAGATTAATTATTATAATAATTTACATTTTTGAAAAAAAAATTAGGGTTTGGCTGTCAATTATTTAATTAGTGAAGTATCCAACCGTACAAAAACCACCCCACTTTGCAGTAACCAATGGGGCAGCATTTTCTAAGGTTGAGGTTGGTATATCGTATTAATACTGACCGCTAGGATAAGAGGGCTTAAAATCCCCTATAAAAACACATTTCATAAAACATAATTGTGATATTTGCAAGATCGCAATAAACGTTATTGTCTAGAATTGTTTTATCATCTGATATTATAAACACCTACTTAAAAATTTGCAATATTATAGTATTTCTGCATATAAAGCTGAGAGTTGAACTTAAATAAAAAATCATGACTATATTTGCGGAAGATATAAGGTACAGAGTGGCCTAAGCGGTATTACTTATTAATCTAAGAACTATTTAAATTTAATAAAGTCTTAAAAAAACAGCTTTCTATCTTAGGAAGGATATTTGTGCATCTAGTTACTATATTTTTACCTAGAAAACCGAATAATTAAAATAGAAATATTGCAGAAAAGCTATTATTACATGCTTTTTAACCGTCTGCAGAACTTATAGGGCTCTAAAAAATTCCGTCCCAAAGTATGAGCCGTCCAAAACAAGCATGAATTCTCGGGGATAATAGAAAGATTTAAATTATTAAATGGGTCCGTGTATACTTGTTTGAGGGAAGTTAAGTATTTAAGAATTGTAAAAAAATATATGGAGAGAAATCTCGAGGGGTTATTGTACGAAATTCTTTATTTTATTGGGCAGCTTTTAGACTTTTTGTTCTAACCAAGAATTTTAATACTATTGTATAACTGTATCTTTTTAGCCTAGATATTAAAGATATTATATAATATTTTTTAGCATGATTATGTTATTTACGGAAGTGTTGAAGTTTATATTGTTTTTAACGCAATAAATTTTTTACCTAAAGTTGATAAATCTCAGAAGTAAGAATTTATTTTTATTTTGTGGCATTTGAACTGTGGTAGGTGGAAACGGGTTTTAAGAATAGAATATTAATATTTAAAAGATTAATTTTAGGTTTTTCTTTACTATTGATATTTTTTAAATCCAAGAGGTATGTTTGAAGATGATTTTCTTGATTGAGGAGGGGATGGTATTGTGATGTATTATTTTATGTGAACTAGATGGATGATATTACTAATAAATTAAATGGGAATATCTTGGATATTGTGGGGTAAATAGTTTTGTTAGAATGGTTGATATAGATTTCAGGTCTATTAAATGGTTTTTTTTTGGCTAAGGTGTGGTGATTTATGGGTAAGGTGATTAAAGGTATTTGATAAAGTAGTATTTATGGATTATTAATCTTGTAAAAGTTTTTTCTTGTTAGTATTAAGAAACTTGTTATTTACCTCTTGAAATATGGTGGGAAGTTTAATATTAGTATTGTAAAAAACTTTAGACTCTATACTTGTATTATATTTATTAGAATGTGCGTTTATTTTTATTAATGAGATATTATTCTGTCTTTTTATAGAATTTCTTTAAGTTTTAAAGAGGCTTATAGTAATAAGCGCAGCTAAAAATTAATTGCTTTATATAGTTATATCTTATAATATATTAATTTATGTTTGATTTTAATGATGTATATAATATTTTCAGAGTGGTTAAATTTAGAAGAGGGTAGAATAAGATGCTTTATAAGTAGCGAAGAATGCACATTAATTGATGACTGCTGAAGGAATGTTGGGATAGTAGGTGTGGCCCTCGTTTGTATTTTTATTAATATTTCAATATTATGGATATACTTGTATTATAATATTAATTGTATATATGTATAACTGTTATGTATTATGTTAGTTTTATGGTTGATGTTGCGATAACCTATATAACGTTATAACTCTGAGAGAGTTATGAGATCGGAACTAACCACCACAGGTCAGATTTTATTAATTTCCAGACTTTTATTTAAATTTATTTCTGTGGTTATGCTTTGTAATAGAACTCTATGGAAATCTATGGAATTAATTGTAATAATGGGGTGGTAGCCAGGAGGTTAGTAGCCTAGCTGGTAGCTATAGCTACTGGCTTAGTCTAGCTATTAGCCTAACTACCAAGCTGCCTACTGACCTGCCTGCCTACCAGCTTTTATGCAATAGGCCGCCTGCCAGCTAGTGAGCTGAGTAGCCAGGCTTATGGGTACTGTGCCAAAAAAGGGGTTAAGATTAATCTGGTATCAATATGTTATTATGCTGTTAATGCGTATTAGAACGGTATTACGTACAAATTTTTATTAACAATTCGGATTATAATGGTATTTAAAAACATTCTTTTTTTGGTATAATAGGTAATAAAGACTGCTAAAGGTGGTGTATATGTTTTAGCTTTTAAAACCAAAAATACTAAGCTTGTTGTATTATAAGATATTTTGATACTATTAAATAAAACTTTGAAACCAGTATTTATTTATAGATCAGTTTAATATCGCGAGTATGAAATTTTAAATTATAAATTATCTTCAACTTTATATATTTCTCTCCTCTAGTCTTTTAGTCCTAAACTACGTAGTATTGGTTTTTAAAGAAATAAAGCTCGCCCTACATAATAAAGATTAATTAATCAAAATTAATTAAAGTAAAGTAGAGTATTATACAATATTGTAAAACAAACGCCTTTTTATTGTACAGCTCCGGTTTTTAATTGTTGTACTATAATTAAGATATAACTGCTTTCTGGACGCGCTTATATGTAATGTCTTAGATATAAGTAATTGCTAATTATATAAATAGTCCAATCAGTTACTCACAATCTAAAAATCTATTATGCTAAATCAAAGGTATTGCAGTAAGCTTTCTAATTGCTTTTGACTACAACTGGTGCTAACTGGGTAAGCCTAACAAATTATATTATAAGTAGTTTATAAATGTTTAGTCAACTGCTTCTGCTAAGCGTCTAAATATTGTAGTAGTATTTTCAAATATAAAATCTTTGTTGTTTTGTTTTGTACAAATCTAGGTTGTGGATTTATTTGAATTTTGAGTTTTTTAGCAAGCTTTACAATAAATGCTAACTTTCTGGTTTTTGCGTAAAGGCTTTTGTGACAATCGAGAAGATATTTAGGCGATTATAATAAATAATCGACTGTATTATAAATAGTAAATTCGGGAATGTTAATTAATATATTTATTGCTTTAAACTGAAAGATATAATCTATTAGGCTTGTGTAAACTGTGTGAATAGTTTGAAGTTTAGGCTTTAATAGATTTGAATATTTATATATGTTGGTATTGTAGGGAAGTTGAGGATCTATAGGAGTATATATGAACACAAGCGTATGTTTTGCTGTGGTAAAACAAGAAGTTTTTGATGGTGGGAGAATTCTTGAATTAAGATGGACTATTTTGATGGAAACAGTATTAAACCGACCAAAAACGTAAAATCTTTTGAGTACGTTCATAATGAATCAAGATCGACTGGTATTAATTTAGCTTGGATTAAGGTAAGGTTCTTGGATGTATTTCAAATGTTACCTACCAAGAATAGTTAATTTTAAACGTTGATATATATATAGCCTATTACGACCTAACTGATGATACAGCCGGCCCTAATTAATCATAGGATGCATTTAGGTTTTGTTCTTATTGGGTATGCGTACAGCGCATTATGCGTCATAGCTTAGCGGGAGTACTCAGCTGTTAACTAAGACAGTTTGCAAGATAGACCTGTTTGTTTTCGAGATTAGACCTGTCCAGTCGTGAACTTCGTATGCCAGCCAGTCTCAACACTAGACAAAGACCATACGGTGTGAACTCCGTGTGTTGTCTGGTTTACGAGACCCAGTTTGGTTACGAGACTGTACGAGACTGGTCTCGTTGCCAGACAACACGAAGTCCTCTACGAGACCAGTCTCGTAGCAGTCTCAGAACACAACGCAAAAACCATCTACGCCGTCCAGCCGGCCGGCTGGCTAGTGTTGAGACTGCGACCTGTCGTCGAACCTCAAAGTCCAACAACAGCAACACAAAAACCATATTCATCTTTTGAGTTGTATACTACCTTCAGGTGGACTTCATGTTGGCTGGTTTACGAGACCAGCTTTTGCTGGCATTTAAACTATAAAAATAGCTATATTGTTTAGTTATTATTATGATTGTGACTTTATCGTCGCTAGACTCCTTAAGTTTGTATAATTTAAAGTGATTTTAGAATACTAGTACAGTTAAGCTGTATTGGGGTTGTTTACTATCAGTGGTCTTAAGATATAAAAGCCTAAAATTTCAAATGATGATATATACGGACAAAGCTTAGTTTGATATAAATGTAGAAATAATTAAATCTAGCTTTCGGAAATCTAGTTTATAAAGATATTTATTTATTGTGATAATGATTATAAGTTATGTATATACTGTGACCTTTGAATTCAAGCTCATAAATAATTGTTTTAAGGAATGCCTAATTTATAACTTATATATATATATTTTGCCATCAAGACTTTAGAATATTCAAAACATAATTTATATATTTTTTTGCTTGTTTAATATTCAAGATAATGTTAGTTCTACTATTACATTAATTTTAGCAATAATTATAACTATTTCTTTTTTTTTACGCTTAATAATTCTGCAATTCGCAAGTTTCCGGCCGACGTACCATATCATACCCAGTTTATTCTCGGGCTTTAATTTATCGAGGACTGTCTTTGAACTGAGACTTATCAAAATCAGAAGGGTATCTTCACAAATAACCAGATATTTCTCCTCAAGACACACAAGGTGAACCCACAGATCAAAATTAGTTTTAATAGGTTGGAAATCTAATAAATTTAGAGGTTCTACAAACTCCATAAGATTCCCTGCTATTAAACCTGCAGATATTCTGAAACCAAAAGGGATTACAACTTTCACTAATATAAAGCTAATCAACCAAGGTATATAAAACTGCAAGATTTTCATTTTCTCCTCAGCATATTTTGCTGAAGTACTATAATATTTTATAATTATTATAAAAAGTACTGCGTTAGAAATTTGTGTATTTGGTTAAAAATAGAGTTTGATTATTATTCCCACAATTTCAATATTGGTTACAAGCCTTATAAACATCTTTTTGATCTTTCCGAATCTAAAATAAAGGTTTGTTACGAAAATAGCCTTATAATCTTTTATTATTAATTTTAAATTTCTTTCAATTATTACATTTAATTCGGCAAGGTATATTAGATGTAATTGATGAAGTTTTGCTAACTTCTTCACTGAAGTTCCATGTTCCAGATATTTTGCATGTAAGAGGCTTTTGATTTCATTTTGAAATAGTGTACTGGTATTGGACAAAGGAGTTACTAAAGGGTGGCACTTTTTTATATATCGAAGTGTTTTTAGTGCAAGCCTTGCCAGTAGTGGTCTGTCTTTTAGACGGTGAGGGCTTTGGCTTTCCGGAGTTCTGGAGTTTAGAGTTTCTGGATTTAGTCCTAGTAGTTCTGTATTTATGGGAGTAAGGGACCTTTGATGCTGGAAGTTATTAAGAGGTTGGGGTGAGGGGTTGGGAGTTTCTTGTTGTTTTTGACTCTGGGGGTCGACGTCGTATGGCCTGTAGTGCTTTCATGTTTTAATGCCTCTAGGTAGATTATTTTTGCTGTTTGGGGTAGGCTCGTTAAGTTGATTGGGTTTAAGTATGATTTTGATTCTGCAGCAGTTTAGATGTTCTAATATTGAAATTAAAAATTTGTGGAAGATTTGGAGGCAGTCTTTGTTGACCATTAGTATTAGATGTTCTAGGTTATTGATGATGCTTTTAATTAGTTTTCTTCTTTTGCTTGGGATTTCAGTAGATATAGGTCAATATTGTTTCGGTATTTGTTGCTTTTGTTCTGAAAGTATTGATATGTATATACGTATATATGTATCTTTTAGTTACTTTGTGTCTAAAGTCTACTTAATAAATATTTTTTTGTCTTATATCTAGATTTGGGTGGTTAGGTCTTCAGTAAGTAAGTGTTCAGTACACTCAAGTAGGCAGATAGGAAAAACTACTGTACTTTTTAAGTACTATATTAAAACAACCTGCCCACCTCAATATAAATAGTGCCTGACTGAAAGAAAGGGTACTATAGTTTCCTCTACCTATATGTCTCACCCCTTTCTCAGCAAAATTTAATAAGTGGGGCATCCAAAATCCTGTGCGTGGGGTATGTTATTTTTTTCTCAGCAGCTTTTGTTGTTTTAGTTGGGTTTAAGTGTGATTATAGAAAGCCTCAAGTTTTGGAATTGTGTTGTAATTTGGAATTATTAGCTTGATGGCACTGATGAGTTTTGATTCTAGGGTATTGATATAGTTGTTTAGTGTTGAGAATATGTATATATGAACACTATCTTATGTGGTTAAATCATTATTTATTTTATGAGAACTTTGTAAAGGGGGAATATTATGGTATTATAAAATTTCGAATATGTATACAGTTTTGGAACTAAACTGGTTTTGTGAATTAGGCTGATGTTGAGAAGTAAATGCAGCATTTATATTTGACTGTTTTAAAGTACAGTGAATGATTTCTCTATATAATTCTTTTTTTGTGAAGTCTGGTTTGAGATAATCTAAACAGAAACAGTTATAGTATTTTTAGGGAAGACTTTTGGTTTTAAAATATATTAGCAAAATCAATTATTTTAAAACCTTTATTTTCATTAAGTAAATTTAAGAATAAATCTTTTTTTCTTTTATATATATAGTATATATTTTTAGTATATTTGAAATATATATATATATATATTATTGTATGAAAAACAAAATACGCTTTTTCTTATATAAATTAGATCTCATTATAAAATAGCTATTGCTACTTTTGTTATTACTTTTTTTATTTTGTTTTTATGTGATATTGTGATTTTGGTGAAGCCTTATATATATACACATAGGCCTCCTCTTTTAGAACCATAAAGCCAAACGTGTTAAAAAGATGGGAAACCTTCTTTCTTCCTTATTTTTTAAAATATAAAGAATTTCGGGTATTCCACATCAACAACAGAATCACATAGGCAACCTAGTTAGGAAAGAAATATATATATATATGTAAATGTATACATTAACTAAAAAGGAACTAACAATGAAAGTATACCATTTCGGTATTTTTCCTTTTCAACTTTTCTTCACAACTCTCATAGCCACAAAAAACTGAATGCCATACATCCTCTCTTCTAGGATTAAAAAATATTTTCACAACAATTAACCCACCATCCCAACCAAACAAATCCTTGGAATTAACTTTCCACTAGCACAGACAATCAAAGGTAAAACATATTTTACAATCGGGTTAAAATTATTAATAAAATAAATAAAAATTAAAAAGATGAAGAAAAAATTTAGATCACTTCCCAATATTTATAAAAATATTAATCAATAATTAAACCAAATTAATAAAAAGAATTATTATACCCGCTTTAATTAGAAATAAGAAGAATACTATCAACTGTTCCTAAATAATTCCATAGTATCTTTATACATTTTGCTGATTTACCATTAGAGTCCTGATTTTGATTGTAGATAGATCAATCTTTCAAAACAATTATTAACAAATCTTCCTTTTTTATTTTATTTTTCCTATTTAATTTTTTTTTATTGAACTCTTGTATATCATATATCATGATATTTTAATGTTTCTTAAAGTTGTTTCATAATATTTATTAATAATAATATAGTTTTATGATATTGTGTAAGTTCATAATACAATTTCAAACTCCTACTATGTAGAATGTTAAGGAAGTAAAAGTATTACTTTTGTGGTATTCTTGATTAAACTTCGATACAAGAAGCTAGAAGGGCTACAAAGACTAAAACCAAAGCACACTCTCAAAAAATTTGGAATAAATAATTAAGAATTAATCAAAGTATATTATAATACCATACTAAAGTTTGATTTACTTTCAGCTGATTAGTCTCGGAATTAGACAACCTGCACCAGGCTCAAGCTAGTCTCTCTTGCCAAACAAGCCTAAACAATTAGCCGTTGCAGATTCTAATATGATAACACATACATAGTATTAGCCAACTTGATTATGAACTTGAAAAAATTGTTTAGTATAACTGTACCTAATTTTTTAAAATTTGTTGTCTATTACCTTATATTGTTATTTAAATTATTTAAAATGGTAGTAGATTAAAAAATCCTATTATTTTGCCTGTTTCACAGAATTAATCTTGTAACCCATTTCTTCTTTCAGAATGCAAAGCTTTTTTTTCTAAAGTAGAATTCATCAAACATTAGATTTTGTTTTTCATATTATTTACTCTTCCCACTTAATCTTAATATAAGTTTTTGGATATCTCTTAACTTTATTAGTAAACTTTATCAAAGTTAGGTCTATCATTTTAAATTTTTTATTATATTTGTTGGCAAACACAATTTTTAATATATTTCGTTGAGTTTTGGGATTAATACTTCTACAAAGTATTGCGAGTTTCTCTCTTGCCTTTATCTCTAGTATATAATCGTAAATATAATCCACATTAAGTCTGGACCTTTTTTCTATTTGATAAATATAGCAATCAGAAGGTTTTTGTACAACAATCATTATATACCCTAAAACAAACCCGAATAGCCCAATAACTTTAATAAAGGCCTCCATTTACCTATTCTTAACAATATAAACTGATTTCAAACTAATTAACCGCCCCGATTCTTCTTCTACTAGAGTAGAATTATGCGAATCTAAAATCTGTGAGATTGGTTGTAATTTTCATTTGTTTCTTTCGTTAAAATATGCTATTTTGATATTCTTCAGTATCTTCTACAGTATATTGGCCTTATTTGCTCCCCCATTCTTATTTTCTATTATCTCTTATTCTGGAATTTGCTGATTTTATAGAAATTTATAGTAGTTTAACCTTATTTCATAACTAATTTTATCTTATAACAATGCAATATTTTTTACTTCTATTTCTAAGTATGTTTCAGATTTTAGTAATAGGAATTCTTTTTGGTTTTTAAATAAATAATAGCTGTTCTTGATTCTTAAATCTAAAAATTTAAAATAAATTTCCTTTTCAACTTTGTTTATAAATTTATTTCCATTTATTTTGCTAAGAGAAGATTTATTTTTAACTAGAAATTTTAGATTCTCTACTTGAATAAAAATATTTAGTTCATTCCTTAATATAGTAAAAATGACATATTCTACAAAAACTGAATTATTTGACAGCCAAGGTTTAACAGTCAAGTTACTAGAGTAAATTAATATATACTTATTTAAATATAATTTTATCGTGCGGTATTGATAAAACGTGTAGATATTAAAACCTTAATTTGGAAGCTAATTTCCTGGTTATAATAAACAATATCTCCTAGTAGTTACAACAAAAAAAACCTACATTTTTGCATGATAACTAGAAAAAAAGATATTAAAGAAATCAGTTACTTTCGTCGATTCTGGTTGTTGTAGTTTATTCTATATTTTTTTCCAGTATTTGAGAGTGGTTATCTGGACATTTTGTTCATTCGAAAATTAAATTTGAAAAAAAAGGTTTAGCCTGGTGCTACAGTGTCCAATGCTAGGATGCATATCTTCGTAAAAATCAGTCAGAATTATTCTCCCTCTATGAATGGGTATTTCCATTTCTATAGATAAATATTAAAATGGCTAACTAATATATATAAGTATGAATTAACTAAAGAATACTGTATTTATATTTGGTATAATTTTATTTAAACCTTATTCAAGTAGCATCCAAATCAAACTACAATTTAATATATATATAATAATATATTATTTAAGACTTCTAACATGATGTTCTATATAAGAAGTAGTATATTATTTGTATGTTTAAGTTTTTAAAGCTATATATTACTTTAATTAATATTTACATTACTTTACTGAACTGTGTTTTCTCTGCTTTCCATAAATAACACATGATATATAGATAATAATAAAGCTGTCTACTAACTTCAACTCTACAATATTTATGAATAGTGGTACTAAGGTATTAACAAAGCACTTTTAACTATTAAATCTAGTATATTAATACTATTAAATTATTTAATAGATTTTTTTGAAATTCCTTTAAAGTATTTTATTATCTTTGTTAAAGTTTTATAGAGTAATAATTCATTATTGTAGATTTTGGACTATAAATCCTATAATAAATTTATTGCTATATTAAAGGTTAAATTTATGAGGATTAAGGATTTGATTATATATTTTTATATAAATGGATTTACTTAAGCTGATGGGCTTTCCTAAATTGTTGTTTTTAGTTTGCTTGTACATTGTAGGATTGGGGGTGTGACTGCTCTAATTGATATTAATATTACCATAATTTTTGTAATATTTAAATCATATAAAATATTTAAAATATAACCTAAGATATCTTCATACTAGCTTAGAATATCAGGGGTGAATGAATAGAGTAACTTATTGTATCTAATACTTGAGGCTTCTTATAGTCTCACTTAAACCCAACTGAACTGGTGGCCTGGTTATTAGCTAGTGATCTGGCTACTATCTGGCTACTTGACTATTAGCTTTATAGCCAGGTTGTCAGTTAATTGTCAAGTTAATAGCTAATAATTAGGTCATTAGGTAAGTTGCTAAGTAATATTACTTTTTTTTAAATGGGAATTTGGGTGCTCCATTAATTTTTGCTGAGGGAGTTTGAGAGGGGTTTAACTAGGGTTAGGTGGTCTTGTTCCCAGATGTTATAGGAATTATAGGGGAATCTTCCTTTCAAAATTGATATATTATAGAACTTTAACATAAATAATTTTAATAGATAAACAATTTCGTCAACTATAGATATGTAATATGTACGTATTGATATTGTATATACCACTTGCTTGCATAATATTTTACCTATTTAAAAGTTTTTATAATTATTTTCTGTGGTTGGCCTTTTGTTAAAGAACTTCTAACTAGATTTTGTAATCTTAAAATTTAGCTTTGTTTGTTTATAAAAGTGTGAAAAATCTGGATATTCTACCACTCAATTATCCTATCCATATTCTACTTCCATTCCGTTTCCTATCTTATTAGCCTTATCATTACTATTACTCTGTTGGTAGTTCGCTTGAGTGTTTTCTTTACCACTACTAATACTCTCTATTTCACAATCACTACTGTTGTCAAATTCTGATTTGGTATCTTCCATGAAACTATTTTAATTATCTATATTATACATAACATTATTATTGCTTTTGTTTATCATCTTGGACCCCAACATGTAATTTTTTTTTAAGATTTTTACACTATTATAAATAATATAATCTTATTTTTCTGTACTTTTCATATTTGTAAATTTTGACTTAAGAATATCTTTAGTTTGCTATTTCTAGCCTCCTGTTATGATTATTTGTTATACATTGATTTGAGTTTTCTAAAATATTTCTTGTAATTATTTTTTTTTATCCATCTTCTGATACTAGCCTATTTTTACATAAATAATAAAATATCTTAGGGGTTTGTAATCCAGATTTATTGATTTAAGGCTATTTTTTTGCTTATTAATGAATGTGATGTTTGATATATATTATCCCTAGGCAGGGTCTTTCCCATATGTAAGAACCCTTCTCTGCTTTAATTTAAATTCAAGAATTTTATTATTTATCTCATCAACATTATGGTGTCTTTCTACTTGATATATACAGTAAGATAGAGGGCCAAAAGCAATAATTATTATATAATTTGAACTATACCAACCAGTAGGCTTTATATAGGCTTTTATATGATTGTAAACTGTTGTATTAGTTGTATAATTAAGTATTTGGATTTTTTTTTTGACTTTTATGCTGTATTGGCTCTTTTTCTACCAATTTTTTGAAGGTTTGAATTTTGAGGAAATTATGGTTGGCTTAGGTAATTGTTTATATTAGGTCTTTTCAGCAGATTATGTAGAACTTTAATTTTTTTCTTTTGATATATAAACAATTTTCTAATCTTTTAATTTGTTTTTTAATTTTTGTATCTTTTGTAATTCATTTTTATGATTGATAATACCCATTCCCTTTTTATTATAAGAATTTTGAAGGTTATTTGGATCTGGTATTTGACGTTTGTTAATCTTTTTTTCGCTATTTCTCCATTTGTATTTGTTTTTTATCTTGTTGAGCTTGTAAAATGCTTGTTTTTATATTAACAATATAAATTCTGCTGTTTCTTTTTTATAGCAGGAAGATTTTGATGCAAATTCTTTTGGACTTTTATAGACTTTATAGCTCTGTTAAATGGAATGATTTAGTATTTTATCTATTTTAGCATACATTTTCTATTCTATAGGACTCATGAACCCTTTATTATCGAGTTTTTTAATATATTTTATATTGTTTATGGTAAGGATGATATCTTTATATATAAATGGGATATTTAATTGTTTACTAGACATAATAAGTATTATGTATAGGGCGATATAGGCTTTTGACTGAATCAGATGTTCTAGATTTTTGGGAGTTTTAATTTTGTTATTTATATTGTTTAAGTCCTGTATAAAGTTTGCCATATTCTTTTGATATTGTTGAAAATTGTAATATGAGCAAATATTTATTAAATCTTGTGATATGGTTTTATTAGTTGTATTATAGCTATGCTTCCAGGCTTTAGTGACCAAAACCAAGATAAATAAATCATAGTGTTGCTCTAGGGGAATAGTTTGATAAAAGTCTAGAATATCATATGCTATGATTTTAAAATTGGGGGAGAAAAGTGATTTTCAGTAATTAATTATATATTTATCAATTTTCTAAATCAACGTGCTTGTATTTAAGATATTCTGAATTAAGGTGTATTTTGCTTGTAAAACGACTTTTTTGCTAGATTCCTGAGCAGATCTTTTTGCCCCTTTCTGTAAAAATGGAACATTTTCTGGTAAATTCTTGTTCACTGAAACCATCAAAAGGTTTAGAGTTTTGTTGGGGTGATTTATAGATGGAAGTTCACCTAGTCTTAGGGTTGTGGATTTTGAATTGTGGTAAAGTTGTCAATACTTGCGACTTTTTATTATATTAATAAGGTTTAATTAGGATCAGTGAATTTAGCATTAGCACTTATAACTGGCTAGCTTCCTAAACTAAAAATAGTATTATAAATGGCTTTTAAAATAAGAACTTGATATTATAATTCCTTAATTTGGATATTACAATTCCTTAATTTAAATATTTTGATATGGAAGGTTATTTATGTTTTTATTAAGTCAGTTTTAGTTATTGATTTGATCCTTAGAGTAAATATTACATCTATTTATTTTTCGAAACTTTATATCAAGATTGGTGTGAGGCTTTCGGAAATTATATAGAAGAAAGCAAAACTAATCAAAACAACCAAATTGCAGAAATCAGATATAATTTCGAAATCATTTATGTTATAATTAATTAAAGAAATAGAGATGATTGTTTAAGGAATGAACTGGTTGAAATACTTGATATACAATTCTATGATGAATTTATCGCAGTCTTTTATAAGGAATACTCAAAGGATTCAAAGCTCAATGTTATTTATTTCGTGGAAATTTGATTATAGAGTTGGGTAGGTTCTTGGTTATTAAAAAATTTTATTAATATATCAAATTTTTAATATATTTGGTGTTTTACTAGATATGATATGGTATAAATTGAAGAGTAGTAATCTAAGTGTATTTATATAAATAGTTTAATTTAGCATAAATGTGTCTTGATTTTAGATTTGTTTATTTTTATATTTATAGTTTAGCTTTATGGGTATGTACATAATCCTGGTTGAAGGCCTTATTAGGACTGGGAATTTTTCATATTGGTGCTGTGGGAGGAACTGTGTAATATCCTATTTAAAATGCGGCTTTTATTTTTTATTCTAAAGCCTTGAGTAGTGCTTTGAGGTGCCGTAGGCGTCTGAATTAACTCATTGAGTAAATAGAAGTAGTCTAACTCTATAAATCTAACAATATCATAATTTTAAACATTGATAGAGATTTTTTAAGGTAATATTCTATAACTTAACCAGTTATTGTTTCGTAAATCTAATATTCATTATATGGAGATATATGATAAAAAAGGAATATTATATTGTTAGATGGGCGTGTATGAGATTGAGTATATTATGCAAATTTATAAGATAAACTCCTTTATAGTTTAAAAATTATTTGTATTATAAGTAGTGCTATGTTTATTAGATATTTTGTGTTAAAATTTATATTTATAGTTATAAAATTAAATAAAAGTCTTTTACTACTTAAGAAACGTTCAAAACATGCTGGCTGTGTAATATGCCGACAATGTTAGATAGCCTTATAATTTGGGATGCTTTGAAAAAAAAACCTTTCTTTAACTAGTATTTGCTTATAAATATTGTTATATAATAGTTTTTTCTTTTATCCCATAACTATAATTTCATTTTTTTCCCATTTGTAGTTTTGAATGTGAAACTTGATAAAATTTTTAGAAAATAGATTTTCAATATTCCTCTGCCATTTTTATTTACAAACCCAATTAATTCTTTTAATGTTTATTAAAATTTTAGCATTATTTATCCATGTAAATTCAATATGTTTTCTGTATTTTGTCCCTTTACATTGATATTGTAGCCCATACATAATTTGGATGTGGAAATAATCCAGACTGCTATATTCAATAATATTTAAAAATCTGTTATTGATATCATTTTGGCTAAATAGTCCTTTTGAATTTATTTTATTAATATTAATTTTCGAGTATTTTTGAAGTTTTAGGCTATAATTTACTTACAGTAATTTGAAAGTTTGTAGAGATTTTAAAAATTGAATTAGAAATTTTTATAATATTAATACAAATAGAACAAACAATAACATAAATAGTAAAGCTTACAAATTTATAGCCATAACAAAGTAATAATTCATCCTAATAAAAGTTTTGAAGTGAATTGGTTTTCCTTAAAAAACAATTTAACTTATTAATAATTTTTTTAATATTTGTGTTACACTCTTCGATAAACAGATAACCATTATTAGAGAAATGCAAATAGGTAAGGTTCTATATATTAAAATATCCCACTAATATTTTTATTAGATTTAGCTACCATATATATCCCTTATAATATACATCAAATCCTTCGATAAAAATAACCCAGATTTAAATTATAGTATCACTCTCAAAGGCTTGTATTTGCTCTAGATAATCAAATATTTGCTCAGAATTCATTTCTTTTATTATATTTAAACCAATATCTGGATTAAGATTAGTATTTAAATCCATCCACAGTAATAGGCTATTGGTTTTGCCATTACCAATATGGCTTTTGTGAATATTATATAGGCAAATTGGTTCCATACACAGTAAGTTTGATGGCAAATCTGTAATCAATAGCTTTCGAATGTTAGCACTATCAACTCAAATAACTAAAAACTTAAGTTGGAGTAAATATCCACAAGCCCTTATGTTTATAAGCCTATATTTATCGCTAACACAATTTCTATATAGTTTTTAAATCAGTTTTTTTGGTAATTATTTTTTTTTAAAATAATATTATATTATATATTTCAATCAGTAATAGTTAAAATATTTCAATTAAAAAAAAAATACCATTTTACTTTATCAGACAGCATTATAATATTATAAGTAGTATAAGAGATTAAAACTTATAAAAACACCTTCATACTGTGAAGCCCTTGAGTACTGTCTTGGTAAAAGTTGGAATCTGTGAAAATTCAGCTTAATAATGGTTGTGACACTGATTTTGTAAAAGATACTATTATTAGGTAGGAATAACGAATAAACCAAGCTAAAAAAATATTTGCACTTATTTACCCCTTTTCCATCAATATTATTATTATTATAATCAATTCTATTGAAACAGCATATTTCGCTATATTTTTTTTATATATTACAAACAGTATTCCTTGCTCTACTAATACCAAGCAAAAAAAAAATGATATTTTAAAATAACTTGCGTTATTAATATAAGATAAAATCGTTTTATTAAATTTATTAAAAAAACCTAGAAATTAGGATTGTTAAAAATAAAAATTAGCCAGTAGTTTTCTTAAACAGGCACCTAGAATTTATTAATGCTGGAGATTTTGCTGTAGTAGGATTTTGATAATTATGAAAAATGAATGTGCTTCCTCTTTTTGAATTCAATCAACAAGTTCATACTTTAACAAAAAAGTTCTAGCTGTGTTAACAAACTGAAGATAGAGGTTATATTATTTTAAATTAAGTTTATTATTAATTGTTTAATACTTGATACTTTTTTAGAATAGCAAATAAATGGAAGGGACATACCACCAATAAAATGTATAGTGAGAGGTCTTCGTTCGTCGCGAATATATGCATTAGGTATGTAGAAGGAATTTAGGGAAGCCATCGTATTAGAGATTAGTAAAAAGATCTTGAAGCTCTTAATTTAGACTCAGTGTTGAAATATGGAGAAGAGGTGGAAAAGAGAAGGTAATAGAATTTGGTTTACAAAATCAGTGTTTTGAAGAGGGGAGAAATCTTTTTAGATTCTGGGGCATTATGAATATTGAATACTTAAATCTCTTAAAAATTGTTACTTTTGAATATGATAGTTGAATTCCCAGAATTTTAGTGATTTCAAGGATTACGTCTGTGATTATGCCTGTATGTGCATATATGCCAATGCACGGGTGGTGATGAGAATGTATGATTAGTCATAGCTTTCATTTTAGGCTTGGATCCTTGCTCATGCATAAGATTGTGTTATGATAAGAGAGATGTCTATGGGGAAACACGAATGTGATGTGCTGGCAAGACTGACCTATAGGTTTGCTATTCTTTTATTTGAAGGATGACATCTAGCTGACCAGTTCAGTTAGTTATATGCATAAGTATTGAATAAGCGAATTAGTTATAAAAGACAAAAAAAGGAATAAGAAAGGGAAGGGAAAAAGAAGAAGGGAAGGACAAAGCCAGAGACGACAGTAATATTGGGGAGGACAGTAACCCCGGGTTTGCAACTTCAGTCGTCTGTGGGTTAATGCAAACCCCTGCGCTGCACCCCCCAAAAAAAGAAAGAAAAAAAGAAAGAGAAAAAAAGAGAAAAAGAAAAAAAGAAAGAAAAAAAGAAAGAAAGAAAAAAAGAAAGAAAGAAAAAAAGAAAAAGATATCACTTGGGAATTCTGAGTTAAGAAATGTAATCCTCTGTGTCCTGTTTTAGTATAGAATGTTAATTGGGTTGACTTCTTGAGTAGTGTGGGTCATATTGTGTGAGTAACTACCTCTTAAAGAAGTTCTATGTGTAAGTAGTTATTTACTCTTTAATTTTTAAAATTTTAAATCTCTTCAAGCGCCTGATTTTTAACATAACTGATTTAATAGATTCTGAAGTACAAACACCCTTAAGTTGATTTTCGAATTTATAAAGCAAATATATTAAAAATATAACAGGAATGTATTAAACCTTAATTATACAAAAAGTTGAAAAAAATCGTCATAGTATAATTTTAGGCCGAAGAAAAAAAAATATAAGATAGCCCAAATTGAAGGTGTTGTTATTAAGTATTTTAACATCGAATATAACGGTAATATCCCGTTAGATAGTCGGACGCTCACCTCTGCCTTAGTAGTCGAGGGGCCCGGCTTGGGGACTGTTTGGCTTCGCCAGACGCAGCTCAGTAGCGCGATCATTACTAGACTACGCGATTATATTGGATACATACTTCTTATTAACTAGACTAGTGATAACTTATATCAAAATTCTAAATAAATCTTAATATGTCATATCTCGTTCATTATGTCACTTATTAAACCACCAAATCTTCCTCAATCAATTTAGTATTATTATTAAATAAAATATTTTAACATAATACTAACATAAAAGTCAACTATTTATTTTAAAAGTTTTTTTAATTGATTAATATTATAAGCTATACTTATACTAGAATAGAATCAAAAGGGCCTTTACTATATGTACAATAATTGAGCTATATGGATGATAGAATTTTATTAACTAATTATATAGTAACATATTGAAGAGTTTTTTTTTATCCACAAATATTTATTTGATAATATTGAGATTTTTTGTTATTTTATTTTTATTTTTTTAATTAAACCTTGTTTCCCATGAAAAACGCCCATTGACCTTTTTATATACTGACAGCTATATAATATTTATAAAGTGATTCTTATTTGCCCCAGTATCCATAGATGAATTTATTACTACAGAAGGTTATTTATTTACAGAGGTATGTGGATCTGATACTTGTAATTATTTATAAAGAAATATTATTAGTTGGATAGATACTATCGATTTTTGGTGTTTAGATTAATATTAAGTATCTGATAGCCCCGCCTAAATCCTTCCACTTTTTAATAATAAAATATTTAATAATTACTAGTAAAATTAAGATAATAATAATTGCTGTAATAGAGCCGGATGTTATTAGTTTTTTAGAATTTGGTTTTTTTGAATACTGAGATTAGGGTTTTAAGACGCTTATTTTTGCTAGGTGTTTAACAATGTTATGTGTAGAATATTTGTAATGATTCGTAAGTATTAAATGCTGTTGATTTGCTAATTTTATATTAGTAACTCCTACTTATTTTAAGTATATGTTATATTAGCTAGTACTTTGTTTTAATAGGTAGAAACAAAATTAGGTTAACAGCTTTTCTTACAAAAATTTTATATATTTTATTTGCATTGTAAATGGATTTAGTTTTTGTATAAAAATATAATATATAGAGTATATATTCTTAGGAATATTAAGAGTAAGAGCTTAAAGGTGATGGCCTTATTGCAATAGCTTGCTTTTTTTAAGTAGGAATTTAATTTGGTTAGATACATGAAAAATTCTTGAAAAGATATTGGTTTTATAGTGAATTAAGTATAGAACGCTATAGTATATTTTAAACTATGTACTATATATATGTGCTCTACAACATTAAATTTAAATACAATAACAATTCGTATGGGAATGTTATAGGGTAAAGAAAGCTCTAATTTCTAATATAAGAGGTTTAATATCTATAGATAACATAAAATATAATTAATATCTCCTTCAACAAATTTAACTCAATTAATTTATCCTGCTGTTTATCCTAATATGCAGTCTTATATTTCTTTTCACAGAGCCCTAAAAGTTATAAAATTTTTAATCTCAGTTACAGTTATTAACACTAAAATAATAAATATTAAATTAAATAAAAGAATAATTTATGCACCTAACAAAGCTTGTATTGTTACTATTATACTTTGCTCACACCACTACTTGAAATTGAACTTCCTAGTGTTACCTAGTTTTCTAGCTCGATAGCCAGTTTTCATCAACAAGCTACAGTTTTCGAGACTACATCTTAAACCATGAGACCATCCTAAACTACATGTAAATTTGTAATTTTTTAGATTATATGATTTTTAATACAAAATTTACATTAATTTCGGGCTTCTTACCAGCCTATCCCCTAGTTATTAATTTATAATTTAATTAAATTTTTATTAACCTGATAATATTAGTAGCTTTATAAGTAATTTAGGGCCTTGATCAATATAAAAACTATTACAAAGTAACTTGATTAGATTCTACTAAGCCAAAATATCTTAATAATTCGGCCAACTCATCAGAAGTCATATTTAAAACCTCATCAAATAATTCTGTTGGTGCTGGCAACGAATCCACATATATAGCATACTTAGCCAATTTCTTTAACTAGTAAATAGTATTATAATAAAAATCTGGGAGATTAGTCCTGATAACTAAAAGCATATCCACCTTTCTCTCATTCCCATACATATTCCTAAGTGTGCTGAATATAAGAAAAAGATTATTATTGAACTCTCGATCATTATCAAGTAAGATTCCCAGCCTTATATCTTTAACTCCCACTTCCTCTGGTATCTCTATTTCGCAATCTAGACATGGCAGAAAGACTCCTTTGCGCAACAGTTCTTTGTCATCTTAAGTTGCCGGTCTTCTATAGTGTTTTTTTTTTGACTTTCTACAGATCATTTACCTGAAGTAACCTCGAATCTAACATTGAACAACCTGATTTTAAATAAAGGCATCGCAATGCCATTTTAGAATCAATACAGCCTATATCTGGGGTAAACATACTAGATAATAATAAACATTAGAAATGAGGCCTGATTTTATTTCAAGCCCGTCCATATTCATTAAAAATATTGATGTTATTCTTCCTAACTTTTCAAGATTTAGCTATTGATGAAATTTCGTCAATTCACACTGGAAAAACCTCATTTATTCACTTGCGACTCATTCTAACCACTCTTTCTCTTCAGCGGGACCAGCACCAAAAATGATATTCCAATTCCATTTTCTTCTCAATTCCATATTATTTTACATCTCAAAAAATTTAATCCCAGCAGCTGCAAATACTCCTACTCCATATAACAAGATTAAACTCTTCACTTAAATTATTCTTCATACAGACATCAAGCTACCAAACTTTAGTTGATATAAACTCAAGAAAATTATTAAATAATTTTAACCTGCAACATACAACATCATTTGCCAAATTATTTATGTTAATGTTAATGTGATGTTTTGGTATAATACCTAAAAAGTACCGGCGGTTGTTTTTATACCTGCCTTGTCTGGCAACAAGACCATGCCTGCCCAACTTAACATCTAAAAAGCCAAATTTAAGTACCAAACAAATATTAAACTTTGTATATATAAAACTTTTGGGTTAAATTTGGAATCCAGGTATGAATACTGAATCATACATATGCATATAATTTTGGGTATATCCAATTTGTGAGGTGCATCATGATCTGGAATTGATGCAGCTTTCCCATAGTATCAGGAGAACTATCTCTGGTCTTTTCGATCAGTTGATCAAGTAGACTGACGAATGGATAATGGTAGCTGCTTAGTGATTTGGTTTAGGAGATTATACATATACTGTCTTTGATGCGAACTTAGTATATCAAAAGGTCAAGTCTAAGTACTAAAAATGCATCCTTCCCTTCCATTGTTTACACCCCCAGTTGAGTAATACCGCAACCATCTTAATATTACCTAAATTTAAAATAATCCTAATTAAATTACACTAAGGTTTTCAGCATATATATAGGATATAAATGTTATAAAACATGATGAAAACCTACATCATAATGGTTTAAGATTAATAAGTTGAAAAAGATCTTAAAATCTTTTCTAATAGCAGATCCCAGTACAATATACTTTTATCAAAGACTACTCGTCTAGATGGACGATCTAGTAATAAATATAATATTAGCACTAAATTATAAAATCATGAACCCATCTAAATTTTCGGATTCAACTTACTAGCTAACCCACTCCGCAATCACCACATATACAAAAATCTACCAGCAATAAACAATACTATTGATTAAGAGCTTCTTCCAGCTCTGACCAAAATTAAAACTAACGCTCTAGTAACCCCCTATTTCTCGCGAAGACTACCGTCATCTCTTGCCGCAAACGATGCAACATGCAACATAATACTTACAGTATGGATCATTGGAGTCATAGATTCCGCAAGAAGAAGGTCAAACTCTTAACAAAGCATTTTATTTTTTAAATTTAATTACTAAATGAAAACTAACGGTTGGTTAAATTTATTATTATTTTTTGAATTAAGGTAATGTTATTATAAACACTAAGAATCTCTCTCATTCTAAAAAATTGGTGGAATTTAACCCTTTGGAATTTAAAGGCTTTAAAGAATCATCCAGAAAATGGCCAGACCATTCTTCTAGAAACTAGAAAAATCGTTAAGGGCCTCCAATTCTCAGTCGAGCCAGCCTTCGGCGTCCGCTCCTTCGAAGCTTGGCCCAAAAGGCCATTATAATTTAAAGGCTACAGTTTTATAAAACATATGAATTAGTTAACTTTTGAATTAGCTTCTACTTGTGGACTGACTTGGGAACCACTGTAAGACGCATCTAGAAGCTTTGCTCGATTGATATGGAGAGTTACTATAGTCCCCCCAGCCTGTATGTCTCCCCCCTCTTAACAAAATTTGGTGGGTAAAGAGTCCTACATTCTTATATAAAAAAATGGGGGGTTTTCTTGGCGATGGTATGTTCGAGACCACGATGGTATGGTGATGGTATGACAGGGTTTGTGTTGGATTTTTTGTGTTGCTAGCTGGCGACCTGGCTACGTATATGCTACCTGCCTGGCGGCCTGGCTATTGGCTACTGACCTGGCGACCTGGCTAGCTGGCGACCTACCTTCGTCCCTGGCTATTAGCTGGCGATCTTCCTATCTGGCGACGTGGCCGCCAGGTCACCAGCTAATAGCCAGGCCGCCAGCTAGTAGCTACTTAGTAGGTAGCCGGGTACGGCGGCCCGAGGTACAAACCAATTTATATTTCAGTTGGGTTTAAGTGTGACGTAGGAAGCCTCAAGTAAGATGTGTTGTATGTTAAATTGCATCTATTATAAACTTTAATCAAGAAATAACACCAAATGAGCTGCAGATTGGATTTGAAACTAGCTGCGGATTTGACCTGTTTGTATGCCTATTTAAGTACCAAGTAGACAATGGAACTAGATGTATAGATGATCACAGGCAACTGTTTGAGAGGTCTCGAAACTAGTGATGAAATATGACTAGGTTTAAGTAAATGTTGGGAAACTTGAAGGGATCACAAAATTTCGATATAATAGCTAGTATGTAAATATAATAATGGGTAGAAATTGAATGGCTTACTAGTTTTTGTGACATTTAGGTATGTGTATGAGACTAGTTATTAAAAATGGTTTTTAAAATGGACTGCTTTTTAGTTGGACCCGCCTGGTTTATGCTAAGGCGTGGTTGGTATATGTATATATTTTTTTGAAACTGTTCTATTTTTTTGGTGGGATCAAGGGCTAAAAGTGATATCTACCTCAGAAGAAGTAGCATTTTGAAATAATCTTGTGATGTTAGGTTCGGGAGACTTATCCTTGCATGGATCTACGTTAACCGAATAAGGTGTGTTAGAAATATCTTGGCATATTCATTGGATTGTATTACACTCATGCATTTAACGATTGACAGATATTTAGATTAGGTTCTTATAAGCTTATTGCACAGTTTTTTCTGCAGCTCTGAAGTGATGCGCAGAGTTTTGAATACTCTCCACTAATTGCACCGAGCTAGGTATGAAGTTAACAATTTTAATCAAACATTTGTGGACAGTTGGCGTCTGGGAACGAGATTCCGTAGGACGTAATATACTGCGAATTTTGAACTTACTAGATTTCATACGTATAAAAATAGTATATATATCACAAGTTTATCTAGACACACATTTTCATGCACAGATCTTAATCTCGCTCCAGCTATCCACAACTATGATCAATTTTTCTCCAAAAATGCCAGTCGATAACCCTTTGAAGAAATCTCTGTTATCTCCCCTCATACTAAATAAATTTTTGGAATCAAACGTCTAATATTATTTCTGAGATGAACTTTTATTATATGATAATCCTAGCAGGCACGATTTTGCTAAAATATGGAAAAGTTTTATATACAGGATAAACCGGAAGTACCCTAATTTAATAGAAATATGGCAGTTGAAAGAGAAATTATAAATGGTAGAAACAGAGCTTCTAGCGGTGGAGGTGGAATTACAAGATTTGAAAGTAGAATTAAAGGCGATAGGGACGAAACTATAGATGAAAGAGGCGGAACTCTAAGACATTGTGGTTAGCGCGCGATGAGAAGTCTATCAAACAATCGGCAGATTCGAATTAAAAAGGGCGTTTAATGATCTAAATTATAGATAGTAATACTAAAAAAAGGGGTGTGAGAATTCCTTAAAATGAAGAAATCGATTTCTAGGTTTTGAGCTAGAAAAATGTCGAGTCTTTAAGAATTTGGGATGTGTCTAACTTTGTTTGTGGCGTCTGGGTGAGGTGATGATGGTGCAGAAGATAATTGATCTTGTTAAAGTGTTCGTAAAAAATAAGTTGAGAGATAGAGCAACTTTAGCAATTTAGATTATTCGATATTAAAACTTATTTGATGTATATTAAAACCTTTATCGTATATTGAAACCTGTAATTAGGAATTAATTAGTCTTACTTGTGTCTTAATGTCCCTCTGTGTGTTGTAATATTTGAAGTCAGAAAATAGATGGTGGGCAATTAATAACTGGGATAACCTTTTAATTAATGTATGTATATAAGAAAATTAACTTGCTGTTTTTTTGGGATGTTATTTGATTTAGGTTTTAACTTTGATTTGCTATTTGACCTAGGTTCTAACTTTGATTTGTGTATAGAGTATAGATGTTACTTATAAATATAAAGTACTATTTTTGAGATGAATTAGAGTCTTGAAATGAATAAAGTGCAAGCTTTAGCTGTGGATATGCCTGTTAGCTAATACTAAATGACTGTTTCAAAAGCGGATTTGTTTACCAATTCTTGACGGCGTTTCTATTTATGGTGAAAGAGAATGGAAGTTCTGGTTGTTTACTCTCTCTCAATTCTTCTAGTTGTGAATGATTTTTTAGAATTTTGGCTGGAGAATGCTTTTCTTAAAAAGAAAAGGTATGAAGGATATGGTTGGAAGTATATATTAATTGAATTAAAGACAATGGAGTTTGGGGTTTTATTTATAAATTGTTTATAAAGATGATTGTTTAGAAATATATTGTGGTTCAATTTAATTAGAATAGAAATGAATATTTGTAATATGAGAGTAAAAAATGCGCATGCTTATAAAAGTCACTGTTGATATCAGAAATTGGATGTAATAAATCCGGGCTTTGTTTTAAATTTAGAATCTAAATAACAAAAATTTCCTGATAACTTGGGATCTAATAATAATTCCCAAGACAGAAGTTAGGAAAAATTTGATTAAATGTTTATAAAAAGTGGTTTTGTTGCTAGATAAATAAAGAGTAGTTAATTATTTAGCTGGGGTAACATATGTGTTTAGAAGTATATTATTTGCTTATAAGAAGAGTAAATAAGATATAATCAGGGATAGGTTAATTACTATTTAAATTTGTTTATGTTAGTGGTAAATTTTAGTTGGTTTTAAGAGGCTTAAAAAGTTTAAATAATATATGTAGACTAATAATAAATTGCTAGAGTATTTAAAGCTTATAAATTAATATCTAAAATGGAGTGATAATATGCAACTAGTAAAAATTAAATTTTAAATTATAATATATATTTAGCAAAGTAATGGTCAACCTTTTTATTAGTAGCGAACGATTTTAAAAGTCATAATTGATGATATAGATATACTACCTTAAATATATTGTCCTTTTGACGGTAAAACCCGTTTCTGGTAACCTACTTTTGAACCGATTAAAGTTATGTTTCAGTTTCTAGATAGAAGCTTTAAAAGAGTTTTTATCTTAAAAACTATTTTACTAAATTGAGGGGTAGAATAAATCTGATTGTGAATAAAATCCCACCCTATAGCTCCAATTGTATAAAAGAAAATAAAAGCCTAATCCTCAAGAATACTATAAAAAATAAAGAAAATATAATTATTATTAAAATACTTAACGTAAATATAGTTTTTATAACAGATTATTTTATTGGTTTTGAGAAATCGGCTAATATATTAACTTTTATAAAATTATATGGAGGCAAAAAAGCTAATACTGCTATTACTATGTACCAACTCAGTCGTTCAAATCCTAGAATTATCAGTAAACAAAACATTTCTGCAGGTATAGATTTTGTGAAAGAACTTACAGTTTATTGCAATATCTAGATTGCCTTGTATAGTATTGTAGGAGAGGATGAATCTAATAAGTAGCTTAAGAAACGTTTAGAAACTATTGAAATTGATATATTAGTAGTAGATATTCTTCTTACGAACGCTAGTAATTTCTGTTGCATGTTAGTTGATGTAATTATGGGTAATAGTTGCAATATCGTATATTAAGGTGTAAATAGGAATTGGCAGTTAAGTGAAGTTTTAGTGAGTGGTTTGCGTGGTGAGAAGAAATCTGATTTTCTGGTTATTTACTTTGATATTTTATTAGAAGTAGTGGTGTGTGTACTGAGAGTTATAGTATAATATGGTATTGATACAATCTTGAACCTATCTCCAGCCACAGAACTAAATCCGCAGATATATAGAAATCTTACTCATCTTATCTTAAACGAATTGAAGGTTATAAAGTTATCTGGAGCTGATTTTAGTCACTTTATTATAGAAGCTGCATGGTAGAAAGTGGGGAGCTACTTCCTCAATCTTGGCGTAGAATATGTAGTTATTACATTAGGGGACCAAGGGGCTTATTACATTATAACATCTAAATCGGGGGTTATAAAATCAATATATAGTGAAAGAGTAGTAGATTTAATAGAAGCAGGATTAGTATTAAATCACGAGATAGGATAACCCTGTATTAATTGATTAAGATATAATATTAATATCTAGACTACTTAACACCTAGTAACATATTTACCAGAATGTATGCAGTGGAATATGTTAAAATGAAATAATTAAGAAGATAGGATATAACTACAGCTGTTAAATAAATTTATAAGACAGTGAGTATTACTGTACAGAACTTCAATACGCAAGATTTAATCCCATAGTCGAATTTTTAGGATGGGTAGTAGTATGGTGAATGACTTAGAACATATTAGTATAATTAAAAATAATCGTTGATTGAGATTTTATTATAATATCAATTTACAATTATTCTAAGTCTTCATTTCAATTTATTAACATAACATTTTATCTCGTACACAGATCCAGAGGATAGCATTATGTAAAGCTATCTTAGCAAACTTTAGTTAGTATTTGCGCTAAAATTTTTTTAGCATTTTCTAACCGAATACTAAATATAATTTAAGGTAATAAAAAACTTTTAGTTTATTTAGGATTAACGTTAAATTCTTTATTTGTAATATATTTCATGATATTTATGGTTATTTGCAGAAAAGCAAGATATATTTAATATATATATTGTGATAAATACTTTTAAGAATATTCATATCCAGATTGGGGGTCTTTAATATTCAAATGCAATTTGTACAATTATATATAATAGCTACAATAAACATACAGCACAATAAAAACTAAATGTATATATGCATGTTCTTGAAATATTTGGCGGAATAGCCACGCTAAAAATCCAATAAAACATCTTAATTATCATTAGTATTAATTATAAAGCCCTAAAACAATATATTATTGGTTTTCCTAGACCGGCCACCTTAAGATCTGTGGCTCCCTTTCTTTTAGATTTGGAGGCGATAACGGTGTTGTTTTCTAGGCCACCTTGATTAACTGGTTGTTTGGCGTTTATCTTAATTGAAAGATTCATAGAATTAGTATATTTTGAGTTATCTTCTTTGAGCTTGGGGTTGGAGTTACCAAGGCAAGTAACTGGTGTAAAGGTATATAAAAGAGTAGCAGATTCTTGTAAAAGCCTCAATATGCGGCGAAAAAGAGAGTCTGCAGAAATGGGACCGCCTATATTCACTGATGTAAAAGGCATGGGATTACAAAAACTGAGAGCTTGTAATAATTGTGGAATATATAAATATCTTAATATTTGTGGTGGTTGAGCGATATTGAATTAAAGGTGGAAATACGAACTTTTTAATAGTCTCTCTAATCTGCTTGCTTTATAAAGCCAACGGATCCATATTCAATCTGCAATAACAAGAAAGTTCGAAGTTCGAAAAGTGAAATTTAAGGTTAAAACTGCTAACATACAGGATTATTTGTGTGGCAACCTTCGAGTGGACTGCGAGTCTACATTGTTCACAACTTTTCTGGTTTTGAGGCTATATATGTATAACGAAGCGGGTGTACGTTTTGTATGCATGTTTCGAAAATATGGTATATACGTACAGAGATTATGACCATACCTAATTACTTATGTTAATAATTAGGGTTGAATTCGGGGTCTTTACAATGCCCCGAGCCTTGCAAAAATTTATTTCCTCTCCGTCCTTATAATCTATCCTTACAAAGTAAAATCGATGGAGTTCCGGTTCCTTTGGTTTTACATTTATCGACGTTCTATTTATCTCAATACTCACTATATGTATGCAATTTGAGGGCAAAAAAATGCGTTCATAATTAATTACAAGCAGGAGATGGATACAACCATAGCAACAGATCCAACAACAACGTCTCACATATATATACACGCTAGAACTACATGCATACTTGGATTTGAAATTAAAAAATAAGATCATAACTATTGAAAGCTCCGAGGAGGGGGTCGCTGATCTATATAAAGGAAATTTGCCAAACTAGGTTTTAGTATAAATAACAACCAACGTTTCATTACTACTAATTCATGATGTAAGAGGGGAATTTCTTGATTTTCTAGCTTTTGCTGGATATTTCGTTATTGTTGAATGATATAATCTAATTTTTGTTAAATATTTTGTTACTATTGAATGATATAATCTAATTTGGTGTTTTGTTTTTTAATCTGGACGAGAATTTTTTTAGTATTTACTTTATTCTGATATTCTTAATTATTTATTTTGTCTAGTATAACTGCTGTAGTATAAAATTTGTTGTATAAAATGTTGTTCCCAAGATAAAGGATTTTTAGGAGCATATTTATAATTTAATTATTCGTTAGGATATAATTCCGGATTCTTGAGAAAGAAACGTTTAGCTGATTTGTTTACTATTGATATGTAGCCATACGGCGATAATTCCATCCCAATATGTATACGCTACAGCTGTTCTTGAAATTATTTGTTTTAACCTGAATGATTTTTTTCGTTAACAAGCTTTTTTGATTCTAAAGGAATTGGTCAATTGAAACCAAGTATTCATTACCTTAACATTAGTTAGTACTAGAAAAAATAATATTATAAGTAATTAAAACCACTGCAATCATAATGAAGCATAATACAATTTTTGATGAATTCGTTCCTTGCAGTCATTAGATTGAGATAATAAGTTATATTCATCAACTAATCTGCCGCTAAATTTTACACCATAAGACAACCACGTTAATTCTAAAGATATCAAATTATTTTTCGATTATTTTATAATTTTGGGGTATTTTAGTTTCGTATCTAGATAGTGCGCTGTAGCCGATCCTCGACTACTTAGATCTATTTAAATTTCGAAGTCTGGTTTCGTATGTAGGGTTGTACTGTCATGCCGAAAGTCTCGCTCTTGTATCGTAACTACGTACTACTCAATCGGGGGTTGGGCTGCAAGTGGTTAGCGAGCATGGTCTCCGACTATTAACGGGAACGGGGCCGGAAGTAGCCGAAACCCAAAACCTAAGGCAAATGGCAAGGGCGGGGTAACTTAATAGAATTAAGATACATCCATCCTCCCAAAAGTTTTTCTTTATATACATTGCATGATCTTGCATTTAAAGTATTAAAACACAGTTTAGCTTTGTCTTTATCGTGGCATAATAGTTATAGATTTTTTTTTTCTTCATGTATGATAAAAGCAATATTGTGCTTCGTAATTATATCAGCTGTTGTGAAGATAATCCCCAAAACTAAGACATACCTGCCCCCAAGGTGTGGTTTAGGGGGGTTAGCAGAAATTCGCCGATCCAGAGCCGGTAAAATGAAAATTTGGTGGAGAAAGCAATACAGGGCCTTAATTACGAAATTGAAGTCGATACCCAATCTTATTTTGAGCACTGGCTATCTAGTGTTGAGACTAGCCCAACTTGTCGAGCAGATTTTACATATTATAAAATCTTTCCATATTAGCCATCCTACAAAAGTGACCGGAGGTTCCGTAAACCGTCACCTCGGAGGGTGCATATTTCATTGTACGCCTAGCCTACACGCGTTACCTGCTTTTTAACAGAACACTTCATAAT
The DNA here is from genome assembly GCA_036971725.1 of Arthrobotrys conoides. NCBI lineage: Eukaryota > Fungi > Ascomycota > Orbiliomycetes > Orbiliales > Orbiliaceae > Arthrobotrys > Arthrobotrys conoides. The sequence goes on from JAVHJM010000006.1 coordinate 2,150,356, forward strand.
CTCGTCTTACGCTTTCCCAGGATTATTTCACAAACATTAACTATCGCACGAACATGCAAACTTCAAACAATACCACCCATAAAAGCCGCTATTTAACAACCCCATCAAAAAAAGAATGGGATTCTTACTGAGAATTCATTTATGAGTATTATATAAATAAGCGTGCTACCTTTCAAGAAATTTCGATTTTTTAAATAACAACTTTGATTTAACAATTCCGAATATAGAACAAATCAGCTGGAATACCAACGTAAACAGTGAAAATTTCAAAAAAATGTCCGTTCGACTTCAGAACTCTTTTCTTGGAGTCCATTTAAGCATAGAGCTGTCAAACCCAGCAAACTTCCAACAGCTACCCCACACAATACAGAAGGCGTGCCCACAAATTTGAAAATGCTGCATAACGAAAAAACAGACGAAGCTACAGACGAAGCTACAATACAGATTGAATTTTATAATTTTCGGTTATCTCTCGATAACTTTGTTAAATCCGCTGTAATCGAAGGTTCTAACCCGAAAAATGAGAGGTATAAATAGCAAGATCACTGGGATCAATGTTTCGAAGATTTTATTAGTAAAGACTATTACATTTAATAACGTTTGTACTTCTAGCCTTAATTGTTAAGATTGTAACAACGACTTAGAGTAATAGTTATATGACAGACTTAATTGATCAATATTATATCAGTCAAGTAGAACTGGAACGCTCGAGTAGTAACAAAGAATCTAATATGGAGCTTACTTAAATGCCGAGATCGACTCGATAGTGTTGTCCATTAGCATCGGAAAACACGCCCAAAAAAGAATAACCCATACCATCAAATCAATAATTAGCAGAAGATAAGTCCAAAACTTAACCTCTTTCTGTAAATCTTCCATACAATCACTAGCATTGTTTTCGATGAGATCACCCATTAGAGTGGTGGATTTACGTGAGTCATATTAACTAGGCCGGCCATCTGTAGCCCCCAATGGACGAGGGGCAAATGGAGTAGGAGGAGACATAAGAGAAGGTTCGTGACTATCAATTATTCATTAGTATAAAAACTTCAGAAACAAGATATAATAAAAATTATTATAATTTAATAAACCACGAGAATTTTGGTGATAAAAGGCGTTTCTGAATTTTTAAAAGATTGTTTTAGTTAATGTATATCAGTTTTCTTTCTTTAATAGAATTTTTGGTAGGTTGAGTCTGCTGCAGCCGATAGATTCTATTATAAGAAGAAAAAGACAATTGTCGGTACCATCAACTTAGCGTTAAAGTCCCGTATTCAACTGATTTATGTGAGATATCTCATTGCACATAAACATGCACATGAACAGCGACTTTTACTCCTCACTCCGAACCACTTCGTATGACGCCAGGATCTGCTGAACGCTACGTGCTGTTTAACCATGCCCCCCCCCCCCAAAAAAAAAAAAAAAAAAAAAAAAAAAAAAAAAAAGAAAGAAAGAAAAAGGTGACCCATTGCATTACCAACCGTTAAAAATCTGCCAACATACAAGTACATAATATCATTTAAGATTTTAGACAACATTCTAGAGTACATCAAAAAGAAGCTGATGTTTTAATTCACATCAGCAAGCTCTTATTCTATTAATTCTAAAATTATATATTTTTATATATTTTTAATAAAAGCAATATCCCTCTTTAAAAACTTGATTTTTTTAATTTTTTTTATTATTATAATAGCAAGCTCTTCAAGATCATACCAAGCAAGTAATTCATAATTAATATACAACAAACTATTAATTATACAAAATATTCATGATATATTTTTAATATGCGGTATATTGTCAATATATAGTGACCGGATGTTCATGAAACAGTTAGAAGCGTAAATTTAGCAAGTTAAGACATTTAATACCATTCCAAGAGCTTGTCAATAGACAACCAGGCAATTTCAATTGGTACGCCATTTCTGGCATAATATGGGTCGTATGGCCCTATACTAACTATATCAGCAAATCTTAAAGGTAGCTTGAACCAGCTAATATACATACCAGTATACTAATGCAAACATCTTTTTAAGAGGAGGTTTTTGATATTTGGAGGTCTACCTATCAGCTGCGTAAAGTAAAGATTTAGAATTTTTATTAGCAAAGAAACCGCTGGGCTTTGATGACAAAAGACAACCCTACTTATATTCTGTTGTGATCTGTTGCCAACTTTTATAGTTAGTCAACCTGCCCCAGTTATAAATTATCGTATTATAACTCTGAATTCTGGGTTGTCTTATCCACCACACTTCTTAATTGCGGTCCAAGGAGTCGGTAATACATCCCGGCCACGGGCCCCGTTCACAAGCTATTTCGAGACTAGGCGCAGTTGCATAATATAGATTATTCTTAGCATCACTAGGCTAAGATATTAAGATGACAGAACAATATTGTCTATAGTTTGGAATTTTGTCGATGTTACATATACCTAGTATATAGTATATTCGTTCACCAGCAGAGATTGAAGTATAATTATGATAAGATTCTTTAACCTCCTTCCTCATAATAATCTAGCTAATATTTTCTATATATAACTAGTCTTGTAACCATGTGTAACTTTAGTCTCGATTTTACCAAGTGCTTTAATACAACAAACATAACACAATAAAATACTTCGAATTAATTCTAAATCAAAAAAATAAATATTTATATTTTAAAGACTAATTGATGAATAATTAGATAAGTGTATTTAAGAAACATTATTTTTTTTTAGTAATTCATTATTTTTTTAATATAAAAGAATTCTACAAATGGGTTCCTATCGTCCGAAATTTATTGTAGCCTACGCTATAGCTATTCAAATTTAAATTTAACCCTTAAACTTCAGGAACTTCCTTAAAGCTTTTGGTTAAGTATCCTTGCTAGCAGAGTACTCCACAGGTACTCTTGTTACTAGTCAGCACTCCTTCCATAATCAAATAGCTAAACAGAAAATAGATATTTATAGTTTTTTTATTAACATTTATCTACGCTTCTACCGTTCTCAGGGTAGATCTACGAGGGGGCGGCTTCTATTTTAATTTATCAAAATCTTCAGGGCTAAAGTCTAAGCTTTTCCTTGTGATAATAGTAAGAGCGACCAGTTAAGTGTTAGAATCTATATAAAACATTATTTTGAATCTGGAAATTTTAATTTCAATAAGATTCATTCCTTGTACACTAAATAGAGATGTACTCTTTAGTTTGTTCAAACCTTTGAGAATCTTTTATAAAGATTCTTTATTTTTATAAAACTCCTTACGCCCTATTAATCATCGAAATCATAATCAACATTCCATTACCGAAATAATTTCAAAATGCAAATTATTCAAAAAAATACTTTCTATTTTCTTAGGCTACCAAGAGAGTTACAATCTGAAATATACAAACATTCCCTAGTAACATTTTTTAAGACACTATTCGAGCACTCGATTAATACCTATAGCAAACTTCGCCAGAAGAACTATGATACTACCATCCTATCAATCAACTATTAAATTTGCGATAAGGCTCTCTCAAATTTTCATCGATTATTTGGCTCCTCATTAGTCTTTATGGCTTGCTAGTGTTTACTACCATCTATATTTTGTTAACCAAAGTATAGTGAGAGAAGATGCGGATGTTATTATTTCCCTACCTATTACACCAATGATCCACAAACAGCAATACTTCTATCGCATATTCCCCTTCAGATAGATATCAAAACACATAATCCTAATAACGATTTTAAATATAAAAATTTAAAGCACAAGTGTCGCATATTTGTTGCTATTAAAATAAATAATATTAAGATTGTGTTTACCATGATCAAAACTATATGTTGTTTGTATCAACTTTTATTAAAATATATTTCTTAATTATTATAATTGAAACTTGTATACTAGAACGATATAAAGATTCCATAACTAGCAATATCAGATCCAATTTTCAACATATTTTCCATTACAGTTTTAAATATGACATTCATAATCCACACGCCAGTTTTGTTCACTATTATACAAAAATAAGTGTTGTTGTCTCTGCCATTCCAATACATCAAGATATTGTCACCACCCAGTGGGAAATACGAGAAGGGCCTAAGACAACAGACGAGCTACTAAAAACAGTTGGAGTATTATGGTGGACTGGCCACCGTTTCGAGCTTCTGACCTTAGGGACCCAGCTCTTCAATATAGGGAACGTTCTTGCTAAAAAGAATAATTTCCATGGTGCCTTGTTCAACTATCGAGGAGCCTTGGAAATTATCCGGAGAGCCCAGATGATGTTTTATTGGGAGAAAGCATTGCTCGAACGGTTCTTGCCATATCTCGAAACCGTAATTGGTTCCAACATAACAGCTTGTTGCGCCAAACAGGCTGGAACAAGCAAGAATATAACTCCTAGCGCCATGCAGTTTTACCAGACCGAGATAGAATCGGATCGTCTGCGGAGCAAACATATAACATGGGGTAGAGGCTACGCGGCGTGGCTTATGGCTATTTTACAGATCTTCACACGACAGAGCAGCGCTTTAGTTACGAAGAAACTCGAACTTTTCATTCGCCATATGCCCAATGATGAGAAGGTAGGCATGGCGAAATCTCTGATCGAACTAGTCAAAAGTCAATCTTTGCAAGACCAAGCTATGAAACCCAGTGTAAGCAACCCAAGTTAAGTGGCCCCAAGTAGTTGAAATGCGAATACTAATAAAGCTAGTTGACGGATATGCTTCTGAGATCTCTAGACGATTTCACGTACCCCGATATTCTTCTAGGGCAACCCGAATTCAAGTGGGGATTAGATCTCGACCAATACTCGGGTGAGTTTTACCTACTAGAGAGCCTAGATCCAACGGAAGCCAAAAGGTATAGACAAATCCTTCAATTTGGCGGCATCTGGGAGATAATATGTGCGACGAAAATTAAAACTGCACAATATGATAAAGTTCTTGAGAAATACACTACGTTCATCAAGGGAAAAACGATTCAGGGAGGAGAGACTAGTTGCGTATGCAAACCCACGATAATTGTTTCTTTCCATGAGATCAGGGTCGGGGTGGTTTGCAAAACGGGTCTATGTAAGGGTCTCGCGGGTCTTGCTGTTAACACCGCAGACAGTGACACAGAGAAACGAGAGGCTCCCTTATATGGATTGGAAGTGCGATTCGAAAATTCCTTTTCTGTAACCCCAGAATAGTATATATAGAGTCGGAAGAACGGCCCAGAGCGGTGAGTACACCTAAACTATAGGGCCTGGAATATGCATCGACATCTATAGAGTATGTGAGGTTCGGGGTCCGCCTGGTGTACAAAGGGTAGGGAAGGAGGGCTATTTGAGGTGCTACGGAGCAAACTTGTGTGGAATATTGCCGTCGATATATGCAAACGTTACTTCATACTTCATGATAGCATTCCAAAGATGTGAAGGCGGTATAGGTTAAAATGTGTTGAGCCATGTTGGATTCTGAGCGGTCCCTTTTCCTCAGACCTCCAGCCGTAACGGACCGGGGACGCGTACGGTGGAAACAGCCATCCATTACCCACGGTGCCAGGGTTAATTTGGGGGGGAAACCAAGAAAGGATGTTGCGCAAACTTGAGCATCCACACCACGATGCGTCTCGATTGGAAGGAATCGATGTTCGAATCATATAATTTAATAGGCAAGGGTGAAAAGTCACCCGATATGCAATTAACAAACCTGGTCCTTGTATTCTCGTATGTGGTGGTGCATGGTGATCAATGGTAGATGCACAGCGCTGTACAGCTGATCCCGCGATAAGAGAATGGAAGTTGCCGCATATACACTAGAAGAGCTGAAACCCAAATCGGAGTTGAGGTTAAGCTGTCACCTAGCTGCAGATGCTTGCATCTTAGTGTCAGCTGGTGCCTAAGATATGCATCGAAGACTTGCATTCTCTTCATACCATTGAACATGTGAGCTGAGTTGGGGGCACTAGGACGAATTAGGTACAGGTGTCGCGACATACACGACCAGGCTAATGTGACCCCCCCTTGCGTTGTTCCGACCGACGGATCCGGTTTTGTTTCCACCGATAAAGAAGGATAGGGACAAAAGCTGCCGCTGGCCGCTTAGGAGTACACTCTCGCCACGGAATTGAAGTCTCAATATGTTTACAAATGTTAGTCAGATCCGTAATTGAGATCTCGGCGCTGTCTTTGAGGTGATATTCATCGCCAAGCTGCGCCACCAACTTCTATACCCCCAGAATGTTAGCAGCTGTAGGTTTTTAGATTGCGATGCCGGGCATTTACCGATAACTGGTTCCAGGTGTGGTCATTCGCCATACCAGTTGATGGAATTCCGAGCTCTTCCCGTATAGTAGCTACGCTCGCCCTCACGCCCAATTTTTTGCAGCGATCATAAGCAAGTTCCTCTTCCGTTTTAGGAACCAAATGGGCTGAAGAAGGAAACGTGAAACGGCCAGGGTTGTAATCAAGAGACGTTTGACCAGCCTCGCCAGATGTTTGACTCTGTTGGGATGCGGGGCTCAAATACCCCTCTCGTAATCCAGAAAGAACCTCGACGGCGGTTTCAAAGGCCGCCTGAGAGTCTTCGGCTGCAGTCGAAGCATAAGAATTTTGGTGGTCGAGGTCAGACATCTGGTATCTGTAGGATGATTTTGGCAGTCGTATGTATTAGCCCGGGTGCGGTTCGAGGACAGAGTCGCGGGTCGGTTTCTAACCGGCCCTATCAAATCTGTACGGCGTAGGGAGATAGGCGGGAGGGCATTCCTGATATTACTCTTCCCTCGTGACGGGATCCTTTGCAAGCCGAAAATTCTTGCTGTTTTGGGACTGGGCCCGGGTTGACGGGATGTGTTGGCCAGTCTCGTAACCAAACTGTGTGCACCGGCCACCGGCCCTGGGCAAGAGGGTCGAGTTGACCTTTGGGAGAGCCACACAACTGACAGGGGCTCTGGCAGGCTGCATGATATTACACCCCAGCCGAGGCTCGTTGAGCGCGGGCTGTTTAGTGCCAAATGTTAATCGGTAATGAGACGATGCTATCTAGAATAAAAGTATATGTGTATGCTGACTAATCATACGGGCACAACACCCTCTATCAACACCAAGGCTGAGGTCCAGCTCGACATCCAACAGACACAACACAATACCAATTCGAAAATAGATTCCGAAAATAAGAAACAGCTGTCTGGCAACGAGACCAGGACACATGGCCATTTTGTGATATATTCGGAAATCCCTTAATTAAACTTCAACGCAATCCTCTCGCAGAGACACAGCCTCCCTAACCAACGTAAAACATGTAACTATATACTGCCGAAACCACTTCTCCCCATCTTCGGCTGGATATCCTTTGTTGATCAAAAATTGAATCAACTCTGGTAAAAACGCCCAAGCTATAAAAGGCTCTTGTTACCGCAATTCCCGTTTCTTCGATTTAATGACGATATGTGTCGTAATAGCATTGTGTACACTTTGATATGCTTCGACGTTTTCAAGACGCATGGGCGTCCTATCAAGGTCTTTCATTCGTTCGTGGAGATGAAATATCCAAAATATATCCTTTGTGTCAAGAATGAGCTGAGCATTATGGTGATCTAATAGAGGATTCAGACGTTCCGCAATTTTATCAACCAGAGTATTTGAGAGCACAGCCCCGCCACGCAAACATTCATAAAACAACCAGTAGTAATGCTCGTAAAGGATCAAATAAACGCTCCCCAATCCGTTGACGCTAAAACAGAACTGACAACAAGGCTCTTGCTCGGTTCTACACAGTGAATACTCTCGGCAAGTATTGCATTACAGCGGCCAGAAATAAAAGAAATAACAGTAATTCGAGTGTTCCTTCTTCCAATGCTCATGTAGAAAGGAACGGCAGGAAACATGTATAAAACATAATACACAAACCCAAAAAGGAGAGTCCGAAAGGCGTAAAAATAGGGTTTGGTAAGCCAATAGTAAGTTATTTGAGACAACAGAGAGTGAAGGCGTCGTGTGCGGTGGCAAAGTGCTAAATAAAGAACTTCTTGCTTCGCATAAAACACTATTAGTGTCGTATTGCAGATAAAAGTAATTCCGTAGCTCATCTAATAAATAACAACAGACTTCAAGATAAAGTCGAGTCTATATTAGAAAGCTTTCCGGGTCTAGAAAGCCCCCAATGGACTTTGCGGCGCCTGCTATGTTGGCCAGGGAAGGCAGGTCCGCTTGACACAAATCAGCCCCGTTAATGCCATGAATCTGTGATTGCAACTCTGATGATAATTTATTTTCGAAATAATCATAGAATTCAGCGCTAACTTTGACAAGATGGGCTATAGAACATCGGTCCCAATATGCCATCCACCTATAAAGTTTGTGGAGAACATGACATTCATCAACCAGCTCCAAGCTAGACGAAGGCGGAATTAAAGATAGAGCCTCAAGAGGGTTCACATTTCTAATTAGGTTTGACGAGACGGAGAAAAAGACGTTGAATTCCATGATATAACGTTGATATTGGGTGCCTAATGACATCGAGCCGATTCTACGTACTGGGGCGTAATGGGATATTTATTAAAAGGTCGTACTTACTATCGATTTCAGAGACACGCCAAGGTCTGATCTCGCAGCCAGCATAAGACACATTTAGAAATGTTGATGTTTCTTAGGCGGGAATCAGGTTGCGGGGAAGTAGTACTATGCACGTCGTAATCTAATGCATCAGAATACTAACCCCTCGACGCACCACGTTCTGCGGTCTGGTTGCCCCATATATTTAGACAGGTAGGAATCTTGTACTTCACAAATTTTAACCTACACTCCAACCTCCTTAATATCCTGCTCTTGAAAATTAAAAAGCCCTTCAAAGAAATCTTAATTAACCCGAAAATTTAGAAGCTACAGCGACAGTTGGATTGTCTTTACTGCGAAACTGCTGGTATCTCTTAACCGCTCAGAATGGGAAAAGTCTGGCTGAAATGAAAGCTCAAGCTCCCAGCCTGAGCCCCGGACAGATTCGAACACCAGTACCCCACCTAATTGCAACAGTCCAAGCTTAAATATGCACAAAGAGGTGGCAAAAAAGGAATGCCAGGACTATTCGTCACGCCACTCCCCACCCTACAAAGCGATGGAGAATAATGAGCTGTTTGTGAAATTTATTATGCGATCTGCAGCCAGTGACGGTATCTACTCCTGCGATTTTTTTTTTTTTTTGAGATTGGAACTTTCGGAGTTCATGCCGGTATTTGTGGCCACAGTTGAGGAGTCTGGCGACGAGACAACTTGTGCCTTATACCACACCAGACCTAAATTTCCCTCTTCGACGACCAAAAACCTGCCTCCTTCAACTCTTCCCGACAGAATTCTTGTTATCATTTTTCTTTATCTCTTGGATTCTACCCAAAATCAGGCAACTTAGTTACAAAAATATATTAGCTATACAGCTATAAATTTCGATCATATGCTATATAAATTTATTGCGATATATATACACTCAATAATATAATACTATGTAAACAAAAATGTTGGAATGCCATATAATATAGAAAGGCCAGAGAAATCTTCAAATAAAGAAATTCTTACTAGCACAGGGAATAAAATGCAAGCAAGTAGCCCTTTAATATCAAGAAGCATAACTTCCCTAAATAAAAAAAGTATTACGAGAACAATTCTCATAAAAACACAAAATTGAGAATACTTCATAAGGGTAGACTTCATGAAATCAAAAAGTTCGACTTTCCAAAAAGCAGAGATCAAAACATCGATAAAAAGACGGAGTTCGACTTTTCAAAAAACAGAAAGTTTCGTAAGGATAAAATCAATAAAAAGACGAAATTCAAATTCCTCCAGAAAAAGAAGAAGAGGAATTTCGAATTCGAGAAAAAAACTAAATATCTCTCGCATCAAACTAACCTTTGACCAAGCTTAAGTAATCCCCAAAGCTAGAGATCGGGATATATTTCCGATCAGACCCCAAAACTTAGCAATATTAGTATTAACCTCTGTTCAAAATTTCTCTGCAACCAAATTTTTCTGAGCTAACAGGGAGTTCATCTTGGAGACCTTGGCTATAAACTATTGATACATGTACACTACTAAAATAGTAGTAATAATGACTGTAAAAAGCTATAAGAGAAGGAGTTTTTGTCTCTCCCATTATTCTGCAAAGCAATACGAACTTTTATCTAATGCAAATTTGCATTCTTGATCTGCTAGTTTAAACTTCACCAAAGCTATTTTTTCTTTTAGGCCTTTATTAACTTGCTAAGAGTTATTTAGTTTTTGTAAAGTTTGCGATTTTTTTTCCAATAATTTTTGAATTTGTGATTGGGAGTGATCTAGCTCTTGTGTTTTTTCAAAAAATTCTTTGGATAAATTTTTGATTTATAATCGACAGTTGTATATCTCTTGGGACAATGTCCTAAGTTCTAAATTCAAGCTACTTGTTTGTCTCATTATCCAATCCTTTTCTTCTATTAATATTTTAACTTCTGTCTTCAATTCGTCTACTTTGCCTAACAATCGTTTATTTTGCAATTAATAATACTTTACTTTTCGTAATTTTTAGGAGTAGATCTTCACTAATACAGCAAATTATGAATGCATGTAAGTGATTTCAGACTCTTTTTAGACAAGTCGTTTTGGTAGAGAATAATGAAAGTAGGTATATATTTTGACGCTTTCATCATCAAAAGGCGCCTCAGGCTCGTCATCTTCAATAGCATTCTCCTTGTCAGAAAGCTTCTGGAAGGTGTCGTCTTCAACAGCATTTTCAGCACCAAGAAGCTTTGGAAATATAAACTTTGGAAGCCAAAGGGGGAATTGGTAAGGATCCAACATCATGGAACTCTGCAAAAAGCCTCAGATAACGGGAATATGGATAGGGATAGGTTGTCATATAGGCTTAGTTATTTTCTTTATTTAAACCACAAGAAGATGGAGGAATAGCAGAAAGGATGGAGGAACAGCACAGAGGATTTAAATAGCGCCTGGTTCGAAGGTAAGATGTAGTAATATATTAGAAATAGAATAGTTTATCGATATATCATGACAAAACGGGCGAATTTATATCCTTCTCCCTAAACAAAATATATAAGATTTAGATTGCTTCAATCCCAACTCCGCAATAACACAGAAAATTGGTTAAAATACAAACCAACTCTACTACAAGAAAATTTATCACCTCAATACAAAACAAATAACCACCACCAGCACAACAATCTGACTTTTGATTAATACATAACAACTCTGACATGCCTAATGGGCTAGTCTGGTCTTGAAACTAGGGCATAATATTCATTTAATGTTTTCCCCCAAATAACAAAAAATATTTAAATAGCAACAACAATAGGAAAAATTAACTAATGAAAAATCAAAACAACGAACCCAAACCCCCAAACTTCTAGCTTGTAACAATATGCTTTCTATCCCATGGACCGTCAGCAAAGTTGCCACCCCCCTATCAAAATACTTCTAAATCTGCCAAATTTATATTAGCGTTTGTTAGAGAGATACCTCAACAGGGGGATGGCAACCATACTAACGGTCCATAGAATAAGCTAATGGAGAAGAGCTTCCCCTGAGGAACATCAACGACATCTGGCTCTATAACACATACAGGGGGGGGGCAAACAAGAGACGTCCCAGAATTGTTTGCCCGCCTCAGCTGGCTTTTTAGAGGCGAGCCGCGGTGAATGCCCCAAAATGTCCCTCTGAAATTACAGCAGCTTCATCCAGCAACGATCTCGCTATCAATTGGCCCACGCAAATGCCGAAATATCTAATATATTAAACAAACGGCTTAACCTTCTGGCTCCTTATTCTAATCAAGTCTTACATCTGCATTTTTTTGGTTTTTTTTTTTTCATTTTGTGGAATCTGAAGAAATATTATTTTTAGTAAATTTAGATTTTAATTATATTCAAATACAGATTTTCTTTTACAATCTATACCATACGGTAGTACTGATTTTGCAGATATTAGTAACAGTCTTTTTTGCCGACTTATCCCCGCTAGTTCTGAATAAACAGCAAGTCGGACCGCAATAATCACCCATCAACATCACTTTCCAACCTTCAATCAATATGTTAACTTAAAAAGTTTTTGAAACTATAGATGAGACTGACTCCTCTATCAATTTAACCATAATAAGATTAACCAAGGTTCTTAAACTGGCGGTTTAACTAAATTTAATTTCAATGCTCCCATTTCTCAGTTATAAAAACTTGCAAGAATATAACCAGCCCGCCACTCAACCAAATATCATATCTAGTTGTATATTTTCGACTACCACATTAATTCATCCACCCACGAAACCCTACACAAACTCGCGTTTTCAAGTTTTAGTTTCTTCAGATAGAGTATTAAACTTTAAACATACAAACAACCCCAGCAGATAACCATTCTAAAAGAATCTTAGTATTTTCATACTCGCGTTCACACTCATACCCCAAAAGTCTTTAAACCTAAATACTGAAAACCTATATCATACTCAGCATATATATAAATATAAATAAACACTGCCCCACGAAAAGACCATACTGCAAATTCATCTTTTCCTCGCCACAAAATATATTTTTTAATTTTATTTATTCACCGTAATTCATTATAACAAGTCTGAAGCGCAAAGCCGATAATTCAATAAACTATAATTTAAAACAACTTAAAATCAATAATGTCGGTAATCACGATATACACGAAAAAAAATTGATGAATAATCAAGGCCAAAATTCCGCCAAATCCCCAACCCTCTAGCTTACAAAGTTATTCTTCCCGAAGCGACCGAGTACCAATAAGAATCCAAGTACGCTATTCTCTAAAATTCTTATATAACACTTTTTTATTATAAAAACAAAAATATTTCCTGTTAGCTACATTTATGATTGAATTATATACAGTAATTTCACATATACCGAGGAGTAATACATAAACTCATTTAAATTTTTTGGGGGAACTTTAGGCAAGAATACGAAGTATCCTACTGAGATTTCCTTTAATACACTCAGTATCGTCGTTCCCAAAGCAAATACAAGCGATTGGTTGTAAAATCTTGAACCAATTGAAATTGTTTAGTACTAACTGCCAAGTTTTAAATCCTAGTCTCTATTTTCAATTGCATTATATTACAATTTACTTTTTTTGTTTGTGAAATTTCAAAAATATTTATTTTGATTTTGCGTTAAATTTGCCTCTAACAAATTTTCTTCGATATATATGCGGATCCCCAAGATATTCTATTACAATCTCTTTAATCCCTTTTTCATATTACTTTTCTATATCTTATTCTTCATCTTCTTAAGTTTATTATATAATTTTTTTATCTTGTTCTTATATTTCACTTTCCACTCTATAAACACAGCGGCGACAATAGCTCTGGGTATTAATAGCTTAAGACTAGTACTTTTAATACATATTACTACAGCTTCCACTTACCTTTATGAACCCCATTTAACCAAAGACGTTGAGATTACCTGAATTGAATATAATAATGCTACCTCAATAACCATCGAATGAAACGTGATTAAAAGCTCTGACTGATGTTCAGTAGACACCATTATTAGTTGTGTAGACTGTATAGTGATCGAAAACTCTACCAGAGGCTATAAAAAACTCTGGCGTTGACCGAATTTATAGATTCTTGTCATATTATCAATTTCAGGTATTATCGTTTGGATTTGGATGGTTATAGCGACTATTTCATATATAGATATCGGTTTAAATAGTTTGTTGGAAACCGACTCGTGGAACGATGTTATCTAAACTTTGGAAAGTAGCTTGACTTCAACGCCAATCTCTTGACATATATTCCAACAATCTGCTGCAGTAATTCTAACTTCAAATACTATTATAATAGTCCTACTTATTAAACGAGAAATGGTGTTTAATTGTTAAACGAAAGATAATGCTTTATTAACCAAAATACGCTGATGCTGTCCCCATCTGAAGTTTTTGCAAGATTTGTGCGCTCTGTCAAAATACTCTAGTAGAACAACGCCCAAAGACCATATATCTGTAGGCCTTGTATCGTATTCATCTATATATATGTCCAGGTCTGAGCCTTTCTTTAACCGTATTTTGGGTGCCGCGTAGTTGATTATTCCCATTTTGAAAATTGTGAACTCTCTTCGGATTGCGAATCCTAAGTCGCATATTTTCAAGTGTAAAGGGTTCAGACCGAAGACTAGTATATTTACTAATTTGATATCTCTGTAAGCGATTCCCAAAAAATGCATATAACTTAGGCCGCTTAATAATTATATTGCTAAAGTATTCTTCTATTCAATATCCCAGCAGGTACAATCAAAGTCAAAAAGGGAGCCTTTAGCACAAGGCATTAGAATGTAAGTACTGGTGAGGCTTATAATAACTTCGCTAGCTTATATGATATTATCCTATAGAGCGGATTGGGTTAATGGTGGAACAATAGGAAATGATGGCTTCTCTACCTTACATACTGCAAGCGCTTCAAGAATTCAAGCTCTTGATCCAAGTCATAACCTTTACGAAATATTTTTATAATAAACTTACTATCTGTTAATATTTGCGTAATTACGGATACGTGGTAGTCGGAGGTTTGGGGCCTATGTATAACTTTTCTGATGACAAATTCTGGGAGTAGCTCTTCGTCGAGATAAAGAGCATTTGGTGTTATTGGTGATATGGTGCCAATAAATGCGATCCCAAGTTTCTTCCTTAGTTCTTTTTAATAATGAATATCATTTTGTTTTGTCTGTGAGCTAAATATGAGCAAAGAATGCTCTCTAGCATTAATTACAGCCCTTTTTTTAAGAATAACTGTTTGATTATGTAGGTTAATAAGTGTAAATCCTTTGTCAAAATCGAAAGAATAAAGCGTGTTAGATGATGAGCAGTTGGTAAGGATGAGGACACCTAAAATATAGTTAAAACCAATGACGAACTGCTCCTGATCACACCTTGGAACCTTATCTAAAACAATATTGGCAGTATTGGGGTTGGTGCCGAAAACCTATCCTTTTTTTATGTCTCGAGGAAAATCCTTGAGAGATAGAACGATGACTCTCTACCGATGTTTAGACCTGCGTCCGGAGATATCGGGCAGTAACTTTGTGCGGTATTCATTCTAATGATGACTGAAAACAAAAAAAAATAATTTACGCCATAAATAGACATACAAAACATGAAAAGGGTCGTTAACAGGCCTCATCCTGATTTTGAAATAAAAACAAAAGATAAAAAGAAAGTATGAAATCCAACATTAGACAAAATTACCAAGGTGCCGCGAAAATATTAGAAGCTGTGAATTAATTCTAATTTACAAGATAAAGTTATAATAAAACCAGCCAAAGAATATTACAAGGAGACTATTCAGGTTTAATAGAGTTGAAACTAAACAAAACCAAACAAAAACAAAGCATCACAAGCACCCATAAGCTTAGGAAAAGAATAATCTCATACCCAAACGCAAACGGTGTGTTCGGGAAGGAACCAATTGACAGGTCACAATTGGGAATTCTTCGTGTTGTCTTGTTGCATATTGCAAGAAACCAGCCAAGCCCGTGTGTTATCTGGTTTACGAGACCAGCCAAACCTTGGTTACAAGACTGAACCAAGCCTCACAAGACATAGCAAACTTTGTGTTATACAGTCCCAACACAAAAAGTCTGCCACCCCAAAATCACCCTCAAATATTCCACCTGACCTCGCGAAGCTTACACAACTTCTACTTCAACATCCTTTTCTCCAAACTCCTAATCTTACACATACTTTAATCACCAAAAAACTCGATTAAGCTTCTCCAATCCAAATAACTAATACGACTCATCAACTGAGAATAGTGGAAAATGCGACTTTTGATAAAAATCATCATATGAAAAGGTTTGAAGAAATTTGGAAAATAATTGAAAACCAAAATAAAGCAAAAGTTTAAACCATTTTACAAAAAAACTAATAAAACGAACAAAGATATGATTTTAGACTTTCTACAATAAAGCAAAGGGTCATAATGAAATCAAAGAAGTATAATCTTAAACCCAGAAAACAACAGATCGGAAATACTAACCCTCAAATTTGAGGTATGCATCTCATATATCGCCTCTAGTGCTTGTCAGAAATGCCGTTTAGTTTGTTCACGAGATATTAAAACAATCTTAACCAAAAAGTATGAGATAAATTTATTGGGCCTGTAACCAAAAAAAAATTTCCCTCTTATAATTACATATTTGGAGGCTAAGCTTTTGATGCTATTTTTCCATAAATTATAGACCAATTTTACACAGCCATTGATCAGTATGTTTAGTAGATTTTTGAAAAGTCCATCCCAAACTGGGGAGAGAAGACCTCTATGAAAAAAGGTATTCAATATTTACTTTAAACCTACTATTTCACAACCTTATACTACCCAGATCCTTTTACTAAATAAAATACGACTCTGTTATTACTACAGGTTTATAATATATTTACTGCCAACATCGTAACTGCTTATTTGCTAACAATATTCTTCCAGTATTACAATATGGAAGCTCCCTACTATCTCCGAAACTTATTATCGATTACGCACACGAACATTCATCCGCACCGAAAAGCGCCGTTATCTGAAAAATATAAAGAGATTTGCCAAACTTTTATTATATCAATACTATATATACTCTTCAACAGCTCCTCATTGTCCCCCTTGCCACTAAGGAAATTTCTTTTACTCTTGTAGGTGTAGTGATATGGTTTAGAATATATCAGCCCTAGGTAATAATAAAATTCTTAACAACTTATTTTAAAATAATAGGCACTTTTTAGGAAAAAGGTCGTGGAATAGAAGATTTTTGCAGAATGATATTTGGGTGAATATCAATCGAAGCAGTTTTATGCATTGATATTTTAGTTTGTAGTTTTGCGGATAGCTATCCATCTAATATCTAATCGTCCTCAAAACCATTTTAATCTATAAACTAGCTCACATGCAAGCTAGCTGTTTATTGCATTTACACACCATATATTACAATCTAGCTAACTATTAGTTGATATATGAAAAAAAAATAAAGTAATTAAGACTATCACAAACAAGCTCATAAAGTATAAAAAAAAAAATAAGAAATTATTAAAATTTATGTTATTTTATTCCATCCACAATACTAAGAACGAGATCAGTTCCTAAGAACGATCTTAGACGATTAGAATATCTTTATGACAACCGCACAGTCCGAACCAAATAATGGCACTCCTGCAGCAGACGTAACACCGCGCCCGCCTAGTTCTCGCTTCACAAGCAGCTTCTATTGCACGAGCAAATCCTACATAACAGATAACTCCAACCACATAAACAACTTCCCCACAATAACCCCCCAATTATATAACACCTACTTTAAATATAAAATAAAAAGAAAAAATAAGTTTATAATTGCCTCCCATCTACGTTTTTGTCAAAACATCTTTATTCAACATCAGAAGCGAGAAACACTTTTTAAAACTACAATAAAATTATCACAAAAAAAGAAGAAACGTTCTAGTTCAGAAATAGAGAAAAGCCTAAAAATCCTTAAAGCAAAAAAAATAAAATTGAAAAAGTATTACATATACAAAAAAGAACTAAATCAGATTATCAACCTATATGAATCAAAATAAAAGCAAAATACTCTTCTACTTTTAATTTTAAAAATTTATAAAAAATACCTAGATACTGAGACTATATCTCTGATCAAAAAAAACAATAATTTTAAAAAAAAGCAATTAAAGTATACTGTTATTAAAAAGGAAAAGAATAAATTAAAAATAACAGTTAACATTTTAAACTAATAAGACACTTATTGGCCAGGTAAACCAAGATACGACTGATGTTGGGAAAGAATAAAGATTACTTTTGATATTCTTGTAATTGTATTATTTATGTTTATTCTCTTTAAATTTCTGATTGTTTTAGGGGATATAGTTGATTATCTTCAAAAAATCGTTCGTTTTGGTAGTTACGATTTCATACCTAGTCCTACCCGATATACTTGAATTCTCCATACCAAAAAATCCGAACTATTCTTAATCACTTCTACATTCATATCTCCCCATATGGCTTTGTGGTATTTTTATCTTTCTTATAAAATTACTTTGGAGAATTTTTGTATTAGACTAAGCTTTTATGTATTTAATAAAGGGATAATAAGATGGGGTGCCAACGTTAGGGTAGTAAGGCTGATTGGTTTAGAATGTTCAAGATCTCTGCTATTCAGGGTTAAGCACTAGAAAATTCAACTGAAGGTTATATTTAATCGTACGATATTTAACCTTTGTAAACTTACAATCAGTTATGTTGAAGATACGGCGTTTATTCGCTGTTGGGATATGCTGCCCAGCAACCCCTTTACTATATGTTATATTAGTTTTTGATTATCTTCGTTTCTATTTGTCTCGTATTTGGGTTATAATCCAAAAGAATAACTATTTATTCCCTTCTGTTGATGTCATCAGGTCTTTTAAAATCTGACGAAATTCTTGAGGCAATTCTCGATCTGCTTTAATGGTTGATTAAAATATATTGTAAATTCTCGCGATGACTTTTTCATCTTGCATTTCTAATTGGCAATATAAGACTAGGCTTTTTGCTTTGATAAATGGTTCGTAAAGGCGCTGTAACTAAAATTAGATTCAAATCTCCTATTATAATGATGATAGGCCTGGACTATACTTACTTTTAAGACTAAAATTACTACTTTGAATTTAATTTTTTCCCAATTCCCTGTCATTTACTTGTAATACAGTATTTTAAATTGTTTGTGAATAAAGTTAGGATTAAATTGTTCTCCACTTTTCGAATTCTTGCTTGGTTTAGAGATAATAGGAGGCTCAGCTGTAGTTATACTTTTAGATATATTGGCAAGATTGGACAAGAAAGAGTGTTAATTGTTCAAGGAAAATATGATAGTCTTTTTATTTCCACATTTTTTTTTCTTATTTTTTGTTTAATTGAAGAATAGTAAAATTGTATTATTTATCAAGCCTGTAACTTAGTTTTTTAACCACGTCATATATGCATATTTAAAAAAAAAAAAGGTTTTACATTATATGTTTCATTAGTCTGCTTTATTTGGATCCCAATTTCTAAGTAAGTAGTTATTTAGAATACTTACCAGTAGTCTAGAAGTTCACTGGTCGTCTGCGTTTTAAAAACGCTCTGCCTTGATAGAACTCTAGAGACGTGCTCGACTGTTAAGCTAGGAGGTAACGTAAGCGGCCCCGGAATTAAGTAGCAGAGACAAGTCCAATTCACCTCACATTAATCTAAAACAACACATATATATCTTGCATATACCACAAATAGATATTATTCTATTAAATATTAAAAAAGAAATAAAAAGAAAATATCTGTTATAACATAGTTCAAACTCATATAAGATATATATTCAAAAAAAACACATCAATCATCTACATTAAACTACAATATGCATATACAACAAAATATCAAACCCAAGCGTCTAAAACCTAAGTCTAATAAAAAAAAGCTATAGTACTCACTCCTATAAGGTTAATCCCAACTCTTTAATTCACTTTTCTGATAACTTATTTAGCATAATAATAGCTTATTTAATATAATATGCATTCCCAACTGCCATACTTTTATACTTAAGTAGTATTTTAATTTTATATATTAGGTATTTTGATTTATATCTTCATATTGCTATTATTTACACCTTTCCTATAACCTTCATACTTAATTTTATATCAATATACCTTATATTATATAAAGCCTATTACTCTATAATTCAATATTTTTACTAGATTTTTATGTATACTCAATACTAACTACTAGTACTTAATCTCCTTATTTCTTCCTCAAACACCTTCATTATAATGCCTATCTCCCTACATGAAGATAATATAAATACATCAGATAATAATAAGACTGTAAACTCGACTTCAGCAGAAGACACAACAAGGCCTACAATACAAGACTATCTGGAGGACATCAAACATGATATACAACAAATCCAAAATCGCGGGAACCTGAAATTAAGGGAAGCCATCAGGAATGAGATCAAAGAAATGCAGAATCACGTGAGCCAGGGCTTAAGGGAGGCCATCAGGAATGAGCTCAAAGAACTGCGGGGCTGTGTGAATGGCTTAAACGGCGTTGTGCTGTCCATGAGACACGATTTTGAAAAGCGTCAGGGCGTTTTATACTGGTATATATTCGCGTGTTCCATCGCTGTGCTCATCTTTTTTTCCAAGCTAGAAGATATGAGAATACGTCTTATTAGCTTTCAGCGAATGATAGTGCAAGCCGGCGAGTTATTTACAGGAAAATATTAGTTTTTCCTCTTTTTCTTGTTATTTGCGATGGATAACTTCCTACAAGGAACCCCGAGAAGACGGGTTCCATCATGGTACCCTTTTAAACTGTTAAATTAATAAAATATTGGGGTTGAATTATTCATTAATTCAGGAACAAATATTTTTGGTATCAATAATTATGTAAGATCAGATAACCAGATCAAGTCAAAATTAAGAATAATTGCTTTTGTATGTTTGGAAGATTTTATAGCCTACCACAATACAGATACTAGGAATACAGTAAATACATTATGTCATCTGGGCTGGCAATCACCATGTCACTAAGCAAAAACTGAAAGCTTCGTATGTTATCATTATATATGGTAGCATAGGGCGGAATTAACAACGAATTACCATGCCGCATGAAGCCTCGCGAAAACGGCTTTTAGCAAAGATTGTTCAACTATTTTATATATGAAAGTTATTATTACACATATCACTGCAACTCCAATACTAGTTATGAAGTAACTGGTTCTTAGGTTTGTTTTTTTTCTCCTTAATTATAATTGATGTTTTATATATGTATACTAGCAACTAACTAGTCATACAAACTATATCATTATGATAAGCTTGATTATTAGAAGCAGAAAAATATTCAGTAAGACTTGTTTTTAATATGCAAAACTGCATATATAATGTACATATGTGGCCTAGAAATTTACGATCTCGCGTTTAAGAAGGGTGGTAACAAGCGTTTGTTTTTAGTATGTCTGTTAAATTTAATTTTATAGCTATATAGTGCCGCTATTAAATGTAAATTGGCCAACGTATAAAAGAATCACTTTATGTGCTAGTGCAATTAAATAAATGGGAAAAGGGATTTCAAAATAATTCTTTCTTATATCTTTGATCGTTTTATAAGAGTTTTTGAGTGTTTTGATGTCATTTTTGACCGCAATCGAAAATTTTGTTTGGCGACAACTATTTTGGTTATTAATTAACAGACATGATTGGAAATGTTGGGGTAACACTTGACCGAAATTAGCATGATACTATATTAGGATGTCTTTTTTTTTGTGTACTATATTATAATATTTATTTTTGGTTTACGTCTGATCCGATATTTGGTATATAAGTATAGTATATATTGATAAATCTGCACAATTTAATATGTAATATGCAACATTATCGGGCATGTTTTGGCCTAGCCTTTTTATGTATAGGAGGTATTAACTGGACTGATTAACACACCTAATTATAGCTCTTAATAAAATGTAACATTTAACTATAGGCTGGATTTAACATGTATGTGGTTATAAGTACAAGTTGGAAAGTAGCAATGTCAGACTTTTGGCTAGCTCTGATATACAAGATAAGCCAGGTTTCTGGGTAACTACCTGTTTTTGCAATTTTGGGGATTTAAAGGCAGGATGTAAAGGAAAAGAAAATGAAAATAATCATATTACTTTGGTTATATTTGCGGGGTAATGAGTTTGGTGTCGAGACTAGGAATGAGCAAAATCTTATGATATATTTTGTGTATAGCGGTATTATTCTAATTCTAATTATGAAAATGGTGTTAATTATTCAGAATGTGTTCAGGAGTATGTGGCCTTTATAAGTGGAGATAGGTGTACTTTGAAATAAATATGATAGGGATGTTCTTAGAGCAGAAATTTGCTTGGAGATAGATGCTTAATAGGTGAAGTTGAATGTGTGAAATTAATTTTGTATTATTAGTATGGGAGTTATGGGGATAAAGAAAATATTTGCCCCTTATATAATAGAAAGAATTGTTATTTCTGTAATGGGTAATTAATTTATTGGTTTGATAATATGTGTGTTAATATTTTAAGGGGTACTGCTATAATTTTTTGGAAAGATACTTAGTAAATTTAATTTAGTTTGTATTATTTATGATATTATATTACAGAAATTTCTGTAATTTGAAATTAATTTGTATTTCTAACAAAATTGGTATTATACTTGTGATGTAGTATTGAAGATTTTTAATACTCCGTTTATTTTATATACTATTTTAGATAAAGTTATTTGTTTAAAAGAATGAAAGGTTTGGTGTTAGTTTGCAGGGGAGTTGTTCGAGATATAGTGATATGATTAATTGTTATGTAGGGAGGAGAGTTTGTTGGGTTATTTAATTAGATTCTGTTTTGGAATTGATTGAAGGGTGTTGATGATGCAAGCTGTATTATAAATTGCCTTGAGTTTATGTACGAAAAATTCAGGTAGGAGCTTTCTATGGGTAAGTAGGTTGTAAATATGAAGTTGAGTAATTGGTAGTATTTACTGTATTTTATCTATTGTTTAGTTTAAGAATAGAAGTTGTATGATTAATTTTGTGATATTAATATGTAATTTCTATGTATTGTGAAATATTGAAAGTGAAGATTATGGTTGTGTATCTTCATATGAGTTCAGAGATAATTTATTTCTTTGGTTAATAGAGAGGATGGGGCGGCTGGTTGTTTATATAAGTATTATCAATTTGTATATTTTTTCGAAAGTTTATTTTATTTTTTGAATAACTAGATTAACTGCAATTGAATATAAAGAAAATTTAGTTTAACTTTAACTTAGTCCATATTATTGAGTTTCTTCTTCTTCTTCTTCTTCTTCTTTTTCTTCTTCTTCTTCTTCTTCTTCTTCTTCTTCTTCTTCTTCTTTCATGATGGCATATCCAATGATAGACATAGGATAAGCCAGTAAAGATTGGTTCCCAGAGTCTATTTGCTATTGGAGTTCGAAATGTTTTGTATCTTCAGAACTCAATTAGTTTTTTGGTATTTTGTTTGAAGCGATTGAATTATTAAGCTTAGGGTATGCTAGCGAACTGTTTAATAGCAATTTGGCCTGGTTCGAAGAAGGATCTTTTGCCCTAAATTTGGAATTAGCGAGTAATTGTAATTTCCTTTCGGCTTAGACTGTGGCGCTGAATATGCCGTGGGCGTTGGAGCTATATGGAAAGTCCCAAGTCGGCTGGAACTCAATTCTGTCTGAGAGTTTAGTGGCTTTTGATGTGTTAATGTTTTTAATGTATTTGGAAATTATTATGATTGTAGTATTCTTTTTTTATGAGTTGATTTTGGTGTTTATGGAATTTATAAGTGTTGTTTAAAACTTTGGAATGGAAAATAGGAGTTATATTTTGAATGGGATGTTGTGTGATCTCTCTCATGATGTTGGTATTAAGCTTCCTGAGTTTAGTGCAGTATAGGTAGAGAATATTGAAGTGCTATTTCAATTTTTACTATTAAAAGATTTTTTTAAAATTCTGATGGTTTTAGTTGATATTAGTATGAGGTTAGATTTAGAGGTAGTGTTTGTTGTAAATGATATAATATTATTATAATCTGTTTTCGAATTGAATAATTGTTTATTATATGTTTATGATGTATATAATAGTGCTGTGGTAAAATTATAATTTTTAGCTTTTGTAGAGTTCTGTATAATTAATGGTTTGGAAAATTTTGATTTGATGATTGTGTTTGATTCTGAGATTAACAAATTCTAATTATAAATAGAGTGTTTTGGTATTTTGATATTGGATAGCAATAGGTAGATTAATTTATTGAAGGAAAAGAAAACTGAAATTGTATTTCATGAAGAGAAACTTGTGGTAAATGAATTGGTATTTGTAATGATGGGTAGTGATGTTGAAGGGGATATATCAAATATTATTAAAGTTATTAGTACTGAAAGGGAGATGGTATTTATACTTTAGATTTTTCTTGGGGTTATAGATGTAATTGATATTAAATCAGAAATTGATAATCTTGATAATGTGGAAAATGAAATAATTAGTTGATATTATATTTATAATAAAATACTAGATCTAACTAAAGTTAAGAAGAACAAAAGAAAATGAGGTATTGTGATGAACCTGGTTTCGGGTTTTAGAGCTAATAACTTGTCTCGGGAAATGAGACTTTTAAAAAAAAGGAAGCGAGTGGATTCGAGACAGGACTTCTATTGTATATTTCTGGTGGGAACGGGATTTGTTGCTATTTAGTTTCCAGAAGGGTCTGTATATATAAAATGTATTCGATTAGCTGATGGATCTATATTAGTAAAAATAGCAAATATGAATAAAATAAAAGTTTTTATTAAAAATATATTAATACTACTAGCTATAATATAAAGTAGGAGAATTTCAAATTATATTTAAAATGAAAGTAATCCCAAGTACAGCTGCTTATTAATATACATTTAATAGTGGTAAGATGGAAATGAAATAGAGATAGAAGAAAATGAATTAGATGTTAAGCTCCTTAAAAAATATTAGAAAAAGAAGGGGTTGAATGATATGTACTTTTATTATTGTTTTATACTAAATTCATGCTAAGTTTGTGATCCAATCTTGGATAAATTTAGATAGAAAAGTCATTATTTTGTTTTTTTAAAATTATACTACAAAATGTTTAAATCTGTATTTAAGTATTATTAATTTATCTTTATTGTTATTTTGCTTATCTATTTTATTAGTAATATATATAAATTTAGATAAACTTTTAATTATAAAAAACTTATAAACCTTTTTTTATCTTGATAATAAAAAAGAATTTTGGAAGTTATTACTAAATAATAACTTTTCTTGGTTGAAATTTAAAAGGTGTGTTGTTGTAAATATTAATTATTAAAGTAAGCTAAATCCCCTAAAAGTATATTGTTGATCAAATAATTTGTTGATGATAAGTAGTATGTGTATTATAGTAACCCCAAAATCATAATAATCTTTTAAGAAGGAATAGCTTTATTAAGAAGATAATATTGGAGCAGGTTGTAAGCGCAAAAGGCATTAATATTCCCAGTCTTTATCGGCTTATACATGTATCTAGTTCCATGTCAGATGCCTGGGCCCAAACGAATCGCCTCCGCTGTAAGCCACCAAGCCAAGAAGGCGTCGAAGAGAATGCGCCCGCCTCAAAACATAGCAAATAGACTCTCAGAGTCAACCCTGCAGTTGCAATGTGCCTTTCGAAATTGACTGGCAACTGCCACTGCCAGTGGGGCAATATTGAATTTGTAATCAGTTTTCCAAGTGACTTCAGGAGCAGCGTCCGCGGGTTAGTCTCGGTAATTTATTAGAATGTTATCCAAATTGAGTGTCCTTTCCGAAATCTCTAACGTTGTGCGAACGCGACTGAGCTGTATATAGCTTCCTTCTGGATGCGGGATCGTACTCGGTTGTTCGTGCGGAGTGAGCGCTAGCGCGTGGGTTTTGTCGGACGATGAACCCGGTCTCTGTCCCTCAAGGTTAAACAAAATTACGATCTTACCAAGTCCTTAATTAATTGATTAGATCCGACTGATGGGCACCTGAAGTTTCAAACGTGTACGTATTTACTATCATTGTCGGCTCAAGTATAGTGGAATAAGCACACGCGCATCCTTAGCTTCGCGTAGTCTTGGGCGGATTTCTAACTCAAGTACATCGTCGGATTTACGTCGTCTTTACAGTCCCACTGCTTGGTCAGCCCGCGGAAGCCGACTAATGACGTCAGCTCTAGCGTCCTTTTGTCTTGGCTTATTGTTTCCTTCGAGAGAGAACCGAATCTTCAGGCTTCTTGTATTGTTTATCAATCAACTGTTACAAAAACCAGTCAATCTATCATAAAAGATCCCTCAGAACTCTCTCCAGCCCTAAACCTTGTGATTTCTCCAAAGGAAGGGAGCGTGACTTTCTTGGCTCCGTCCCCTAAGACAAAATCTTCCTTTCCCGGACTCTTCTTCTGTTTCAATGGTATCACATGGTTCTCCCACAGCCAGACAGCTAGTGCGTCTGACTCCGATATGGAGAACCTCGACTGGAAGATACTGATCTGTGTTTGATGATCCTTATAGTCGACAAGCCCCGCGATTGCCCTTCTAATTTGCATCTGCTGCGTCGTTGTCAAGTTGTCGTACCGTAATCTCGTCGGGTCTTCCTCGGAATAAAACTTTGAGAAGGATTCGCGAACTATGGATATTTTTTTCTAGATAAATCAGCACAATACTCGGCATCTAGCACTGAATCAACTGTAAATTACTTTAAGATTTGTCCAATCCTTATTCTTTTGCGTTTGAGGGGTATCCTCTCCGTAGATGCCGTTCTTGACGTCCTCCGCCGAAGTTCTCCTATCCTTGTTCGCCTCTCTCTGAAGATACATAGACCTAGCATTCGCTCTGAAGGCAGCCTGATCAGCGTCCGAGAACGCTAACATCCAGTAACAATGATATTCCTGCAGTTGGTCCATGATGCTTAGTCCAGTCGCACCCGAATTTGGCCCTAGAGGTTGTATACAATCGTACCAGTGAATATCATAAGCGTTTTTTTTTTTTTTTTCTGCGACAAAAAAAAAGTGGGGTTAATGGAGCAGGGGTCAACTTACACTTGTCGGCTCCACTAAAGAAGTCGCCGTTTGCAACCGAGAACCTAGGGCAAAGGTTGTCACTTCATGGAGGCTGGTTTACGGGACCATGGTAAAGTATCCCAAACTTCAAGGCTATGTAGGCCTGGCTAGGCGAATGATATCTTTGTAGAGCAACGTCTAAGAATCTTTATTCGATGCAGGGCGGAGACGACCTTCGGCCTTCCGATCTTCTGCTAGCTTCGGAATGGCTTCGGTACCTTCGGGTTCGCGTTCATGATCACAAACCACCTCGAATATTATATATAAGATAGAACGTGCTTCTACTATGACAGTATTAGGTATACATAAGTACTTTTGCTATCCGGGGATCTAGATTACTAACCTTGTCCTTAGCGCTTTGTTTGTGTGTTTTGGAGTTTCTCCATTGCATTGTAGCGTGCATCTTTGAAAATGGTTCTTCGAGAATGAGTTTCCTGCTGACCATCTCCGACGCGATATGACCGACCACTGAATATATGTGTGGAATTTCTGGGCGTACGATATATTCTCTATAGGTCTGGTGGAATACGCGCGGTGGGAAATCCAGTACCTGATAAGGCGGCTTTGCCCGTTTCGCTGATCAACAGTTCTAAGGTCCCAATGTATATCTAAAGTCGTTGCGGGCATATCGGCAGTACCTCCTGGTTGCGGGCGAAAGCCCCACATCAGTCTGCCGAGACTTGTTTTACATCTCCGCAGCCGTCAAGTAACTCTTCAGCCACACTTACCTGTGGAAGAACCTGGCCTGCCCCGCTGCCAACCCATCATACCACAGCCAAGGGATTTCGAGAGTTCGCGCCGCCGAATTAGGATGGGATGGAAGCTTCCCTTAGCTTAACCAGTGCCAGCTAGTTGGCCCGGTCCCCCAAAGGATCCACTTTGATTCACTTGAACCGCCTTGCCTCGCTTTAACCACTTTGATAACTTTGACAACTTTGACCAATTAGATGTCCCAATGCTTCAGATTAATTCGTGAGGGGTGTGTGCACGGAAGTCTTACTGGTTGGCCGCACTGGACCTTCTTGTGCTCAGAGGCCCAACAAATAGAAGTCGAGAGGTGATTAGACTACCTTCCTGGGTATTAATTACGGAGGTAGTTTCCTCTTGCCCCCCTCTAGTGGCAGACTCTCCTCAAGGTCCTTATCTTTCTCCAGTCGCCTTGTTTGCCTTGTCACTCTGGTGCTTTGGGAAGCTTCTTCGGTGCCAAAAGGTGGAGATTCAGACTCGCTGGGAACTTTAAGTTGACAGCTTCGGGTTTCTGTCATGCTTTGTATGGGGGCTTTGTCATAATCCCTCTTATCAGCGTTTTCCGTAGAACCGTTTTCAGAGGCTGCTTCGATGACTACCAGCCCATTGTGTGGTAGGAGGGCAGAAAGATAGAATGAACAAAAAAAAGAGAAAAACAACAAAACAGATGAAGATGGGTTGAACATTGAAGCGTCGGAGGGTTTGGGGATGAGATGGGGAAAAGGGACTGACTGGAACCCGAATACCTTTCGGAAAAGCCTGGCTGCCTCGAGGCTGAGGAAAAGCATGTGCCTTTTGGTAGACCACATTCCGCAGAAGGCTGGGGATGGGTAAGAGCGGGTGAGACATGGCGATCCGTTGGTGCCTACGGATTATCGCCGTCCTATTAAGACATGCTTGCATGCACGGTCTCCCTACAACTGAAATGCGAGGCTAATATCGGTATAACGTTCCAAACAAGACGTACACGCGAATTTACTTTTTTTTTGGCAAGCTTTCGTAGTTCTAGCCCCAAACTATAAAGGCCGTCTTTCCGGACCTGACTGATATACAAGCTCTCATCGTACTACTCAAACCCTTAGCACAACCCAATCATGCCACTTCCAGACCATCTTTCAGGCGTCGCCAACATCGTCAGGGTCAGTGAATATCGCAGCGCCAAAACTAAGACCGCTACATCTTTCACCACGAAAATCTTATTTGCCTGTGCCAAAGTTGAGGTGGTCTATAATCCCACTTGAGATGGCCTACACTATTGTGTGTGCTGTACCATCTGTAGATCTGCTGCTGAATTCCATCTCTTTGATGAACTGTGACACTGATGGTCAATGAGGATTTACCTCATATATGCAAGTTAGCTTGGCCAGAATTTTTGTTTTGGCTACGTATAGAGGGTAAAATTTTACCTCAAGGGCGTATAGGATGTGGCTAAAGCAATAAAAAAGTACATCCTCTTACAAACTATCTAGAAGGGATAAACAGTATGAAGGTCAGATTAGCCTCAGGCTGTTGCTGCCCCATTAGTAAAGTATCCGACCGTACGAAAGCTGGTCCATTGTACTGGGTAGGTCTATAGACGGAACTACCCCGTTATTGCCACTGACCTAGAGATGCCCTGGGTTGCCGATATTTGGAATATTATAGCAAATGCCGTTGCCTACAACCCCCTTCCGCCCTCAACCCCGTCTTGGATAGAGGGACAAACAGCTCTGTGGACTTTCCCGTGGCTTATAGTAAGGCCTGGGGGGGTTTGAAGCGCAAATAAGACGAGGGTGCTTTTGTGGGAAAGGTGCGAAGCCGCCTAAGTAGTGCTGCCTCTAGATCCTAGCTCCAGACAGAATAGGGTTTGGCTTTCTTCGAGACCGCTACGATACAAAGACGGGCCTACTATTTTGAACTAAAGAGGGCGTTATTCGGAATATGGGGAAATTGAGATGGAAGAATACATAGAAGGGTAGGTAGGTCAGGTTGAAGAGATCTTGAGGGAGGGAGGAGCGTTCGAAACCCAGGTTTTGCACTCTAGCTGCTGCCCTTGCAGATTTACAACCTATGGCTGCGCGGGTCACGAAGTAGCTCAGACAACAGCCATACACATTCTATTATATTACAATTACCAGGGTAACAAACCTCTAGCCCTCATGGACCCAATATCAGCTCTGTCCCGTTTTCAGATTGAGTGATATCGAATAGGGCGCAAGATTGCTTTATAGATAATCTTACTACGAGCTTGGTCGCCCCAGCTGTAATTGAGGATATAGGGGTTGGCACGGGATACCGTATCAATAATTTGGTGTGACTTTTCGCTTCTCACAATAATTTTTACTTCTATCGACGGCTCTACCCATTCTTATATATTCGAAAAACGCAAAAACAGACACGCATGCACATGCACACGCACATAACAGATATACAGACACACACACACACATACACACGCGTATATTTATATATATCTGAACCCATGGACCGATTTTTGCAACGTATGAGCAATGTTTGTTCCAAATTCTGCAGGCTTCTAAGCGGACGAGAGAAGCAGCATATTTTCTTAACTTCTGTATTAAGTCGACAAGTCGGTTATACCCACTTAAGAGCCACCAGTATGGACA
The DNA here is from genome assembly GCA_036971725.1 of Arthrobotrys conoides. Lineage (NCBI taxonomy): Eukaryota > Fungi > Ascomycota > Orbiliomycetes > Orbiliales > Orbiliaceae > Arthrobotrys > Arthrobotrys conoides. The sequence continues at coordinate 2,180,282 of JAVHJM010000006.1, forward strand.
AAAGCGTGATAAAGCGGGACTCTTCTAACCTCTCATAGGAAACCTTGGTTCCGCCAGCAGATATTGAAGCGGAGGACTTAAAAGGGATGCCCTCTTAAAGTAGAAAATATCGGGAAACAATTATATGCGAAGAACTATTACAGGATTTGGAACTAAGAACCGGTAGTACCAGCGCGTACTCTATCGGGTTTTTCAGGACGGGTCCTCCAGGTAGTATATCTAGCCTAGAGAGTACAACAATAGCGATAGTAAGTTTGGTGGGAACTTATTGCCTAGAAGATACTGTAGGCTACTTATAAAGATACTTAATTATTAACATTAGCTGAATTAGGCTGATGCCTTCTAAATTTCAATCGCGATATTCCTCTTTAACGAAAATAATTATATTGTAATTGTAAAACAAAACTTCGGAATAAATTCTTAAAATTGGGTTATAGAGATAATCATTTTCTTCAAAATTGCTTATCATTTTAGATACAGAATAAAAGGGCAGTCAGTACTCTAAATAGTATGGATTCGGCTTGAAGCTTTAGACTCTTGTGATATATTATAATGCTAGAGCGTTATATGTATGCTGTTTTTCGTTTCTTCTAGATTCTATTTTTTATATAATTATTTTTCAAAAAAATGTATTATATTTAAAAAATTGATAATAGTGCGAGTATATTCTTGTGAAGTAGACGAAAAATTTTTTGTATACTTCAGTTAAAAACCCATATACATAGCAATGACTTTAATTATTTGATTTAGCAGTTTATGTTATATCAATAGTGTGTTAATTCAAAATTTAACTTAAATTCTAGATCCGATGTAGAAATGCTCTGAAATATCATGAAATTGTATAGGAGTTTTATAGGCTCTTTTAAAATATAGTATTAAGTAGTAGAAAATTTGTATTTTGAATTAATTATAAAGATATTAAAACGAGTTTGATCAAGTGTTTTCTCTGAAATATTGGTCACTTAAATTAGGTTTATGGCTTAGACTTCGTGTTGTAAGTAGAAATGGTGAAGTGTTAAGTATTTGAGACTTTTAAATATTGGTATGCGAATTATAATTCGCCTAGAAGTATGTTCCGCAATTGCCTAAAGCATATGAATAGCTCGAGTGGGTGTAGACAACATTTACGATCCATAGCTATGGATAGCTGCTATCTTGAGGGCCTGCTAAACACCGTAAGAGTTGTCTCGCTCGATGTACCCCCAGGGAAATTCTGCTGGCTAGCTTTTGTAATTGAAGGCGATTTTCTTTTGAACCGGTGAACGATTTTAAGAGATCTTGAGAATGGGGTTACTTATTTGTTAAAGCTCTCTTAATTGATGAATTCGAAGCTTAGTCAGTGAATCCAAGAGTGACCAACAATGTTATTGGATGGGATGTAAAATAATTATCGTGATTGTGGAGTATGAATGTAATTTTGTAAATTGTTAGTTCTTTTTATAGTCTCTGGACTACTCTTTCTATATGTATATATATTCTGTAGGTTCCTTTTGTTCTAGCTTTGATCTTGAGTAATGAAAGAGGTTTAGAGGCGTTTTTTTTTTTTTTGTTTTGATTAGGATGGGGCATTTTTAATTTAAGATAAGATATAGCAGTTAATGTTGTATATTTATATAATATTTTTATAGTTTGTTTATTGCTGTAGTTTAATGTGTATATATGCATATTGCATGGCGTATAGCTGCTTGTTCACGCTGTGAAAAAGCTTTAGTGGTGTGAATGAATAATATACACTTAATTACTTATTTAGGTATTTTTATATTTTTTTAATATTTAATTTTATTCCTATTTTGTATGTAGTTGAGAGAAGTAATAACTTGTGGAAGGGAGTCTGCTTTATACTAGGATGAAAGAAGTAATCTCTTGTCTTTATTAGGAAGGAACAGAATGAATATAATTGTTATGCTAAGGTTATTAATGGGAAGTAAACAAATATTTAAAGTTTCCGGGTTTGTTGTTTTTGCTTTGTTTCCCATTTATCTTTTTGTAGCAAAACATTTATGGTTTTTACTGGCAAGCAGCCTTGTTCTTTTGATCTCTCCTACGGATGTGTTACTGCTTGGCTAAAAATTATTGATAAAGATGATTCTTTTCAGCGCGATATGCTTTTCATTTCGGTGTTATTAGAGACGATAGTTTCGGTTGGCGATTTGTTCAGGGGGCTAGATGGTAGTCTAACTGGTTCAAATTTTAAAAAGAGAAAATGGTTGGAAGTGGGAATCATGTTTGACGTGGACGAGGATCGAAGATTTGCGGTGAAGCGAAATTACTATTATGTATAATACTTACTGAGGGTGTTATACGAAGTATTAGATTTTGAGGTTGGAGAAGTTTTATAGTTAATGGATAGTATTTCATAATTTGAGAGAGATGGCGTTTAGTCTATGAGGTTGTTTAGCTTTTCAAAAAGTATGAATACTACTATTGCTAGAAAGAAAAGGTGAGAGCTGCTGGACCAGTGTTTACTGAAATTCGAGTTTTTTGGGGTTTCAGGTTAGGGTGGCTTGAATCTGGATGATGAAGAGGATGAAAAGAAAATTCTATTTGGGTTTGAGATATTAGTTCACATTTTCAGAGCTTTAATGGTTCTTAGAGGAAATATATGCACTTGTGTTGAGGTAGGGTATATATATACTATTGTTCGAATATTTGGCTGATCTAGTATGGCTATTCTAGGAGAGAATTTGTGGATGTTGGAAGTTTGAATGGTGGGAGGATGGAACATTTTTAGGCTAGGGAAATATATGTCGACTCTTGTTTATTTTATATAGTATATAATTTCAGTCCTTAGGCCGTCTTTTATATATAGACAGAAAATTCGCGGGTTATGACCGCGACTGAATTTCATGGGTTTAAGGATTGATTATGGATCCAAGGAATTACCTACTTGATTTATTATTATTGATACAAGGTAGTTGCGCGATATAATATTGTTTTAAGATTATAATTAGCAAGTTATAATGTAAATTAATTAAGTTGGGTGCTATAGTTTAATAAGAGAAAGGAAGGAAGACTTTTTAAACAAAAGAATATAAGTTGTAAGAAACTGGATACTACTATTTTGGATATATTTTGGGGGGAGCTATTTTGGTGATATTATAGATTAAGTTTTTAAAATAATTTATACAGATTCGGAAAATCTTGAGATCTTCATTATTATAAAGATTTGATTCCAATTTTTCTGAGGTATTATAATTTATAGATTGATTTAAAATTTTATATTTTTTTTTGAAACAATTAAAAAACACAAGATATGTGTTATTGGTTATTTTTGCCAATTCTTTTTGGTTATTGAAGTAAAGTTTTGCAATACTCTTATTTAGATTATTGTTGTAGTTGTATATTAAAAAAGGAGCAGTAATGGTTAATAGATGAATATATCTTTTGGTATTTCCGGATAATTTTTTTAAGTAGTTGTGCATCTTACAGCTAAAGCCTATTTCTTGCATTATTCCTAGTTTTTTGTTGATATAACTAATAATTTTATTGAAATTATCCTTTTTGTTTTTCAGAAAAGTAGCCTTTTCGGTCAAGCCGTTCTTTCTTAAGTAGAACCAATATGTGGAACCATTTCCATCACTAATAATACTGATATTCGAAGAGTCTTTTGCGACTATTTCTTTTTTTCTAGAATATTAAAAATTTGACCTGGGAGAATTGAAAATATTGGGAGTCAGATTTTGTAAAAAAAGATTTTATCAGCTTTAATAAACATTATCACAACGTTGTTTATCTATTTTAGTCGAAAAATAATAATAATACTACACACGTTTATATGTAAGACTAAAGCAGCCCCAGCTAAATACAATTATTAACCACAAGTGCTATGAGAGGAGACTAACAACCTAATATAGATTTTACTGTTGTCCATAATACTACTAAAATGGGAAACTTCGGTCTTAAAAAATAAATAAGTTACTACAGTTATAATACTTTAATTAAAATTAATCAAAATTCAAAAAATCTATCAGTATCCTAACAAGTGGTAATATTATGTGTTGACTTCTGAGTGGCTAGCCAAAATATAACATTCTAGGATGAAAATATATTGTTTACCCTACTCTATAGCCCTCCGGCCTTTGTGGAGCAAAGAAACCATATTAATCCTTCCAAAAACCCCGCAGTTTCCGAACCTTTGTTTTCTTTAAGGTTGATTGCTTGTTCTGATAATTACGTAGAAATTTAATGCTTTTTATGCAATTTTGCATGTATTTTTTTATGAGGTTAAGGTGATTAATTGTGAGCTTTTCATATAATAAACTCCTGTTCTTCCATTTTATTTGATAAACCATTTTATTTTTTCTGTAAAGAGGATAAACATTTGAGTAATAAATATTTTTAATATATTTGTATATTTCTGCTCCTTCAATAATTGTTGTTTTCCAATATATTTTGTAGTAAAGCTCATTGTTCACCACAGAATAAGCAATAATAGTATCAATATCTTGATGTGCTGTATCTTCATTGGGATAGAGATCCACTTAAACTACATATTGTGAATGTGTAGTCAAGTTAATATTAGTTTTCTCAATATTAAAACTGCTAACCTAGGCAACTAGTTTTTTCAACTACAAGCCCAAAACAATATTTAAATATTTAACTTGTTAACAAACCTCTACAATAAAATAGTACATGCAGCTTAGAGTTTTTCCATTGCACATTCCTAGACCAGTAATATTCTTGTAGTATTTTAGATTGATTTTTGTTATTTTGATGAATAAAGATTGGCTGTAATATGGAATCTTGGTATATAAAATTAGTAAATTAATCGGTAGACTATGACCAATTGGGTAGATTACTGCGTTCGCGTCTTGCCATGTCGGTAGCTTGTGGATGGAGCGAGCTCCCAGCTTATATACTGGTGGTTGGAATCCAGAAGCATATTTATATAGCTTTGCTCCTACAATCTATCTTTCACAAACTCTTGCGTACCATTTCAAGAGAATCAATTAATACCAAGGATGAAACAATTATACTATAACCTAGGATGCCGAATATGAAGTAGATGTTTATGTATAACCCTTTAATCATACCAGAACTAACTTCCATTAGAGTCTTAGTCTACCGACATATAATCCTAAACAGCATCAAAAAGTCTGGTCACGCCGGATTCTCTATCTGTCTTCTGCTCTATCAAATGCTACTGATACCACAAATGACTCGAGCCAATAATACCATAAAACAACATTCTTAGCTTCTAATTCTGTATAAACTGTTTGGATTGTTTTACACCCATACCATTGTCAATATTAGTCAACTAATCTCAAAATAATACATAAGCAGTCCAAATGCATGTTAGTATAAATCTTCCACAGGCCCATTAAACTATACATACACAGCTCTATCTTCAACTACATCAATATACTTAATAATTCTTAACAATATCCCAACTCAGCACCTCCTAAATTGATCTATAAAAATCAATTCATAACCTTCAAATCCCCAATTATGGAATAAATTTTTATAAAAATATTGCTGATTATTTACTACAATTTTAATATTTTTTTTTTTTATAAAATCCTATAACCTAAGAAGATCAGAAAATATTGTTTATTAACCCATGAAAAGTTAGGAACAATTTCAGATTTTATTTCTAGAAGCTAAGCTGAGGTATATTTTATAAACACAATTTTTAGGAATATTTAAATTAATAAGATCATTCTTTAATAATGAAAGGATTAATTAACCCATATTCACACAAGTATGAACACCTATAAAAGGCTAAGAACGAAACTAACTTATATCTTATCTCTTAAATAAAATTTAAAAGAAATACTTTATATACATACTAAATTATTATAACTTATTATAATAATTATACAAAAATCATTAATACTTAATCAATATACCTACAACAAAAAATTTGAATCACTTATTGGTTGGGGGGATAGCCAATACAGAAGAATTTGTTTCAGTATTTACATCACTAGTTGTAATTAACTAAATCCGCAGAAGGTTAGTGAACTTGGTATGATCAGTATTAAAATCACAACTAGTATAACTATAAGCTCCCGCCTACAACAGCCAAAAGCAAATATGGGGCTAAAATATGACCTATACACCTGGAAATTGAAGATACGCACATAATACCCAGCCTATTCGTGGTAGAGCCTGCGACGGGGTCGAATAAACGCCTCTGCAGCCTGCATTTTCATTAGCTATGCATGAATCGAAGCGGGGATATCACATGCATACGCATTTGCGTAATAGATTATTCAATCCCCGTTGCTTGCAAATATATGCCCGACTGCAAGTCGGGGTCTTTATGTACTTAAGTGTAAATCCCCCCTGGGCCCCCCCCAGGGGGGGGGGGGGGGGTACCAAAATATGTTTTTTTTTCTAGAAAATTTTAGATTTATGAATAGCTTTAAATTTAGTAGGGTAGGTAATCTGGTAAATAAGTTAGTAAGTAGATTGAAAATAAACTAGTAAATAGGCTAATAAATAGGCTATTTAGTAGATTAATAGGTAGGTTGGTTAGTAGGTACTTAAGACTAGTAGGTGGGTTATAATGCTGGAACATAAGTAAAATATAAATATACTTATTAGAACATAGGCTTAAATTTAAGCCTTAAATAGCTAATATCAATATCTATGTTCTAATTTACGCAATTATTGATGACGAGGGCCAGCTGAGGCAGTCAGGTTTTAGTAATGCCATAGGCACTTATTATTGCAAATTACCTCGAATTCAATATATACTTATATATCAATTAATATGCATGTTTTTGCGCTTAGCCTATACAAACTTTTTCTTTTACATTATGTAATAAAAGTTTAACAAAACATACAACTAATTAAAAGTTGATAAATAAAACTTTCTTTATACTAGAAATTTAAGAGCAATAAAGGTCGGACTTTTTAGCTCCTGCAACTTCAAGTAGTTCGTTGGCATGGATAAGCGAGCTAGCCCCCTGGCCCTAAAAGGAGACATCTTCTTTTTAATCTCTCGGTACTCTTTCGGCAATCTCATTCCCAGACCAATATTATAGAAAGAAAAAGTTTACTTGATATTGAGTTAATTTGATAGTCAAAGTTTATATGATGTTATCCTCAAGTTTAATATATTTCTTATGTTATTATTGTTGTTGTTAATTATCATTATTTTTTGATAATATGAAATTGTATTGTGTTATATTTTTCCGCATTATCATTGAAAACTCAGTATTATCTGCATTAGTATTGTGATTTTACATTGTATTAAAAATTTAACATAATTAACTAACCCACCATAAAAACCCACCCGAGAATCGAATCTTATTGTAACATAATCATTTGATTTTTTAACTTTATTAAAAACATATAACAGCATTAAAAATACGCACTCTACAACTAACAAGATATATAAACTACATCCCTTGTTTTCTACTTTTAATTGCTCAGTGCCTAATTTTGGGCCAATATTGATATTAGTAAGTGCCATATATAGCAATCAATCACATGCACACACTAAGCCCTTTCCAAAAAATTTATGACAGATTTGGCCCGCCTCAATCGAGCGAACCATAATCCGCAAGGACTTTTGTAATAATGATCGGTGCTATCAAAATAATATACGTTCTAGTGGCCCTGAATTCATATAAATCTGCATCTAAAATAAAGCTAAAATCAGTTTATACGCAAATTTGCACTAGTTATAATTTTATGAATTTTAATTATGTAATTAATTCTGGGCCAGGGTGTGCATAGGAAGATGTATTGATATAATAAGACGTCGAGACAACCCAGTAGGGTCAGCGTCGATTCAAGTCCATTAGACTTTAACGTGTATTTTGACTAAGTATGTGGTATGTATTTCTATTTTTCGTATATAAATGCGGACTTTTCCGGGCCCTTCGGCCTTTGCACATGTCTTCGAACTCTCCTCCTAAGCCGTACGTCAACCGTTAAACTGCGCTCCTATCACACTTAATTCGAAATTTCTCAAATATAGAACCTCAAACCATGTCTTATAATTATATACTAGATGTTCGAATACTTCAAATCTGCAGCCTTGTAAATGTATGTTGTTGCTAATTGTAATGTAGTACATGCGGGCGTCGCGGACTCTAGGACAACCGCGACCCTTGGTCCACGGTGCACTGCCAAAACCGAACTTTCTACCCTCGATTATTCGCTCCGAACTACAACATCTTCAGGAAGAAAGGAAGCAAAAGGACAAGATGATCAAGAATTGGGCCATCCGGGAAAGCAAAGCCAGAGCGGAAGTGAGGAGTCTTGAACAACGCTGCAAAGATCTCTCGAGAGAAAACCAAGAGCTCAAGTGCCAGAAAAACGACGAAAGAAAGGACTATGCAGCACTACTTAAGCTTGCAACTTTAGAGTTTCGAAAGATGGCTAACGAGCTCGAATATTACAAGAACTTATGCGCCAAGTTTGAGAAGCTTGTGCAACGACTAGGTAGTGCCGTTGGAAACGTTGGAGTAGAGTAATAACTTCTCGGAATTCGATCATGTCTTTGTCAATTCACCCGACGCATTTAGTCATATAGACCGAGCGGTAGAGAAAGTGTATGGTGGCGGAATGACACTCCTGGTTAAGGCTGGGCCGGTTTGCGACAGACCTGTATAAAGGGTTGCCAGACTAGTGCATAATTTACCTCCTGTAGCTAGTCCCTAATTGGTCGATACATATACGGCAGCCTATACGGCGACGTGCCATGAGGATCTTTGTTTTGATTCCTCGTCTTGCTTGTTCCTCTTAGGCCAGGCGGAAGCAATATGGGAGAAAGGCTCGGCTCGGATGAAGTTATGCTATCTCTCCTCAAGCGTAGGGGTTTGAGTGCTGGCAAAATGTCATGTTTTCCTTGTTTCAAGCTGATTTAGGCGATAGGTGCTATAGCTAGATGGGAATTGATCCGTTCTAATACATAAAGGAAGCGCGAGAAGTCTCGAAATGGGTCCCAAATCAACTATCGCTACCTAGTTACTTAGTTACCACACACATTATCTCGTGCCCAGACCTGGAAGCCATACACAATGAAATTTACGCATTTGCCAGTGCCGAACAGACGTGGACTTCGAGACTCCAACCGATACCCCAACAAGTGCAAATATGAAAAGGAACAAAAAAAAAAAAAAAAAAAAAAAAAAAAAATCCTGCCCTATGTCCCCGTTGATGCTGGGTATTTCATATTAGACTTATATGCATGGACGGCTTGCGTCAGTAACCTTCATTGTTCCCTATAGAGAATATAGATTCGCAAAACACATATCTGCAAATATATGCTTATAAACTAGAGCTACACACTGCTAAAGCTATAAGTTGCAGGCCTGTGAACTACATGGTTGCAGATCTATGAATTGCACATTGATAAAGCACTTGAGTACGTCCCTTAATATAGTTAACTTGGAAGGAAAAAAATTAGCCAGGTATAGTTAATACGCTACCCTAGTTCTTAATGAAGTGAAACCAATAATAGCTACATCAAGATTGTTCTAAACTGGTTGCCATTTTCTTCCACTAGGTAGCTGGTGTTTAGGTGCCACTTGTTGATAGGTGGTACTCTTTGGTATTTTGAATCCTATAGACCATTGTGGATTCGAGTCAACGAGACGTGTGTTCAAAGCCTATTTTACTAGTAATAGCTAGAGCTGCCCCATTTCTCAAGCTTCTCTGGATGAACGCTCTAACTCTGTAAGTGTCACAGTGCCCAGGCGCCGCGAGTATAGTTGCGCCATTTTAAAATTCTTTGGGGCTCGACTTTGTTTAAAAGCTCGGGTTTCCCGCTTTGGAGAATTATCACCTCGGCCCTCTTTGTTTCTAACCCGGCTAGCTTTAGGCGCTTTAATCTGGGCAGCCCTCGGGATTCGCTTTGATCTAGACTCCCCATTTCCCCTCAAAGACCGTTTTGGCTGGCCCATAGCTCCGTAAACCTGATCCAGTTTCGTCGTTTCGAACGTAGGATCTGATGGGTCTACGCCTTTGGCCCAAATTTCTGTCGGCTTGGTTATCCGCAGTTCCACCTTTGCCGCCTGCAATCGCGGCTCCACGGTTTGTAATCCATCTCCCAAATCCTGTAGTTTTCCTCCGGCATCATAATCCTTCTTAGACCCGTGGACCATCCGTTTCCATGGTCTGATGATGTCGTTATCTGTGAAGCTAGGAAAACCTCTGGGGCTTCGCGTATGATTTAACAAATGGTTTTGGATATTCGACTGCGAAAATGCACTTAGCATATGGCAGTCGGAGAATGAGGCGAGTTTTTTGTCTTTCTCACAGCCTACTAGTACCAAGGCAGGCGCTAGAGGAGAACGTTTTTTGTTGTTGCCCACGTGCATTTTTCGGGGAAGGTCCCAAAATCACTCTAGTACTGGCTGCGTCGGGTTCCAGACGTAGGCACAGCGAGACGGAGCTAGATGTCGTGAGAAGAACAAAAATACTAGTACGGAAGAAACTGTCTCGAGACGTCGTGGGCGATAATCTACCTGTATATATATTTATCAAAGAGCATGAAAACTGGCTTGAAATGTACCCGGCATATAACCAAATATATATATTGCGGAATCATATTAGAATCCGGCAGGTAACTTCGGGTTAGTTTGAAGGTCCTGCATTAGACTTTAATCGCTTGGTCTAAAGTCAACTGTATGTTTTCGAATATTTCTTGCCTTTAGGAAAAGCAACTTCGCTTTAGAAAAGATATGCGCACTGAAATTAGGAGAGTTAGTTATTAGAAGTATAGGGCCTAGGGTAGTATAAAGATATGGGATTGGGCATGATTTCAGTGGGCACCCTATCTAGGACCCAACCTTGCTTAGAAGTACGTACCTGCTGTACACTTAATTTATATCTTTCGCGATGGAGGGGCGGGGATTGCCTCCACTAATTGATAGAGGCGATACATAAAATGTGTGGAAACTTAGAAAATAGCAAAACCCAGTCGCTAAGAATTTCAGTTGTCAACAACAATACGAATACTTAGAATGTTTGAAAATTCATGACAAATAATTTATTGGCGTTAGATGATCGATGATGCATGTATCATTCGCTACAATAAGAAATTGGCTTCGCAGTTCTCAGGTTAGTTCACGTCAATTATACATGTTTGAAACGCATAACTAACTTTCATATACACGTACGTACGTTAAAAGATGGACCTATCATCCGATTTTCCTTCATGGCTGCGGCTATTTCTTCGCATCTTCAGTATTCTTTTACTTTACTTTCCAACAGCTAGGGCTAAGAGGTAGCTTGAGAACTCTTCTGCTATCGTATATCCTTATTAGGGTGCTTTTATTTCTTGCCATTGGAGTGTGCCTTGGGGCCGTACCAAAGCTACAAAGTATGTTGGAGGCAGACCCGCTTTTTGACGGTCATGTAAGTCGACGGATTTACCATACATATTCACACTCCACCTAAGTTATTACAATCTGATAAAGCAAAATCCCAATAGCTTATGATATTTTTATTCCTATTCGAAGAAGGGAGCCTATTACTACCATTGCGCCGTAAACTAGGAGAGCGATGTAAATATAGTAATACCTCCAGAGACGATGTTCCCTTACCTGAGATATCCAACAATACGGGGAATAATGATTCAGAGAACATTATCCAGGTTACTACCTAAATAGCGCGCTCTACGATTCAGGCGCTTCCATCCTACATTCCAAAGAAGATCGACCGAGAGACTAGACGTTCCTATAGCGACAATGACAATCAACCCGTCTCGTACCCAGACCTGGAATACAATCAATGAAAAAAATCGGGAACCTTGTTAACGTCCCTGGGGTAGTAACTTGGAAAATATATTCTGGCTGAAGGTTCCGAAGCTTCATTTCGCTTATATTACTGATATTTGATCTAGCGACTCTTGCTAAAAGAGCACAGTTATACAATCGTACTTTTATGTAATATAAACAAGGATCTGTTAGAGTTGCTATATACATGATTTTGATTGTGCTACTATCTAGGCTAGGGATAAACTAACATCGAAAAGAAAAGAGAAATAATGATAAGCAGATCTTCTTGGCTACTTTCCATATAGTGCCACCCTATCAGCCAGTTTGGGTCGACACCTTCGAATCTTTATTCAATTCAAAAAAGTCGGTTCTATAAAAGGAAATAGAATTATATCCAGATATATTCTAAACTGTCCCTTGCACTATTTGCTGTCATGCTCCGGAGTTCCCTCAGCCTTAACGAGTGTGAGGTATGCAATAACATCTTGCAACGTTTTTGCCGGATCATCAGTTTCCACGTGGGATTTCTTAAACCAAGTCCATAAGTTTGTAAGGGCCCAAATTTCAGTTGTATGTGTCCCATTTTTTTTGTTAATAGCATCTAACATTTCTTTTCGTATATTGTAAGGTAGTTTTGTCAGAGTTTTGGTAATTTCTATTGGAGTTGTTGCTAGTTCTTTATTACCAGTAATTTTGAGAAATAGAAGTCTTGGCTTATTCCAAGTTAAATTGGAGTTTTGCTAAATAGAGAGAAGTATTATTTGTGGATCGGCTGTTGGTTTAGCTACGTTGCTGGTCATGTCTTGAGTGTATGATATTCCCAACACACAAGAAGGGTCATGAGACTAATGATATTTGCGGTAGAATTCAAGTAGGTTTTAAAAAAAAGGATAGCTATATAGATGTGAGGTCTTGGATATAATAACATAACGTTTGATTGCTGAATAGTGAATGGAACAAATTGGCAACAAGGACTCTTTAAATAAAGTTCCAAACCGTCTCAGCGATTTGTTAAACTACAAAGACATGATAGAGCAAGGTTAGAGGGCTTCAAACGCGGGAACGCGAATGCAAATGGGCTGAAACTGGGGGGGTGGACTTAAGAGAGATAGGTTACTACGAGAGTCGAGAGCAGGAAAAGAAGGGGGTGTTAAATATATATAATAATAGAAGAGATATTCAGATTGCTCTACAAAACTAATTATGCAGTCTTTTACGGTTGCACTAAATATTATTATTTTACTAAATTTATGTAGGAGTTATGACGGACTATAGCTTCTCTTGAAAAATGGAGTAAATGGGAAAAAAGCTTTTCCTGTGCCAGCCTACTATAGTAAATTTGCTGGCTGTTAATTTGGGGGGGATCAGCTATATTTTTGGGGTCTGCCGAAATATGTCTTAATATAAGTGGTGGGAAAGATGCTGCCTTGCATCCACCAACCGGGATAAGGAGGAAGAATGAGTGGGGCATGGAGTAGATTGAAAAGACTTAACTTAATTAATTGAGCGAACGGAGTGAGCCGACTGAGATACTGTGCCATCTCTAAACGTTAAGGTCTTTAAGTTGGTCGCGGCTAATATCGAGAAAGGGATGTTTGGGTATGTAAACAGAAGTTGATATATGGCTTCGAAGCATCGCCATTTCGTCGATATTTGCCGACTAAAGTAAGATTCGATTAATTCTTGTCAGGCTAATTATGATAGTGTTAGAGCGCCCGCTCTCCATCTTCCCTTATATATGGCATCCCTCTTGAAGGCGTGGCCACATGGGTATAGAGTATTACGTAGCCTCAATTGCAAATGAAGAGGCAGGAGGATCCTCATTGTACTTAGGTAGCCAAGTAGTCTGTTGATAATTGTTAAATTGTCGGATTTGCCCTAGTTAGGGGTTCCTTGGACTCTAGGATTTATGGGTTTTAATGATTGTGGTTGAGGTTGTCTGACAAGTTGGAGTCATTTTTGTGGTTAAGTTTCTGTATATATTAAAATTTCCCTCTTCGTAGTGCTGTGTATTATGATCGTGTATTATAGTATACAAGGGAATAAATTCTGATAATCATTATTACAAAATATCTAGATTCTTTACCTTATTTCCCCTTCTCTTACCTTATCCCCATTTCTCATACATTCATGCATATTATAGAACAAAGTTAAGTTTTACTTAGCTTTGAAGAAATGAATTTGTATTGCGTGTCAATCAAAATGGTATTGTGAAATATGGAATGTATATAATAATTACCCAATAATGCGAAAGAAGTTTTAATTGTATTATGGTATCTAATCTAGCAGTACTAATTATTCTGCTTCTATATGTCTCCATAAGGGAGCACAGTGGCTGGTATTAATTATTCTAAGTTAGTAAATAATTTCCAAATATGCCCATCAGTTGTGTATTAGTTTAGGTAATTAGCAACAATTTAACCTTAATCACGACACATGTATACTAATTGCTTTTCTATTAACCGAAAGATTAAATATAAACTCAAACTCTATAACTACTAATTTTTAATCAATTAATATCACTCTCAATTACACTTACAACTTAATTTCATATATATTCTGCTAGTATTTAATATTTACCGTGTGATTACTCTGGCTATGGCGAAAGTAGCTCCTGCCCTCATTTGAGTCCGGTCTTAATAGTTCATATGTATGCATACATGCGCAAAAATACATTATAAAGAGTTTTTATGCTATTCTATATCCTCGTCTAATGAGTCTCGAACAGCTTATTCTGTTTGTATGTAATCCATATTGGATGAGGCAGAGGAAATTACATGCAACCTGCAAGCTTATTTGACTCGAAGAAATTTACAGTTTTTAATTAAATGTTAAGTTTGTAGAATACTCAAGTTTATACTCCCGGGAATTACTCTAGCCCATCATTCTAATGGTTATATCTAACCAAATGGGCAATGTATATAATTTATTAATATTAATCAAAAATTTTGTAGTATAGGCAGTAGATAAAAAACAAACTAGACCAATTGATCTATAAATAAGGGGCCCGCTGTTAGAATTAGAATCACTTTTGAAATCTATATTAGTTATTATTATTCTATTTTATATTTTTTTTATCGTATTAGTTGAGGCATAAGGGAGTTAAACTGACTTAAAAATAATGTATCTTGTCTTTAATCAAAATAATTATATGATGTCTCCTCGTTTTTTAATAACGATAAAAGAAATTCTACTGTATCTGTAAGTTTAGCTATAATGTGTGGTATTGACTGGTCTAGAGCTGATCGACTAATTCTAAATTATAGGTCAGAACATTTTTATCTTACCTCCCGCAATGTTAGTCGGGAGGGGATACTTCATGCTGCACTTTTGGCTGAAAATCGAAAATTGCGAAACCAGGAAGCCTGACTTAAACAGGAGATTAAACAGCTTAGGACTATACAAACCAATTCTAACAAGCACATGATCCTACTTGATGACGCAATATACGATTCTGATATTGACGATTCTAATTGTCCAATGGAAATACTATCTTCCGGATACTTTATTGGTATAGATATATCTTATACCACAAATCTCTAATTAATACGAGATTTTCTAATCCTGTTGTGATAAAAGTAGATGAGATTTTATGCTCCTAATTAGGTTGTTTCTGAATATTCAATAATAACAGAATGCAACTTTAACATTACTATTTAAAATATATAGAAATCTACTACTACCATCTATGCAACTTCCAAACCTCTATTAATACTGCAAAAGATATAGCACAAACTTTGGAGAAGTATTGGCTAAAGTACCATACAGATTTTGAATATCTTATATCAAAAATTTAACTTTAATCGAATAATTTAATGCTATTTGTTATATTTAAGTCAATATGTATAATATTTACTATATTATTAATATAAAATTTTCGAAACACATATAATTTCTTAAAAAGAAGAGAAAAAAATATTTATAACTTTTATTCAAAAAGTTATTGTTTTGCAAAAGAATTAGAGAGCTTTAGCTAATAGTTATATTAAATATTATTTAGGAAATAAAAACCAAGATAAAGAAAAAAAGGGCTCTACTCCCACCCTTCTTTTTAAATAAAGCAGTGATAAAATATTACTTTTGAACCAAATTTGAATAATACCTAAACAGAATATGTCTACTTTTCGTATTATTATATTTGTCCAACCTCAAAGTCATTACCCGTTGCCCAGAGCTTCATATGACATAATAATCAATAAATACACTCCCCTAACAAGTACCCTCGCTTTTTACCCAGCGCCGCAAAGTACCGAAAATTTAGTTGTGTATTAATATCATCTATATTCTCACTTCTTAATCATCAATAACTCAAATAAGATTTTTTGCTTTAATACCTATTTTTTCTTAATATTCATAAAAAAAATGCGTTAATTTCAATAATGCCATATATATCTCAGTTACAATCAATATTTGACTATCAATTAAATTTATACATTTAAAATTCTACAATGTGGGACTATTTTATGTGTTGATTATCTGAATATTCAAGTAAGTTGTTACAAAGTAATCTTATTAACACTTTAGATTTCGAAATTTCTATTATGTTAATATTGTAATTCTTACTAACTCCTGGCTTACTTAAATATTGTGCCAGAAGAAGAAATTTTATTAATCTAGTATTAATACAATTTTTTCGCCATAATACGTTCAATACCGATTAGAAGAATACTATAAACCTATAATAATTATAATAATATTACTAAAAGGTTAGAGCTCCTTAATAGGAAATTCCAGTATGTACAAACATGCATTAGAACCCTTGAATTCTACGCATCTAATCTTTGGAGAGCCTCGGATTCAGTTAGAAATCTGGATTTTGGAAATTTGGTGCCGGTTATATACGTAATTACAGCTGCAGATGGACGGCTTGTTGGCCAAGTAATCTTGCATTATTCTTTTCTTCCTTAGATTGGCTTTTCGGAGGTGGAGCTTAAAAATAAAGATATTTTATTAATAGTACCTCAAAATAGTAATAAATTAACATTAAATTATTTAATGAAATTACTTAAAAGAGTTAGTACCTCCAAAGAGAAGATTTACCAACTTCCCAAAAATAATTCATCAGAAAATAGATCAACCACCTTCTGAATCATCCTAACTATCAATAAAAAAACTTAGAAACTAAGCTAAATTTGTAAAAAAAACTTAATCCCTCATAAACAACTTAAAACTGTTAACTTCTATCCTAATAACTTTTTAAAAGATCAGATCTACTAGTCCCCATACAAAAAGGTCCTAAATAAATTATTTAAATGCTAGATCAACATAATGCAAATTGATATTAATACTCATATTAACATTAGTAGATGGAGCTGTCCAGCTTCTAATTTAATTAAGCAAATTACGGAGATTTAGAGATCGAGAACGAAAATACTTTACTTTTAATCAGCCAACTTACATAGGTAGTTCCACGATATTATTCTACCCTTTTTAACATAAATTTATACTGACAATAACTAGACCCGAAGGGCATACTATAATTTATTAATTTTGTATTACCAATTTCTAATATCCTTTACTCTATAGCTGTTATAACTACTACTATATTTGGATATGAAAGTAGACTGATTTATTAAAGCAGATAATATCTAGCAACACATGGACAATATGTGCGTATGTGAATCAAAGCTAACATATTGTTGATTACCACTCTCCTGTATTATTATGCCTGTAACTATCTTTTGAGGCGGAAAATTTACCCTACAAATTATAAACCTGTAAGCAGAATATATTACATAATATAGTACATATACATATATAAACATCAGTATTATATATTAAACATCAGTACTATAGTACTAAACAGCAATAGTATAATAATCTAAAACAATATAAATAATTTAAAAGTCACTCTCTACATATAATAATACAGTAATCTAAAAAACAATACAAAAGTCACCTTTGTAACCAAATTTGATTTACTTTCTTTTTTTAACCTACTACTTAATTCAGATAATTAAGCAAACTGTCAAACATGTATTTACAAAATTATTTACGCAATACAATTAAGATTAAGATGAATAAAGGTAGGTTAAAATAAATAAAAATAGGTTAAGATATATTAAAATATAATCAGTCAAATCAAACAAAGTACCTTAATATTATACAATGTAACAACATAACATTCCATCAACTTAATACCAAGCCCCAAGAAGCTAGTACCCTATTATTAGGTAACCTTTGGATTATAGCAAACCCACATAGTTTTATTGTTTTTGTGGTATAACTTCAATCCTCCTTGTCCCGAAATTCTGTTATATGCCATTTTTAAGAAAGTAGGGCCTTAATGACCTATTTTTAAACTTGAAGCTAAGATATTAGAAGTGTTAGAGTTATTAATACTCGCAAATTTTTTCTCGCTGTTGTGAATCAGAAGGTGATCTAATAGAATAGAACAAAAAAAAAGATGGATATAATGATCTACGCCAGAAGCAAATTCCAAAACCTTATTCCGATGCAAGAACATTAAATAAAATATAAATGGCTGTACAAAATCCACAATCCACACATTAAATTTCAACGCTCTTATAGCCTTAAGAAAGTATGATGGTAAATCATACCTAATAGGATATTCCATAATGTTACATTAGATACTAAAACGCTCTTCTCAAATTAAGAAAAACCAAGGCAAAAACACAACCTGAATATCAGTCTGATTCCCCTCTCAATACTAAATTTTTTCCCACCAACAACATTCAAACTCCCAGCATATCAACAATAGTTTTTACATTATTTTAAAACTTTGACAATTTAGGACTCAAGTTTTTGAAAACTTGCATAAGCAAGGGTAATGAAATCTAGTCTAGGATTATTGTATTTCTGGTTTCTTTTCAAACTATGCTAAGATATATCGCCTTATAACAGCTTTAGCTTTGGCTTTAAGTTTATTTATTTTGCTTATCTAACTGTACCCCCCAATTGATATAGCGTTCCAGGTACTTTATTGACAGACAAAACCTGCATAAACTTCGAGCTAAACGCCCAGAAATGTTGAGTTTAACAAATTAGGAAGTTGCATATGAAACGGGATAAATATAGCCAATTTACTAGAATAATATGCTTTATAAAGAAGCCGAGTTGGGGGAAGGGGCCAGGGGAAAGAAGGGGGAGAGGGGGGGGGGAGGGGGGGGGGCAAATGAGTTTAGGAAATGTCCTCAGGGTTTTATGGAGCTAAGGCTCCACCAGTAGGTCCTTATAAGAAGTCCCCCAGGAACTCGAGGTAAACATCTTCAAGCATAATCTCACATTCAAAAAAAATCCTTCTTCGCCATGCTTTACTAGACTTCCAAATACTGCTGCGGTAATAGCACTATTTTTAAAAAATTGGTTATTTGTGGGAAGAAATAGAACTTTAATCTTACAGTATTTTATTGGACTAAAAAAAAAGTTTTTATAAATGTGTTCTTTTTGTGTTAAAGTAAATAACTTTTTTTTCTAAATAAATATTTTATGTTAATATTTAAGTAGAATATATTTAATTTCTTGAAAAAAAAAATTATAAATTTTAAGATATTAGGTTTTATTTGCTGTTTTTTTTGGGCCTAAAAATAATGCTTTTACTATAAACAACCGGCCTTATGCCCACTTTTGCCAACACTATGATGTATTATTTTTATTTGCTGGATAGTTGTGCTATAATACTTCTTGCGAATAGTAGGGGCTTTATGACATTGTATTACGGAAATTTTTATTTTAAATGATATGATTATATCAAAATATTCTTGGGCTGTGTGACAATTGCAAGATCTTTTGTTATTTAAAATTATTATTAATATTTATTACTAGATGTTTAAAATTTGGATTAAAAAATTATATTCTTAAACTTGGCACTAGGTTTTTTTAATGTAGAGAGTTATAGGAATATAGGCTTATTAAAAAGAAACTAGATATTCAAAATCATCCCTCAAAAAATCAATTGTTTTGATTTTCAAAATGATATGAAATAGGAGGTTGTTAGGTTATACTTAGAAAAAAATAAAGTTTATGAATGTCTTATTGATGAAGGAGGTGATCTGTATCTGTGGACTGGAAATATGAGTAGTCTTAACTTTCTACTAGTAGAATAATTGGAAAAAATAGGAACTATTTTAATAAACGAGTTTTTTAGGAAAAAATTAAAAATATTGTAATAAAGAAGGTTAGTTTCTATGTGGTATTGAAGATAGATATAATAAATACTAAAACTTGGATATTGTATGATAATTTTGAATTTAAACTAATATGTTATATTTTGAATATAAATTTTGGGTGAGTACATATGCTAGAAGAGTATCTGCTAATGTAGTAGCATCTTTTTAGAAAATTAAGGTTTTGGGTTTATAGCTCATGGCATAATTCTGTGATAGGCGGCAGAAAGTGCTGTTGTTGGAATTCTGAGTTTAAATCGAAATCTTGGGGTGCTTTTTTCATCAGGGTCGACATTCGATTATTCTATAATTAGCTAGTAAGGTATAATGGATGTAGTGTGTTATCTGAGAAATAATCTTTGTATTTGAGGATTTAAAATATGGCGTTTGATATTTGTATAGTGTATTTTGTTTTTATATTGAAGAATTTAATTTTTTTGAGAATGGGTTGGGGAACTGCATTGTTTTCTATATTTAAATAGAATTGGATGAAAGAATTTATAATTTTGTTGATTATAATTTAAATTTGTGAGTATAGATTTGTTAGTGAAGGGAAAGATTATTGTGAATTATTTACTTTTAATTGCTTCTATTGTTTAGAGTGTTTTAGAATTTTATATAATTTTATTCTTATTGCAATTAAAAATCAGATACAAGGTTGGTTGTGTGGTCCATTTTTTTAAGGGAAGTGCTTATAGGTATTGATGTAGGCTGTGAGGATTTCTGAGTTAATTTCTTCTTTCCAGAATTTTCGACATGTGTCAGCCATTAATGCCATGTTTTTAGGTGCGGGGTGTTGGGTTGGAGATATTAATCTACGGTGATGTTTTGTGGAGGGGTTTGTAGTTTCTATTTATTAATAGAATTGTTAGTCTGGTTTTTGTGTTGTATTTTTGTACTTTGATTTTTGATAGTTTGGCAAATTTTGGCATATATTTTATACTATTTTCGAGGTCTTTATAGTGGTGTTTTTAATATTAATTTATTCAAACTTTGGTGTAGTAATTGGCGCAGGAAAATATTCATGCTTAAACAATGACTCAGATATATATTAAATAACTAAATATTTCTAAAAGTAATAGATAAGGAGTTTGAAGAAGGATAAAAATGTATATATATATAGATATACTTTGAAAAATAATTATCTATTTTTTATAAAATAATGTGTGGTAGGATTGATTTATGGATATAAAACCAACCCTCAATATCAAAATCTCATGAAATTTTGCTTAGGGCCGGCCTTAGTGTCTGGTAAACTAGTGTTGAAATAGGTTGGTGTAGGTAAATTAAGTTGTATTAAAATAGATTCAAAATATCACATTGTCTGAAAGGTTCGATTAAAGCTAAGAGCTTATAGACCCTATATTGTAAGATCTTCAGATGCATATTTGACTTTATTAAGATTATTTATTATGAAAATATTACTGAGGTATTTTTTGGAAAGTAACTTAATATTATTTTTCTGTGCTCACAATCCCATAACAATACCTCAAATTAAATTAAATTAGCATTAAGCATGTGCACTTATGTCTATATTTACAACAAGGTGCTAATATTAGCCAACATAAAGTTAAAAAGAAACAAAGTCTAAAAGTCTTCTTGATCCCGAAAATGCCAAGAAGTTGACAAAAGTAAAATATATTTTATGATTTAGGCGATGTGTCTTCTTCTTGTTATACAGCGTTGAACGCAAAGCAGTACTAGTCACAAGACCTTATAACGGCAAGGGTTTCATGCATTTTTTCCTTTGACTACGCTAATGTAAAACGTACCTTCAAAAGGTGACTAATTTGATTATCTTATAGTTTATATAAGAGAAAACACTTAGATTTGGAAATTGGAAAATCTACAGGTATCTTTAAGAATAATTATAACAAGTGTTTATATTATATTATAAAGAAAATCTAATTGCGCTTTTTTAATTATGATGTCGTTTTGGAAACAATAACTGTATATAATGGAAGCTTATTAAATATCCCTCAATCTAATTCCCTTTATTTGAAATTGTGGTCTCAAAACTCTGTTACCCAATCTGTTTATTGGTAGTGATGTTAGACTTTTTGCATATAATGGGGTCTAAGAATGTAGGTAGGATTAAGTCTGAAGTGTTTCTCGAGTATAGCCTTTGCTAATTCAGGTTATATATTTTTGTTGTCTTTCTTATTGTTGCAAAACTTGAATAGCATGGTTTGATGGTGGGGGTAGGACTCTATAGTAAATTTGGTGTTTATACTATAGGTTTCAAAATTTGTAGCTGTATCTGATAAAATTGTTAAAATAAGATTTTGATAGTAGATTTTCGTCCCTAGATTACAATAAGTGATTTGGATCTGTTTTGGTGTAGTGTTTTTGTAGTATCAATTGGTTTTTTTAGTGATCTGTTGAGTAATAATTTGTGAGGTGTTTATAGTTTTACTTGCTTTTTTGTATTTTCTGATTGCAGAGCATGTATGATCTAGATTGAGTGGTGTAGTAGCTGGAGAAGTGGCGTAGCTTTTAATTGAAGACTTCACATGTTGTAGTGAATGATTTGCCTGATTTTGAGTAGGTTGGTGTAATGTTCTATTTATGGCTTCTGAAGATATGTTGATTGTTATTTCTTTGTAAATTATGGTGTTTTTGAAGAATATATAGATTTTGGATGATTAAGTTGGGGTTTAGTTGAGATAGGTTTGCAAGTACAAAAGTGCCTGGTTGTAAAATTAAATGTGAAAGATATTTCTCAAAAATTCTGAATGTGTACTAGCTTAAATAATTTTATCATAGTGATGGGTTGAGTTCTATATTTCAGATTAAAAGGAGGTTAAATGGGTTTAATAGTACCAAGATGGTTGTAGTATAATTGTATATTTAAATAATTTTTATTCATTTTAATTTACCTTAATTTGTCTTTAATTCGAATTCTTTTACTAGTTCTACATAAAGGGTTTGAGTGTAGGGGTTGAGGGGGTTCTTTTTATTGAGTTAAGAAACTACTCTTCTTTCTAGGCTTTCTTAACCTTCTTTATTTTTTTAGATTCCTACCAATGTCTTTCTATATATCGTCTTTTGATTTCTTTTTGTTTTTTGAATTTATTAAATTTAGATATTAGGTCTTAGATTAGATTAATTTTGTATAATAAAATTGGTATTTGTGGATAATCTTTATCTAGCAACAATAATTTGTCTTCGTGGCCTGTTTTGATTATTCTAGATACCTTTATTGACGAAATTGTCTTCTAAGTTTTTAAACTTAAATACTTTCGTTTACACAGAAACGGCTCTCTTGCTAATAATCTTAGCCCTTTGGGTCTTTGTACTCCTTTAAAATCGCCGTATAATTAGTATAATAATAGTAATAGATGTTTTAGTTGTTATAAAGCTTATCTATGGACTTTTATCACTAGTACGTAAAAGTTGATTCTATCTATAAATATTTATATTTTGGTTATATATTGATTAATAACAGATGCTAATGTGAAATTTTTTGCCAACATTTGGCGTAATATTTATTTCAATTTTTATAATATTTATAATATCAGATATCACTGTTATGGCGCTCAGGTTCGTTCAGGAGTATTAAGCTGTTAGATTTCAGCATCGCTAATGTTAAAATCCTGTCCATATTCATAAATGGGATTATCGTCCGGTCTGCCCTCACAGTAGCGGTTATCTTTACACCTCCTCGGTAGTTTGGTATTCATTCTTCCAGAAGACTCTAGTCTCGCCCTCAAACACTAAAGATATTAGACTTAAAGTTCATTAAAAATGTCCATTACAATGTTACATCATTGCTCAAGTCATTTTTTTTTTAATCCTTAGTGTCTGCATTTGGGTTACCCCAAAATTTAGGAGGTTCCTTAAAAGAAATTTAATTCTAAATAATCATGCAAGTTAATTATTGCTAACCTACTTATTAAATTTCCATACTAACTAGATTACCCCAAAACCAATTAATCCACAATTTTATTTTTCAAAATTGAGGAACTAAGGCTGTCACTACTGCTACATCATATAAAAAGTCTCTGTCCAGAAAGCAAATTGTATGTAATAAAAGCGAATTAAGCAAAAACTTTAAACTCGGATAATTAAAGTAATAGCAATTCCAGAAGGTAGATGCTTTGACCCAGATATCTTGGAATAAGGACCTGAATGATTTGAAGATTAACAACTCCATTATTAACAATATTATACCAAAAATCATTCAATCCGAAACTGCCAAAGACGGGGATCTAGAGGCATGTTATCGGGTTCCAAGCAACTCTACTAGTGATATACCGCTTTTCGGAATTATAAGTAACAAAAATCTAGAAGTATGTTATCGAGTTTTAAGTGATTTTGCCAATAATATACTGCTTTTTGGAATTACAAGTGGCGGGGATTCGCAAGCTATATGGCAAGATAATATTGATCAGATTGTTGATAGCGTATATAGTGATTTTGGTGAGTTCTAGGTCTTCTAGAGGGCTCCCATACCAATGCATCAATGCGTACGTTTAAATAGAATTGGTAGAGTTTCATCTATGTATATACATTTGCGCTATTGACTTTGTCGTTACTTTACAAGTATTCCACATATATATGGCTAAAAATGGTTTAAAAATAGCATTAATGATGGCCCTTGATCAGAATACACTCATAATATTATTGCCCTTGATGTATTGTGGATCGCAATGAGAGCGATCTAATCTCTCATGAATTCGATCTATATCTGTCCTATTTGCAGCTTTTAGGTTAATTTGTAATTATAGTTTAATTGGCTAGCATATTTCAAGAGGTTTGAATATTATATACAATTTCTAAATCGTGATTTGAGCTGTAGAGTCTAATTTAAATTACTCTTCTACTGGTTCTATTTCGTTATCAAAATATCTTAAGTACTTTGCTATAGAATTTGATTTTCCTAGTTCTAACAATTTCATCTCGGAATTGGGATTTTTAATTATGTCATTAGATGATTGTTTTATTATAATGAGATCACATAAGATAAGTTTTTGTGATGTAAGAATATTGATTAACAGTGCTACTAGTATATCCTTAATTTTTGAAATGTAATAAAGTAAAAGCGGAATTGGCGGTTTTGATATATAATCTTGGATATCTACTTTTTTTAACAATAATGGAAAGAAACTTGCCTTATTCTAGTATGAAATGACTTTATATGGCAGGTTAAGGTATTTTAAATTTGGGAAAGAGGTAATAAGTTCTTCTTTTTTGGATATACTTAAAAAAAGCTTTCTATATTCTGTATTTTGATTACTAATAATAGTTATTTTTTTATATATTTATAGAAGTGTGTTAAGGATTCTAATTATTTCTGAATTACGGAAGTTGTTTTAATCTTCTAGGAAGATTTCTTCCAAAACTGAAAGGTGGCTTAATAGGGTATTCAAAAATCTAGTTTCTGCAGAATTTTGACGTTTTGTAATAATTTTCAGTTTCTTAATTGTAGATTTGAAAGATATATGTTCTACTCTTATATATTATCTTAAGTTTAGGTTGGTTATAAAGATTAGGTTTTTAACAGGTAGTAGGTTAAATTCGGAATTTCTTAGATAATTAAATACATATATTGTATGTAGGTATTTTCAGTACTTATTATTATGGACGAAGAAGCTGAATGAGCAGTAGATTGTAATAACTGAGTTGAGTTTATATGAATTAATAAACTTGTGAAGCGAAAGCTTCTATTTTGTTACAATTTGTATATGACTGATGGGAATATCGTTCCCCTCGTTCCTCTGGTGTACTAAGCAAAAAAGAAGTCTGCATTTATAAAATATAATAATCTATTTAATATACTCCAAATTTTGAATATAGTTTTGGGAATTTATTTAATTGTTGAAGTACTTCTGGTATTTAGAACAACATTCTGAGGAGTTCAGTATAAAAAAGTAAACTGAAATAACTCAAATCTTATGTAGGAAGCTGTGCGACAACATTTGAATACTTTTTTAAAAATGACAAACTCTTTTTAATTTGTTCTTAAATTAAAATGTTTTAAAATTGATGTTAAAATATAGGTTATCAGTAAATCTGGTTAAATTGTGTTCTTTAAAAATCCATAAAAGAAGTTTTGGAGATAATTAGTTATTATTTATCTTTGTTAAAATTTGCTATCGCAAATTGTAGTCAGATATATTAATAAAGTTTAAGTTTGACTTTTAGCTTAATATTAAATTTAGTTAGCCAACTGTTGCCTATTCAAGTATTAATGATGAAATTTATTTTAATTAAAGCTATATCTAATCACAAATACTGACATGTATATATAGGAATTTTATCCAGATTGCTACTAGGTTGTGTGAGAAAGGGTATAAAATTAGAACTTGTTAACTTACTTAGAAAGTCTCTTCCACTAGGTTTTTAAAAATAATTTATATAATTATATATATGGTTGTTGGTGGATAAATGATTTAATGTATGTTGGCAAGCTAGTCATACTCCTGTTTAATATTGCAATGGCTTGGTGGCCTGTGGAGTGGAACTGGGTTCGAGGCTAGGGTTGAGCGTTTCTTTGTAAATATGCATTTTGCGGAGGTGCAGTGCATGCGATCTTAAATCTGTGTAGGTAAAAGTAATATTTTTTGCCTATTCCTGGATATACCGATATGATTATCTTATTGTTACATGTTGTTTAGTTCCTTTTTACTGGTCCTACTATTTAACTTGGGTTTGATAATTTCTTTCTTCTGCTTTTTCTTTTTCTTTTTTTTGTTAATGGATGGAGCATTTTTTAAAAATTAATGTGGCCTCGAATTGATGGTGGTCCAATATATCATATTTATATATTAGCCAAAAAAGAATCCAATAAATCTAGACAGAGCTTTAAGGGGTTGGATGGAGCAGTATGGGGTTGGGTAGAGCTCCATTTCTATTTTAACAATAATTCTATGATCTACGTCTTTTATTTGCCTAAAGTTTCGTTTATATACTAAGGGTGCTATTACAGCTAGGCTCCCTAACCTGACCTCCTATTTTTCTTAAAACAGGATTTTAGCCAATATATTTACTAAAATTAAGGGTTCATAAGCACTTGGTGGAGGCTAGTAGTGTGATTATTTTTATACTATCGAACAACTTATATTGAGATGTTTGTTGTTATATTGCAGGAACTCTGCAGTAGCCATCACATTGGTAGTCTGGTCTGAAACAAATTCAATTGTCTTAACAAGTAAATACGTACACAACAAACATTCTAGTCTTGCCTACTTCGACTACTCAGCTGTTGATTTTCGTGTCCCATCAAGCTTATTGCCATCTACACGTGAAGAAGCAGGCAGTGATGTCTTCATTTTGTAAACTCGAATCTGCCTCCAAGTCTGTCGCAAAGGGGGCGTATTATGGTTTCTCTCGAGGAACAGTTTTGGTTAATTTTGTATGCGTATTTGTATTTTATCAGGCTCCAGGTCTAGCTTTTGTGTTCTGGGTTCGGTTTGTAATATAAATAAACCTATCCAATTAAAATATATTCCAAAACTAAGATGTATATAACAGGCTTACAATTGTGGGGTGATGGATTGTACGTAAATAGATTGTATATGGACATACCCCACTTACCAAGCACAGCAAGCCCTCTAATGTGCTTGAATATAGGATACTTTAAAAAAGCTGATAGAGGACTACGCAGACGGCGTTACGATAGATGACAAGAAATATCAATGGAACATCAGTAGACCTAGTAACTATGAAAGCCAGAACTATATCATCCAGACAGCCGTAATTGATTTAGCATATCTCAAACTATCTTCAGACAATCAAATCAAGTTTATCATAGAACAACTCTGCCGCTTTGAAAATAAGTAGGCATTGAAATTTTTATTAACTACAAGAACAACTGTATACAAACAGAGAGATAACAAAGTGGCTGCAGCCAATCATCTTAGGTAACTTTAATTACCTCATTACCGTCTTTTCCGCAAGAAGCACATGGTACATCCAATAAGAAAAGCAATACTCCAACACAAAAGTCAGAAAGTACCACACAATTTTGATTAAATTAAGTAAGTTTTGGTTCAAAAAATTGAAGTTATTATATATATGTATAAATACAATCTACCCCAAATAGTCAAAATTAAGAAGATATACCAAAATCGATTGTATCTAGATATAAGGTAAGTTGTATTCTATTTTTATTGCGGTTTTAATTATTTTGTATAACTCAGAAGCTTAAACAATTTTCAAATTCTAACGTCTGCAACGCATATGAACCCAAGTCTCGCTTGCTAGCTAGATCTTTAAGAAGAAACAAACAGACATACAAGAAGATAGAGAATTGTTAAAAAAATGAAAATACTGAAAATTATACGTAGCCCTAAATAATCATATTCAACGCAATTGCATGTCATATCATAGACCTTATAACACTCCAGACAATGTATATCCTCCAGGTTGTTTAATTCTGGGTTTTAGACTTTTTCAATTACAAATAGATGAGTATCTTGATTAGTAAATAAAAACAAAATAGGGGCTACCAATAGTAAAAAATATACCTAATAATTGTATTTTAAAATTAGTTATTTCAGATTTACAAGTAGGTTGGATTGGTTTACTAACCCTATCCAGTTTTGCTATCATTTTTAAAAAATTAATAAGCTTGGATAATTCCAAATAACAATATAATAATATAACTTGTAATATTGAATTCCTTCAGTAGTATACTTCAATAAGGGAATCTGGCGGCCTCATATGTAGAAGCTATCATCGAAGTTGAATTATTAAAACCAGTGCAGACCAAATCACTATATATAAAGAGTTATTAAGTTATGATCGAAATCTGCCCAAAAACGTCCTCTGGTTTGACAAATAGTTTTTTATGGAACTAATATCAAAAAAATTTGAAGCCTCGAATTATGAAAGTGGGTGGGATGCTTTTGTCTACGTGCGTGCGCGTATAATTATTATCACTTGTTATTGTAAGTGGCATATATACATCCAAGCGCTTGTAATTAGCGGCTAAGAGATATGCAAAGACGAATTCCACCAATACTACTATGCATTCACGAAATATAGCTACTAGGTCTTCCTATAATGGACCTGGCCTCGAAATTAGCAATAAACATTAGAAGTTAAAAAGTAGTGCCAAGCAAGTAATACTGCAACGGTGTCTATTGACTCAATACTTTTACTTGTGGTACTTCAGCTCCCGCGAGAGTATGATCTCTGCAGCATGATGTACGGGAACCTAGTAATGAGAACAAGATGGGAAGCCGGGCATTGGCATTTGTAGAGCGGCAAATAAAGCGAATAAGACCTCCGAGATAAAGTGTATAAACCACGAGGGTATGCAACGGCTGTCCCAGTTCTCCCCAATCCGGATATCCACTCCACGGCTGTCTACCATGAAACAACTAATCGATGTTATCCACTTGGGCTAAAGAAAAATGAATAGCTATGTAAGTCTTTCTAGCCCTATAGGCTTTGGTTGATGCTAGTTGTGGTTCAGGGATGGGCTATGGGATAAGCTCTGGCTCGCGCTTCTTGTTTTTCGGGCTGTGGAGCAGTAGGTTCTACTGATGCATGCCTCTACAACTCTTGTCCGCAGGACAAGAAGTGTAAGCCAGAACTCATTCCAGTCCCCATTCCAGAACTAGAAGAATTTGAAATAGTTATTTCTACTTTTGGCGAAGCTTACACTAACTTGCCCTATAGACTTTTGGCTGCAAAAATCGCTTTATATCAATTAAAGAGTCTACAGAGGATCTGATTAGCCGCTATGAACGAGCAAGTTTTGCATTTTTGGGTAGTATCATAGAATATTAATATTGCAATGCCCACACCATCGATCCAACGGACTGAAGTACCACTCCAGAATATATATAAAGCAAACTCAACACCACCAAAAAGCCAGTAGCGATAGGAAATCGCTGCCTCCCGCAACCTCAATGACATGAGGGTAAGTAGCGGTTTAAAAATATGGAGTGGACTTGGATTATGTTTGGTGTGGTAGTATAGTTAATGATATTATTACTAAACAATTAGGTTGGATTAGTATCTTTGGATTCTTGTGATGGGTTTATACTGGAATGAAGGGATTTTATTGGTGGGTATTGATGCTTCTACATGTTTAGATCAATATTTTATATTTTGAAAGAGTGTTTGGTGTGGAAAGGAATTTATATTTATATATATTGGAATATTTCTTGTAGTATTGAATGATATTTCCTAATGTGTTTGGGTTTAGCCTTACTTGAGAATAAACTCGATTTTAAAGATATAGGGTTGTGTTTTTGGTGTTATAATGATTGTTGTGATTCCTCAATATAAAAACTGTATATTTTTGTAAATTTATAGAAAATATTCATTAGCAGCTTAAATACTCGGGATTCGGCAATCGAAGTTGTTTTTCTAGATTATTACAAGCTGTTGCTTATATAATTACCAGATAATCTATAAATTTAAAAGATATTCAAGTTTTGCTCCTATTATACCCATCAAAAGTCGTTTGAATGTAATATCTATATATCTTAGAAACTAGATAAGTCCTTCCAGCTTTATAATTTATGAAATACTCTTAGCATCAAAGAAGATGTATATCACCACTATTAAAAGTCCAAACCAAACAAATAATCGTACTATTTCACATTAATAAAGGTCGAGTTAACCTAAAATAGTTGGCTGCACGGAGGACTCAAAAAACAAAAACATATAATCTCCTTCTTTAATAACTCATAACGTGGCAGAATGGACTTTCTGATAGGTTTTCTAACTATCATCTGATTCCGAAACACACATAACTTTAATTAAATCCTCTAGCATACTTATAAGAGAACCCCTTTAACCATTGAAATCAGAAAGCTATTATCCAATGAAATTATCACAAAAGCCTAAGAACATTGCTAAAGATCGGCTTACTTCCTTGAAAATTGCCAAAAAAGCACCATCATAGGTGTCTATATCAATTTTATTAAATAGCAGAGTATATATAACTTTAGAGAAAGAGACAAATATACCCTAATAACGAGCGACACTGGGGAAAAATTGCAGATAATAATTGTAAAAGGCTGGAATTACGGAGGCTTAATCTTTAATGAAACATATGGAACTCTGGGGAAGTGCTCTATTCGCGATTGGTACTTACCAACAAGCCCCCAAAAACTATAGTATTCTTCTCCAATATTATGAATATCTATCTGAAGTTTGGTATGAGGTTCTTCCCGAGAACCTTCGTCTGGAAACAATTTTTCACGAGCGTATATCCTTCTCTCGTATGTCGGACCCTGACTTTCCAAGACCTGGGAATTAAATTCTTTCATCACCATTGCCGGACTATATTCGGTGGTCTCGGTATTATAGCTGACCCCTCCCCTGTACTGAGCTGTTTTGCTCGGTGGGGGATGATAGGTGACATTCGGGAAATATTTTTCGGGGGCTCGTTGGCCTTCGGAATCGGCCTTGAGCGGCAGTTGTATCCAGACTTTTGGGTTTCCAGTTGTGGCAAATCTGTCCTGGAAAGAGATAATGAGGTCCCGCAACTCCTTGACAATAAAGAATCGGCCATATGTCATGTAGGTGTAGCTTTTGAGCCAGATGAGAGCTTCCTCCGTCGTGATATCTTTTGTAAGCTTTGTATTTAATGCATTTTGAACGGCTAGTGGAAAACGGAGCCAGATGGACAACTGCAGCATCTCGTTTTCATAGATTTTAAATGTATCGGAGCTAGCCGTCGGGGTTTTATCGGGACGCAGAAGGGAGAACGGAAGAGGATGATGTTCGACAGAATCTAATATGAGCTCGTGGACCCTTTGGCAGGTGATAAGGTTTTGTTCATCTTCGGCAGGATAGATATCCATGAAAGCTTGTAACACTCGGTCCCTTTCCTTCCTTTTGCGGCGACTGAACTCGTACAGCCCGTGTTTTTGCGTTTCACAAAATCTGCGGTGAGTTCGTAAGGCCTCGTTGACCTGTTCAAAGCTTGTCGAGCTCAGGGTATTTTGTGGTAGACCGAGCAAAACTCCGTTACCCGGCACTATATCCGTACTGTAGTAGTTCAACTTGAGGAGCAGGTATCTGGAGCAATTGTACAGTGCTACGAATCGTTTATTAACGTGGTTTCCTTTCTCGTTTTACAATGGAATTGGATGCTTACCCGCCAAACCACAGTGGGTAGAGCGGATTGGGCTCCTCTCTGATAAGAGCCGGTAAAGATCTATTTCGGGCCCAACATAGAACGGATATGTGGGAGCAAAATGCGTTAGCTTGGGGGCTTCCGTTCGTTGTAGCATGTTCGGACAGGACAGATAAGTGGAGCTAGTTCAAGTAGGTAGTTGACCTGCAATACCACTTTAGAGAATTTTCGACTTGACGATATTGCAACTTATTTCGAAACTTCGTAGTCGCAAGGTAGCCCCAAAGACTTGAATAATATTATAATCTGCGCCGTGTGGCCGTGTGGCCACTAAGTTTATAAGAAGTTTCGCTCAGGCACTCAATTAGAGACAGATACCCAATTCGCACATTCACCAACCTCGTTGATTACAGACCCAGCGTTCACCAAAATTAATGCTTCCTGAATTCGTCAAAATCCCCTGCCGGACCATTGTCCGCCGAATCATTACTCATAGCATTATATAATCCTCTGTTCCGCAAAACACATTCAACATAAGGCTCAGGTTTAATTAACCCAGAATTCTGATTTCATACTGCAGTATAGAAGTAAAAAACCGTAGAGCAAGTACCACACACGGGTAGAATGGTAGATGTGAAGTGTGTGGTGGAGAGGATATCTCATGACAGGGTAGCTTGACTTTCTGTTATCGCGTTACGAGCCGCTAGCTGAGGGTGTACCAATCCAGGCTACCACACTCATCGCAAGGCACATCGCTAAAAATTTCCTGTGTTCTGTTGAGCAACTGCTGTGTGACACAACATGGCGTCAAAGCCTTGGCAATTTTGTGCTAGAGAGGGTGCGACCCAAGAAAGGCTCCACAATTGAGACTTTTGAGCTATGGTCAAATGTGACATGAACTGAGTGAATTTACTTAGCTATTACATGTATATTCTTATTGGCCTTTACTGATGGGTCAGCTGGGCGAAGCCACGATTTCCAGGGGGGTTCCCTGTAAGGCCCACTAAAGTTGACTTTGATGACTTTGACAACTTTGATGACTTTGACAACTTTGATTCTCGTTCCATAGAAGACCTTTTTCGGCTGTGCAACCCGGCTTCCCTGGCTGTTGTTGTGTCTTAGGTGCCACACCTCATGGACGCATATATGGTACTGCTTTAATATTGCCGCCCAAGGGCTCGTATTATAAGATTGACAGGCTAATTCATCTCTTCGCTTCTTTTCGGAGTGGCCATGGGTAGGGTCATGCATAATCGATCGGTACTCCTTTTCTTCGTAAACGAGATCACGTTCTCGAGAAGTGAAGCACAATTAATACAATTAAAGCCGCCTACGTACCCTCTAGTGTAGGAATTATAAGTATCGGATGTGGACAGCACGACACTATGTATGCCGTACCTTATAGAAGTAAATCTACTTGAAATATTCCCCCCCCCCCCAAGGTCTCAAAATGCTAGTTGATACATATGGGGCCGAGCCCAAACCCCCACCTCCACGCACCTCGATCGAGTTCATCACCCATAAAAATACCGAAAGGTAAGACGATTACCTGTATACGCCCTTCCCCCAAAAAGAGGAACGCCCCCCCCCATCATGATGTTTGATCATTAATCCATCAGCTCTTTGCTATAGCCAACCGGAAAATCATCATGATAGCGCTACCGGAACCAGCGATCATTATTTATATATAGTCGACGAGAGCGCCCAATTTCAAAGGACCGTAAATTGCGATTCTTTAGCAATTCCCAAAGAAAACCCTCGCGCTGGGATCACAAACCTCCCGTCGTGGATGTCGCCAGCGTCATGTTTTACTCTGAAAGCTCACGATTATCGCCGAAAAAGGGATGGGAGATATCAATGTCCAATCTGCGGCCCTATTCGGCTTCCTAGATTTGCTCTCGTAAAGAACCACATAGCACGGCACGTTTCTCGTTACGTTTGCCTAGTCTGCTTCTCTGGTGCTCCCTCAGAACAACAAATTATCAGACATTATTATCGTCACCACAGCGGGGTCGGGGCCTCAACCCGAAGCCACTACAAAGATATCACGCCAGATGAAATGCTCCAGGCCAGTCAGCTACTTGAAAATAGGGGAGGCCTTAGTGGACGAGGTAAGCCTTTCGTAAGTGTGCTGCGCAAGGGCAAACTCGAATCTTGGGAGTTAAATTATACGAGAAAGTCGCGGCACTGGTATGACTCTCCGAAGCTAGAGAGGCCTCCATTGGGCCTCAATCGAAAAAGACCACTTTAGTAATGCCCTAATAGTCTATATTTCCATCTGATTTTCAGGCTCTCATAACTAATATCTTTTCTATCTCAAGTCAAATCGAGCCAAAACCGGTGCGTCCGATTTACCAAACTACTTAATAGAGATTTATTAGATGACGAAATTTTTCAATCCACCTCCATACAGCGTACTGAGCTCATGCATGTGCAACATCGGTCGGTTGAAAAGTGGCACCAAACTTTAGCCTCGAATCCAGCGAAACCTGCACGAATATTTACGGATGCACCGTGGAAAATCCTGGAGCGGTGGAAGAATCTAAAACTGGCCTATATTGCGTATGTGCTACTTGTTTAAAAGGACTTGGGAGGTGGCTTCGTGTTCATAATAATCATTAAAATATGTGATAATTTACAATAATCTTACCTTATTTAGCTTTCTAGAATGTATAATGTCATAATGATACCTCCCTAGGTAAATATATTTCAATGATTTCAAAGAACTATTAATCGTATTTGATATATCTCAAGGAGCAAATTTAAACCTAATAATAAAGTTAGCCGCATAATGCACCCTCCCAGGCCTGGGTACGGGGCAAAATGCACCTGATATAAACACGCAGTTTATTTCCTTTCTTTGTGCGATGGTCAAAGCGGAAGTAGATAATATATATATAATGATGATGTTTATTATGTTTTGATATGATTAAGTTTAACTATACTTCTTTTTATAATTTAATTCACCAATATTTTTTGGTATATTAGGAGTAGTTTCTTTCTCTCATCTAATGGTGGAAACTTGAGATAAATGCTAGAAATGGTTAATTGCTAAGAACTAATATTTAGGTCAGATATCTGCTTTGAATTGGTGGAGTGAGAACATGTCGGAGACGATGGGGAACCGAAGATATATTTATATTCAAAACTGAAGTAAGTATCTGAAAGTATATTTGAAGATTGTTTATTAGTGCTTTTTGTGGAATAGAATGATGTAGTTTCGAGTTGGTTTGGTGATGTAAGTGTCTTGTGTGGTTTGTGGTGTTTTTGCTGTAAAGGGGCTTTAGCTAACCGAATTTTAATACTATATTGGCATTTAGACAACAGGTGCGCTTATATATTTTGATTATTATATCAATATTGTTTATGGTAGAGGGGACAAAATTACTTTTGAAGAATATATCAGGAATTTCGAATTTGTTTACTTTGATGTCTTTTTTGGTTCTTTATTTTTATTTTTGTTACTAATAAAAGATTTAAGGATGAAAAAAGTTTGAGCTTGGGTTCTATGGAGGAAACATTTTGGAACTAAAAACATTACTTTTCCTCTTAGTTTGGAAGAGAATATCGATGATAGAATCTAGTAATCTTGCTTTTGTCAACTAGAATCTACTATGTTTGTGTAATAAAAACCTCGGGACATGGTGGCATTTGCTTCTTTATACATTCCGGAGCGAATTAAACAATATCTATCACAATACTTCCTTCCTGCGTTGGTTATAACACGTCCGCCACCAACCTTACTGACCGCCGAGTGGTACTCGCCGCTTCCATCTACGTTGCAATTGCTACAATCTAACCCTCTATCCTTTAGTTAGACTGTTAAGATAAAGGTGAAAAAAGTTATACGCGGTACTAAGTACTGATAAATATAATTTAATTATTTTTCTGAACTTAGATTGGTAATCCCCTACTAAGTTGAAGCTTAAAAAGGTTCAAATATTTCTAATAGAATGCTAAGTATTGGGTTTTTAGTAGCATATCTAGTTGATAATTACTGTTATAGTTTTTGAGTTAAGGATTTTGATTTTTTTTGATGTTTATAGGGAATGGTGGACTAGGCAGTGGTTTATATGGAATGGAATGTGAGTGTTTGGGTTATAAAAAATGGGTATCTAAAAATTAGGTAGCATTGATTGTAATTATATTATACTTAAAGAAAATAGTTATATTAAGTATTATCTTTCTTTAAATACTATGCGGTTATTTGATGGCTTTATTGATTATCAAATTTAGTCCAAAAGGTGATTAGATTAGTATTAGAGTTTGGTCTTTGGAACTCGAATATTTTTTGTAATTTTTGTAGTATTATGTAAGTTTTAAAATTATCTGTATTTTTATAAAATAAAGTATGGAATATTTTTGAACTTAAATGTATGAGATGTTAGGTTATAATATTTGGTAAGTTATTATGCTATGATATATATATGACTGAAAGTTAATATGTAGGTAAATTGATGAAGAGAAAGAGTTACCTTATTAAAATTTAATGCTTTAGTAGTTGAAGACGGGTTAGATAGGGATTATTTTCCTAGTAATAAAAGTGATAGTGATAGTGATATTGATTTTGAAAATGAGACTGATAATTAAAGAGCTATTACCTGCCTAGTTAGCATTTTAGATTAGGAATTGAAATTTAGGGAATAATATATTAAGCAAGTTTGATATGAAAATTGAGAATGAAAGGTTGTTTTGGGGATTATGTACATTGTGTACATTACTTTTTTTAGTTTATTACAAGATAATATAATGGGTATTTGTTATGAAAGTTTTTGCAATTGCTAGGAATGTTGTAATTGAAAAGTATAAATTAGAATTTTATTAAGGTTTTTGTAGTTTTTTTATTATTATAATTGTTTGTTATCTTTTTTTAAATTTCTAAATTACGATTTTAGGATTGAAAAATGTGTAATTTTTAAGGCTTGTTCTAGAATGTGGTAAGAGTTTTTTGAATGAAAATTTAGTGTAATTGATGGTTGCTCAGGTGTTTTTTCTTATATTTGGGCTAATGTTTTTGTTGGTCTTGTTGGGTTTTGGGAAACTATCATAAGAAGAGTTTTGTATAATAGTAGTGTTGGATTTTGGACGACGATGACTGAATCAGGTGAGTTTTGGTGTTGTGAGTACTGGAACTGTGAGTACTGGAGCTGCGAGTGCTGGAGCTTCGGTTGTTTCTCCCTTTTTAATGATATCTTTCTTTTAGGTGGTGGTAGTTTTAAGATAGTTTTGGATGTGTGGGGTGGCTGAATCTGCTTAACTTGGAGATGTATGGTTTGGCATACTGTGATGGCTTTCCTGCCGGGGGTGAGAGGGGCAGCGGCTTGGAGGCTTGGCTCAGACATAGATGACAAATGCATAAGATATGTAATAGAGTATTCTTAATTATAATAAATGCAATTTATGAATAGAAGTTGTAAGTAAAGATGTAGGAAAACTCAAAACATTATATATACAAATAAGTAAGTATTTAAATATTTACCCAACTTAATTTAATCTGATAAGTATGGTGGGATGAAATAACTTTATTAAAAAACAGGTTAATTAGATTTTAGCAAATAGGGCCTCCCTAGTCTAAGATTTATTTTCTTTCAGAACTTGATTTCATTCGAGTTGGGACAAATGACTGAATTATGCAATACAACTAGTTTATCCCAAAACTTATCATTTTACAAAAATATACCTATAATGCAATACCATGAAAGAAGGGCAAACTAGTTTTTAGTCTACCTAGCCTCCTTAGAACGAGACCAGTACTATTATAATACATAACATATTCGCTAATAGCTACCTTAGACATTGAAGGATGCCCAAACTGCCCATTTTTCAGAATGAGCACTTTAGGTCGCATAGTAATAGATTAATAAAGAATGACTAGCTAACATGTAAAATTGGATCGATTAAGACAGGAAAATTAATAAAAAGAAAGACAAAAGAAGAACCAATTCTTTAGTTAAGTTGACAAATTACATTTATAGGTTGAACAATGAAAATCTAATTTTTTCCGTTCAACTATTTTTATCAGAAGTAAAACTAATAAATTAACATATACAAAATAGATATTTGCAGTATTAAGTAGTATTAAGCCTCTTGGAGTTAGTAATAAGATCTGGATATTAAGCTGGATGGGTGATGATGTATCTCATTTGTGAGAAAATGTTGGTGTTTTTTGATTTAAAGGTTGTTGTGGGTTTTGAGTTTGCCAATATTTTATGATTTTTGGTGACAAATGTGCTGAGTTGGATAAAAATAACAATTTTTTATGATATAATCCCTTTAGATAAATTGTAATGGTTATAACTAATGTATTACTTAATTTAGGATTATTAATTGTTTAAGCCCACATCTGTTCGTCTCTCTGTTTATTTTTATAGATATTGAACCCCATTTGTCTTGTGGAATTATAAGATTATTGTGAGAATTCGGTCGTGCTTGAATATCTTACAAGGCTGTTTTATGAATATGTTGTTATTAGGTTTGTTTGAATTTAAAAAAAATTTGAGGATATATTTATTAACCTTAAAAAAAGTTTTTGGTGAGGGTGATAATCTTGTGGTTATGGTGATTACTTCATATTCGAGATTTGCTTGATCAGATGTTGGAATGAAGTTTGTGATAAATAAAGTAGGTCTATTATATGGTGAGTATTTTTTGATTGTATTGGTTTGAGGGTAGATATGATTATGATTATCAGCATTTGCATTATCTAGACACATTTTGATTGTAAGATATAGAATAGAATTAAACAAAGGAGTTTGATTAAATTGTGAAAAGGTATATTGCTTACGATAGTGATTTTAGGTCATTTGCTATATATACTGTGGAAATAAGGTATAGCTTTCATCTTTGTGAAAAGATATTTTAAAAGGATATTTGATGTTGTTTCTAAATAAAAAAAAAGGGAGAGGGGGGCAATAGAGAGGGGGAAAGAGGCGTACGCCTGTGTTGTTTTTCCCTTATTACCGAACAATCGGGTGCGTGAGTGGGTCCCAAATAAATACCAGGACTAGACGCAGGTAAGTAGCATAATTCTGGCTACTCAAAACATCTTTTATATATTTTCTTGCTTACACTATTTTTGAATGGAAATTTAGACATGAGTTTATAAATGATATTTATCATTATTCACCAATGAGTATGCGTCTATGTCCATGGTAGGCGGTTAAAGTCTAATTTGTGATTAAGGATGGATGAAACTTATGTGCTGTTGGTAATCTGCGTTAGTGACCTGATGAAATGGTAAATTGCTGCATATTCGCTTTATTGGGGTTGAAAAACCGAGGTCGAACATTGAATACCAGCTGGAATGGGCTGATTAACATCAAATATATTCTAACGAGGATGAAATATAGCCTTATTGGGACTTCTGTGATGTATTGGGCGATGTTAAGGGCTCATATTTGAGGTGTTTTCCTATAGTGAAGACGCTGATATAGGCTTTGCGACTACTGCTGCGACCTCTAAATTTAGCCCTGACTATCACACCACCATTTTGTGAGTCGGCCCAAATATCCATTGTGAAATACGCCCTCCGATTGGGGGTCTAATTAAAGTGTTTGTCAAGTCTCACCATTCTTGCCATATGAAGTGTAAAGCATCTATCTTTTCCATTGCCGGTAATTACCATACACAAAAGACAGAACAAAAGGAACATTGTTTTAGTCATGAGAATATATTTTTTTACAAGAGAGAATGCTTGCTTTAGTACCTTTAATATAAGGGTCATTCGGAATCACCTTAAAAGTTATTATCGGCTGCTCAATTGATGGTGCATGGTTCCACGCATTCCCTTTGAGATGAAAGACTAGGTTCTGTTGTGTCTGTTGGTTTACTGTAAAACAGTAAGATCATGTCAAAATTAATATCACTTGGTTGGCGTCTGGGGGGTCGTTATCTACCCCACTGTCCTAGTCTTGCTTGTTCAAGTTAGCTTTAGCGGAGGCAAGCTCAGACTTCCCGGGGAGAGCGGGACAGTACGCCCCACCCAGAAACAAAGGGTCCCCTACTAGTCATATCCCAGCTAGCTGCAACGTGTGCTACGTTCTTCTTGTGTTGTCTGGTTTAAGTCCGCTTCCTAAATTTTAAAAGTGATCCCGATAACTCATCAAAACCCCCTACCAGGTACCCCTATAGTAGGTAGTAGGTACCTATGTGGTGGGACTGTTGTATTGAACGGTTTATGTTTAGATAGACGTTGAGACAGTCTCAACACTAGACAGCCGGCGCTCAGACGTTGAGACACAACTGGACAAAATGAATCAAACAACCCGAGATTTCCAATTGCAACTTGATTTCCGTCATGATTTAATAACTTTTAAACAACCCCATCTTACATGTTCAAAGACATCACTTTGTCTTTATGCCATTTCTTTTTTTATTTTCTTTTTAACAGCACCAACCTTAGAATACCCCTGTCTTTTAGATTTTGTAGCTGTAGAATTTCTTGTAATTATAAAATTTTTTTGAGGTTTTGAACAATATAGTAACCTTTGTATAAGCTAAAAAACTAGATGTTCACTATTATTGGTAATTATCACACTTGGTGACGGGAGGGAGAGTGGAGTGAGGGGTACTACCAGCGGAGAAGTAAGTAGTGGAGGTGGTGGTAATAGAATTGACAGCCATTATGAATCCATTTGTTGTATATATTTTAAAGATGTTGGACAATTTTAGTCAACACATTTGGAATAATTTATATCCACGATTTTTGAGGCTTCAAGCTCAAATTTGTAGGTTTGTTGTTCGAGTTCGTTTAGTAACATGCTTTTGAATAATAGTACACAATAAATTGTTTTTGTTAAATTTGAATCTTGGATAGATACCCTATATAACTTGTTATCAAAGCCGACTTGCAGATTTGTGGTATTTAAGAGTTTGATATTAGAAGTTACTAACAGTTGCATCAAAGTATTGTAAACCCCCCAGTGGGAGGAAGAATTTATTCCTGGAATATAAAGGTTTGTTTTTGTGGTTTTACTTATTTTATCCTTTTTTCTAAGGATTAATGTTTAGATATTTTGTTGGTTAATATTAAGCAAGTTTAATTGATTTATATTATATTGTAAAAAGAGAGGATTATAAAGCCCTCCAAAGACGCCATGAGATTAAATAGTAAGTATTTGTTGGAGAGGAAAGAAGAGGAAAGATCAAAGTTCTAGGAATACAACTGTAGTTAAGTAGTCAGCCATGTTCATGCATAAAGTGAGCCAATGTGTCTAGCTGGTACCTGTAACCTCTCAAACTTTAACAACAGAAACAATATATACAAAAACTTGAAGATAATGCAAAAATAGGATTTAGGAACTTAATTACTAATACTTACTGATTTTTAATTACTTCAAATCCCTATTATTATTCTTCTTTATTGATTTTCCAGTATACTATTACACCTTACCCTTATCTAAAGTTAAAAGATTATCACATAAAAGTTAAAAAAGGTGGGAAGAAGAGTAAAAAATATAAAAAGTATATAACATATATATAACAATTTAACAAGTAAATAGAAAAAATTGGCAGAAAGGGGAATTAAAAATGCAACTAAAAGCCCTTCTCTGCAGTAATATGTCTATTAAATATTCTGTTCTGGAATCCTATTAGTGCTAATCAGGATACGAGACTACTAATTAGGCAACTGCAGCTGTCGTAAAGAGCCACACACCCTTTATTTCTGTATTTCCACTTTGGGGCGCGAAATTTCAAGGGCACTCTTCGAAGGGCCAATTGCAACCTGTGGTTTCTTGATAAATATTTAGTACCTAGGTAGGTACAAAGCTGTTTATTTTATAATATTTGATTTTTCTTTTGGTTTTTTTTTTGTAGATATCAAGTTAGCTAATCTTTTAATATTAGCCTATCTGAATTTAAAGATGTTGTAAATATTCTTTACCCAAAACATTTTCTTATTTTTAAAATTACTGCCAGAGTTGAGATGGGAAATTTATCTGCTTTTAGTAGGTTTTGATGATCGTTTAATTCGGGGCTTATTTTTTTGTGGTCATTTTAGGCTTTAATATTATCTTGAAATTTTATTTACATTTAAATAAATATATTTTGAAGTTTTGGATGTAATGTTTAGGAAAATAAACCCAATAATTATGATAATTTTCTGCCAAAAGGATCTCCTTTATGTTATGTAGCTTATGGAATATCTTCTATACTTCTATCTGAACCTGGATGTTATCACTCAACACTAGGTGTATATTGATGTCGGCCAAAATTGCAAAGATTTCGAAACTTAAGAAGATTGGGACGACTTTTGTGTTAGAAATGATTGGAGAGATTTCGATTTTGATATTGTTACAAAGTAAATACGCTTTACCAAAAATGAGGAGGGATCGGATTCTGAGTCATTAATGAGTTTCATTATTGTTGGAGAGAAAAATATTCTTTATTTTACGTATACTCTTGTGGGGATGTGCTTATGTAAGTTTAAAGAAACTAGATTTTATCCTATAATTACATATATGAAGTGGTCTAATTGGTATTTTTTGGAGTTTAAAGCTGGGGGGGTCAAATTTTGGATCAATTTTTTTGTAGAATTGGAAGTTAGCAATCTGGTACGAATTTTTGCTGGTTTTCAAATACATAAGAGTATTGAGAGTACTGTTAATAATGTTTGCTCTTAACTTTGCTAAATATTCGAAAGCTTCCTTAACGACAATGTCTTTTGGAATATTGGAAAGAGTCTTTGGGTATATAGCCTTAATTTAAATGGATTTAAAATTGTGAATGAATTATTTGCCGCAAAGGATATTGAAGGCGCAGTCATCAAGTATTAGAATATGCTGAGGTTGATTGACCTGATTAATATAAATAAGCCTAAGTTTTTTAGCAAATTTAGGAAGTTACAAAATTACTTATTTGCGAAGACTTTTTGGAACATCTTTTAAACATACATTGGTATGGCGAAAAATCATCTTTAAAAAAATCAAAAATAAGAAGTTTGGCTTAAATAAAATGTTGATATTATACATATTTACATTCTTTAGAGAAAGTATCTAAATAATTTTAATTTATTATAACTTCTTAGATTACTCTAGGTTGTACTCTACCAAACATAAATACGATACAGGAAAGTGCATATGTCTTAACACAATAAAGTACTGGAGTATCTTAACAATCTCTCAAAGAACCAAAGTTCAGAATTCAATAAAAAAAAATTTGAGAAAATTTTTAAGGATTTTAAAATAAAATATAGGTTTATATTATAGGTTTAATCTTTTACTAGAGCACTAAATTTAGAAACTATTCTTTTTAAAACATTTTAGTTTTGTTTAACTGTACTAGAGCTATTTTCAGTAAGTTTTATATTTAAACAAAAAATTTTACAAAAGTATCGATTATTTAAAAGACTGGGTAGCAAACGTATTGATAACTACGAAACTGTAATCCAGATTTTATTACCCGGAATTCTATAATAGATTCAATTAGGTACAGATCCTCTTCTTGATATTGAAATTGGAAATATTAACCTCAAAATATGTATTCTGCTATTCTTTTTTTATTATCAACAGATTATATTTGAGTTTTAGGTTTAGAGTTATAGAAAATATTGAATAATAAAAGCAGATTTTATTTTAAAGTTTAAATACATGTACATGTAGATAATTTGATTAAATAATGTTGCAATTTATCTAGATAATTTAATATTGTTAATATTGGGATCTGGGATGCTTTAGCCTTTTCTTTTTAAATCGCGAGTTGCAGATATGTCTGTATGCAGTTGTTCATAGATTGAGTCGCTAGAAAAGGCATCTTTGCTTTGTATTTTACCCCCAACCTTCTATAATGGCTCGGGAGCGTTGTAAGGTTAGTATCCATACTCCCCACGGTAGCTGTTTTTAGAGAGCTAGGTGGAGGGGTCCTATCTTGATCGAAATATGAAAATTTCCTAGATAGATTAAGAATTAATAACAGATCAGAGAGTGCTCTTAGAGGATGGTTTAAAATAGTCGCCTGAGATAACATCGGAAATCCCAAGTTCTCAGAAATTCCATTCCAAATATTTTGGCATAGTTGGAAGCATTGGGCAACTGTTAATCGCCTTTCCGGTTCGATCACAACGGTATGTGCTATCAATCGAGGGAGCTCCAGCTTGGATCTAGCACAGTTCGACGCAACTATCTGCAAAATACCCATCGCCATGAAATAACCGCATTGTTCTGTAATCTTCAATGTGATTGTAGAATGTTAGAAGACCTGCTTGCAGAACCGAGGACTCAAACTCATATTCTATTTGCAAGGCCGAGAATACAGACCCACATTCAGATTTTAAAACAGGAATAAATCTTTCGAACCATAACCTATTCAACTCTCGTCTCACCAAATAGCCAAAACAAAGCCCCAGAATACCAATTCAATTAATCAATACATTAGTAGAAACAACTAAAAATTCAAGTATATTCAAATAACTAATAGATTATTCTGGGGAAGAAACGATAATTAATGACAACTAATCAATCCTTTGGCTGCTACTGACTATCGTTAGATCTTTTCTTTTTGGATTTGTTATGTTTGATTTGTGAATTTAGATTCCCAATTTTAAATGTTTAGAAGTCGTAAATGAAAACATGAATAACCTTGTATGTAAAGATTATTGGATATTTAATTAAATTTGGGCGCTTTTTCTGGTGGTGTGGATCCGATGAAAGGCATTTTATATGGACG
This sequence comes from Arthrobotrys conoides, assembly GCA_036971725.1. Lineage (NCBI taxonomy): Eukaryota > Fungi > Ascomycota > Orbiliomycetes > Orbiliales > Orbiliaceae > Arthrobotrys > Arthrobotrys conoides. The sequence continues at coordinate 2,224,798 of JAVHJM010000006.1, forward strand.
CTCGTGATTCGTGTGTAGGCAGATAGCGTTTTCGGGATAATATGTATCCTCAATCTCCCCAATTGCCACCCGACACCTCGGTCTTTCGTGGGGCTTGAGGCTTTCGTATAATGGTAGTTTTGTGCGAATGTAGCCTCGAGACCAGGCGCGGGTGAGGGTAGAGGTGCGAATGGTAGTTTTGTGCGATGCATTCGGTATGTTGTCTCGTCGCCAGACTTCTTAACTGTGTCGGCATGTACAGGCCAGTAGCTAGGCCAGTGAACAGATTAGTAGCTAGGCCAGGCTACTACTTGGCCTGGCTGCTGGCCTGGATACTAACCTGCTCACTGGCCTGGAGCCCTGGCTACTGACCTGGCTACAAGCGTTGTGTTGCAAGTGTTGTAAAACGCGAATTCAGCTGACCTACAATAAGGTGTTGTTCGCGTTAGCCACTCTTCTGAATGTTGCAGCCACTGTGGCAAAGCAACTTCCAAGGCTGGTTACAAGCTAACGTCCACTCCAGCAAGCGAGTCACATCCCGATGGAGTAGGCACCCAATTTCATACCTGATATGTATTGGGTACGTATACATGTCGACTGTCCACCATCGACTAACCCATCGATGAGGCATATCTAACGCTCAGTATGGGACAGACGGGGGAACGAGGATCATTGCATCGACCATCCGAAAAGAAGTCTGTCTTTCTGATCAACCCACGCTCATAACGTACAAGGCCAAGATACCTTATGTATGGATTCATCTATTAATTCGTACAATGTTCCGAAAAAGTGATCGGGTTAAATTGGGCCCATGTGCACAATCGCCACATCTCTAGAGTTAGTTTAGGCTAAATAGCTAAAGATGTATTGATCGATATGAGGTTTTAGCGTCGTTTAACCCTACCGTGGTCTTCTAGATCTGGATATATTTTGGTTTATTTGGGATGTATATGTACTTGACTATAGTTGTTATGCGTATTTATTCTCTGAACGGCCACCTCTGAATCTTAGAAAGTTAGTGAACTTGAATGACAGAGTTTTAGTTTACTATTTCGTTGGAGCTACTAGTGGTTTTGCTTGTGCTTGAGCTTAGGTAGCCATAATTATATAAACGCATGCTTATTGGCGGGTAATCATCGTATATAAATTTGGATCAAAAAAAAAAAAATCTGGGCTGTATCGTGCCGCTTTGAAAGCCCATTCCGTCCTAATAGCTATCTGCTGGAAATTTGATGGGTAGTTTGATTTTCTCAATTATATAAGATGTCAATCATAGGGTAGTAATACTTTTGAGCTTGTCTTAATAGTTGTTTTCATCTTTGTTTTCTCGGTTTATTGATATTTTTTCATTTTTTGCCCAGGTTTAAAACCTAATCTTTAAAACAAATAATGTTTTTATTACAGTAGATACAAAAATCTGATGCTGCGGATATACATTAGCCTAGTTCTGACTTGGGAGAGCAGCAAGTTGGAAATATTATAATGTCAATTTTTAATTCCTCCATCTCGCGCACTCTAATTCCGCCAGATTTTAAGATACTTTCCATTACTGGATTTATTTCAATGCTCTATCAATCGGGTTTCGAATACTAGGTTACTACCACGGCCTCGGGGCCATTACCTATACCCACTCTATTCTTTCTTGTAAGTGGGTCGGCGCGCACTGCCTAAGACAATGGCACACAAGTCTAACAAGCAGATTTATAGAAAAGACTTCAAACACACAAATCGAGTATAAACAAATTCTTCCAATAATCATACAACTGTGTAAAAACAAATAGTTTTTATACTGATAAAAACCTTTAGGGAATTGAGTACGCGTAGATTTAAACTGTCAATAATTTAGTCTTTGGCCGTTCCTTGGTTATAACCACCGCAATATGTCTGAAAGCCAGAACTCCAGGGCCCCCATTTGACTCTAGTATAAAACCTTTGGTAAAAAAAAACGAAAGTTCAGCTTTGCACTCACCCATGACGGAGGCTACGGTACATCCACATATACAAAAATTACCCAGATTAACACCAGCACCACAAAAATTACTTAGATTAACGTTGGTATTGTAAATATACACACCTCCATAGTAATGAAACCTGATTAAAATGATTCTTAAGACTGTTATTTGACATATAAACCTTTTGTTTTTTAGATTTTAATTTTACAGTTATAAGATTGCTTATATTTTTTGTGGACAGTTAGTGTTTAGGAATAAGACTATACATGTGTATATTTTTTTAAAAAGAATGCTAACTCTATATTGTAATTATTTTTTGTACAAAATGTACCACATTGTAATATGAGGTTGATTGAACACCTTATGAGCTTGAGTTTTCTAAAGTCAAATTGCCCCAAAGGTTTAAGCTTTCTTCATGTTTTCAGCATTCGATCATTAATTAGTCTTGTATCTAGATGTTAGTTTATATTTAGAGATTTAATCGAAATCCCACCTGTAATAAGCTTCTAGATCTACAATGACCTTTGAGCACCAGAATAACCACCGTTTATTGATAATATATCCTTTAAGAAATTAAGCAAAGAAATTTAATTTAAATATAGTATTATAAATTACGTATTTTAGTAGTTTCGCGAAAGAATTAGCTAACATGCAACATATCGCAACCCAAGACCAACAGGTACTTTCTTTACATAACCATATTCACGACCACGCATTTTTTTTAGAGCCTCAATCTCTTTTAATTCGAACCCATAAATTTAAATACCTGTTGATTTTGAGTTAAATTGGCCTTAAAATATTGTTTCCGAATATATATAGCTCCCTCAGCCAAAAAATCTTATTAACCTAGGAATTCGAAATATATTAACATAGAATATACAAGCAACCAATCGCAATCATAATCACTAGTACTAATGCGACAATGCAAGCATATCACAAAGTGATATGATTATATATTATAACCTAGGAAATTCATATTGATTATATACATAAATTATAGTATTAAGTTTTAGATTTCTTTCGTTAACTCTGAGTACAAGATCAGGTAAAGCTTACTTACTAGAAAACTAAAACAAGGAGCACTCTTTTATTATACCACATCCATACAAAACCTGATTTTTAGTCTTAAATTAAGAAAGTAATAAAATATATAATACTTCTAACATATAAGCTGTATCTTTTTGTTACGCCCCCCAATTTAGGATGCTGAGTGATAACTACATATAATAGCATTTTCACTATAAGCCTTCAATGCAATATCAAATACGAGTTGTGAGCGTCGTTTAATGCATTGCGGTAATTTAAAAATGTATCACAATTTGACTTAGTTTGACAAATTAATATATGTAGCAATTTATTATTTTGTTGGGTTATTAGTGTGAAATATGGTTTTTTAATCACAAATACAGGTTTCATCCGATATCCGACGTCCAACATAGCCTCGAGGTTATCCGACAGCCCCACAACGTGAGCGTAGATGCATGCTCATTGGTTTTATGGTAGCGGTCATACGCCCTGGGAATTTAATGGGGCCAAAGGTAACCCAGGTCAGAAGAGAAATGCTGTACCACCTATGTACAGAGTTTGAAACGGAGTTGCTGCCTCACGAGCTTACTAGTACTAGAGCATTAATACATATCGTCACAGTTAAAGAATCTAGCAACAAAACAAACGTATCATCCCTATCCCTTCTTGACAATGTGCTGTGTAGTACTTATTATTATCATGAGAGGTATGTATCAATCTAAGATTCAAAATTGCAAAATGAATAAAAACGTGTGCAAACAAATCTTCAGTCAAGACGTCCTTAACTGCCCAAAAAGCAAATTTAAGCTTAAGACGGTATTAAGAAAAGATTGCCTGACTAAAAAGATGGATTAAACTTATCTCCAAGAAGCTTACGGCTGAGCAACTTCAATCTCAACACTAGACAACTTGGCCAAGATTAGGGCAGTTTTTCGGTCAGCTGAATTCGCGTTTTACAATACTTGCAACACAACGCGTATAGCCAAACCAGTCACCAGGTTAGTGAGCAGGCTAGTGATCCTGGCCAGTCACTACTAACCTGCTTACTAGCCTGGCTATTACTGGCTTGCTCACAGGCCTAACTACTGGCCTAGCTACTGACCTAAATCACTAGCCTGACTACTAGCCTAGTTATTAATTTGTTTATTAATCCATTTATTGATTTAGTTACTAAATTATTAGCTTAACTACTACTAGTCTACTTATTAACCTACTTACTAGTCTGGTATTAACCTACTTAAGTAGTTATTAGTTTGGTTATTAATCTAGTTATTAACTTGTTCATTAGCTTTCTGGCTATTAATATGCTAAATATATACAGGATTATTGCTAATTATAAAAGGCCCATCAGAACTTTCCTCAAGAGATGTCCGACGAGCCACAATTTTCGGAAGGCCTTTCTTGCCAATCCAGATGAGTTAAACATCTTCCCAAGAAACTCTCGGGTAAAGTACAATATCAATATTAGCACAGAGCACCTAAAGAATCAGTCAGATCCAAAACCCCACGAATCTGAGAATATGCACCGACTTCCATCCATATATAATGCTCCAAATACACGGGATTTAATTTCTCCTTGTTCTACATACTTATATATTCTATATATCTCCCCTTTCTCTTTTCGCGTTTTTCTAGATGTCTAGACCAAAATTAACTCAAGAGTAAGAGAAATTATGTGGCCGTTTTAGGGAAATTATTATTCTATTAGAAACCTTAATTATAACATCTAGTTCATTTATAATTTAAATCAGTTAAATTTTTCAAGATAACAGATGATAAAAGTATAACAAAGTTGGTATATCTAAAATAAAATATATTATTAATAAAGGCGTTGTGATAACCATATCTAAAACAAATTGTTCTTCCTAGATTACTGAATTTTCCGAAATTAATATTGTATTTGATTAAAAAACTTTAGAAAGTAATTAGGCCTACATATACAAATAAGTATGCTTCTCTTTTCAATTAAAATCTTATAACAATAAAAGTTATAATTAAGATTTTTATTCACTTTATTATTGCAACTTTATTGGCTTTTGCAAAGAAATAACTTAAATACATTAATTAAGATTTAGAACAAAACTATTTGGATTTTTAAAGCCATAATAATAACTTAAAAAACAATAATATTAAATTAGAAAAAAAAATATAAAATTTTAGATACCCTTTTAAATATATATCTAATTATATAAGGTACCTATTAGTTCCTCTCACCAGTCAACCAACGTAATTTATACTCAATCATCCATTCAGCCTTTTTACTTTTTAAGCTCCTACATCTATATAACAATAATAATTACATATCCTCTCACTTTTTCTCATATATCCCTCCTTTTTTGACCTCCTATCTAGGACTGTAAACAGTATAAAAAAAAAAGCAAATTTTTTCTCGCTCTCTACAAACAACAACGGGAATTAATTCTGAGTGAAATAGGAGGGTATGATATCTCTCCTCAAGTAAGAAATATATTTTCTTTTGTCTATTGATACGATATTTAGTATTAATTAGTAGCAAACTTGTATTAACAATTAGTCTAACCTAGATTAGGTTTTTTTTTGTTAATAGATTGTCAACCATTCGCCTATAGTTCTTAATCTTTAGATACTCAAAGTTTCGAACATACCCGCGACTCGCATAGTAGATATTAAATCCATAGATAGAACTAGCGATTGATCTTGAGAAGTTAAAACCAGTATGTTAGAAATTACATCCCTATATCTGGCTCTCATTTCTCACCTCTCGATTTTGCTAATAAATCTATGATAAGTTTCTTAATTGATTGACTGTCTTTGTTTAAGAACGGTACTTGTTGGACTAATGGCGCTGATCGCTGACTTGCAACAGTCCTAAGGCCTATGTAAGCGATTTTGCGGCATAACGTACTGATACAATGCCAGGGAAATCAACTTAGGTCTAAGACCCAGTTTTAGTTAAATAGTGGTTGATATCGAAAATATTAAAAGCTAGATTATAAATTGATAGATTACATATTGATGTAAGAAAAATTACCAAATTATATGCTAGGGCTTTTATGTATTTTTATAATCTTATTAATCGCCGATATTTATACTATTAAATCTTTAAACTTAAATAATTGTCCCTTTCTTACTAAACTCATGAACCCTAGTCTAGTTTTCTTTTATAGACCTATTTCTTTTTAAAATGATATTATTCTTCTTTTAAGAGTTGAGTTGAGAATTGAATTATTTGTAGAATATAGAATTAGGTATATTGGCACTGAATGAAATATTTAAGTATTTATTGATATTAATATTCAATTAAATTTATAACGCAGAGAAATATTAATTTTGTCTGACCATTGATACTGTAATACACTTTATAGAATGTTACAAACATAAACCTAAATCTTACTATTTTTACGCAACTTTATGTTGAATTAAGTTTGGAAAGAAGATCGGGATCTTTTAGGACATAAATTTCTGGTAATAGGGCCTGGGAATGTGAATGATGTGTTAATTGGCTTCTACATTATAATATTTATCGTATGAGATAGTGATGAGTGTTAAAATTATTATCTAATATTTGCCACCCCTAAATAACTTGCGTATGCTTGGATTTTTATTTGATTAAGGAAGGAGTACTGCATCGGATATCTTAGAGGATTTGGAGTGTGATTAAAAATCGTAAGATGTTCAAAAAGGGGTTACTGTATTGCTGGGTTGCTGGGCGGTCTCGCTCAGACAAGTTAGCGGATGGACTATATAATATTACTAGGAGTGGGTTCTGTAGTTGTTTTGGATTTAATTTGAATTTTTGACGAAGATATATTGCAGAAAAACCAATGTTTAGAAGAAGTGGAGATGAAGATGGAAATGAAGATGGGGATGGAAGTAGAGATGGGGGTGGAGACGAAGATGAAGGCTGAGGCTGGATATAAAAACATTTCAGCATAAAATAGAGATGGTTTTTTATGAACTGATGGATTGGCTGATATGTGTACCTCTTTAGATAAATTTTTTTAGAATTATAAAGGGAGAGTTGAGAAAGGTATTTATCAAAACCTAGATTATTTTATTTTAATACAAGATTAATCTGGTCAGTGACAGCATTTTTTGGAAAAAGAAGTATCAATATCTTATTATAAAATGCTTACTGTGTTCTTGTATGGTATGAAAGATTCCTTTGGTATATATTGCCAAATGCTAATACTATTTTTATAAATTTTGGGATAAGCAAATTACGTTGGTTTCTTATTCTTCCTAATAATAATTATGATTGTTAATTTATGAAAGTTTTTTAAGAATTGAATCAGTTTTAAATACTCGTTCATATTGTATAATTATAAGTTAAAGCCATAAAAATATAATAATAAAATATATTGAGTTATAAGAAAGATAGTAATATACTATTCTATTAAAAAGTATTTTTCTAGATTTGTGGGAAGAATTTCTAGCCTTTATATAAAAGAAATGAGTGAGACGTAAATTTATAGTTTAGTTATAGTAATTAGGATTTTTTTTTACTGGTTTGTGCTGCGTCTATTTCATGATATTAAGTACGTTATAATAAGTAATTTAATTAAAAATATATATTTATTAAAAATTTTTTTCTAGATAGGCTCCATTTGTTTTGCAAATTAGACCTAGATTTTTAAGTTTTGCGTCCTTGTTTTAAGCTTTTACAATTTCTAGTAACAGTTTTGGGTAAATTTAGGTTCCAAATTTCTGCAGCTTTTTTCACAATTTGTAGAAACTTTCCCATAAGTTTTTTAGCTTTTACTGTGCGGCTTCTTCTGTCGATTTTTTTTAATCCAAAATTTAACGGATTTGTGGGTGTTTGATGCCAAAAGTCAAGATCTTGTTTAATGCTTTCTAAAAATTGTATGAGTTTTTGTTGTAGGAATGACAAAAGGGATTTTGGTGTATATCGGGGCTTGGAATGTACGGATTATATTAATATATTGGAATTTTGAATTGCAATACAACAAGGTTAGAATCGAATTATTAATTACTTAGTTAATATTAGAGTTATAAAACATATACACGTAAGGAATATATACCGAAATACCTTAACATCATTATGTTTATTCTTGCTACTGTATTTATGTTCGTATTCGGGATAGACTTTATAAGTGATAATACCTTATAATCTTTATTCATGATCCCGACTGCCGGCCATGGCCATGCATGGCTGCGTCTGGCTGGAGCCTAGGCCTAACTAGTATCCACACGGCTCGGATATTTTGCCCCTTTCTACTCCTCTCTAATCCTCCCTAATCCTCCCTGCTCCTCTCTACTTCTTCCTAATTCTTCCTACGTTTTTTTACTCCTCTCTGCTATTTCTTCCACCTTCATTGCCGATCACCTCACTAATCGATCCAAATCGATCCCGCATGAACCTACTCGACAACCAGAGAATCTTACTACTATTAATACTCCATTAAACAGTTTAACCCACCTACCATTTCAAATTCTCCACTTATTAAATTCTAACAAATCATCATCATCAAAAATGCATATATATTATACCAGCCTACAATTCAAATTCTGCATTTTTCTTCTTCGATATTTTCGAAGTCGGGTTTGAATGCCTCAGTCCAAACGCTTAAACATACCTAACAGTCTTCCAACCTAAGCTCATAACTTTCAACCTTCTACAAGAACTAATTCGATTTGCCAACAACTCTTTTTAAATTTTTTTTTAACAATATCTACCCGAAAATGACGCTAGGAGTTATTCTCCCCCAACCTCAAATATCTCCAAACAAATGTCTTTTATTAGTTATTTGATAATAAAAATGGACAAATAGTAACAGATAACCTCGAATATTATATAAAAAATCTGAATTTAAAGTTAAAAGTAAATAAATTTGAAGATTTTTTAATTAATATTATCAAAAAATTATTTGGTATAAGGGACATAACAACTTAGAAATAAATAAGAGTATGTAATTATTAAATTATATCTTCATCATTAATTATTATCTAACTTTTTTTTTTTAATATATCATACAATCTATTCATAAAGAATACATTGATTTTTATAATAAGCTTTGCTTTAAGAATATTATATTAATATCACAACAATATTTATTTCAAATATACCATACTATTATCCTATAAGATTCCATTAAACACTTACCCCAGCACCCAAATCCAATCATAACTTATACCATATAATTGCTCTGTAACCACATTAAAGAAACATGTAGAAGTAGATTTATTGAAAAATAGGTAAATATACTCTACTATTTCCACTCTCCTCATTATTTACAATCATTATTATTAATTTTTTTTATATTATTAATCGAGCAGACTGGCCGCGATTTCTGTTTAGAACCCTAAAACGAACTCTAATCCCACTACCTTTTCACTACATTCCAATTAGAATTCTTTCCCATTCCAATCCAATCAATATCTTGAATTTTAGATATATAATGATTATATAAATTTATAAGACATATTAAATTATTAATATATTTTAAAAGTTTTTACTAGTTTATAGTATCAAGACTAACCAGTTCTCTCATAACCACACGAATCCACCAAATAGAGTTTATAATTTTACTTAGTTGTAAATACAAAATATATTACAATTGATGATAAAGGATATAAAAGTAGATAGGAAAATACGTATACCTACTAATCAACAATAAAAAATTGAGTGGAATAATGTTTTTAAATTGTAGAATATTAGATATTTAGACCAATCAAAGCTAGCAAAGCATGGACCTGTAAACTTGAAGTTACGTAGCCTAACTCTTCGAAGTCCATCACTTCCTCATTTATTCTTCCTTTCTTTCTCTTAGATGTCTAACAGAAGACCGGGTCCTATAATTAAAGCCTATAACGACAAAAATAAAAAAGCAAATAAAAGGATACATATCATTACTCCTATAATACACATTCTAGATGCAATATTGTAGTACATAAACTGAAGAAGAAGTATACTATACAAATATCTTGTCAGTAAGGTAATTCGGAAAAAGACACTTTGTTAATACACTCACATGCATATTGGGACTATACAAGTCACAACAACCAGTACTCTCGAAGACAAGTAGAAATACGGGATATATATCTTTGGAGTGTATTTTTCTTAGGTAGCGACGCTATTCATTAGCTTTCAAATCTATGGAGGCGGTAAATTAAGAAGAAGATGCACCTCTTCCATATGAAAAAGAATTAATAAAAAAAAAGATTAATCTCGAAACTAAATACAAGTAAAGATAAGAAGAAAAGATGGGAAAAAAGAAGTTAGTTTACATACACAGCATTTTTTTTCTACTTCTATTCATGACGTTTCCTATCGCATTAGCTCCTGTTCTTCAGATAATTAACGAAAAACTATTTTGCTTAAAATTTTCTGTGGTTAATAGGGTAGTAGAATAGTATTTGCGTAATTTAGTCTGGTCTTGTTTCTAGAGTTAGTTTATATATACTCTCTGTTTCTTTTGGTTTGACGAACTTAACTTATATTACGAAACAATCAAATCCAAAACTTTTTTTTGATTTATAATATATAATGTATATTATTCTAGCCTTTTAAAAGATGTTTGAAATAAATTTTTTTATCTCTAGAATTAGAAACTGTTGATGGTATGCATAACAATGTAATATGTTTGACGAAGAAGCTATAGCACCTGCTATAAACTGGTATAAAATTTTAGCTACTAGGTAGGTAAGATTCTATTTTCACAAGTATCAGCAAAATTCTGTGATTGTTATGTTTTTCTTTGGAAATTAAGGTGGTTACTTCGTACTTATTTAATAATTAAATTCGTATATACGTGTGTAGTTTTTAAAAGCTAGTATTTCAGAAGCTAATTAAATTATCAGTAGCCCCGCCAAAAAGTTGTAACAGTGAAATCAAAACTTGTAATATTTGCTATAAAAAAATTAATCAAGGTTATCTAAATAATGTTCAAATGCCCAAAAGGGCGTCTAATCAAGGTTACTTATAAAAATCCTAATCTTTTTACCTTGATAGTTCTTTACACAACAGGGGTCTAAAAACTGAGCCCGAGGATTTTTTGATGAATACAATTACTCACTACTAATTAAACACGTTCTTTAAATTTTTAACATTTAAAAGCTATAACAAAGATCGGATTGTTATTTACATCAATACGGACCATTTTTAAAAGGAACAAGGGAAGGCAAGGACCTACAATTTACCAGTCAAATCGAATTCGAGCTTTCTATCAGCAACAAACTCGGCCAAATTTGAAGCCGTGTTTTAAATTTCTTTTATAACCTCTCCAAATTTTGCGGAAGGATCTTAAAGTAGTACACTTTTGGTTCCTCAGGTAACCCGAGCACGACTTAGCCGATCGAATATTTGAAAAGCGAAGTTAAATCAATTCAAAGTGTTTAAGAAACTTAAAGACCTCAAAGGTTTTGTCGGTCCGAGGACTAGGAATCGAGGTTCTAAAAACAAGGGCGTGTCGGCCTTTTCTCTGATAGAGGACAGACTACGGACCGGAAACTACCAAGAATTATGGATTAATTCTGGTATAGTGAACTATTTCCCTATCAAGGACATTGTCGCTTATAAATTTGAAGAAGGTTGGTTGATGTTTAAAGTGGTTTAAGAAGACAGTACACTTGTCAAGGATAACAGGACTCGACTTAAAGCACAATCTAGTTTATGTCAGGTATTCAATGTTTTAGAAGCGTAAAGAAATCACAATTAATCATTGAAATCCGTAACAGTAGCATAAAAAAATACTTGGCAAAATTAGTTCAAGATCTCCCCAACGGCTATTTGTCACTATTTGGACCGGTTACAATCAGCTCAATCAGGTAGAAGAAAGTAGGTAATTAATCATATATCTCGTTCTTGTATAGTCTAGGTGCTTTTAGATCATGTATTTTAAGTATTTCCGATCTAAATATATTTTCCGAAGTTTAAACTATATATCAACTTACATAGACATCACAATCAATTAAGCTGTATATATGTTGCTATCGTATTTGCTTATAAAACAATACCAATAGCCAACAGTAGTGTGTGCAGATTCGATTCCGTAATTACCTTATGCAGGCCCCCATAAGCTTGCTAGTTGACAGCAAATTTACTGAAGTTTTAATTAAGTTAGCGTACTCGATCTTGTTAGCATAGAAGGGCCCTAGGGACCCTAAGGGTAACTTGCATAGTGGTCCTTTTTTTGCAACATAATCACCAACGGCATTTTACTAATATACATACTGTTTCTGGGAATGAGACCAGATTGCTCCTTTAATCAGTGCGCGTGCGAGTGCCTAGCCCCGAAATATTAAATCGGGACCGCTCCATATATGAAAATGGGCGGAACCGGGTTTCGTATAGCGGGACCTAGCTAGGTACTTAAGTGTCTGGGTGGTTAGTCAGGTGCGACACCGAGAATACATGTTGCGTTGAAATTGCAACATCTGTGCTAGTTTGGTCTTGCCAGTCTCGTAACCAAACTGTGGCCTTGCATGGTCTCGCGGGCCAGAAAAATCTTGCAACCCAGGCGTTCTTGAAGAGGCTACGTACGTCTGTGCTGTTAAACAAGATTCCTGCTCGTCTATTTGTCTGGCGAGGTATGAATATAACGAACACAGAAGCCGGAAATAACAAAAGCCTTAAGAAATCTAAAAAGTGTTGAAAGAAGTTGTGCGTTATTGCATATCTGAGGTATAGACGAAGCTAGTTTACAGGAGCGGATTTCGAATACTTTTCTGCTTCCATGAATGTGTGCATGGAATATACAGCGTTTCGCATTTTTGAATGAAATAGTTTAATTTGATGCCGTTTTAATCTCTACTATATGGCCGCTAAATGATTTTAGATACGAACTATGCCAAGGTATCTACACCGCAGGTTGGTTAGGATAGGCTCTCTGCCAGTAGAATTCCCTTCGAGTAGCGTCGTTATACGAGTTATACAATTGCAAAATAGCTGCTGTCATTTGGGAAGTGGCACCGAGTAGGGCTACTATTTCTTGTAGGACCTCATCAGGGGGCGCACTAGCTTTATAGAGAGGGAAATCTCTGAACCCTGGATAATTCCTAACTTCTGTTAGTTCCGCCTCAAAACTAGTTTCACTTAAAGTTTTCGACCTCCATTCGACTTTGAAATTATAAATCTGGAAAGGATGCAGAGTTTGAATATATTTAAGATGTGGCTTTTGTTGCAGCTTACCACAGCTTTAAATCAAAAACTTGCTAAGATGCTTTTTGGTATGAAAGAAGCTGTTAGTATTATTATTAGTATCTGGATGTTGTGAATTGCAGTTACTGAAAAGATGCAAAGTCTCGAGATTTTTTGCAACGAGATTGCTTAACATTGAAGGTAATTCTAATATCTATGCAGTGTGTGCTAGCAAAATAATCTGTTAGTATTAGTTTTCTATTATAGAATTTATATATCGTTGGCTTAGATTAGAAGTTCTTGAGGCTTACTTTGCCTTGATGACCGTTGGCTAGACTGCTTGTTATACCGAGTTTTGTGAGGTTGGGACAGCGTATCAATGCTTCTTTCTCAAATATATGGTTCTGATTTGTTATTAAAGCCATATGCTGCTTTTTTTCGAATCCTATAAAGAGACTTTTTAGACTTTTTTTGTGTATGAATATTGGCTCTAGGTCGATGTCTTAACAAATATTTGTCTTTAATTTAATATCTTTATGATATTTATAAAGATATGAATTATTAAAGAAGATTTTGGGTTGCTTTTGTATCCTGGTATAAGTTAAAATCAGGGTTAACTGGATTAGCTTAGGGGCAAGCTCCTTTATAACTGATAAGATAACATATTTTCTGTTATTTTTGTAAATAATATCCTGAGTAGTTAGTTTTTTTAGTGCTTTATTATGAAGTTATGGTATTATTAGTTTTAGGTTTGTATAATTTGAAATACTTAGAGATTTTAGATTCTTATTGTTGAAACAGTTTTGAAGGGGTGTGTATAATTGAATATTTTTAAACCAAAGCGTTCTAGGTTTTTATATCTTGAGATTATAGATAATATTTATTGGTATCTTGAATAACTTGCCAGGGTCTTCTTGATGAAATGCTAGGGTTAGATCTTCAATCCTGTTTGTAGAATAAAGCATCATGCTTACAAGCTCTGCTTTATAGGTATCTAGGATCACTTCTACATAAAGCTTTTTTAGATTTGGAAATTTTGGTTTGGTAGGTTGGAAATTATAATCAAATTTTTAAGGTGAATTTAGTTGTTTATAGTATTTAAGATAAATGCTGGTCAGTTTGGACTGTAGTTGCTCTGTGCAAAACCAAAATTTTGTGCTAATAGACCTGAAGATTTGAAGTTTGTGACATATGTATGTATACTTTAGTCGTCTAGTTAGCATTATATTAAGTATTAATAATCATTTTATATCTTAGGCTCTCAAAATAATGATGCGGAATATTGTTTAGTACCTGTGATAAAAAATTTGAATTCTCCTTTGCCTCCTCTTAATTCTATATACAGGTCCGATTATACCCATGCTTTACTAGTTTTAAGTTTTTGATTAAAGCGTATTCAACGTTGCAAAATCTTTCAAAAGTATCTAGTTGGAGATTTTTAATGAATGGAATTCTAATAGAAAGATATAATGTTTAGTGAAATCGTTGGTGAAGCGCTTTTGAGCTTTTAGTCAATGATAAGATTGACTGGGGGGGAAGCTAAGCTAAAAAATGTTAGTATCTGTACTTTAGTAAATTGTGAAGTCGAGTTCTATATAGTATATTACCATTTTTGCGATCATAGAATTAATCTCATTTGGAAAATCCCAGAATTTGGAATTCTCGGACTCAAAGGTTTTCTGTAACAGAAAACTCATTTTTACAATAAAAATGGAATTTCGCAAAACCTAGTAAAGTTTTAATAACAAATATAATCGCAAGTTTGGATAATACTTAGTGATACTATACAGCTATTATACTACAATAGAAGGATTTAATATTTAGAGGATCTTAAGATAATATGATACTATTTTTACAAACTATAATATGATATTTAAATAGATTAATTTCTGATTTTAACAACCGTAACCAGATTCTACTATTTTTTAAAATATTTTACTTTAAAACATTCTTGTAAGTACATATCTCACTTTTTTATCCTCAATCATCCTGTATTAATTAAGATCGATAGATCTATAAACCAATAGAAATTAGGTTTAAAGCCCTAGATTTGAAAAGAAGTTATTAAACCTCCACATTTTATTTTTAGAATTTATCGAATCGATATCTTACGTAGGAGTTAGATAATTGTACGTAATATGTACATATAGTAGATATATAATCTTGAATAAATTGTGAAATGTAGTTAATTCATCTAAGTTGAGTTATCTTTCATATTAATAGTACATATGCATATATGTATTCAGACATATTGTGCTATTACTGGCTAGATTTTGATTGGTTGGTTTATGAGCTGATAGTATATGTGCGTTGGTTTTGTTGGTATTGCAGGAAGGTGTGTTATGAGGTGTACGAGCGGCATAGAGGGTTGCATTACTGGTATGTATCATCTACATGCTAGTACAAGCAGGGGTTTTTCAGTAGCTAGTAGAAATTTTCTGTCAGGGTCAGGCTTCGTCGGCGCTTTCACTGGGAGAACACTCTGCACTGGAGGCTGTTGTAGTGCATCAGGTTTTCAAGTCGAGGAATCATATAGAGTGGGTTAATTTCCGTTCTTTCGTTCTTTTATCGCACACACATTACATGCATTTGGGGTTGCGGCTGATAAACATGAAGTTGAAGAATATCGTAGTTCGGTATTCCAGTCGACGCTAGCCTGTTTGATGGGTGGTGATGCTGGGTGCATGATGCAACGTGTAAGCTTCAAGGATCAAGGGTTAGGAGTGTAATCCAAGTTTTGCTTTTGTTCATCGATCGATTCAAAAAAAAAAAAAAAACAGGTATTCCAGCCAGTTGCAAGGTTTGCAATACCATGATTGCAAAAAAAAAAAAACCCCACCTTTTTTCTAGCCGTGTGACACGACACATTTTCCCATAATAATATCAAAAATGAGTTATTATTATGCACAAACTGAGCTTGATGTATATTGCGAGGAGTTGAAGACTTTCATTAGTTCCCATACGCCAGCTTGGGAGATCCGAAACATGTTAGATATTCCTAAGTTTGAAAATCCTATAAATGTTGGCTTTAATTTATAATGGAATTAGTTTCGAGTAGGTACCTAAGTCTAAGTTGAAGTCGTTCATCTTGATATGCATATGCATACATGATATTAAGTCGCATCCGGGGCTGCGGGTGTGAAAACAATGCGTAAGGTATGCATATGAGTTTTGGTACGCTAGGTTGATACTTTCTACTTTCATGCAGTTGGTTTTTTGAAATATACTCTTTGAGTATGATTTGGATGTTCTCAATGATCTTGATGCGTAAATAGAAATCGCTGATAGAATTGAGAAATTTAATACTTTGAAAAAGTATGTGTATTAATATATTCTGTTCGCCGATTTATAAAATAGGTAACTAATAGGTTTGATAGATATATGAATGAACCTCGTAAATATACAGAATGGTTTAGATAGTAGTATATTCGAAATAAATACAGGTCAAGTATTGCAAGAGAGAAAAGAAAATAACAAAATTCAGGTTATAATGAAAACACGGATGAATGAGGGGAGGGTAGTAAACGAGAAGAGAATAGCAAACAAGGAGAAAATAGTGCTATAGATATTTTGCCAAAAGAGGGATTAAGCGTAATTAATGCTGAAAAATAGAAGGAAAAGTGAAGCAAGGAGTTTTGAAATGTGCTGTGGATTTGATAACGGATCTTGAATTGTCTTTCAATGGATCATGAGTTAGATTGTATTTTCTATATTAATTTTTTATAACAGTATTAGATCTTTTTCTATTTTATTTATTAATATGATATTTTCTACGAGTTTATTTAAATAAGGTTGGAGTATTTCTGGTGTTATATTTTTATACTCTTCAAGTTTATAATAATCTCCATAATTTTCTGTAATAAACTGGTGATAGTGAAAGGGTAAATTGAAATTAGATATTAAAGTTAGATTCTTAAAATATGTTTTAATTTTTACAAGATTTTTAAGATGTTTTTTGAATATTTTAAGGAAATACTTAATTTCCTCTTGAGGACTACCAAATGGCACCGATTCTGTTAAATTCCTAAGGAGTTAAGATGTTATCCAGTATCTTGGTTCTATTAGGTCTTGTGGCATCTGTTTATTGACTGTAACTCTAGGATTTTTAGACAATTCAACAAATAATTGGAATGTTTGGGTGATAATACTAGTAGCTAGGATTACTTGGATTAATATGCGGGCTAGTGCAGTAGAGATAAACCTTAGAGCTTTGGAAAGGAGGGTTATGTCAAATGTTTGGTTGTTATGGTCGTTTGATTGAGAAACTGGGATGTTAGGCTTGGTTCTTAGAATAGGTTTCTGATCTTACAGCTGTTCGCAAGCTTCCTCAAATTGGGTAATTAATGAAGTAATATTATTTTGTGTATTTTTGAGTATTAGGAGTTTTTTAAAATGAAGATAAGATGCTTGTTGGTGATGAAGAAATAACAATAGTACCTGTTTTGAAATATTAATGAAGGTAGTAGGTCCACTACTTCAAAGGTCAAGCATATTGCTTTGTTAATTGACAAATTTGTAGAAATTGAGTGGTAGTAATTTAAAACTATAAAATACAGGAATGTTTAGGTAGTTGTGTAAGGTGCATTTGAGGTAGTACAATTGTGAATTAGTAAATAAAGAATAAGGCTGTATTTATAATAGCTTTCAATAAACAGCCATAAGGTAACCTTCATATTAGATACCTATATCATGAAGCAACTTCTTTGACACACACATTAAAAAATTTATATGTATCGAGATTTTCCTATTATAATTATAAGTGATATATATATTAGATGTGTATGAATGTGATATAGATTTATATGCATATGATAAGCCTTCTTAGAGGAGTGGGACAGTATACATTTAAAGTATGCATCTATTGAATTTTTATTAACAATATTTTTTTTGTTTAGATATCTGGAACGAATGAGAAGTATAGTTGGTGGGATAGAGAATAAATATGTCTGAGATTATGGTTGAAGGATATATACTTTGCTTCTTAAGTGGGGGTGTCTCTTAGAGGAATTCTATATTTTGAGGGTGCGTGTGGTCGTCTACTTCGTGTGATACTAGATTATATTATCTGGTATTGGATCTGGTTTTTCCTTTAGATTTGGTTCTAGAGTTTTGATTCTAAATTTGTAATCGCTTCCGGATTTTAGATGCTGAACTGCCCAATATTAAGTCTGGTTCTTTGGTCCGAAGTTGTAAAATATTGCGGAAATCTGCTTTGCTTTTATATACAAAAGAAATTGGTTGTATTTTGAGTCTAGTAAAAGCCTTCGGAATCAGGTTCAGGATGACCAGAAGTGACAAGTAAATTTTTTATTAATTAAATGATAGTAATATTAATTTGACTAGTAATTATATTAATCTAGGTTATCGTATATGGAGGTTAACTTGTTTTTAAATTTTTTTGTATTCTTATAGGCTATTTTAGGGATTTTATGTTTTGTTTTTTTTTGTTTGGTTGAAGGAGAGTTGGTGTTTGAGGATAAAATCTATGCTAGTTTATTTAAATGTTTTGTAGGATTATATGATTTTAGTTTTTGTGAACTGTTTGAAGTCGTGTTGTCGGTCTTAGAAGAAGGGATTAATTAATTGGAATTGATATTGTTGAGATCTATGGTCGGAATTTCTTTTTTAAGGAGAAGTCTTGAGATATGATCTATATTTATTAGCTTTATAGAGAAATTATTGAAGTTTAGATCAGAATGAATGCTAATTGTTGGGATATATGATGATAATCTCGTAGGAACTTTGTGTATTACATTGAGAGATGTAACATTTTGTTCAAGCTTAAATAGTATGAGAAGGCTTTTATTTATACTTAGAGAACATTGTAAGTTTTTATGAGGTGTATGTTTAGGGGTATCTTATTTTGGATACTAGGCTGTAGTGTTTATTTCTGGTGGACATGAGATTGCTGTAGCTGTAGGTATAACTGCCTGAGTTGGGATTTAAGACTGTGAAGCATCTGTAAGAGAATAGTTGGGTGGTTGGAGAATGATTACTGGACAGGAGCTTGTGCCTGGTGTTGGGCTTGGAGAACCAGCCGCCCCACTTGATGGTGCAACATACACTAAGGCATTATGACAAGACCTTGGGGAATGCAGTAGCCCGAGGTTACAAGGCGGTATGACATCAACCTCCGTCAAAATGCTTGTTTTCGAGGTTGAAATTTGTTTTAGGTTTTTTTTAGTCTTGAGAGTTTTCAGGTAATCCCAACATTGTATGAGATTTTGGCGTTTATTTGGCTCCATAACAAGCGTCTCCAAGATCAAATAAAATATACTTCTCCACAAATAATAGAAAGCAACCACGTCTATTAGCTTTTCATGGTATAATCAATACCGAATTTTGTTCGAATTATTATAGTTAACTACTCTGAAATTCTGAGAATTCTGGAAAAAGGACAACAACAAGACGCCAAATGACCAGATATCGAGTTAATAACATTCATAAAACTTCGATTTACCAAAATCTTTGGGTTTAAGATAGGCTTCTAACGTCGCTTATGCTCAGAACCCAGCTGTTTTATTAGAGACAGGGTGGCGAGTAGCCAGTTCAAAATTGCAAATTCTCAAATTCAGTCTGTGCTGATTAAAAATGAGAATATTAGATAGTTTTATATTTTGGTGGAATATTCTCTTGATATGAAGATATCGGAGCTTATTTAAGATCTGTTTTACACTGTCTTCTTTCTTCTGCATGTCCTAGTCTGTGTAGTCAGAATTGAAAAGATCACTTTCAGAACATTTAAGAATTATATAGACTCTAAAGTCGGTCTTCAGAATATTTTCTATAATTATAATGTTGTTCTAAATGTTTTTAGTTGATATTATGTTAGCGTTAGCTATAGCTTGAGCTCTTATAATAGACAAAGCTGTTTGATTTGAATATCCCAAAATACCGAGGTATTTACATGATTGCATTCTCGAGGGTAATACATACTGCGGTCGCACTGGTAGCATCGTCAAGCTATTCAAACCACAATGTGGAAAACAGGCCAGGGAAAGAATATGCCCTAAGCAATGCCTGCTATTGTTTAAGCTTCATTCTGTTTCCACCCAGAAGAAAATTAAGAAGAAGTGGGTTCACTCAGACAACATCGATCTTGGTGAGCTCGCTGTGAGGAAAGAATTTTCGATTTGTGCAGCCAAAGACTTTGCTAAGCTATCTACGTTCCCGGTTTAGCTGGCATCTCGAATGCCCAGTGAGCTATATTATTAGCCAGACGTGAGACTCGCATATCCCCACTAGCTATTATGCTTATTTACTTATATGTCTGCAAATTAGGAATTTGTTCCCACACAACTACTTGCTCCTGATTTTAGTGGTGCCGTAGCCTCTAACCTATGGAGACCAATGAGTACTTTTGATTTTATGGATATTCTTGGGAATTGGCGGCTTTAACCCTATATTAGCTATTCAAGTTCTGTATGCCATACTCAATCAATCTCCCAAATACAATATGGCTGCTATGAGGAAGGGAAAATATAGATGGTAGACTAGTTTAGATGAATGAAGTGAAATCACGCCAAAATATTAGCCAAATGGCATATAGACATGTTGATATATATCAATTGAGACACATTCGTGGGATCTTCCAATAAAATCTTCGATATCAATTTCTAGTTTCGAGTAAATTCAACTGTAGTTGTTTAGCCTTATTGATTTGGCTTGATCGCGATATCGAGTTGTTAATCATAATTGCTAAATGGGTGAGACTGTTTGCTAATTCGGTGAATGTAGTTTAAAAAAAAGGCAAGCTAAGAGCTGGATAAAGGATAGTCAGGATTAATGTTAGGATATATGGAGATGTTTTGATAGTTAGATGTATATATATTTAGTAAGTAGCTAATTGAGGTATAATTAATTTTGAGTTAGGTTTTTAAGTTTATATTATTAAGTTTATTATTACTTAGTTATTTAATTAATTATATAAGATCTCTGATTTTTTAAATTTTTTTGTACCTCAAGATTTCAAGATTTTCAAGTTCTTTTCAACCGCAGAATGGCTGCTGCTGGGCTTAAGATTCTCCTGCTGCGAGATGTGAATGTAAAACGAAGGTTGAGTTCTCGGAGGATGGCAAGCCTGAATCCGAAAGCTTTGAATAGTATGAAGAGGCTTTTAATGAGCTGATGGATTTAGACGAGGAGTTAGTGGACGGTGTAGAACTAATGGATATTGATCTACTGTCGTCTGATCAGGAACTTAGTTTTATTGAAGATATGGATTGTGAAGATTCTGGTGGTGAAAGTTCGAGATTTAGGTATTGTAAAGAGGGGTCCCTACACTTGAAGAAATACTGGGTTTTGAAGATGAACGCGAATGCTAGCGGTAGTATGGGGGAAAATAATTGAGTTTTATGGGCTTTGTATTTAGTTTTTAGAATTTAAAAGATGGAATAGATAGTGATGGTGATTTTCTTTATTATGAAGATCGGAATTCTAGTCGTACTGAAGGTATACTGGTAGCGCAGTGAGTTATTGGAAGCGGTGTTACGAGGTTACATACATAGGATATGGGCTACCAAATCGGCCTGGTAATTCGAGACAGCAAGCTTGATTGAGGCAGTTCAGATTTTCAGAATAATTTAATGCTCGCGAGTAGATGACTAATTTGGTGACTGGAACCAAATATGTCGAAGGCACCCGGTGCAAGAGATTCTGGTACACGGAAATGAGAGATCGTCCACCCGATGAGAACAAAACAGCTAGCAAGCCAAGTATTACGAATACTAGCTCGTTTAGTATAACCATCCCATCCATATATCTTATCTCTATAAATAAGAGCTCCAACAAATATTCTGGTAAAGAGGCAGTATTCTAAAAACTTCAAGCCCTTAATGTACTACTTGTGAATTAACTACAGAACTCCAGCACAATATAATCTGATGAAAAGAGTGATAATAAGAAGTTTCCAATAGCGCTATTATTTTGTTATATTTAAAACCATAATAAATCGAAGAAACTGTTACAGCGTAGATAAGGAGGAAGGCTGATAAGTTATGAAGGAGAAAAAAGAGTTACATATACTTGCGGTTAACGTTGCTCAAAAGGTGTTGAAACCCAGAAATAAATAAATAAAAGGAGGTGGTAAATAGGTAACCGAAAGCAAAGCTAGCATCTTAATAAAAATTAAGAAGGGAAATTGTAGAAAAAGAAAAAAAAGAACTCCTAGAACAATAGCACAAGAGAGGGAACTAAGTAGATGAATATATATAGAGAGAGTTTCATTGTGGAGATAAAAAAAATTATGAAGGGATTTTTGAACGGATGACGTTGATGAGTGGTAGATATTAATGATGAATTTGTTTCTTTGATGCCAAAAGGGCAAATTTTTTGAAAGAAAACTTATTTTGTGAAATTGGAGAGTACTGTTAATTGTAAGTATATTAACTATTTAATTAATGATGTTTATATGAAGCGTACAAGAATATATATAGGAAGGTAGGATAGTTATTCCAATATATAGTAATATGTATACTGCATATAGAAATGTAGGAAGGAGGGTATTCCCTTATTTGGGTGTTGTATTTGTGGGCATTTCCATATGGGACCATTTTTTGTGGGAAATTTTCTATGGGATTTACTCTCTTATAGAAAACTAGAGATAAGAAATTTTGTTTGTAGGAAGATATTAGTTAGCTTTGGATATATATATACTAAAGAAGTTATTATATAGTAAATCTTAATTTAATTATAGTTTACTTGAGATTTTAAAAGAGTTTATGTTAGTTCTTTATCTTTTTTATTATAGTATTTATAATTATCTGCACTTATATTGTCAGTATTGTTTTGAGAGTATTTGTAAAATTTATTTGAGACTTATTATGTTTGTAGTCTTTTATATAATATATTAATCTGAGTTTGTGGATATTAGCATGCGTATTAACATATTGTATGATAAAGTATAGGATTTATAAGTTAGACTTGACATTTAAAGTTGTCTGATAAGTGAGGTGTTGCAAAGCCTCGTACAAATAGAGGGGCAATTATAATGCTATGCGAAAATTTGTTTATAAGTAATCGCACTTTTTAAATAAATACTCTTTTTTTGAGAAGAGAATTAGAAAAATCACACCTAGAAACTTACTAAAAAACTCTAAATTATAAATAGCTTTAACAAGTATTTTGATCTTATAACAGAATTATGTTAAATCAAAAAAAATATTTGTATTAAACAATCTTTGAAACCTTCATCATTTTTTGGACTTTCTTAAATTTCTGTTTTCTTTTGGGTTTTTTGATTTTCGCAAGTTTTTGTATTTTTGCAGAGATTTGTGTCTTTGTAAATTTAGACTTTAAATGATATTTCTAGCTAGTCTCGAATCTTCTCTAAGAATTGGAGGTATTGGCTGTATACGAAATGGTGTTGGGATATATATCTACTGCATTGCCACTATTCGACAGTTGGAATCGTGAGGTTGGTGAAGATGAAAGATATACTCGTCTTTATTCTGTTAGAGAAGTTTGTGCTTGTAGATAGGTAGCTTGAACAATATCTATTATTTCTTGTTCGGAAAATCTAGGATTGGGCTTATAGGTGTAACGAGAGAGCTTTTGAGTAAACATATCTGCATCGAAAGTTGATGCATACACATAAGGAGACTACATGGTGATGGTGGTAATGGTAATGACGGCAGTGATGGTAGTGATGGTAGTGATGGTAGTGATAATATTGGTGATACTGGTAATACTGGTGATGGTCGTGATGGTAGTGATAGCGATAGTGCAAGGTGATGACAGCAAAATATTATGGTGGCGATGGCAATCAGGGGGATGCTTTAAAGTAGGGATGTTTGTTTCCGAGTTGTCATCACAACGCGTTGGCATTATGAACGAATACTACATATATATATAATTTGCTGATTAATAATTAAAAATGAAAACTAAGAGGCTTTATAAAGTCATAAATAGTATATACACAGTAATCATTGTCTTTGCAATATGGCAAGCTTAAAACCCAGTTTCCTGCACTTTTGATAAAATTCAAGAATTTTCTTGTTCTTTTCAATAATTTGTTTACACTACTTTTCAATAACTTTATCTTACTCAACACACAGCTTTATCACCAACTCCTCCACATCTCCATCATACTCACAAATTGGAATATATTTTCACAAAACTCTGAAAATTATAAAGTCTTCAATCTCAATTGTGGTTGTCGATGCTGAAACAACTAATATTAAACTCGTTGGAAAAGATACTAATCGCACTTTTGTATTACCTACACCATCATCGGACGGCTGTGTTACTGATGTTAGAGAATAAGATTTCTTTACAGGGTTGGACCAAAAGTAAAAAGAGACTCCATTTAACCTTACCTCCATTAAAACTACTGTAAGAAAGTTGCTATCAATAGTTTGCTTGATGAAGTTACGATTTTCAGCCGAGATTATTAAGAACAAAACGCTCGAATATTTATGTTTATTGGATCCACTATATATATATTGAATACTAGCAGCTGGGTTTCGTATGGAATAAATTATTTAATTAAGAATAAATTTTTGGCCGAGTTGTTTTTCTATACCTTTATATTAGCTTTATGTCTACAATAAGAGCTTATTAATAAAAGTACCCACCTGCAAGGCAAATAAACAGTTGTTTCGATTCCATCATTCTTTATTTCCACTAGTCCACCTTCTTCGCTTTCGAGGGGCGCGATAAAGCGCCCTCAGTTTGGCTGTCATCATCTACATCCATAAACGTATGGATGCATCGTACCAAAAATCTTGATAAAAGTGATCGGTATTAGTCTAGAAATAACCAAGGCAGAGGCCAAACGACAACTTTCTCCGCCTTTCTATTCCATTCCTTAATTCTCTTAATGTCCAATCAGGCCTTACCAAGAATTTGTAACCTACTAAAACAGAATACAACAAAACACAACAAAACCAAAACAAAAATACTAACAAATAAATTAAAAAACAAACTAAAACACCAAAACAAAGAAAAAAAAGAATTATCAAAAATTATAATTATAAACTGCAGAACAATGGTTCCTAAACAAAGCTTTATTTTTGCAAGTTTCTATATACTCTGAGTGTGGACATTAATTTGGCCATAAAAATTTTCGTAGATGAGATTAGATATGCGCCACCATAACAAATCTTTTCGTAAGGATTCTATATCGCTGGTCAAACGAAAGTATAATATCCCCGAGACAGAATATGCAGCAAAGTTGGCGACAGACTAAACCCTCAAATTTAGTTGGGTCGAATGTATGTATCGATGCGACAATTCGAACCTCCCACATGCCGGCTAGAAGAATTGTGAGGTTTAGTGCCTGCCACCATTTCGCAGACGGATTTTCGCCTTCGTACAGGACAGCTTTACCCAAAGTCTCTCTCTCTTCAATCACCTTCGTCTTAGGCTTGACGATACGTTCAAGGCTTTCGGTACCTTCAGTACCCGTCTCTAGCTGCAGGCTGATTAGAATAGAAGAAATGGTGTCAAAATATTTATCTCGCTTTTCCGAGTTCGCATGGCGCTTAATTTGGCTGCAGCGTTTTATATATCTCTTTAAACTTTATACAGCTCTTGCAGTATATCCCCCCCCATTTTAAAGTTTTTTGTATTATAACTTAAGCCATACTTTTTTTTTATCTCTTTCCTAATTTTTGATCTCCCTTAGAAGATTTCTAGAGTTTTGGCATCCTTTAAGAACAAATCCACATTCTCAATAGGTATAGGCCTTGCCTACAAAGAAGAAAATGTATCACAAATATAAGCCATACTAATAACAATACTAATTACTATCTGATCTTACGATTAAGAAAAGAAGTATTAGAGCGATTTTCTGAAAACTTACACTTGCTTATTACAGAGGCCTTTATGCAAACAAATATAGAAGTCCACCCCAAAAAGGGTTTAATCTTAATTAACGAAGTCTGAGAGTAAGAAAAAATAAAAATACTTTCTTATATCCAGCAAATTATAACAGTTATTAAGTGTCAGGCGTTTATATACATCAGCAACTCATTGCGGCGCTAAGTAGCCTCATACCAAAGCCTATAATTAGGACAACTTGGTTTAGCAACGAGGCCAGGACAACCAAGATCAGGATGCTCCCAATAATAGTATTACCTATTTCGGTCTAAATGTAACAGAACTATATAAGGTATATTGATATATCAATACGATCTATACGATCCTCAGAATTTCTCGCATGTATCACAGCGTTGATCTGTGGACTCTAGGCAATAAAAATGATGATTATCCCTTAGCTTTCTCTTCCCCCAATATTCTTTCAGTAAGCCAACATCTAGTTGTTTCTCTTTAAGCTTAACTTTGCTTTTAGATTTTCATTGTTATATATATATTATTAAACATTTATTTTACTGTTTTGGTTAATAATAATTTATAATACTTTTAATTTGCCTTATGATTAAAGGTTTTTTTTTTAAAATTATCTCTTCCTTACTCACTACCTCTACTTTTAGAACTTCATTAGCTAACCAAGTGGACCTCAGGTATACTGGTCCTCCCAGAAACTTTATAATGATAAAGTCTGTAGTTGTCAAGAAGGCAGTTTTCTAGCTTATCTTCAGCTCTTGCTTCTTATGTTTGATCCGCTTTGTCGGTTGAGATAGGTCAACATTTGCGGAGTTCAACATTAAATCAAACCTTTTCTTTCTTTTTCTTTTCCCAACTTTAATAGCCGTTTAATAGATTTGGTTGACAGAGTTTTGCACTTCTACTCTGGCGCTATAGCTTTCGAAGGAGTTTGAGGCAAAACCTTTCAAATCTGTTGTTTTGTCAGACTCTTGAGGCGCATAAGTTGGATTCTCTACTACATCGTTGATTTTATCAATATCTGATCTAAAACCTATTAAATCAATCACCTCTTTAAAGCCTTGGGATAAATACACTGTCTGCTTTGCAGCATCATCAATTTTGCGAGTATGTAGTTTTACGTTCATTAAACCAATGACTTCATCAAATCTTTCGGCCAAATATATTAGGCTCCTCGTACTATCATCGATGTTGATACTGCTTTGTGCATCCTCCTCGGGATTTCCAGTGGTACTTTCTGATAAGAGTTGCAACCAAGTTAAATAAGATTTTTGGGTTTGAGCGTCTATTTCTTTCGAAGCCTTATGCTTTTCATCCTCCAACCCCGAACTGACGTTTTGACCCGTTTTTGGTTGCAACTCAGGCTGCTCATAAGTCTCACTAAGTGGACCTGTCTGAGGTCTTAGTAGAGATTCTAAAGAATCAAATCGAAAGAATGTTTTGGAGTCTTCTATCGCCGAGTTAGAACAACCCAAGCATTGACCGGAGTCAAAGGAATGAAAAAAAGAGAGTTGTGATGACTCCTTCAGATTTGGATTTAATTCTCCACTTAGAGGCCGTTCTTCATTCTCCGCGGTCAAGGTTTGAAGGATAGGCGGAGCTAGTAGAGCTGTTGGAGCTGATTCCGGTTGGGCCGCCATCATTTCAGAGAAAGTTTCCTGTAAAGGCGGACATAAGCCCCACTCAAGAGCCCCGTAGAATCCGAAAGGCCAGGATTGAGTTGGCGCCGCACCATGCAATGCTAAAGAGCTAGCCATTAATGAATAATCTTCAATACGGGCCTTGCTTTCTCCATAACAGGTATCGATGTTAAGAGTTTCTTCTAGACCTTCCAGTGATAACTCAGTCTGCTCAAACAAGAAATTTTGATCATAATTATTAAAGGTTTCCCAAGAATAACTTTTGAATGGTACTGGAAGTAAGATATCCGAAGGCATTGTGAACCGATATGGCATAAACTTAAATTTGTAATAATGTTGAATCCGTTGATCGATTTGAGCTGAACGGGCCCGGGATTGATTTATATGTGGTGAATCAAAACGTGAAATCGAGGAGCCCAGATGCAATTTATATCGTGATATCTCGATACCTTGATTATTGTGCTGCTGGCGGTGGCCCTATTTCTACTTATACACAGGCGGAGTGTTTAAATTTCTTCTCGAGGTCGTCTATCTAGCGCATGACGGGGCGCATTTTATTCGAAATTTATTCTTAGAAACCCTAGGGTCTGAAACGAACAAGCTGGGTACCAATCACAAGGCGTAGTGCCATCGATTTATAGCTCACAATAGTGCGAATGGGACGCACATTGATCGAAGTTCAGGCACCCAGGTTCTAGGGTTGTGGGCACGGGTAGTTTACGGCACTTCTGCGCAGGGCTCTCGAATTACATCCGGAGGGGTGATTGGCCTTCGCCGCATCATCAATAACACCTGACGATGCAAGGCAGAATCCTACGAAAAGAAGCGTCGCTCGGGCCTCGGGCCTTCTAGAATAGAGCTGTAGATAGCCCGAATCCGGCATAATTGAAGGATCATGATATCACACGTGAAACTTGCGATTACGCCGCCAGAGTACTCTAGCTCTCAGCTTATAACCCTCCTCAAAATAGCGGCTAAAGACTCGATATTAAAACCTTAGGTAAGAATGTGGATACAAAGAAGAAGAAGCAAGCTATCGGCGTCAATCTCCACACTATCATCCGGATGAATTCAGATACGGATATTGATTTGGCTATCAACTCAGCCAACTTTTCTCATAGAAATATCAATCTCCATTTTGACGAAAACGCAGTACCATGATGTCGATACTATCATCAAGAGAGACAATGAGCTGTGGTACGAAGTACGTTGCGGAAATAATCACCGGGAGATACCAACTGTATATGTTCTACCAACTGGAATGAAAGACTATTGAGCCAAAACATGAGCTACCCATCCTGATCTCGTACGGTAATATACACGCCGATGTACAGAAACCCCTAAGACCCTACGGAAATATCAGACCAAAGGGTCATTATCTAAAAGGAGAAGAATACAGAAGGGTCCTGAGTCCGGGAAACGTATTGGGACTCATTATCGGAATCGTTTTAAGTAAATAACACATGCACGTGTTGTAGTATCCGGAGCATCGCCGGCTCACGAAATTTTCTAAGGAAGGTCCTTCAGATCGCATAAACCCGACGAGCGAAGCCATTAGGCAAGCCAGTGAGCAGGCCAGTAGTAGCCAGGCCAGTGTATAGTAACCAGGTCAGTGAACAGGTTAGTGGCCGGCTACTGGCAGGTTACTAGCTAGGCCAGTAATAGCCAGGCCAGTGACTAGGCCAGTACAGTAGCCAGGCCAGTAGCTAGGCCAGTGAGCAGGCCAGTGAGCAGGTTAGTAGCCGGGCCAATAGCCAGGCCAGTGACCTTGGCCTAGATACTATACTACTAGCCTGGCTACTAACCTGCTCGCTGGCCTGCTCACTGGCTCACTGGCCTACTCACTGGCCTACTCACTGGCCTGGTTACTGGCCCGGCTACACGCGTTGTGTTGCAAGTGTTGTAAAACGCGAATTCAGCTGATCAAAGGCTGCCCAGCCGAAATATCCTTGTGGAGAGAAGTTACACAAGGAGGGTTATTCGGATCGTGTAAAACTGACCAGCGGGACCATTCCTGCCCCAGCAGTGGTATGGCAAGCCACTGCTCGCCTACATTGGGAACGGCCCTGTGTGTGAAAGGAGGCTGCAAGTTCTGCCAGTGCAGTGAGCAAGGTCAGTGACCTCCGAAACAATAATATTTTTGCAATTGATCTCAAGTTGGCGGGTGTGGCTGGATTCAGGAAAAAAGTGCATCTGTTTCGCAAAGCCTTGGCACCTGTCTGACGTAAGTCCGAGAAAGCATGGCACCTACTGTAAGGGGGCGTCCAAAATTGGCACTTGACAGGCGGGCTCACTCGCAGGCTGGTTCACAAGCTGGTTCACTCTAGTCTGGGTTCACTCACAGGCTGATTCACTTATTTACAGGCTTGTTTACAGGTTGATTGACAGGCTTACAAGCTCCTGTGGGCCAGCTTGTGAACCAGCCTGTGAACCAGCCTGTGACCAGTGTGGGTAGCCTGAGACGCTCACCTCTGCCTTGGCAGTGTGGGTGGTCCGAGCGCAACAGGACTAATTAGCTCCAGACTAGCCCAAAATAGGTGGAGCCTTTGCCAAAAGTGGTTAGTCTGCGTAAAGTTCACCAACATGTTCAATCTTGAAAGTCTTGTTAACAGGACTTTCGGGTTAGTGTGACTTATAGTCAGTCAAGGCTGTTACTAGTTAACACAGACCACCCTTCACTGCTGCGAAAAAATTATTATCGAGCTTCGAACTAAATTGTTTTGACTGTTGGATTATGGTTACAACGCTGTATACTATGAGCCTGAAAGTCTCGCTCAGTTTCTTCGTCAGACTCACCGAATTCTTGCAATGAGCGAGGTGGGGAAACGCCTTGACGCTACTAAGAGAATCTGGGCGGCGGTTCCTGTTGTGTGACAGGACCATTGTGTTAAGTCCAAACCGTTTGTAGCCTGATATAGCAACAGGGATTATGTGGCAGAGTCCTAGGGCTAAAATAAAGTGTGAGCCGAAAGTTATATCCACCTTAAATAGGAGTGCTTGAAAGTACAGTATATCCAAAATGAATCCTCCGATTCATACATATGGAAGCCTAAAAAAAATCCCTCAACTCAATTTAACTCGTATTGAAAAATAACAACCAGATACTGTTTAGGGCGCCGACTCGATATTGTCGGCGTCCTTGTGTTGTCCCTGTGGTCCTTCGAGACCACAGGAGAGCCTGGATGTCACCTACAACCATTCTCATAGATCCTCCTGCAGCCTGTATTTCAGCTTTCAGTTTATTATGTTTGGAGCCTCGTTATACTTAATATGATAGAACCTCAATGGCTAATAAATACTTATATGATTTTTTTGTGGCTTTAAGACAGTATCAAGGAACTGGCGAGGATATTGACGAGTTTGTAGCCCCTTCTTGCCGCTGCGGGTGGGGGTGGGCCTGAGTCGCCACGGTTCCTGGGTTTGTCCAATCCGGCCGATGAGAAGCGATAACTTAAAAGGGATAACAAGTGTATATGAGCTGTGACTGCTCAATTAAGATGCAGTCTTGATTAAGGTGTCGTCTTGTTTTAGGTTGGTGTGTTTGTCATTCCGTGGCTTTTCTTCTAAGTTGGCTGTAGCTGATCGATCTTGCTGTATTAAAAAGGCGTAATTAAAAACTTTCTCCATTTCAAGGTGAAGGTCTCCAAATTTGAATGCTAGTTCGCATGGTTTTCCTGGCGTGCCTCCATGATCAGCATTGCTCTCCGGTAAGATAGACTAAACAGAACATACTCTGATAAGAGACTCTCCTAAAAGCAGGTCCCTCATACATGGTGTACTGGTGAAACTGCCCTTCACGCTCTGGTTTGAATCGCTCAATGATGTCCAAGTGGGCCGTCGAGAACGGATAAGAAAATGTTGGATTCGGCCAATACGATCGGTCATATACTGACGGTGGTTCTTTGGAAATTACCAGAACATTGCTCGAAATTGGCTTTCCTTATCGCCCCACCGGGGTTTGTTTGCTAATGACGGTTGTCATTTTGAGAGTTCTGATTTTCTGAATAAGTTGGCCAAGAGAGCCATGCCATTCTATAGATGCACAATCGCCGTTATGCACTAAAGGCCATAATTCTGCCTGCTTTATCGACTCGTATAACGAACCCAGCGCGATATTTCGACGGGTGGTATCCTGGCAAAATGTATCCTGGCTTTTATCCTCTTGATATCGTGTATTGCTAACCAGGGTAATAAACTCTCGTAGGCGTCTAACCACCTCGTTAACCCCCAGACCTCGTTTGCGCATTATTAAATCTACCCTATTAATAAAGAGGAAACCTAAGCGCCCATGGAGGAATATCCCTACTCACCTATCATAGCTTGAGGGAGCAATTCACAGCTAACCTTATAGAGTTCTGGACCTCTATACTGAATGAAATAAGACCCGTAGAGACTTAAGGAATCTAATTCGTAAATAAGTGATTGCCTTAATGCATCTATGTTTTTATGGACGTTTTGGGCGGAAATAAACAACCAACCTTCATACCTAGGTAATTCTGCATCTTCGATTAAGTGAGTAAACCAAGTTTTTTTCCATAAGGATAGTGCTAACCAGCAGTTGTATTTATCACAAATTACAGCCATATTCCGTAGTTGAGGATATGTTAGAATTTTAGGGACCTTGTTCTGTTGGAAATGGAAAATCTTAAAGAGAAAGGTCAGGCATTCAACATTATCATTCTGCAGATTTAGGAGAAGATATTCCATGCCATTAATATTCCTCTTCATCAGGTTAGCAAATCTTATTGCACTCACTAGTTTAGTTTATATCTGCAATGTCAGCCGCAGTACTGATGATGAAACAAAATATTGCGCTTTATATTCGGAGTTTGTTAATTTGACGATCAGATTATAACTTTCGCCAAATAATATTAAAGGTTGAACTTTTAGAGAATCGAACGTAAGCTTGCTTTCACTTTCAGATGTTCTCGAAGGGGTACATAAAATGGACTTTCATACTGGGAAGTAGCTCCCGAATCTAGGGGCGAATAAACAAATCTGGAGAAATCCATTTCATAGTGCGGGATCGTAGCATTCGTGGTTTGTTGTAAGGGATTGTCAGAACCAGACTTCCCACACCTCAGAAGGAGCATGAAGATGTGTTATCTGTTTAATAATAAATTATATCTTTGGATTGCACTCGCCCCAGCTATCCTAAACGATGATCCAGAGGCCGAGACAGGCATTTAAAGATGAGATCCTATGAATTGCCCCACTTTCCACATATGTGGGCGCCTTTTTGTGTATTCCCATTATAGGATATACGCAATTGGTACCATATTTACGCAAGGCAACCTCACATTCCACTGTGGCAGCAAGGAAAGACCATATCGGAAGGCATCCTGTTGTGATACCGTGCTAATTTTGGACAAGTATTGCCAAGGTATTTTCGATTAGTGTAAACCACGTGCTGGAAGCCAGCCAGCTTCCCGATGCTCAAGAGATAAGAGATAGTGCTTACGCCTCACAAGGAAAGACGTTTAGCAGAAGATATCTTAAAAGAAGAATTAGGTCTTGTAGGAGAGCTACTATTGATGGCGATGAAGGTGAATTAGATCATGAAAGTGACCAATACGATTCTGGTAAGGAAGAGGGAGAGGAAGATTCAGGGGTCGTACATCGTCCTCCAGAATCGGGAAGCTATAGATTGAGGAACGCCTACCACTTTTAGCTGTTATTAAGAATTTATTTGCAGTACCTTCATTAACGAAGCGTAGCGTAACATAATGTCAATGGGAAAACGGAAACAATACAGTAGGGCGTGCGGCCACCTGATAAATTGAAATCCAAAATTCAAAGAGTCATATCTCTCTTTCATTCAACTCCAAATACGAAACCGTATCCCCAGTATCTGTATTGTAAACTCAAGTCAAAGCATGTTTTCAGGATGTATCAGATTCCATTTTGCTGATTAAAGAATATGAATACATGATACCCTCTATTATCATACTTTCCCAGGTCCCAAGTAATAGAAAAATAAAAATTCAATATTTCAACTCCCCG
This sequence comes from Arthrobotrys conoides, assembly GCA_036971725.1. NCBI lineage: Eukaryota > Fungi > Ascomycota > Orbiliomycetes > Orbiliales > Orbiliaceae > Arthrobotrys > Arthrobotrys conoides. The sequence continues at coordinate 2,258,262 of JAVHJM010000006.1, forward strand.
AGCCCGCTTTCGCCATAGCACCAGACACAAAGAAAAGAAAACCACATGTCAGTGCAAATGCAATTACACCGATCGCGCCATCGCTGACAGCTGCCCAAGGAATCCAGCTGCTGAACCAACTTCACAAGCCTAGCTTCTTTTACAATTTAAGGTTTGCTAAACCTCTTTGCTTGAAGACTCGGTATTGGTTTTTTTTTTTTTTTTTTTTAAGGGGGAAGTAGGTTCTCCGAGAGTAAACGTCTTTTCCACTCCAAGGACATTCTCAGACTTCTTCTGCGTCTTGGCTAATGATGACCGACGTCAAGGTGAGATATACCCGCTCTTAACAGATTCCTCTCTGATAAAAACATTATCCTCGACCGGCCTTGCTTCACCAAAATCAAGGGACTGACAGAGCTGGAGCTAGAGCTAGAGGCTCCTAACTCGCCTTCAGGAGCCTCGAGAGCTGACACGAAAGATGAATACGGATTCATAAGAGGGAGCACCAAGCTAAGAAGATTAAGCTTGGGTCTGTCACGTTATAAAGATAACGCGTAAAGTTCTGATGATTCACGTTGGCTCTATTTCGTTGCCAAGCCATTCTTGGTACTTGCATATTGGCTTGGACATTTTCCAACATGCAACAACACAAGATGCTGCCCACCCTCTCCTAAGTTCACCATGATCCCGAACCGAGAGAGTATGCTTCCAATAGGAGCCTTCAAGAATGCACTAACCGGTTAAAGATATCATCTTATACTCTACCAAATCCCGCTCAAGCATCTCAGGAAGAAAAGGAACCCAAAACAAAATTACTTAGATCATGGAGCCCATTGGTGCTTTGAAAATGTAATCAGAAGCTAAGCTATAATTAGCCAAAGCCTAAACTGTACCGCCCTTTTAGATACTCTGACAAAGAGCAGGCTTGACATGGCTGATATTTACGAATACTCACTACCAATTAAATAGTGCAGGACTACAGTTAAGTACTTAACGCTTTAGATAAAAGCTTGATTAATTTAAATAAACCATCGCTGCACCAAATGATTGAGCTTTTAGAGACTTGGATTAAGAACACATCTCTGGAAATAATTCATTGGTTTACTTACCTTGTGGTCGAGAGAAAGGCTCTTATGGGCAAAAAAAATTCACGTTCGTCTTAAATTGCCCTTATTTGAGGTTTCTAACAGAGCCAGTACTCGGCTGCACATGTATTTGTCGCTGTCCTTTGGCGTCTGTCATAAAACTGCTGAAATGCCCATGTGACCAGCTTATTGGGACGCCGCCGACTTTAATTTGGTGATGAATAACACCTGCGTGCCTGGGGATGAGCAGCAGGATACTGCCACCCTATTTATTGTTCAAAGAGGCCAAAGATCTGAAAGAATATGCGCAAAGGGTGGGTGAGGGGCAGCGGATCGCATCAGTTCGATTTCCATGTGACAAAACAGGCAGACCTAACCGGCTCACAGCCGTAAGCCATCTAGAGCTAACCATAGCATGGTGTCCTCCAGCCTCCCTGGAGTCCGAACTTCCCCTCTCTTACCCTTTGCTTGTGGAAACATGAGCTAGTTGTGCACTGGCAGAGGTCTTTGAGACTAATGAGCTAGAGGTTTGCCAATTAGGTACCAATATCGAAACAGTGCATAAATTAGCCTGTTGGTCTGCTTAATTACAGCAAGACGATGTGCCTTGGCACTATCTCTTTCTGTTAACAAATCGCTTGTGCGTGGCCCAACACATAATTTTTGTGTGGCGCAAGCAGGCTTGTGCCCTGTTTCATATGGCCATGTGGCAGAGTATTTATAAAGGAGTATTTGCAATATTTGCCTCTCAGACAATGATTGGCAAGTGCACCTAAACATCAGACTTCAACATCCATGAATCTCTGACGGGCTATCTGCTATCGAGGGCCATTAAATTCCACTTACGAACTTAAGATATTCAGGATAATGCAATGTTGGACTTGCTTGATCGGGATATCACGCAGTCAACATACAACCATCGCAATTAGTTCCAAATCCTCAACTATCAGAGTGACGGCTGCGGTCCCACGCCAAGGTTTGATATAGAAAAATGGTTTGTAGTCACTGTTTGATAATATAGAATTCCTTCAATTGCTCGCAGTACCCCCGCCCGGCCGGTCTTATATACCTAGGCAGACTTAGTGGAGACTATGAGGTAGAACCACAGATCGATCCGGGGAATGAAGATAACCTTAGGGCTTGAGCGTCAACCACTTCTATATCATAGATAACGACAGATACAATTTGTGTTAGTAGCTACGCAAACGGCTGGGGCATGCTGGGGAGTAAATGATGAAAAAATTACAGAGTGAAATGCGTCGGCGCAATACCAGTCAGTGGGATCCCTAGCTCTCCTTAAAAAAATTGACAATGATGTTCGGGTCTTTTAAGTTTTCGTCTTTAAGGGTTTGTAGAAATTTCCCATAGGACTCTAGATCGGGGATTTCGACTGGTTCGGCCAACGAATGGGTCATCGTCAGCCCCCCGGATGAGTTTCGCATGAATGCTTATGAGGACTTCAATTTCTTTGTCGGCTTGGTTTTCGTTTTGAATGCCAGTGCTTCGATAGCACGTATGACAGAGTGGAGCCATTCTTGGTATGAACTCAGGGAAGGTATGTAACCCCATTGTACGCTCGTGAGATCAAGTTCGAGCCCGAAAACGGCTGGGTATACATAAATATAATTATTTATTTTACTTTAATGGAAATAATGATTTAGGTATTCTTGGCTCCATATTAATGATGAGCATTTATAGTTTCTGGACTCCGAATTTGGGTACCCGGCTTCTTATGGGCACCACATGTTAAAGTCAGATATCCTCATTAGATATTTTGAGAAATGATCAATGATAAAAGGTGGCCCTTATTTTCGGATACTTCTCTTTTCCGAACCTCGTTGGCCTCGCGACTCTTAGCCTGGAGGTTAACGACTGCGGGGTCATTTTTGCTATGGCTGGCTATAGAGCGCGTAAGTATACAACTTTTATCGAACACCTCTATGGAGTAAATTCTGAAGGATTACCGAGGCTTTGGACCAGAATCCCTTGATGCAAATCTTTTGTAGGTTCCAGCACCATTAAGACCTTTGAGAATACCTTCAACTTCACTGGCAATGCTTATCTTCAGGGAAATACTCTTCAGTGGTGGAATTGGAGGATCTTCTTAATGAGGCAAGTAGACAATATAACTTTGAATTCTGGGAACTAGATTAACTAATTGCTTCTCGTACATCTTAGACCCTTCTCGGGACATTATTTCTTTGACTTGTCCGGCTGTAATCCATAGGTCGTTCGGGAGTATATGGAGCAGGAGGCGATTCCTTTTCTATGAGCGTCATAGTCTCCCGGCCTTCTTGGATAAGGGCGCAACAGCTTCAGCAGAGGTGTTTTATACAGTCCCCACCGCCCGAGCCGTCAAGATCAAACTCTCTCCGTAATTCGGATCTCTGCTTTGTGCTCCCGTTTGCAGCAATATATCATTGCTTTCGTTGTTCAATGTGTTATTCTGAACGATTGGTTCTCCGCTACTAAAACCCATGTTGCTCGTTGGAAAACCTCATTGCATCGTAAGCTTATTTATTATTCTACGGTCTGTCGCGATGATAACAATGCTGTCGGTTTAGGTCGTTAATCTTGCTGCCCTCTGCGCTTCTGACGAACCAGATGGGTACAAGATATCTCATGAAACAAGCAATATTAGGGATAATACTCGCAATACTGTGCTATGCTTATAGGTGGCATCAAAACTGGCGAATAGAAGAATAGTGCCACCCTCCTTAATTTCGTTGTATGTTTCATACAAGCCAATCAGAGCAAAGCTCGCCGATATACTTTTCATGACCGACCAATCTACTTACGGCATAGGGCGAAGCTTTTGTGAATTTCTAATTTTCCCGAAAATTGCCCGATTCGGCAGTCGTTGGCACATGAAATATTTATTCTGTACCTACCAGCGTCAAGCTGGCTACCCAGTTTAGCGTATCACTTGACTACTCTGGCATGTTTCATTCTATTATAACTAGTTGCTAAATCAGAGAATACTGGTTTCAAATGAGTCCCTTTAGGTCAATCTTCGAATTTATTCTATTGCGCGATTATAAAAATGGAAATATGTGGGAATCCGTGGCTGTATTTCAAGAGAAAGAAAAGCCAACGTCAAAGTTGAGAAAATTATCGTGTCCCTGTTCCCGCCCAACCAACTTCTCAAGATATCATTATCGTCTAAGCCCGTGAAAGCCCAAAGTCTGTCGTGCGTTTAAAGAAAAAGAGAAGCAAAGGGGAAAACCGACACAAACTTCAAAAAGATTCTATTCTAAATAACCCAGGTACTATACATAATATCAAAATACGTATATACTTGAACAAGGGGAAGGCATGAAATTATTAAAACCGTTACACAGGGAATAAAGGCGCTCCAGATTTTAACAAAAAAAAGGGAGGGGGAAATTGGAAACAAAAAAAATGAAATGTCATACACTTGTTTGACTGCGATTAGCGCTATGGCTCACTTTACTGGCATCATCTTTATATTCGATATCGTCCTGCATCTGGAGGATGAGCTGGGTATCATCTTCCTCTCTATGAATTTCGACGGTTTGTGAGACGGCATGGGAAACTTTAATGCCCTTCATTTTAATGGATTCGGTGTGATTAACGCCTCCGGCGGTAATACGTGTCGTTGTAGATTGAATCTGAGACTTTCCACCACTTGTGATTTGTCGAATTGTAGAGCTGGTATTTCTATAGACGGACTTGACCATGGGGAGTAGTGCGGGTACGCAAGCAGCAACTATGGCACTGGTGTATTCCAAAGCTTCTGCAACATTTGCACTAAACAACTTTCCTATTTGTAGAATGAACACTGTTAGTAAGATACCCAATATCTACCGTTCCTGGAGGTTTAAAATCATTACTAGTAAGATCCCCGTGCAAAAATTCTCCATACAGAGCCAGCTTCAAAATGGCTGCAGCACATGCAGTGAGGCCCAGAGTAAAGACACCAGTAATGGCAATCTTTTTTTTTGTCGAGAAATTTTTTATATCCCAGATATGCTTTAACGGAAGCACAAAAATGACAACATCTAACAACGCTCGGATAGCGCCAACGACATAGCTCGCAACAGCACCCTGGGAGCACTTAGTGTTTGGGTCCGCCCTTAGCTCTAGGCTCCAAAAAGCGCGGAACGGCTTGCAAACAACCATTTGAGCTATGAGAGAGATTGGACAAAAAATTATAATAAAAGCTATAAGGAAGTAAACCACACGCCTCATGCTTGTCTGCATGGAGTCGAATATTCTGCGGTACAGGACCAAGACGGAAACTTTGACGGCAGTGTTCGATATGGAAAAGGTGATAAAGTTGACAAAGACGAGCTTGAGACATTCGTCGAATTGCTTAATCGTCAGGTCGTATGTAAATCGTCCGAAGCCGGCCCAGAGAAAAGCGTAAAGGTTTATAAAGGCGTAGGCAATACAGAACCCCTAGAATAATCAAATATAAGTTTCAACCTACTATCATATTAAAATTTATATTTCGCGATCACATACTGTTGCTGAAAGAACGAGCCAGTCGTCCAACAACGCCCCGCTCTGGGCACCATACTTGAATCGCGAGTAAAATCTCAATGATATCGACCCTACTAACCAGAAGAGCACGATAACGGTCAAGATGACGGCTTCCTGGTCCATATTCGGGGGAATATATTCCAGAGAATATAAAATGGCAATCTCCTCTTCTGTTAAACTTGGAGCAGTTGACCCCGTTATGTCCGCAACCGTCCCGAGCAAGGCGAACATGGCATCTCGCTCCTCTGTCGTCGGTTTCGGGACATGGCTAGGAAATTGTCCCATTTCGACAATATATATTGATACTCAAACAATAAAAACGGGCCAAAAAATAGAACCACGTAACAGACAAAAGGCTAAGCGACGCTCACTCTAGATTTCTCGTGTGAGAGTGAGATGTGTTGTCGAGAGTTGGATCTCGAGTAAACATCCGAAGAAGCTACCGACGCGTAACCAAAGATTTGAATATCTGGAATGTGTAATTGTGGAAACTATAGCCATTCCCACAGCCTGCTTGCGGAAGCACAGGAAAGATATAGAAACCAGAAAAACGAAAAGCATCAAATAAGCTTTATCTTCAGCCATTGCTTTTCACGTCTCTGTGCATAACTCCCTATAATTATCAGCTCTGATTTCCAATTTGGCCTTGACTGCTGCCATGTTTCCTCGAGACAAAAACTATTCCGTACACAGGCTAGAGGATGTATACCACGGCCACGGTGCTCAGTTCACCTTTACGAGGACTCAGGGTTCATCGGTGTCTAATCTCAAATCCTCAGCATCCTAGCTTCGGTAGTGATCATTGGGCCTGAGCTCACCCGCAGTACAGTTGAGGAATCCAAATTGACAAGTAGAGAAAATGGGGTCCACTCGCTAACCGACGCTTTGACAGCAGAATCCAAAATATTGCGCCCGTGGAGGTGCATCCTTTGAAGCCAATGGCCACATCGAACGAGCTGGTGTCCAGGAGATCTCCGTACGACTTTCCACCTGCTACAGGTTTATTTGCTGACAAAGCCTCATTTCCCCGGCATGTACAGTGGTAAAGAGACGAATCATGGTTGTACAAGGACCCACCGCTGTTCACAGGAAGTTTTTCCAACGAATATTCTGTTTATAAATCTTTTGGGAACAACTTAATCTTGCTGCCAGTAATCCAATTTCTATGTTTTCATACATCCTGGAACTCACCCTCCTCCAGGATTTGTTTTTCAAAAGATGACCGACCGACCAAACAATCTCAAAACAGGTTTTCGCGACACTGCCTTCGCTTCAGATACGGGACAATGGCCTTCAATAGTTACACGGTCTCAAATATGAAAAAACCCACTATGCATAAGCATCGAAGCATCCTAGGATCCTGCAGGATATCCGCCTAACGGGCACCTGCATTATGAACCTAAGTTTATTGATAGATATCCTTGCCAACCAGGAACCGCCTGGTAAGACGGTCAGATATGAAAAAGCCCAATAGCTTCCAAATCCCCTCATCTGGGTCTTAGGCAGGAGAATTTCGCGAGGCTGAAGGAGATTGTGCATGCTTTAACCATGGAACTAGCAATATCATCTGTTGGTACAAGGGCAGGATCATACCATGAAAACGCTGAAACCCCAAATAATATATCAGTATTTCTTTAAATCCCACGCTACGAGCGATAAATACAGAAGTGAAGAACCAGTCGAGGTATGATAAATGATTTGGCGCCCGAGGAATTTACCAAAATACCATCCGCATTGATTGAAGTTTCAAGACCATACTTTCAACTCATCGGCTGGGAGCTTTTCATCTGAATATACGAACGAAGAGAAACCGGTAATATCCCTATAAATTTGGTATCTCCCGACCATATCGCTTCTATGTATTCGGGTCGCACTCCTTTGAACACCCAATCATCGCGTGGAGAACCCTACCCCTACAATGAAGCAAAAGATTAGATATTTGGCTCCTGCATGGAACTCCTTGCTACTCCGCAGATATATCGTCAATGGATGAACAGACGGTTGATATAGTTTCTGCGACCCGTTACGTTTTGATAAATCAATTCTAAATTCCAAGATTGATCAGCAATATTCTCAATCCAGGCACTACTCCCACTTTTTCTACGATATCACTATCTGATGTTAATCGATTGTGTCCGGTTTCAAATGGGTGTATGCCATCTCCTCCCGTCCGCCGGTTAATTTGTGCGAAGCCTCAGCTTGTTAGCTAATACGTTCGCGCATGCGCTTTGATAGTAGCCCGTCCCGGAGACGCAGAAAACGAATTAGTGAGCTTTTTTGAGATATGATATAATTTTGGTCAACTAAAACTCTATTTGGTTTAATTTGGATTACGCGGTGATGATGTTGCAGGACTCGTATGATATTATTTGGGTATATCAGGATAAGATATTGAAATATACCGGTATTCACAGTTCGACGCACGGTGGAATCGACGCTTTTTCTCCCCCATCGCCCCTGGTTTTCGGGCATCATCTTTTACAGTCGAATTTCCGTTTCGCTCGAATGATGATGAGTCGGATGTGTCCACTGGGACAACTTCCAAAAAAACGGAAATTCATCCATAAAAGACTCGGAGAAATGGAAATTCGATCATAAGAAAAGGGAAAAACAGAAATTCGAGTCGCCTTTGCATCCTCTCTCCAGATGCAAGCAGACCTGATGGTGCTTCGTTGACAGGCACGGCCGGCCAGCCAGCCAAGCAGACAGACAGACAGACCCGAAGGCACTCAACTTTGGTAAGGAGCTCGGGTGGTGTTATATGCTGGAAGAGCAGGAACTGCACAGAGGAGACACATGGGAGCTATAGAAGGAAACATCAACTTACAAACCCTGAAAATATATATTGGCGATGTCGCTTGACCCTACCGAAGCAGCGGAACCTAATTTCACAGCTCTACGACAAGTATTGGTAATTCAACGGGCCATTCTATCGAAGCCAACCGTGTAGTGTAGTTCGAAACACAGCCCTTTAGCAAAAAGTCGTTTAAAATTAATAACCAGGCTTCATTGATAAGAACTTGAAAAATATCGTGCCCGTTTCTCTATTTTGTGTGAGGTCCCCCTCGGACTAGAAATAGTATCGTTTTCGTTTATTCGGCCGTTAAGTGGCTCTTTGCCGGCAGTAGATATTTCCGTCGCGTTTGCGAATAGCGATACTTCCGAACTTCTGTATCGTAGTAAGATGTATACGGTACCATCTTGGATGTCGGCTTATAAAAGGTGTGCGATAGCTGTTAGTTCTTGTGGTCTTTTTCCGTCTCATCGTTGATGGCCTCCCCTTTTTTTATTTTATTTTGAAAATAGTAATAATAGTGGTATTCTAAGTATCTTCCTGTGCCTAATTCAATATCATTGAATGGACAAATGTTATCAGTGTTTGTCCTGCTAAAGGCATACTCTCATCACGCTAAGCTTATGTAATCCCAAATAGTGAAGCTTGGAAAAGTTCGGGAAACTTGAACACGGTCTAGCATTTAGGGGAGTGGAGATTTTTCATTCAGGGTCCTAGCCCCACAAACCACCCCAAACGAATCCGCTAGCGTGGAGCTGGTCGACATGAGACTAGTCTTTCGGCAGTTGAAGCTAATGCAGAAAGGGTTAATCACGATTCGGGAAAGGAGGTCGTCTGGAACACGTTATTTAAGGCCTAAAACCTATATTGAAACCATCTTTCCTGCGAATACTTACTTGTGATTCAGAATACAATCGTTTTCAAAAAAAAAAAACTGGTCCTATTCGGTACAGTTGTCGATATTGCGGTTTGTTGGGCACAACCGCAGAGTATTGAAGACGCATGTAATTAAGTTTCTCACCCAATAAAGAGTTTCAAATAAATACGGAGTATAAAAAGCTGAATTTGAGATATCACAATCAAAAAAGAAGTCTGTACACCAGGGCTGAAGTCATATAAAAAAGACGCTGCCCTAATCCTCTAAAACCGCACGAGCCGCTCTTGCTATTTTGTCGATCCTTGGTATGGATGGCGGTGGTGGTGGAATATTCGCAAGACGGCTTTTACCGTCTGCCATGTCTTAGCACTAGCACTTGTTCGATGACTATCCCATTTTCACACGCCAGTTAAGTATATGTTCCCGAATATTCTTTTGGTTTTTACCTAAAAGCTGAGATGATCGCATTTTGCAGCAAGATAAGGGTGTACAGCCATATACTATTCATATACCTTCAGGAGTTTCCCGTTGCTATCGGAAATTAAGCTTAAGTCCGGCTAAGTATTGATCTTTGCTCTTGTCTGACCGAAATTCGAATAAACACCAAAGTCAGGGGGCTCTCGCTACGGCTGTGGAACCATGGCCCTGGGACATCGATAACCCAGTTGATATCCTGATAAGTAATGTTTGGCTGAGAAACATTGCGAATATTTATTCTGGAGTTAACATGGGCTTGTTAATCTTTCAACAAGTTGGGAGCAGGCTGGTATGTGAGACACGAACACCAAAGATATAAAACATGAGCCCAAATTTGAAGGCTTGGGCGATATGGTTGACCTCGTATCACTGCATTCAGTATGAGTGTCTCTCTCCATCCGCATGGGTGTGTGTGCATGCGCTACGTGATGCTGACATAAACTCGCTTCGTTCTGGCAAGGTTCCATGCGCATGTGCTTTGATGGCAAGATTTGTGGCTGCGAGGAATCGGCAAGGTCGCTGGTGCAACCGATTTTCTTGTGTCACATTCCGACCCCACAATTCTGGCAAGCCCAGGACTGCACGGATTGTAATCTCCCGAGTCCATGGTTCCACAGGATTAAATATCGGTATCATCCTGCTGGCTGCTCCACATCTCTCAACTTCAAATCTTTCTAGAGCCATTCCTCCCATAAATAACCTTCCACTAGCAAATCCATGTGTTGTTTTTGTTTGGTAAACTTGAAAAGATCTGATCTTTAAAGACGAAACCTGTGATTACGAGATTGGAAACCTGCACCCATCTCCAGGGGGTTGGATATCCACTGCATATTCAAATGTTCTTTCAGCAGGGTTTGACATCTAAGGGAGTGACCAAAATCCTGTAAGGGGAAAAAATCATCTAGCATGGCAGCGGGTCTCGTAGGATGGATAATAGCGGTATTTGTCGTGTTGATAATATTATGTACAACAGGGGTAGTTATTTGACTGTTCACACGGTTTAAATATGCAAGCTAACATTTATTTCTTGAGGATTGGTGGTTGATTGGGCCTGTGTATGTATGTATCCATAAATCTGTTTTGGAGGCGTATGATTCCGGATTTAACCTAAGGTTTTAATATAGATTTGTATTATGGGAGCAGCATGTGTTACGATTGTTGTGATGAGTTATGGGCTAGGATCGCACATTGATCAAGGTGTGAGTATTGATGATATGGTTAAATTATTGAAAGTATGTTTCTTAGTCTCTTTGTAATTTATCAACTTCCTCTTTCTCTTTTTCTCCTCTTCTCTTTTTCTCTTTTTCTCCTTTTCTCCCTTTTCCCTTGGTTCACTAGATAACGCTGACGCCGCTGATACTGAAACTCCAGACGTTATGTAAGCAGCAACGAATAGTTGAAGTCCTGTGGTTCAAGTTGAATTGAGGATATTGATGTTGATAAAACCCTAGATGTCATGCAATTCCCACTATTTATTACTTTTGGGGCCATACGCATCTCCCTTCTCCTCTTTATCCAATGTCTTTTTGCAGCAGTTGCTTCCAAACCCATTTACATAATTATATCTGGCCTAATTCCTTTTAACCTTATCCACATTACTGCTTGTATATTCTTATCAATATTTCGATGCGTGCTTATCAGCCGTATCTGGATTATTAGTAGTGATGATGTAACTTTTAGTTGCACGTCTTCTATGATCATCGATTCGATGGTTGTACTTGGGCTGGTGTTGGACTTCGCCAGTTTTGTTCTACTAGCGATATAGACTACCAAGATAAATCTTATGAGAAAGAAGAAGCTTCAAAGCATTGTCATGTTTGTATTAGGTAACAGGTAAATATAAAAGCAGCATACCCGGCTGAAAGGAGGACTTATAACTAGCTACGGTTCTACATGCGACCAGCTTCGCAGAGCCAGAACCACCAAAAATATGGGGCCAAAATAAAGCTCTCTCGGCAGAGCAGCCGTGAACTCAGTTAGAAGTCCTCCTTTCGGTCCCTTTTCAGCATGGACGGGCGAATATTGCCTGTATTTCTATGAGTAGTTCCTAAATATAATGTTTTTATGCAGCGATTATATTCTGGAAAGTCTGCGGTTTCATCAGCTACATAACGCATGGACTAGCCCTAAGATCACCTGTAAGTATGATTGACTACTTTAATTTTTAATATGTTCTAATGTTGATGAGTTTAGATACTTCTGGGGTAGTATCCATCTGCCTTTTCGTACAAGTCATTTTGGGTATAATGTGCTGTTGTGTGCTAGCTGTAAAAGTGTTTGTGGCTGGATTTGTTGAATTTAAAAATACAAAATACACTGTATCACGTTCTGAGAACATATGTGTAATCATCAGTTGTGATGCCAGTAGTGCAAGAAATCTGGGGGATAATATAGAGAGTGGGCCAGAGTCACTATTTGAAGAAGCTGTTGCCCCATGAGAATTTCTGGAATGCGCTGGGGGCATTGAAATGGATGCGCAGGAATCGGATGCAACAAGCAAGGATAATGATAAGGATGGGACGGTGGTCGTGGAGAGAGTTACGGACGGTAACGAAGCTGTGTGACATGAAAACCATAACGAACAGACTTCAGAATACATACACTTTTTTTTTCCCCCCCTCTCTCCCTGGTATTCTCTTTCATCTCATGCCTCTTAATTCATGATCGAATCCACTTGTCCGCTCTCTTGTTCGTACTAAGTAACTCTATTGGAATTACATGTATAATCATTTAATAACCAAAGAAAGAATACGACCCATTCAAACGATGCGAGCAGAATTTAGGCTTCCCTTTTAGAATTACCCAACTATCTCACTCGCAACCTTTCGTACTCGATTCAGCCTTTAGTATCCGATAACGCCTGGCTCCCTCCAACCTCTGCCTTGTCATGAGACAAAACCCCCAACGAATTTGCTAGTACATTTCGTGCCAACGGCATGCGTGAAGCCAACGTTGATGGAGACGGGCGCTATGTGTCAACCGTAAAACTGAGACCCAAGCAATCTGTTCTTATTTCTGGAAACTAGCTAAATTAAAAGTACCTCCGATACAGTATAAAAAATCTTGTTCGCTGTCATTGAAGCACCTCGTATCTCTTTATTACCACTATCTTCGGCAGAGGCGGTTGCAGTGCTTAAGTACGCTCGCACTACAGTATCGTACAACCATTGTAGTTCTCTAGTAAGTCCTCGGAAGGGCCTGAAGATATCATTACTATCGACGGAAGGGTTTGCGATCGGCGTCAAGGGTTTTGTAGCAGATAATTGGGATAGCGGGGCCAGGGCAGGGAATATTTTTTTGTCTCAGAGGATGGAGGGCTTAAATTTTGCGATGTAGAGTATATCCATATCTATATATCGGATATGAGGGACGTAATAGACGTCCGTCTCGTACACAACTGCACTATTCATCACCCCCTTATATCTTGACCTAGTATCCAACAGTGCCGCTTCCCTCTCCTGTAATTCTCGTAGGTGCTCTACCTCCCGGCATTCGATGTTGCGATTCGACGGCGGTTGGATTTTTCGGGTTTGCCCTTGTTCCCTAAAAATTCCGTGTCTTTAGCTTATTATCATTTTCACCTGGACCCTGTGAGGACCTTATTATCGACCGTTGTAATTTACGTCAGAACCTCCAAAAGGATCTTAAATTTGCCTACTACGGCTAACGTTGGAAACAGTCGGTGGCAAAACGTTGGCATGGGATCAATAATTTTCTCTGTATCCCAATCTTGGGAATATTGCCAATTGTGCAAACCATCCAACTCCATGTTTTGACAGAAATTGAGTATATATATGTGTCTGTAAGGCAGGCTGGTTAGCTATTTCTCCACCATTATCCCACCAAACTCTAGAACTGTATGACCTGATCGCCTCGATTGCAAGTACCACGTTAAATATTCAATAATGAAATTTGCTGTCGACATTCTGGCCTTGACATTGGTGTATATCTACCCTACATGTGGTACCGTGAATGGAAAACTTTGGTGGATGCCGTCTTATAAAATTTCGCAACACCTCCGTTGGCATGACGCAATTATGAACGCAGAGAAGACAGAGTATTCACAAGTTTGACCCCTACAGAACCGATATAAAAATATCCCTATATTGACGCTCCTCACCTATGTCGCTCTCAATAAAATTATATCTGTATTCACGAAGAAAACTTCTACTCGACCTGAAGTACGAACTGTTAGTCACCATGTCTTCACAAGAACGGTTTCAAGCAACAGATGAGTTTCATGCCTCAGTACCTGCCTCGGAGCCAATGGAACGAAAAGGCGTAAGTAAATCTAAAGTACTTATTACCCAAGTCTAGTTTTCCACAATAGCACTAACACGCCATAATTATAACACAGTACCCACCGGGCAGAGATTTCTCGGGAAACTCTGGTTTACCGGAACTTCACGCTGAGACCTATCCGCCAGGTACTACACAAAGGAATAGCTCCCAACCAGGCGCTGAACTAGAGGCAACAGATTATGCAGACCCATCTGCGCAGCCGGTAGCGTCCGATACTCTAAGCGGAATGACGAGCAAAGATGTTAATAGAGGCGTAGGAAGATCCGTAGGTTCACCGTGCCTGCCTCAAGCCAGATAGGTAATGCAAATGCTTATATTGGATTTTAATGATAGGTCCAAGGAATGAGTAGTCGGGAAAGACACGGCGTGAGGAAGAAGGAGCAACAGGGAGTCGCCTGGACGGGTACTGTTCCCGTGGATTTAAATGCCGCCGAATCTAAAAAGGAAGCGCAAGATTTCAAGAGAGAGTTCGAAGGAAAGGAAGACTAATTTCGAAACCGTGTGTTAAATAAAATAATGATCGGTCGATTATTGGCATAATCTGTAACCTATTTTTAGAAACTAAAACCAATGTTTTCATTATCTTATTTGATTAGTATATACTCTGAAATCAAAGGCTTATTCTATCAGGTATTTGATTTGTGACTGAGCATCGAAAGGATTAACTAAAACTTACGAAAAAACAACTACAAATAAAATTTTAACAAAAATATAACAAAATCCTATAAATAAATATACAAAAATCACAAAAAAAAATTTTATATATACTATTAATTATTTAACACAAAAAACAGAAATATGTTTTTATGCAAAAAAAATGTTTACAAACTAAACTCAAAAACAAACCATATCTAATCAACTTCAACTACTATAACTCTACAAATAATAATCCCTTACCTTAATCAAGATTCTACTTCCTTTAACTATAACTTCTCAGATTTTAAATACCTTCTTTTTATTAAATTTACTATTAGGACGAGCTTTATCCTACTTACCTAATCCCCTCCTTTCACTAGTATCCCTTAAAACTTTCGCTACGAAAGTCTTATTTTTCAATCATACTAAGTACTTAACTAAGTGTCTATCATCTGGTCCCATAAACTAACAATATATGCAAATATTCACGACCTCTTAAACATCCTATGTCTATAGTCAGGTCTAGAGTAAGGGGGCTGGGTAGCTATGAAGATAGATGTCCCAAACGAGACCTTTCAGTTTCGTGAAGGAAATTGCCGACTCCAAGGTGGCTCCAGCCGCCGAACGCAGACCGAATCTTGCTAAGTTAACTCCCGCATATCGACCAGGTACCGGACCTAATTTTTAAGGCTGTGCTGTCTTACATGCTACGACCCCTAGTTAGCCCGTCACGTGCCTAGGAGCCTCAAGGACAGAAGCCTGAGAAGAAATGGTACCATGATTGGATGTACGCAACAGAACGTGTAAACGTAAAACCAGAGCCGTTATTAGACAGCTCGAGATAGCATGCCATATGATAATATTAAAAAGCGCAGGTGGCAGTATGCTGCCGATAACGCAAAATAAGCATTTTAAATGGATTTCCGAACCTGAGACGCCAACATCTTCTAAGTGGATACCCAGTCTCCCAATAAAATCTCGGTAAGAACTTGCATTTTTTTAACAAAGGCCAGAAGACTATCCGAAAGTTTTACAAGCCTGGCTACTTCATGGGTTTGCCCAGATCAGCAGGGGGCATCGAGAAGCGGGCTTGGCTTCACAACACGTGGTTTGCGCCATCGAAAATGTCTTGGCAATATTTGTCCAAAATTAGTACAATATCACAACAGGATGCCTTCCGACACGTTCTTCTGTTGCTGTTATAGTGGAATGTGGCTTGCCTTGCGTAAAGGTGGTACCAATTGCGCATATTCTATAACGAGAACACACAAAAGAGGTGCCATATCCGTGAGGAATGTGGGACAACTCATAGGATCTCGTCTTTAAACGCCCGGTTTCAGCCCCGGATTGTTCTTTAGTATAGTTGGGATGAGTGCAATCCAAATATAAAGTTCATTATTACACTGCTCATATCTTCATATTCTTCTTAAGGTGTGGAGTTCTAGTTATGATAATTTCTTACAACAAACCATGAATTTTTATAATCCCGCATGTAACGAGGCTACAGCGGTATAAGGAATTAAAAGAAGAAGTAGAAGCAGCCGGAGGGGCGCTGCGGGTGATTATCGGAGAAGTCCAAGCCCTGGATCCACTTCCGTCCGCCACCCTTTTTTGTCCTCTCCACTTTGTCCTTGCAAGGGGGCGTTCCTCTTTGTCATGTTGGTTGTTTTTGTTAACAATCATAAGGTGATGTTACCTGGGTGTATTCTGTCATCCTACGTTTCGGAAATTTTATTGGAAAAGGCAATGGGATCGTCCATTGTGTGCGATTTTTTTGCGATGCTAGAATAAAGGAATGCCAGGACCCTATCATCATGCTTCGGAGCATTATATACCAGATAGTAATCCGCAGGCATCGACTGCTGAGACTTGTGCGGAAGGCCCGAAGCCTCCAAGGACCACGGCTCTTCCAACAGCTAGGTGGGCTGTGGGAGTTGCTTCTGGATTTACTAAAGACCGAGAAGCAGAAACAGATAGTTATCGTTATTGACGCGATTGATGAATGCGATGAACTAACCCAGCTCATGTTCGTAAATCGGATCACGAAATTTGTGTAACAAGTGGGCGATTCTCCAACCAAACTTTTTTATCACCAGTCGCCCCGAAACTTCAGCTTACTTTAGGCTCCCGTCCGATGAAAACACATACCCTCGCTTGGATCTTGAAGGCCTCCAAGAAATGATCGGTCAAGACGTTTTTCAAGTCATCCAACACAGGTTGGGTTTATTGGTTCAAAGGAATAGCTGCACCGAGGATTTAAGAACTCACTTGGAACTTTCACTAGCTTCAAAGGCAGAGAAAACTTTCTTATGGGTATCGTTAGTGCTCTCATCCTTGGAAAGCAAGCCGTTTCTTGGCCTAACCGATGTTCGGATGCTCCAAATATTGCCTCCCACCGCCTCCATGTTATACAGGCAGTATCTGGAGTCGATCCCAGTAACTAGTCACAAAACAGCTGGGCAACTGCTTCGCGTTATCGTCTGCAGCGGTAGGCCATTGAGAATTGGAGAGATAAATCTTCTGATTAACCATTCTGTTAAACCAGGTGCAGAACGTGAACACCCTATCTACACAGACGGGGCTATCGCACGCCTTCTGTACCCCTTCATCCGAGTCTCCGGTGGCCATTTGCTAATCCACCAATCTATCATAGAGTTTCTTCTTGATCTTGATACCAAAGAAAACGACGATCTTGCTAAGGCTTTCGGTGTCAACATTCATCGGGATAGGCTTTTCATTGCTGGCGCTTGTATGAGATACCTTCTCTCTGATACCTTTTTTTCGGATCTCTTCGCACATCTGGAGGATGATTTAGAGGATGAGTACGACCAAGACGTCGAATCTTCCGTTGAAGGTCTATCAAGCTTCATTAATGACTGGGTTGGGGAGGTAAACGAGGAACTTGGCTTCGACAACTTCCAAATTCGACTGCTATCTGCTGGAGGAATGGCGAGTGATGAAGAACGCTACAAAAGTATTGCTTAATAATACGGCCTCTACGACTATGCATCGAAATTCTGGACAGGTTTATTCGGTCACAATAATGATTTTCATGAAGACGAAGATGAGTTCCAGAATATGGTTATCCGGTTGTTTAATTACTTCAGCATTCAGACAATCCACTGGCTACGCTACTATTGGGCTCTCACAAACGGTGCCAACGATGCTCGCCCGGAGGCCTTGAGCCCCCTAGTCCTTGCAGGCTATTTTGGCCACTTCACAATACACACTAGTGCCTCATCTTGCCCTGTGACATTTGTGTATTACCTTGATACCTTGAACTAGTCTATGTACGATTTCTTACATCCCCTCCAATCATAATTTATGGCGCTATTCGTTTGAAAGAAAACAACAAAGGGAATAAACCCGCGGATTTCGTCTTGCAGGCCCTGTTCACAGTATTTATTATGACAAAAGAAACTCCTCATAGTCACATAAATGAAAAAATGTAAAAGAGGAAAGAAACGGTAGTGGGAGAAAGAATACCGTTATAAACGTGAAGGAATTCGGATTAGAGAGTCAGTTAAAAGGTATCATTAACTTGCAGCTCCTCCACTTGGTAACTTACAGCTCCTCCACTTGGGACCCATGCAATTAAACCAGAGAAATTAACTATCTCTTCTTTACCTCGTAGCTCCATTCTTCTATTCCACCTCTTGACCTAATAGGGATATCTAACTTGAGGGTCTTGAGCTTCTTTGCATTTACTAAAAACGGATAACTATTTATCCCACTTGCATTTATTTGTTTTTCTGGATTTAATTCAAGCATTAACAACAAAAAGTCAGAAATTTTATTTATATCTTTCTTGCTAAAATAATATTTCTTTTGAAGAATATCCAGAAAAACTTAATAATAAAGTTAGTAAATATTTTAAAATTTACCTTTTCTATTAAAAATTTTGATAAACCATTTTCTAACTATATATAAATATTGTGAAAAATTATCATACAACTTTATTATTTGCATAATATAATCATCGTCCTTACTATACTTTGTACTTTACTAAAGATCAAAAAGGTAGTCACTAATTATTAATTCAAACACCTAGCCAAATATTAACTGAACTACTCAGCTTAACCATGTCATATCAAAAAAACCTACCATACATACCATACTCCAACTATCTGTGCTGGCACCCTACTTTACATTTAGAATAACTTCAGATAAGTAATATTACCAAGTCTGGATATTATTAATAAAGTAATAATTTGTCTAGTAAGTATTCCTAAAATCTGTAATCTTTACTTTAATTATATTATTCAGGAAGAATGTTTTTTGGATATGTTCGGATTCGTTGGCAGTATTTTCGAGATTTATTCCGGAGATCGCACCTGGGAGTAATTCGCTGTTGATCCCATTAGCATATTCTCACCAAGGAATGTAGTCATTTGATACATATACAGTCTTCTCCCTCACTTTATTTGCAGATCCTGGATCCAGATGAGTCGAGCTACCCAACAAATTTATAAACGTACATAACAAACTATAACTATACATTTTCAATTTCAAAACAAAAAATAAATTAGCACTGAATATTGTTATTATTAGCAATAGTAGTAGCTGACTGCCAATTATCAGAGTTCATTTCTATCTCCTATTCAAAAGTTGCTTTGGTTCTGATTTGTCCCCATTAATTTCAGCTGTATTGTCCTTTATAAGTTGTATAATCGATTTTATGTCCCTAATCTTGATAAATACATTTTTTAATTTTAAATCCATATAAATAATACTGCATTTTTGGTATAAATAATCAAAATTCAAAAATACCTATTTTGTAATTTACTTAATAAATTATATTAGAATACTTTTATAATTCTATTTCTTAATCAAATTTAAAAGGTTTTTTTTAAGTACTTTGAATACTATGTATATGTAAGTTTCGTTAAGGCCCTTATATTTGAAGAAGTTTAGCAGCAAAACTATAAACTATTGTTCAGAATGGTCTAGCTTTACAATAACAATCTTCTAAAGCAACTTAATTTTGTCCAACATTATTTTTATATAATATACAACACTACATATTATTTTTAAAACAACATATCAGCCGGTTTTATTATCCCTTGAAAGCCAAATAATGGAGAAATAGTCCCAACCTAACTTTCATATAACTATATACTTTCCATCCTTGAATTTCTCACCGAATTTTATTGGATGATAACCTTCCTTACAATAATCTTCAGAATCCTCCTTATCAGCTGTAACCTCATTTTCCTCCTCCAAATCATCAGATTATTACCTGACTTAAAATTCCAGAATTGCAGCCATAATAGTATACGCTTTTTGAAACAGATGAACATCAGAAGGCTCAGCAAGTGTCCTTTTTTTATTTCTCATAATGTCAGCGTATGTGATTTCTTGAGGGGGAGGAGCCCTAAGATCGACGAGTTTTCACGCCGGCCGCTAGAAGCGCTTAGGTTGACAGCCAGCTTCAGTCGATATGTTAGCTACTAGCAAAGGTTCATCGTGTACTGCTTGCAATTCTACAGCTTACCCAAGTCAGAACGGCTCAGTCGACATAGAATAGAATTTGGTAAAGATATGGAGGAATATCTGAAGGGGATGATACAGCTCGCCCAGACACTGGCAACAACAAAAAATAGGCTACGAAAGAGAGACGAATCGTTAGATCGCCACGTCTTCGTATTTATCGTGACGGTTTTGCAACGGAAATTCAGTCCCAAGGCTCTGTGGCATCTTACAAGAACAGTACAACTTATTCGATGACACGTCGAAATATGATATGAATTCAAATAAGCGATTCCATGAAAAGAATATGTTTATATTAGTCTCGTATGTTGTGCAAATAAGGTAGATTGTCATTTGGTGCGTAAGCCCAGGTATAGGTGTTACACAGCATCATGGCCCGCTAAATAGCCGAGGTTCAACAACTAATTGTTGGGAATTGCGGAGGTAGGATTGGAGTTGAATTCTGTACCCTCTACGGAATATTGTTGGCCTGGAGATTCTGGATATCGGCGGGATATGCGCCTTGCCCCTAGAGCTTTCCGCGGCGATCGCCATTCTCGCTGAAAGGAACTGGCAAAGCATATCGTTTGACTTGATTACTGGGCTACCTGAAGATAATCGCTATGATGCAATCCTTGTCACGGTAGATCGACTCTCTAACATGGCTCACTTGTCCCCAACGACCAAAAAACTTAATACTAAGGGTCTAGCTGAAATATTTTTTCGAGATATCTGGAAACTACATGGATTATCTAAAAAAAACTATATTAGATAAGAGGTAAAAAAAATATTTTGAGTTTTGGGACGAAGTTAATACTTGGTTAAGAATTTATTATCGATTTAGCACAGCATAACACCTGCAGACCAATGGACAGATAGAATGAATTAATAATATCATCAAGTAATATCTTAGAGTTTACGTTAATTACCAGCAAAATGATTGGGTTATTTGGCTTTTCCGGCTGAGTATTCGTATAACAACGAAATATTGGATATTATAGGTATTTCTTTTTCTGCTGTATTTTCCAAAGCTTCAATTTGACTTAATTGCATCAGGAAAAAAACAATATTCCGTATTGCCGTCTGGACGGAGCGGTCTCCATCCCGCCCATCCTGTGCCATCCTATACCGTCCTGTGCCGTCCTATGCCGTCCTATACCATCCTAGAGTACTATTATCCGACGAACTCACACCCCACCAAAAATCCACCCTCTCAATTTATCACCACTCAAACTCCATCACGGCCTTGTACGAGACCCCCAGAAATCTATACACAATCTAGATCATGTACATCCGGCTCGACGTTGAAAATTTATTCTCATATTATCATGAATAATCATCATGATGATTGTTTAATGTATCTATACAAAATCTTTTGATAAGTTGATTGTAGTAGGGTATTCATTCAATTGTACAAACCCCTGCGGTTCTTGTATAAGTCCTCCAACGTTATCTTTTCATACATAGAGATTCCCTTTCTGTCGGTAGATCCTGACATCTAAAACGCCCCATATCTCAATTTCTCGATATCGGATTGGTGTTGAACTTATTATCGCCTGTTTTGGCCTTGTGCAGCGCTTTGACCCAACTTTAAGATTTGATATTTTCCTGAAACCCCCTTTCCCATTCATGTTATGAAGATATTTTTATTTACCTTCTCTCGATTCTCGTGTATTACCATACTTGTATTCCTATCGTGGCGATACAGGGCTGTTGGGGACCTGTTTTGTACTCCATAATCGTGTAGACGATAGATTTCTATTGTAGTTATTAACCAATTTTCTTTACCTAGCTGAACGAGACCGCCACATCCTTATCGCCCTCCTATCTATTACAATGCCACGGAAGGCTAAAAGTACTAAAAATACAGCAAAGATTTCCAAAAAACCAATCCAAACTCGTGCCCGGAAAGTACACAAACCATTCGAACCGGAGTCTTGTACGAGCCTTTCGCCAGTCCGAACAGAATCAGAATTAGACCAAAGTCCAAAAGCATCATCTCAGCGGTTAAAAAATACGCCTTACGAAAGGCTATCTCGAGATGCTTTAATACAAATGCTCCTACAAACCCAAAAGCCCGTCCCTTTGGATAGCATCCCTGAACAGGGCCCTACAGGTTCCGTTCAGTCTTCACTCAGAATTGAATTCGTAATCCGGCTTTCGGATTAAAATCTTTTTTTACCAATCCTTTTCTTCTAACTGTAATCGTTTAGAACCGCTAGAGATTCTACCAGTGCCACCCGGTACCCTTTCATTCGAAAAGTATCAATTGACAAGACGAGATGGATCCAACGATCCAGAAAGATTAAGTATGTATATCCCATATATATATAAGCGACGAGCTATCGTCTCCAACTGACATTCTATGGAAAGGTACAGTCCCAACACCGATCCCAAGGAGCCCTTCAATCGAAACACCACCCAGTAGTATATCAATCACGCCCTCTCAGTCAATATCTCAAATCACCGAGACCAGTCTGTTCGAGACCCCCTTAAGTTCACACCGTACGCGTAAAAATCGGGCTAAGGCTGGCAATATCCCTTCGGCTTATCTCCAATATTTCGATGTGATATGTCAGCGACTCAATACATACTGCATCACAAATGATCCATATCCCGGCCTCGATGCTATTCAAGATTTATGGGACGAGGTATTGGTCTCTCAGGGAGCTGTTCAGGCCCCTCTTACGAAACAGATAACAATACAGGTCGGTGACATTCTTCTTCCTTTATATATAAAGTATTAACGAAAAAAGATCGAGCAATATATATCTGGTATTCGAAGCCACTTAGCCAGTACCGCTCGGGCCCTTATCGAGCGCGAGTACGCTCTTCCACCCTCCGAACAAGCGAGGGCGGATAAGGTGAAATATCTGCTAGAAAAAAACAGGCTTCTGTCCGGGAAAGAATATTGGAATGTAAGTTTATATCCACGGCAGGGTAGACCGAGGCTTATAATAACTTGCTATAGGCCGCTGCAGTTCCGTTATTCTGCTCTCCAGCGATCGCTCAGGTTTTAATTCGATATTATTGCAACTCTAACCACGGCAGTTGGATAAAAAACCCTGATTTGTATCTTAGGACCAACGGCGTGACTATAGCGTGGGTCGGTACAGTACTCTGGGCGGCTTTGAAGCAATGGGAAACAGGGTCGATAGATAAAACCTGTAACCTGCGGGTTTTAAACGGGCAACGTCAGTAGATGATTTTTTGAACAGGCGGTTCCGAACAGGACTGATCGAGTAACATTTCAGATCAATACAGCCTCTTCCTGCACCATTGGTTTACTCGTCGGCCGGAATATCAATCTAATATTATAGCGATGACATTGGCACCGATCAAACAGAAACTGGTCTCATTCGGAGCTTTTAAAAGTAAGTTACAGCCCGTTCGGATTCTAGTAGACACTCAAGATATTTTAGACATGGAGGATTTGTTGGTTTCGAGATTTAAAAAAGATGTTGAGAATGAAGGTGACATCGATACTGCGACCTTGAGGTCCTGTACGGGCCTGATAACGGGTGACTCCCCTCTTTCGCACGACACTGCCAGTGAGCTTAATCAAGAATAACATGCTTTGCTACATCTACATCCTTTCTTTTTTATACATACTTTTCAAGGTTCTGTACCGGCCTCCTTTAGAATAGAATATATTATACTTTTAATCAATCGTATTTCGTAACTTATAAGTATATTGAAAGGAAGTAGTGTCGTCCTACGCAGTTTCGTACGTACCTCTCGTAGGATGGATTGGGCTCCGTAGGACGGACCCCTTTCCGTCCGACGGAACGGTCTCAGCGAGGAGTCAAGTTTTCGTAACGCCCATCTGGCCGTAAACCCGGCCGGGCGGGTATTACGGAGCCCGACGGAACTGTGTTTTTTTCCTGATGTGATCAAGCAGGAGATTTAGTTTAAGATTGTATTAAAATTTATTCCAATTGTAATACATATGTATAGATATTCTAAAAGGTTATAAAGAATGTACCAGTATTTTCCTGTTAAAGTGAAGTTAGGTAGACTACCAATGTATTAATTATTGGGGAAATAAACTGGGGTGAAGGGCCCCAAGACCAAAAGTACCCAGTGAAAGCGAGCGAAGATTTGTACAGGAAATACAGTGATATGCGAACAAGCCATTGGTCGAAATCGGGGAGGTACATTCTTCTACGGCAGAGTCAAACACAAGAAAAAGTAACGAGTTGCGCACAACGCGAAGAAGCACGACCCGAACCCTTGGAACCCGGAACCTATTACCCAAAACGACCCGCTCCCGAAAGAGGAAGTTAAAAAGACCAAATGATCCAAAGACGGATCGTCGACAGACGATAGCTAACAAACCAACAGACGATGTATATAAATAAAACGGCATCCGAAAGCGAAATCTGACAAAAATGTAAAGCAAAACGAATGTTGATGAAGAAAAAAAAAAAATACAATGTAAATCACAATCTGAATAATAATAGTCCAATTTATCAACCGATGTTCGCTTGTAATGTGATTTCTAAGAATTACTCTCCAAGCTCGACCTCAAAGGTGGGTCTTCATATCGAATGATGCAATACTATTGGACATCAGCGCTCTCAGCCCGAAATGTGATGAGGAAAAAAAAAAAAAAAAGGGGGGGGGTTCCATATAATTATTCTATTCAAGGGAGGCATCCCAAACCTAAACGTTACTCACGACGGTAAACATCATGCATCACATCCGAAGCACACTCTTTCGCTTCAGGTAGTAGAAGATCAGAATTGACAGAATGAATCACATTCAAAATACAACACGCAATGTCCGCGGAAAGAAAACGTCAGTTCATCGGACAATTCCTCGAATATTTTGAGGATTTCGGAGTTCTGATATGCGCTGTTTACCGAGGGGCCATAATCCCATCCAACGTCACAAGACACATCAATGATCAGCACTGGAGTGTAAGCTTGGACCTTCGAAAAGAACTGATAAAACAATGTAAACATCTTCGACTGACCAGCCTAGCTGATATTGAAATAACTGGGTTGGTTGAAGCCTTTAATTGCCTGGAAGAACCGCGTAAGATCTTTATCTGTATTTTCGATGATGGTGGCGTTTTATATCTGGGAGAAACTCAGATAGTGAAGTATATCAACCAAATATATGATACTAAAGGAATTTGATGGCTATTGATCTGAGATAAGTGAAAGGAAATTATTGGTCAGATCTTTTTTTAGAAAAAAAATTATACGAGATATTTTGAGGTTTATATGAGAATTAGAACAGAAAATGATATTGGATGGGTTATTGATATTGATGAGATTGCTTTTAACAGATTTTTGTTGGATTTTAAGATCAGAACGAAAGATATCGAGGGAGTAGTTTACAGTTCGGAGATCACGCCGTGGGTGAAGAGATCCGGATTCTGGGACCACCTGATCGGGTTTGAGTTGGAAGCTGTTCACAGAGCTACGTCGTTAAAATTCGTAGAACTACGTAGTTCAGTACGGTAGCTACCTATGGTTTGTTGGTAGTCTTTTTATTTGGTACTCTGCTATTACGGTTGGTCCGTTCTTAATAATTGTCAACTATTAGGGGCGTATGAGTTTCATATTATAGAAATATTCGTAAAAAAAAAAAACAATAAAAAACTCAATACAATTCATATTTTCAAATAAAACTACATGATCATATCATACGACCGAGTTTCTCGCATGATAGTAGAAGTTAAGATTAAAAGGGATCGAGCTATGCTTTAGATCCCAATACTAGAAATTAAATTAAGGAGAGTATTGAAAAGGAGAATGGGTAAAAATTAACGAGCGTGTTCTTTGAAATTCCCTTTCCCTGTTAGTTTTAAATTGTAGCCTTTTTTTTTGTTGTTCCCCCGCTTTCGCCAATTGTACATCTTTATCCAGTTTCATAGCGTGCGATCTATCACTCGGGACTGGTTAGTAACTATATGACTTTGGCCTGCACTATTCTGGGGGTGCGCCTTTGGCTACTAGGCCCACATTTCGTTCGCATTACCATCGACTTGATATGATCAGTAGCCCTTTGATGGTGGCCACCCATAAAGCGACTTTTAATACTTATGTAGTGATTTAGAGCGGTGGCGCGACCCTGAACGAGAACGAGAACGAGACTTAGAGCGGTGGCCTCGTAACTTAGAGCGGTGAGATAAATGTGGCTTGGGATCATATCCCTTGATTTAGTATGGCTTGTACCCGGGTGGGAAGTATGGAGCTAGTACCTTATAACCGTAGCGAGAACGAGAACGAGACTTGGATCCATGACGGGAGCGAGAGCGAGACTTAGAACGACCACACGAACAAGAACGAGATTTGGAGCCGTGGCGTTTCTGAGATCCATATGATCCATCGCGCGCAGCTAGCTTGGACTTATAGCCCTTAACCCCGTAGGGTTTGTATGGAGCCGGTGACTTAGAAGGAGACTTAGAACGAGACTTGGAGCGAGACTTAGAACGGTGGCCTCGTGACTTAGAGCGATGAGGTGAATGTGGCTTGGGATTGTAGCCCTTGACCTGATATCCATGGGGTGGTCGTCCATAACGGACTGGGGAGTGATGGCCTGGGGATCGTCCGCGGGAGCGGGATCGGGAGCGTCCCCGGCCGCGCGACCCGTCACAATGCGGTTTTGGCTACCAGTAGGTTGGTGTAGAAGGGGATGAGAGCACATTGTACCCAACAATTGCATTAGACTGCGCAACCGGTGCCGGCTCGGGGGCAGCAAGGGGAACAGCAGTCACACCAGAAATAGCACCCAAAGAGGCAGTAACGACGACGACTTTGCGAAGCATATTGAATAGTTGGATTTTAGTTGGTAGGATCGATTTTATAACCGCTATTAAATAATGAAAGTAAATTTACGAATGCAAGAGTATTTGGATACGGTGTTGTAGAGTTATTTAACCTAAAACTGACGATGGATGCTGTGGATGATGAAGAAGAGAGGAATCAGGACTGGATATCGATATTGATTTATATCTTGAGTTCTCCGAGTCCGTCTTGACATTATTCATAGGATGCTTTGGGATATCAATTGACAATGCTCCTAGTTTCTAAGCGTCAAAATCCATTTTCAGAGTTTTCGGTCTGATTATCTTGCGGAAATCTTCATCAACTTTGCTTTTCTTTTTCGCGGAGATGTATTTACAGGTCTAACTCTACAAAAGAAAATATTGAGGCGGGATCAAGCTGCAATAAGATCGGGATATTTCGTGCAGATAGATTGCATTAACCCGTGAGAAGCAATAGCTATCATTAGCAATCGCAATATAATATGTTATGTCTGGCTAGGTTCACCCAACAAATAGGTTGATAGCTTGGTCCTTGACCCTTCTCCATTATGTCTCACAGTTTATCATGAAGCGGATATAAATGCAACCTTAAACGAAATTTTTGATTTGACCAATCAATCTAGATTGAATGTTTACATTAAGTATGGAAATCTCCAGTTACCGTCAACAGTTCCTTCCAAGCTGCTAGCCCAATCAAGTCTATTCCCCCATTTGGAATGTTGGGGAAGACTCGAAACCAACCGAAAGTACCAACTATCCGTGCACTGCGCACTGCGACCTTGTCACATCGTCGGACCATAATATTATATTAGGATGCATATATGGCGTCTGTGTTCTATAATTCGAGAATGCCTTTTCGAATTATTACAAAAGACGGCTCGCTTGTCTGAGTTTGGATTCGGAACATAAATCTCAGACTTTGCAATTAATAAAGGTTGAAGGATCTATGCTTAATTTCACATCACATGCAGTCCTATCATAGCCTAATGTAAGGTTTGTCTAAGATATGGACTTTATCACTCTCGAGCTTTAGCATGGTTTTTTCATATATCTAGAAACTCGCGTATTTGATACATATACTAGGCTCTAAGGTCCTAGGAGAATTAGCTACCAGCAGAATAACAAGCGGTCGCCCTCAACTTGCTAACTAAAGAGGTAACTTATCACAATACATTGAAAAAATTTCTTTTTTCGCTTGTCGACCGAATTTACTGGCATTTTTGTTCCACAAGGAAGCGAGGTTTTAGGCCGGCCGTTCGAGAGCAAATTATTTCTACATATCAGGCTGTTAAGTTTTCCCGAACGTTTCCCTAGCGGATCCGGCTTTTTACAATAGATGTTTCAGGTAAAATTAGCTCATATATCTTAGTAAACTCCGGGGCAGGAAAGACAGGCGACATTAGTCAGACGCCCAACTATATTGGCGATCGGAACCCGCTTACTAGAACTTGGAATTAACACAAGCGCTTCTTTCCGTCTCGGCTATCCCCACATCTCGCGATAGTGAAGGCGCCTATCTTTGGTGAAACAATTTGTAAACATCTAAAACAATATCCCTAAATTGGATCTTTAAACTAAGAATAAGAGATTATGAATCGATTCTCACCTTTCAAGCGCAGCAGGAATAATTTCTCCCGTAATACTTCCCACTGGAAAACTATCTTTACATACAAAACCACGAATTCCACCACCAAATTGGACTGTCTTTGGTCGCTATAGAGACCCAGCAACACAGCTAGTGGCAATTGTTAGAACTAGCAATGCTCTACAAAGAAAGGCCCTGTACCGTAAACTACAAAGACACCCAAACTTTGCTTAGCAACCGTTTTAAAACGCGTGGGAAACAGAGCCTATATCGGGTGTGTAGACCCATGTTCCAACTTCCTCAGATTCTCGCCTGCACACCATTTTCCAACATCAAACATCTCACGGCCACCAGAACCTTCAACGTCGAAACGAAGTCTTCTCACAGACTTAGAGGAGCCTCAATCTCTGCCCGATCCCAATCCTGCGAGCAAGACGTTGGTATCAACGTACTCCATCAGCTCCCCTAGTTTTCTATTCCTCCAGCTCGGAGCGCTGCTTTTCATCTAAGATTCGCCTGAGTAGTAGTTTATCCTTTTCCTTCTTTGGAACAAGTTATTTCCGTATTAAACAAAGAGCCCCAAAGGAAACTGTCTACTGATGCATGTGGCCAAGCTGGGATGGCTTTCAAGGCCGTTGATAATCAAAATTCAATGTAGATAGGCTTACAAACGGCCGGAAGCTGTGCTTGAGGCAAGGAGTAATATCAACTGAAATTCGACCGTAGCTACTGTCGGAATGCATCGTATCCATTGTTGATAGCGACGGTGACTTGTTCATGATATCAATATAGGTCCTCCGAGCCAGATTATCGTGGCGTTTCCGTTTCTCCCTTTCCCTCTTCTCGTTTGGTAAGACAACGATGACCGGGACAGGCGAGTGTTGAAGACAGTACTTGGAGAAGGATCCCGGTAGCAAGCCTTGGAAACCGCCTAACGAGCGGCCGCGGGTGCCGACTATGAGCATGATCGGTTCGTACAGTCTGATCTGCCTCGCAAAGTCTGTGAATTGGAATGCCACTCTTCCTTTTCGGCGGGATGATATAAGAGCACACACCATTCGGTGGAAAGTATCGTGAACTTTCCCAACACAAAATTCAAGCACTATCGAAAGAGCTTTGTCCTCATGGTTCCTGTTTATAATCATTTGGAGCAATTTCTCTGCTTCCAGGCGGTACAGCTTTTCTTGGGCGGAAGCATCTGCGGTTGCGATCTTTGAATCCTTATCGATTACCCGAAGACAAAATTATTTCATCATTGTCGTCCACTAATTCTTCGAGCAGCCATTCCAAAGCGGTCGTTGAGTAACCGTTTTGGTCTGTTCCGCACATGAATGACCTGGACCCTCGCCCATATTTGTAGTCCTTGTGTTTGGACTTCAAAGTCAAGGCGAAGTCCGTCGCATCTTTATTGCTGAAAGTGTCAAAGCCAACTCTCTTGATGAAGGTCCTAAGTTCAGGCGAAGCCGGAACAGTCATTTCGGTAAGCTCGTCTGCATGACTATCATAACAGAGGGAAAAAGTAGAGCCGAGGGTGTTGCTCCAACAGAGTGCCAACGAGGGAAGAGCAAAATACCAATCAACTACATGAAAAGGTGGAGAATGGAGTGACCAGGAGAGGAACGACAATCGTTTTGGCAGTTAGTGTGTAGAAGCCGAGAACAGGATCATGGGCGTGCGAAAAGATGACCGCTCTGGACCCTGTGCGGTGAGAGCAAACTGGTGGGTAGCACTGCATCTGATGTGGCACTGATCCACAATGCTGTAGGGCCGATATTATGCCAGGTCGCAAATGATCTTTTAATGCTGCTGACACCAGCATTGGATTGCTATATATACCGTATGCTGGAATGCCGATATTGAGGTGAGAGCGATGTAGTCGCGATGCAGGGACACCTGGGGTTTGGAGATGACAGGCAAGCGCAAAAAAGGGACGATGTTGAGGTCTCACCCCGAAGGAACTTTGGATTAAAAAAAGAAGTCGGCTTTAACAGGTATCCAAATACCAACATGCAGGTGATGAAATCGAACATAAGCAGCCAGAGATGCGATGGAAGGATATATCAAGGTATCGGCATAAGGACGAAACTAGACTATCAGGCCGGATCGAGAACACGTACGGCGGTGGTGGAGGCAAACTCAGTGATCGCTTTCGAATTGAACGCCCATCCGCAGACAGACTAGAGCTCACCACTTTGGGCGTGTCATTGAGTGCATCTCGCTTGAATTTGATTGAGGGCCGGCGGGGCTCGTCTGGTTCGGCAAAAGCAATCGCTGAAGGCCGCCTGGCATCGTTCGGCGGTCGAATACTTTTCTGCGACAATAATGACCCGGCGTCGCTGCTGTTGGTGGAGTTTGTTTGTTCGTGAAGAGAAATTTCGACAGGTAGAGGCGAAGACATCCAAGAGGGCCGAGGGTGCGCTATTTTCACAATTGCAAGATCTGATAAGAACCTACTAAGTGGCTCTACGGTTGGTTTCCAGTGGACGCCGACGGAGTGTCGCGAACGTTAATACAACCGGGGAATTCCTAGCTCTCCAAGCTTGGGCATAGCATTTGAAATAATATCAGAGAAGAGAAGCCCTTTTGATAGTTGTGCTCGATCCGTATGCCCTACCCGTTGGATTACCTAACTTGAATAGAGAAACTTACACAAATACAGCGCATCTATACCACTATATATGTATCTATGGGTATCCTTCAGGGATGTTCGATTGATCCTTGGCGCTCTTGGTGTCAAAGTTGAAGGCACCGCGATACCTACTCAAATGCTCAAGTACCCGGGTTAAGTATGTGCCTAAGAATGCATTCCAAGCGGATCATGTCAGAACTCTGGTCCCGAGATATAGGTACCCAGGTATCTTCCTGATGGTGTGATAACTCTGCGCTTTTGGAGTGATGTGACGCAAGTAATAGGGTGCAATGGAAAGAATGAGTGTAAGATAAACATATCATAAACGATCGAGAGTTACACAAGTTCTATCTCTTACCTTGCACAGCAAATCGCTAATGAGTGCTTCTTGGTTAGGTGTTATTGCTAACCGGTTTCGATTATGGGCGGCACGGCAGCCAACAGTCCATTAAGGAAGTGTCGCTTGGAAAAAAGAATGCTGTTCGGGGTTTGTGCTGGCGCATGCACGAAGGCACAACGGGATTCAGTATTAGCTTTCTTTCTTTCCGCTTTCGTTTGGGGCTTGATTGATTCAAGATGTCGCCGTCACGGCTGCACACGGGTAGGAGCAGCAGGAGATGAATTCAATATAAGATGTGATGGACGGTTACGAGACGCGTAGGAGATAAGAGGTCTGTGATGAAGATTATGACATGGGAAGAGACTAGAGGTCCACGTTCCTATGACCTTTTAAGAGAAGATTTCTGAAGAGAGGCAGACCGGCAGCTTAACCAAAGGTACATGCCTCTCCCCGCAATCATGGCCTGGGCGTTCTTGGCATTCACTCTGGCAAATTATATGCCGCTCAATCAGGCCGATGCTTGGGATTAGAGCAGCCCTTGCCCACAGCCAAGCCCATGTTTGGCTGATAACCTCTAATTCGTGTTAAAAGCTTATCGGATCATTGACGGCACACAAGTCGAACTCTTGAACCGAATCTAAGTTCGGCTCCTGATATAACTATATTAATATCTAAGTACGGAGAACACAAAGGCCCGAATAGTCCAACGTCGAAAAGCAGTGTACATATATTGCAACCAAGGCCAGAACCCTGCCATGCTAAAACCAAGGCATCGATGGAAGGTATATATAAAGGTCGGAGGGATTTGTCTTTAAAATTACCACAAAGCTACCAAACATTGGAAGTCCATAAGGCTCTTAAAGGATCAGCTGATATCCAAGAATATTCGCCCTTGCATGCATGCGTAGCCCTCAAAAAAGTAAACAGTTGTCAACAAAGATGAAGTAGCAAGATGACTCAAATAAAATAGAAAGGCGGTTAGATGCTCAGTTCGAGCGTACCAATCTTAATCTGATAGAGGCCTCGAGCCGAGTTTCAGGAATCTGAAACGAAGCGGAAGCTCCTCGTTTCACGCTGTCGTTCCTGCTCACCTCAACTGCAACTAATGAACATTACATAGAAATCTCTTTCCAAACAGCTTTTCTCTCGCCCCTTTCGCTTATTTGTTGATGCTCTCCCCTTCCTGCTCATCGTGTAGCTTTGTGTTGAGCAGACCGAGGTTGCTCTCCCTGCATGATAGGAAGGCGGACGGAGAAGGAATTGTCAAGAGAAAAATTTCTCACATTATCATAACAGCTCATACCACCGTCAGTACCCACTGATTCTCGTCTCATTCCCCTACGGGACTAGACGATAGGTACTTAGTTAATTACTAAAAATAAGACTCTCGTAGCAAAGGTTTTAAGGGATACTAGTGAAAGGAGGGGATTAATAAATAAGATAAAGTTCGTCCTAATAATAAACTTAATAAAAAAAAAAGCACCTAGAATTTAAAAAACTATAGTTAAAAAAAATAGAATTTTAATTAAAGTAAGGGATTATTATTTATAGAATTATATTAATTAAAGTTAATTAAATACAGTTTATTTTTGAATTTAGTTTGTAAGTATTTTCTTTGTATAAAAACGTATTTTTATTTCTCATATTAAATAATTAATAAATATATACAAAATCTTTTTTTGTAACCCTTGTACATTTATTTATAGGGTTTTGCTAAACCCCTACTAAAATCTTATTTATGACTGCCTTTTTGTAAGGTTTGGTTAGTACTTTCAATGCTCATTCATAAGTTAAATACCTAACAGAATAAGCCTTCAATTGCATAATATATACTAATCGAACAAAACGCTACGGAAACATCGGCTTCCGCTCCTAATTATATGTTACGGATCATGCAAAATTCATACGAACCCTTATTAGCAAGGTAATCTATCCTGTTCGACTAGAATAATTACTTGAGTGGGGGATGACTTTTACAAGACCAGATCAAGGGCTTGGTGGACGAGACAAGCATTCTGGTGTTGTGTTGTGTTATATTGGACGTGTGTTGTCACTCCGCCGCACGGGGCAAACACATCTATATCGCCTTGTGATTGCCAACAGAAACAGCAGCTGCAGCCAACATCTGGTTAACATATTTCTGTGTGAATTAGCAAAGAGGAAAGCCTTCACAAAAACAAGAGAAAAGGACAAAAATGAGTGGCAGACAAAAGAGGATCCAGGCTAAGCTTAAAAGAGAAAACAAATAGGAAATCCTTACCAAAATGGGGTAACATCGCCTTGTGATTAACAGGCTAACATGCTTCTACTATTCCTGACCATCATAGAACGTAAGTAAATCTATCCACGTTTGCAGAAGGCTTTATTGGTTAATGACTGATACTGTTATTCCTGACTATTATAGAGAGTAAGTGAACGTATCTATGTTTGAATATATCTCAATATTGAAGTTAAGAGCCAGACGCCATTATCGCGAGCCATAGAGAAGGGCGATGATACAATTGTGGAAATACTTCTTAAGAATGGTGCTCAGCCAGATCTGGAAGATCAGAACGGATGGAGATTTCCTTCTCACGATATATGGGATAAATACAGTTCTTATCTCCCAAATTCACTCGAGGTGATCACGCTACTCAACAGCTGCGATCTGCACAGCGTGGACACCGTGTGTGCAATGGATAAAATTGGAGAATACTACTTTGGTACTGCAAGATTTGATGAAGCCATGCAATGGAACGAGCAAACGCTTGTTGGCAAAGAGAAGGCTTTAGGCGAAGACCATCCGCCGGAGTGGAGTGGACTTATATAGCTCTCAAACCGCTCCAAACCGCTCCATCCCTTCACTAAAATCAAGCAACAATTCAAGTATCAATCTATATACACACTAGCACCTTCTCGCCTTGTGACATTTATGTATTACCTTAATACCCTAAGCCAGCCTATATACGATTTCTCGCACTAGTCATATATTATTCTTATGGTTTTCTTCCAACCACAAGAGAGTGTTAATGTCTCCAGTTATCATTCACATGGCTACGCCGGCAGCCTGGATTTCTGCTTTGCCTTATTATGTTGCTATAACTTCGTTACATATCCAACATAAAGAGATGGCGGTGCCAGGACATATACATTCAAGTTTAGCTGCTTGTTTGCTTATTCAACAAATTCATTCAAGCCAGCCTACTTAATAGCACAATATTTAGGTTTGTAATGTTAGAATATCCAGCTTCTTACGGCAGATGCTACACAATGTAATTATTTGTAATCTAGCCTTTTATCGCATTCAAGACTTCGGTAAATGTATTAGAGAACTAATCAGTAAGCGGCATGTACTATATTCCGACAAATACAAGGCATTGGCCGTGCGAATACATAATTCCTTTCTGCCCACTTTCGCCAGTAATAAATATAAAATCCATTCGAACCAGGAACCCAAAAAGGTTTATTTTGGGGGAAACAAATACAGAAACACATCCTCGAAATATCGATATGAATCTGGTGTTACCAATAATATAATTGAAAGTTATCAGTGTCTAAGTAGGGCTAATTGAGGCTGGTAGTCAATTTCGAGAGTACTGACGTAACCAGACAAACACCCAAAGGCGACGAGACTACCGTGGATGCATAGATAATATGGTCGGTACAGTTCGGGGAACCAGAGAAGGTTTTCTCCATTCCGGTTCAGCCACCCATCGTTATGATAATAATTAGAGTTCTGAGGGCCGACAGGAAACGTTGAATTTGTGATCGAACTCTGGAGATATATGTGGCCGTTGCCGGTCTCGAGAACTTGACCATCCATCAAAAAGGATACATTGAATGTTTGACAGTTGAATGTCTGCATTAGCTCTCCGGATGCCGCATCCCACAGTTTGACTGTACCGTCTTCCGATGCCGATGCCAGCTGCTTGCCGTCCAACGAGAATGCCACGGATGATACCTTATCGCTATGGTCCTCGAGTGTCTGCATCAGCACTCCAGACGCCGCATCCCACAGTCTGACTGTTTTGTCTCTCGATGCCGATGCCAGCTGCTTGCCGTCCGGTGAGAATGTCACGGATGATACCTTATCGCTATGGCCCTCGAGTATCTGCATCAACGCACCCCAGGATTTCTGTACATTCGGCGCTTTCCGCACCCAGCCTAGGTAGCTAGGAGAGAATGTGGTTCTGACAATACTGTGTTCCGGCGAAAAAAGGAGAGCCGAAAAGTATACCTGTAGCGGTGCCTCAGCGATTATCCATTGATTGAACTTGATGAATCGTTCGACGTCCCAGAGAAACTCTGACAGTTTACTAACTTTATCGGAATTCTGCATTTTATCCTTCAATAAATATCGAAGCAGCACAGGACAAAAGCTAAAATGGCTGGGCTGTATGGCTTACTGGGACTATTGACTGCAGATCTTTGACCAAGTGTATGTTATTCGGGGATATTCCCAGGATGCTTGTTGCTTCGAGCCAATGCAGCAGGTGCTCTTGAAGAAACTTGTGAACCGGGCCGTCTTCCTCGATGTCATGGTGGCTCTTTTTCAAATGGTGCACCCAGTACTGGCACGCGTATCCGACGTCCGCAGGGACGCTCTGCTGTATAATAGCGGAATCGATGTCGGACCTTAATATCCCGGGCGATCCTAGACTGCAGATGTCCGTCCTAAGTTTTTTCGACAAGAGCGCAATACATTCTCCGACTATTCTCCTGTGCAACTCTGTCTCGTCCACCGAGAAAGGGTTTCGGCTCTTCTGTCCAGGGTCAAGGAGGAAATCTCGAAACGAGAGATGGAGGGTCTTTACCGGGAGGTCAGGTTCGACGGGGATCCTGAGGATCGAATGAAACGCCTTGAGCCTGTAACGGATCGCCTCCTCTTCTATACCAATAAGCTCCGAAAGCGACCGTCGCGAGAGAGGGGACTCGAGG
The DNA here is from genome assembly GCA_036971725.1 of Arthrobotrys conoides. Taxonomy (NCBI): domain Eukaryota; kingdom Fungi; phylum Ascomycota; class Orbiliomycetes; order Orbiliales; family Orbiliaceae; genus Arthrobotrys; species Arthrobotrys conoides. The sequence continues at coordinate 2,294,639 of JAVHJM010000006.1, forward strand.
ATGACGATCGTGCTCATGATTTTTCGAGTTTCCTCAACGATAGTTTCTCTGTCGTCGGGGCTCATGTCATTCAGGTTGGCCAGCATCTGCTCGAAAATTGTAAGGTATATTTGATAAACCCCTGGCGCTTTGTAGCACGCTTTTAAGATAGTATTAAGTCGTTTCGCAGGGGAGAAGTGTTTATCGTCAACGAAACGGCAGATGGTTGATGCGGAGATGAACAAGGGCTCCGCAATTCTCACCAGCTGTTGGATGGCCTCCTCTCCGGGCCAGGATTTCGGTAGTTCGTCATAACGGTCGCTCTGTATCCGTGCGAATTCGTGTTTCAAAAAAACACAGATGTCACGTTTGACCGTTCTCGCTCGACATCGTGGAGGGCCAGATCGTGATAGTAGGTGTTGTCTTTTGACAATTTTTGGAACCCCGTCAGAGGGGCGAATTCCGGTCGACTGGTGACGAATATGCGCAAGTCTACGCTGTCCAACTTGCTCAGATGCCCCAGAAACCCGAGAATGAGCGGTACCTCGTTCTCGTTCTCACACTCGTCAAGGGCGTCGATCACCATGACTACAGTCGAAGTGGGGCCTACCCGTGAAAGAGGCTCAAAGATGAGTTTCTCAAATTGCTCCTTGAAGCTTCTCCCGGAGACGTCAGGGTTGCCTTCGATTGCCGCGTTCATATGCGGCATCAGCGAAGGTATATGTTGCGCGAGACTGAAGGCGAGGGTAGGAAAGAATTTTGAAGCGTTGCTACGTTGGGCTTGGGACCTTTTGAAGAAGAAACTCGCTCCAAGCTGGCCGTTACCTTCGAGATACCGAGCCACTGTGCGCGCAATAGTGGATTTTCCGGTACCGGCCATCCCGCGCAACCAGAAGATGCATCTGTCTCGCGGACCCGCCGCCCACTCTTCGATGCCCTCGAGGATTTCCATTCTAGTTCGAGGGAGGCATTGCGGTTCGTGCTGATCCTCGAGCGACCCGAATATCGCTTCTTTGACCACGGGCAGCTTTTCGAGATTCATGTTCAGGTCCCTAAGGGCGACGATCGATAGGTTGTCGATTTGGAGAGCCAGTGTGACGGTCGTTTTCAGCGCCCTGAGATTTCCGACAATCTCTTCGACGTCCTTCTTCTTGGAAGGCCATTTCAAAGCGTCGCTCTTCAACCCTTTCGCCATCTTCTTCAGGAAATTGGTTCTCTTCGGCTTCTCGCCCTCCCTCCCTCAGCCCTCGTTCCAAGTCGCTTTCCAAGTTTTCCAGCACCTTTTTGCCGTCTCGAAGCGCGTCTTTAAGCGCCTGAGAAGCCTTCAACTTCACCCCGAACGGCCCGTTAAGGATGACCTCGACTTCGTTGAGCAGACCGCCGAGGATTTGAGCCTCTTTCACGATTCTTTCCGCGTCACTTTTGGCATCTCGAACCTCCGAGATATATTTTGCGCAAAGCAACCCGATCTTGCCGGCCGCCTCGACAAGCGCGATAATACTCGAGACGCCACCTACTACCTCCATGACTGTGAACGGTAAGAGAAATGCTGATGCGGTTTGTTGATCTATATAACGTTTCGGAGATGGACGGTTTTTCTTATAAAGCTGATGGCACTTGTAGGGTGGCAGAAAGATGGGCCTTCATATATATATAAACGCAATGGCCAACGCTCGACGGGTGGGGTTGCCAGTCGAAATCTAGCAACGACCTAGTGAACCTTTTGGCGTGCAGTCAATAAACGTTTGTATACGGCAACACGTGCCGACAAAGCGATACCACACATAATACGCAATGGCAGCAAAGGATGCGGTCAAATGGCATAGCATTTGAGCCCATGTTTGCGAATCTTGGGTATTTGGTCAGCCTGTCTTACATATATCTTCAATTTTTGTCAAAAGATGGAGTTGGATGGTTGCACAATTGGCAATATTCCAAAGATTGGAATGCAGAGAAAATGATCCCATTGCCAAAGTTTATCACCTGCTTACAACGCTAGCGGCTCTGTGTGTCCAACAACTTTAATATATAAAGCGGAATATCGATGCAATTTTCTGTGATGTTTCAGGAATGGTGCTCTGTCAAAGGTTTTTTGTTGTGATTCTCTCGCTTAATTATATATATTAAGAAATTTAAGCGAGAAAACAATAAAATTATTAAATACTATTATTATTAATTATTATTATATATATTCATCGAACACGATTAATGGCATGACAAGGAGCGGGAAGGTGTATATTATTCACTTTCTCTATTACCTCGCCATATGGTCTTAGGCGGATACGCCCAGCTATATCCTTAACTATGGTACCTACATTGACGTTTGACTACCGTCAATGCTGCTCCGCTGGCAGGTCAATGAGGAGCATACCAATAAACCCTCCCCGCCTGCAGTAATCCTAATCAACTACTTCGCATAATCCTTCTCCTTATCTGCCGCTAAAATCTCGTTCCCCTCGAAATCCCCAAACACCCCCGGTCCAACCACAGTTCTTTCGACCTCGCCTATATTAATACCTTTTTAAAAACTTAAATAATTTACTTAAATATCTCTACTATATCAATCAAAATATATTCTAAGAATAATTGCACAGTTTATAGCAGTCCTCCTTGCCGACACGGGCCACAAAACGACTTGCAGACACTCATGTTGAATGAATGTTTTAAGCTCTCAACTACCCCAGATATACATGTACGTAACCGCAAAAACATTGTCTGCCTATCAGCGCCAGAATACATCTCCTCTCCGACGACACTCTCCCAATGTTACCGTATATGGTGACGCCTCATTCCCAGTGTCTCACCCCCATAAGCACTGACATTCTCAGCCGCCTCACGTCCCTTCAAGGAGACAGTTTTAGAGTCACTTGGGAGCATTATGGCACGGTCAAGCCCATATGGGAGCCCACGGTGGCGACCACGAATCATCATTGCGCAGATCACGAGTTTGCTGAACGGTGTAAACTTGCCGCAGAGGGATGTCAGAACGGCGGGGTGGCCGAGACTTAGGCCGACATTGCCACTGAGGGGAGAAATTAGTTGGGAAGCTTCGTTACTAGAGTGCGCAACCGAGAAACAATAAAGAAAAGTCAGAGAGAGCTTACTAGGCGGAAACGACTTCAAAGAAGATTGGAAAGACGGCAAATGCCTGATATGCTACCGTTAGTAGTCCCCAAATGCATATAATATAATGGGCTAGAGATGGAGAATTACTGGGTCTTTTTCGTCCATGATCTTCGGCGCCTCGGCTATGCAGATGCAAAATATCCCCAAGAATATGTACCACAAGTCAAAGCTAAGCTGGTTCTGCATGTGCATCAAGAGGTAGGATCGCCCGTGTTCCTCGTCCGGATCACCGTCAACAGGGTATATCCCCAATGACGTTTCCTCGTATGTATTTGAAGCGCGGATGCTAATGGCAATCGGGTATATCGCAATATACATCATCACCAAGAGGCTGATCTGAACAGCCGGGTTCACCGCTGCTAGGTTGAATGTCGAAGTTCCCGTGTGCCTGGATGACGCTGCCTGGAAGAGAGCTGCTAAGATCCGCCTCCCGGCTGGCAGAGCGTTGACCTCAGGGTTTTTGAGGTCCAGAACAATAATCAAGAGCACGTCAATAAAGTTGAGGGCAAAGAGAATAACGAAAAGGATCCAAGTGGGGCGGCTTCCAAAGAGCAACGTGTAGCAGCGGCGTGGGTGTTCAAGAAGGAAATTGAGCGGTTCTCTGATTGAAGAGGTTTTTGGTGAAAGCTTATATGTCGTCCAGATGATAAGGCGTAGCATGACTGGATAGCAAGTGTTCCCGGCATACGCCAGAAAGGTCATGAGCAACATGGGCCATATCGCATCTCGGAAGAAAATCATTGAGTCCGGAGTAAGGGTGAAGCCGAGGTTGTCCACCATAGTCTGCGCGGAATAGAATGCCCACCAGGCTTTGCTCTGGCCAACGCTTTCAAGATACCGTTGGTATTTAGCGGGCGCGTTGTAAATCCATGGGAGAAGGCCAATTGCACCAAAAAGATGCAGACCGAAGAAGTAACCTATCATAGCAAGGATCAGTATATCCCCGGTTGAGGCGGTGACACATACCCCATACCAACAACAATTTTAAGCAGCAATTTCAGCGCCCGATATTCCATGCCACCCAGCTGCTCTCGATCAGCAACCGTGAGATTCTTAAAATTGGAGTTTTGCCCAAGGGTGGCCTGCGATGAGAGGGTTGGCATGTTCAAATTCAAGTTGAGAGAAACGTCAGACTTGCGCCTCGTCCGAATTGCCGTTTCCTGGCTGTGAGTGACGCCTAGGACGAAAAAAGAAGGAGTAACTCGTTCGATAGACATGGATCCGCTGCGGCTGCGGCGCGGTAGACGATACCGAATACCAGAACTAGCGGCATCTGTAGAGGTGACCTTCCGTATTTCGTTATCTGGGCGTTGCAAGACAACATTTAGTGGAACTCGTCATGGCTTTGATACGGATTGGAATAGTGCAAGTACAAACCATCATCAGAAACAACATCTTCGACCTCCTCTATCGGGCGGCCTAAACCCTCACAACGGATCAGCATACTCCCGCCATTCAAACGTTATATTGGCAATAATATTAAATGGTGACATTAACCTTGTTCGCGTTCTCTCGGTGGTGGAACATATAGCGCTTTGTTGGGTTCATTGTTCGGGAGGGTTGCATCCGGGGCAAAAGTAATTCGAGGCGGAGACAGGCTAGTATCAGTTGATTGATCTGCCGCCGTGGCCTCCGTCCTGTTCTCCATATAATTTTTTAGCCTTGAGCTTTCCTTTTGGTAGACCGAGGGATACGCACTCTTTAACGGGCTTGTCTAATTTTTTCTCCGAAGCCACGGCCTGTTGCGCTTCAAGGTTGTTCCCAACGCCACGTAGCCTAAGATCGAGCGGGGGCCTTGGACGAGCATATCTAGCAAGGTTGGCATCCTGCTTGAGGCGTTTCTCAAACCAGTACAATCGAACTAGGACGACGACGATATTAATGAAGCCAAGATTGGTGAGCATTGGTATAAAATAGATGACAAGTTGTTGGTACATTTTGAGGTCTTTGACATCGATACTAGAGGTTCGGATACGTTAGAATCGTCTTTAGTATTCCCTCTAGGAGCATTTGAGCACGAACGTGTTCAAGCCAGACTCAGTAGAGCCACTGACACCAAAGAAATAGGCATCAACAGCTGGCATATTGCCATATGGATAAATGACGATGAAGCCGAGGATGCCCATCAGGATGATGTATGCATCTGTATTGTCGGTATAGTCAGTACCCACATTTGGAAAGAAGAGCACCATGTTTTCTTACAATGCAGTGTGATAAAATTGGGTTCCAGTTTCCACATCTCTGTTACGGTTTCCGATTTAGGAACCTAAAGAAGTGTGAAAAAGAGTATGTAATGAGAAAATAATGATTATCGCCTATCAGGGAATGTGTTTGAGAAGGTTGAGGTGGCTACGAAAAAACAGAAAAGGGCAACTCAGGAGCAGAGGAAAAAAAAGGTGATGAGCGAAAAGGAGAAAGGCTGCTTGATATTTGTGAAGAGTTTTATAATGCCACGGCACTAAACCAGGACTCAGCAGCGGCCCGCCAAGGGCCTAACATCCTGCCCCAGTGGAACGGAATCAAAGACAGCCTGTTGCCTTATCTTACTTGGCCTCATTTCCGCGGAGGAGCCTGCTTTTGATGCAGATCTTGGCAGTTGATGACTTTTCTTTGCTCGCCGCTTCAGAATTTCCCGTTTAGTTTAAAAAAAAAAAAAAAAAAAAAATTAGAGTGGAAATCTGGCTTGGCACCCGATGCTTTGCTCTCTTTTTTCTGTCACCTGAGTGCCAGGTAATAAATCGGCAACCCGAGGAACCCGCCGGCCTAAAGCTTGGATCACAAGGTAAGTAGTCGTGGCAAAGTTAATGTAGAAGTACGTTTTAGTTATTGAATATCTTTTATCAAATACGAAGATTCGTACCCAGGGTGAAAATTGATCGGAGATGCTTAGGCCCGAGCATATAGAATCGATTCAAGTCGCTCTCCCTTTAGAAGTCTTCTCCGTGTACCCGTCTTTCATATACTTTATAACACTTAAAAGACCGCTTCTCTCCTAAATTAACATTATCTTGATGAATCATTAACCTCTGAAAATCAGCATCATCTCTGGGCATCGACAAGGTCACTAAAAATTGACATCGTCTCTAGAAATCACTGCAAGCGACAGATGGGTCAGCCAAAGCAAGTAGTCATAAGAATATCTATCCTTACTAGATGACGAGATGCTAATCATAACCCATCTCCCCTTTTCCCTCCCTAAGGGGGAAAAAGGGGAATTTGACTGGATATTGGAAAGAAATTATTAACCTTGCTCTGATGGCTAATTGTGCCTTTTGATTGTAACAAGCTGCGACGCAGAATAAACCCAAACGGGAAATCCAAGTCGCAAGCGGAGATATAAAAGTGATAGTCGGTGACATCTACGCATTGCTTTGGAAGGAAACCGCAGGGATAAATAGAATTGAATGGCTAACATATGCGCTTTCGTTCTTTTAACATCGTTCCGTGACAATCGTAGTTGCGAGAAACATACGCTCGTAGTGATCAACCCTGAAATGATGCATGGGCCCCTTCAAATCAACACTACGATCTCATAGATACGTACTCTTTTGATGGAAAACTCCAGTAATAATTCTATCTTGGATGCTTATATGATAGACTGCGAGAGGTTTATTAAAAAACCTAGTATTTAAGAGGCCCGTAAAGATAATCTTAAAAAGAGGATGCGTTTCTTGTATAGCAATGCAAATATCCGTGGAAGCTGTCGCGTGACCCGAGGAAGCATTATATCTTCTCTGATGTGGTGATACTGCTATGAGTTTATTATATCTGGATTACCAGTTCTTCACGGCTTGAGAATCGTCAATTGGTTCTCGCCCAACTACAATTTACTCTATGGATCTCAGCTTGTCAACCATCTAACCTCAACATTGGCAGAAGGGCTAGAGTTCGTCGGTGCGCATGACTATAAAGTTGCAGCAGCATAATGAATTGAAGTCCAGAAATATAGACGCCCAGCGGAGCCATGCACCTCTGCAGTGGTTGGAAGAAAGCCACGGGAACAACTGTGTGGTACCGATCAAAACAAGGTAGCACGCTGATTAGAGAGTCACAATTCATTCATTATGTTTGATAGTGTTACAGACCTCTAGGCTACAGGGGCGACAATCCGGCAATGGCGACCTGTCTGCGCAGGATAGCCATCAGCATAGGCCGCCCGTAGGATTAAACTGGAGAAACTCCCATAAAGAACAGCATCGGCACAAATCAATCGCTACCTGTCTTCTTTTGAGCCAGGATTGCAATTTGAAGCCCTAAGAGACTTGATATAGAGACATCGCAAAAGTCAGTATTTCACCTTGAGTGAAACTTTTCGGAAGGCGTTGTCTCGTAGTGAGGCGGATCACAGGATCAAGGGTTCCAAGTATCACCAAGAGTAGACGCGGATAGATTCCTCAACATCCCCTACTGACTGGATTCGAAGCGTCATGCGAAAGAGCAGCAGATATCATCGTTCACTGGGCGAAATGTAAAATTCAGTATATTGTTTTGTTTATTTAATTCTATTCATCAAAGAAAGGGATATGTTCCTACCTGTATGTAACGAGGTTACAGCAGCATGAACTAAATGCAGAAGCGGCCGGAGGAGCATTGCGAATGATCATCGGCGAAGTCCAGGCCATAGTAATATTCGGATATAGGTAACTGAATTGGATAGGGAACAAGTCTGTGAACTGGATATTTGAACATACTCAATCGAACTGGACAGTACATGTTTCTGTGCAGCTGTGCAGCCTATGCGGCCAAGTAGCCTATACAGGCTGCGTTCCTATGTAGGCCAAATGCTACACAAATATAACTGTAATAAAGTTAGATATTACTGACTTTGAACTCAGTTTTTTTAAATAATGAGACTAGTAATTGAAAGAACCCATTTCCATTGGATATGTAAGTTGAATATCTGAATTCACCAATTTTATGGTAGTCAAATTGTGCCTTTAAGAGGACCTGTTTTTATTTGATTTGATTTTTATATCTCTCTTTTACCAATATAGTTATGTGATGGGCTCAATTAGATAGAGTTTAGAAATCCTGTGATCTATTTTAGCCTATCCTTTAATAGGCAGTGATGCTCGATGAATGGCTGTTCCTATTTTTAAGTATTACCTGCGGGTTTAATACAGGGCGCAAGCCCCTTCCCCTATTACAGGTCAAATCCTGACTTAACAGACTGCCTATTTTGGCCCCTAACCTTCTTTGGCTCGGAACCCATATTGATTGGCGATCTACTTTAAACTGTGCCTTATGTGGAAGAGGTGGTAAAAAGGCTTTCGGTGTTTATCTACGTAGGACTTCATAAGGAGTGAGTTTTGTCGTGGAATGTTGAGAGGTATTATATGCAAATTCGGCAGAAGGTAAGAAAGATAATTAATTTGTTTGTATATAATTTATAAAACATTTAAAATAGATTTTTAATGTTTGAATTAGGTGTTTGAAGATTTTATCTGTTTAAAAATATGTTTTAGAAGTGATATTGAGTTTTATTTTGGTTTAATTTATGATTAATTACTAGTATTTATTTTAAAAAAGTTGATCTTAATTATAAATATATTTTTATTAAATTCTATATTTTAAAAAAATATATTAAAAATAAATATATTAGAATTTATTAATTTTAAATTTTTTATATTATAAAATAAAGATAATAATTTTTAAAAATTTATAAATTATAATTAATATTTTATTATAAATAAAGTTAATAAAAAGGTTTTAAGAGGATTGTATTTTTTGTACAAAATTATAAGTAATAATTTTAAAAGATATATATAAAATATTATATGGTTAAAAGGTTCTATAAAATTTATATTAATTAAATTTATTTTAATAATATATATTATAAATTTTAATATATTTTTTAATATATTTTTTTATTTCAAACTAATAATATATTTTTATTAAAAAATTTTAAATTCAATTTATTTTTAAATAATTATAAATAAATAAATTATAATATTAAAAAATAATATCTTTCTAAAATTTTTTTAAAAGTATATAAAAGGTATTATAAAATAAAATAATTCTGTTTTGTAGTTTAAAATATTATAAAAGATTTTCAAATTTTTTTAATATTTATTATAAAACGGTGTTATATTGGTAATTTTTTATGAGTTTTTTTTTAAAATTATTTTTAATAATATGTTTAATAAGGTTAAAAAATTTATTGATAATGATATATTGTTTTTGTGATTTAAAAATAACATCTTTATTAAGTTCTACTTCTTTTATTAAATCTGACTATCAATTGATGGCGTTAGTGAGGGTGTTTTCTTTTCCTTTGAAATAAATAATTTTTATGTTGTATTTGTATAAGAGTTTTTATTAGCGAATTTATCAATAACTAAATTCTTTTGTAGTTAAAAAGTAAGTAAGGTTTTTATAATCAAAAAAAACAAAAAAAAATTTTTTTATTTAAAAGTAGATATATTATTTATAATAAATTTTAATAATAATTATAAATTCTTTATTATAGATAACATATTGTAATTATGTAAGATCAAATTTATAAAATATATAGGTAACTAGGTGTTATTCTTTATTAAAATATAGTTATAAAAAGTATGTTTTAAAAATAGTGATTAAAACATTTATTTTTATTTTAATTAATAATTTCAAATTATAAAATTTAAGAATTAAAACAGAGATAAATAATTTTTTAAAAATATTGAAAGTGGTAATTTTTTTAAATATTATTTCAAATTTAATTTGTTTTTTTGTTAATTTATTTAATATAGCTAATATAAAATTATATTTTCGAATAAATCATTAATAGTAATTACAAAATTTTAAAAATGATTATACTTTTTTAATTTTTTAAGAGATAAATTAATTCTAAATAATTTAAATTTTCTTTAAATCTATTTTAATTTTATTGAATATAACTATAACTCCTAAAAATTTACATTTAGTAATAATAAATTTAGATTTTTTTTTTGTATATTATAAGTTATATTTTTGTAAAGTAATAAAAATTAAATTAATATATTTTTTATATTTTTTAAAATTTTTATTATATATTAAAATATTGTTTAAGTAAATAATACAAATTATATTAATATATTTTTGTAAAATATGATTTATGAAAGTTTAAAAAAATATAAGTATATTAATTAATTTGAAAGGTATAATTATATATTTAAATAATTTATAATAATATTTAAAAGTAGTTTTCTATTCTTTTTCAAAATTAATTCAAATATTATAATATTTATTAATAATATTAAATTTAAAAAATATTTTAATATTTATAAATTAATTAAAAAATTTGTTTATAAGAAGTAATGGTTTTATATCTTTAATAATAATATTATTAAGATTTTAGTAATTAATATATATATATAGTTTTTTATTTTTCTTTAAAATAAAAAAAATAAAATATCTTATTAGTAAATTTAAAAATTAAATATATTTATTTTTTAAATTTTTATTAATATATTTTTAAAATATAATAATTTCTTTTTTAATATATGTATATATAAATAAAAATCTTAATTAAATTCCTTTTTTAAAAAAAATATAATAAATAAATTAATTAAATTTGAATAAAGGTTTATTTTCTTTAGATAATTTAAAAACTAAACAATTATTGGGGGTAATCTAAATAAATAAATTAAGATTTAAAATTTATACAAATTTTTTAACTTTTATTAAATAATATTAAATAAATTTTAACTTATTTTTAATTTAATTCCTAACTTTTTTTAGTAATATATATTAAGTAAAATTAAAATAAATTTCTTTTTTATAAGGTAATTTCCTTATATAAATAAGATCTATTTTATATATTATTTTTTTATATAAATATTAAAAAAATTTAATAATTTTTTATTATTAATTGATTTAAGGATTATATTTTTTAAATTATAAATATTTTAAAATTAAATTATAAAAAATATTTAATATATTAATTATAATAATTTCAAAATATTTATTAATAAAAAAAAAAAATATAATTTATTTAATAATAATATTAAGTAATTTATTCTCAAAAATAGTAACAAAAATTGGAGATTAATATTTAAAAATTAAAAAATTTAATTATTTTATGATTTTTAAATTAATAAAGAAATCTTTAATACTATTATTAAAAAATACATTAATAAATATTTTATTAATATAAATAAAAAAAATTAAATATTATTTTATAATATTAAATTAAATTTCTTTTAAAAATTTTATTTTAATGATATATAGATTAGATTATTTAAATAATATTAATTCTTAAGGTAATTCTAATTTAAATTTTTAAAAAATTCTTTTAGAATATTAACTTATTTATTTAAATTGGATTTGGAAGATTAATTTTTTTTATAATATATTTTTTTGATTTAATTAAAAAAAAAATTTTTTAAATTTTCAAAATCTTGTAAATAAAAGTAAAAATAGTGTTGTTTAAATTAATTTTATTTTCTAATTTTAATATTATAATAAAGATAATATTAATATCTAGACTATTTGTTTTTAAATTATTATTAACAAGTTTAAAAATAATAAATATATTTTGTTTATCAAGTTTAATTTTCAATATATTTTTTACATAATAATAATTTATTATAATATATAATAGTTAATTTTTTAAAATAAAAATAATATTTATTTTTATTTTTAAGGTAATAATATCTATGTTTTTTTTGTTAAATGTTATTGATAGTGTTAAATTTAATTAATTAATAAATTTTATATATTTTGAAATTATTTTGAAAATTTATATTATTATAATTATAATTAAGAATTTTTGAATTAAGAATTTTTATTTTATAATTATAGAAAGGATTATAAATAATATTTATTTAAAAAAAGTGTTTTTTAAAATAATGTTTTAGAAGAATATTTTATATTAAATTCTTTTAGTTATAATATTTATAAACATATTTAGAATTTTGTTATTAAATTATAAAAATTTTTATAAAATATCTAAATCTAATATAATTTTTTTAAGTATTAAAATATTTATTATAAAGGTAGAATTATTTATAAAGTTAATAAATTATTTTGGTTTTATAAATATAGCAGATTTGTTTATTATTTAAAATAAATTTGTAGTATATAATATAATCTAGAAGAAAATAATTTTTATATTAATAATAATTTATAAGATTTTAAAGAAAGTTAAATTAAAATTTTTGAAAATATTTATTTTTGTAAATTTTTTATTAGATGTAGGTTATAAATTTATTATTATAATAATTATATATAAAAAATATGTTTTTGTTTGAAATAGTAATTTTGATTGTGATAGCATATCCTATATAATAATACTAATTTTTATAATATTTAATATATAAATATAAAAATTATTTATAGAATTAGTAATTAATACAATATTTAAAATATAAATAATATTTAATTAATAAAAAAATTTTAATTTATCTAATAATAAAATAAAAAAAAAGTTTATCATAAGTTTTAATAGAATATTTTGTGTAAATAATAAAATAATAGGTTTCTTAATAATTAATAAAAAGTTGTTTATATAATTTAATATTAATAAAATATAATATTGTTTAATATTAATTATAATTTATTTATTTATAATTATAAGTAAAGTTAAAATTAGTATATTTTGAAGTGAATATATAATAATAGTTAAAATATCAAGTATTTTGTTCTTTTGTTATTTTATTGTAATATTTTATTTATTTGTTAGTTGGTTTTTTGTAGTTATAATAATAGATTTTGAATTCAAATAGAAAGAATTGTTCTTTTTTTTTAATATTAAATAAAAAAAGGAAATATTTATTATTATTTTAATTATTTGTAAAAATTTGTTTGAATATGTTTTGTAGTTTAAGAAAAATAAGTAGAGTAATGTTGGTTTTAGAAAAAATAATATATAAAGATTAATAAGAAGTGGTTTTGAGGTGAATAATTGGATTTTAAAATTTAGGATTATTATAAATTTTTTTAATATAGTATTTTTTTTTATATTAGTAAAGTTGAAAAAGTTTTCTATTAAGGTGTTGTTTATATTTAATGTATTTTTCTTTAATTAAATTTTATTATACTTAATAATATTTTTTTTTAATAAAAAAGTAAGAGATGTTAAAAGAGAAAATAGTAATTTTTTTTTCAGTATCTTTTTTAGTTATTAATTTTAGAGTAAATATCTAAGTATTTAAAATAGAAACTTAAGAAACCATTTTGTAAAAGATTTTAAAAATTTTTTATTGAATTTCTTCAATTAATTCTTTAGAATTTGATTATTATATCATTTGGAAGTTGACTTTCTTATTAAAAAAAGAAGTTTTTAATCTTTAAAAAGTATTGCAGAAGTTTCTGTGTTGTGTATTATTTTAGTAATTATTAAAATAATTCTTTTGGAAATATCCTATTTTATTATATGTCTAATATAGAGGTATATTGGATTTTGGAGTTTAAAATTTTTTGTTATAAAAGTATTTAATATATTATATTATATTAAAATTTATAGAAATTAATTTAAAAGTTTTTTAAAAGTATATTTTTCTGTTATTTTTTTGTTTTTATTGTCTATTGTTATTAGATTTCTTATTATTATTATATTTTTCTTTTTTATAGTTATTATTATTCTTGTTTTTATTATAAAAGAATTAGTAAGTTTAAATTTTGAAGTTAATATTGTTAATCTTAATAATATATTATTATATTTCTATATGAATTATTTTAATTAATTTCTTATTTTTATATTCTTTTTTTTAGATATAGACATATTATTAAAATTTAATTTTAAATCTTTTACAAGTTTAATAATAAAAATTATTATTGTTTCATTTTATAAGAATAATAAATTTATTAAATTTTTAAAAATAATTTCATATTAAACTAATTTATTTAAAAAAGATAATTTGTTGATAAGTACAAAAGACTTTATTATCTTCTCTATACTACTATTTAAAGAATATAATAAAAAATTAAAAGTTATTTATTACATTAATAATATATGGGTTTTATTGTTTTTTTGGTTTTATAAAGTAACTTTAATAGAAAATATATGTTTAAAAAATAAAATTTTTAAGATATATTCTTATAAAGAGAATTTTAATTCTATTATTAAAAAAATATTTGATTTAAAATTAAAAGTAAGTATTAAATTGCTAAAAAAAGTAATTAAATTTTCTAAATATATTATTAAATTTAATTAAATTATATATTTATAATGTTTTATTAAATTTTTTTTAAATATTAAGATTTATTTAAGTTTAAAATCAAAAAATTTTAATAATAAATTTAATTTAAATAATTTCAATTTTTGGAAGTTTAAAATTAATAAAGATATTAATAGAATTTAAAATAATAAAAATCTTTCTAAAAATAATTTTTATAAAATTAAATATTTCTAATTTTACTAATAATTGGTTTATATTTTGATTTAATTTTTTAATATATTTAATATGTATATTTTTTTATAATAGTTTTATTAAAAATATTTATATATTTAGATTTATTAATACAATATAATTGTCTAATCTATATTTTTATTCTATATAAATTGAAAAAACATTTTCTTCCAAATAAATTTTTCCTTTAAATTTATATTTAAAACTTACTATTTTAACTATAATATCTATTTGTATTACAATATTAATATTTAGTTTTTTAAAATTAGTAAATTTGAATTTGATTTATCTTTGCTTTAGGATGAGATTATTATTAATATTATAAAAGTTATCTAAACTATTATTCTGTTTTTCCAAAGATTTTTTTTGGTCTTTTTATTCCTCTTCTTTAGAAACTTTTTTTTCTTCTTCAAAAGTATCTAATAAACCATAACTAATTAATGATTTTTATGTTTAATAATATTCTAAGTTTGATAATTCCAACATATACTACCTGCCTACCAAAAATTGGATTGGTTAAAGTGTTATATTTGTTTCAGGTTTTCTTGGTAGGATTTCCAAAATAGCTCTAACACTCTGCTATATTTCTCAACTCTAATTATTAAAAGCTCTTAATTAGAAATATAAATATTCAATAAAATAATTAAAATTATTGAATAAAAAGTATAATATAATAAAATAATTAAAAAAATTATAATATTATTTAATTAGATATATAACTAAATTAATAAATTAATTAATAGAATTTTAAGAAAATTTGGAAATAATTATTATTTAAAGATCTTTAAATATATAATAAAGCTTCATATAAATAAACATATAAATTTACAGTCCTCATAATAAAATAAGATAAATTTATATAATATTATAGGTTATATAAACTATATAAGATTTTATAGACCATACAGATTATACACCAAGACTATGCTCTGCATAGAATGTTAAACAGTATAGAAGAGTTAGATATTACAGGTGTGTGGCCTATATAGAGCAAGTAAACTCATAAACGAACATAACGTAAAAAAAGTCCACACACTCTGAACTCGAGATTTCGAACAAATATTCATTACAACTTGCTATGTTTTCGAGTTGGGAAGATCGGCTTACCTATTCTAGGAAAGTGTTTAAAGACTGTGTTATACTTTCTACATACAACTTTATTGTTTCCCACCGAATACTGATTGAACCAATAGAGTTGAGAAACCAGCAAGGTGCTAGGCTTGTTTGGGAATCCTGCCAAGGAGACCTGGGCAAGGTGTAACATTCGCATTATATTTTATTTTAAATTATTTTAAACTTATATAAAGTATTAAATTTATTTTTAACTCAAATTTGTAATAATAAGTTAATAAAAATGGAAATAATATTTACTTAATATACGTTAAATCTTTCTGTGAGATAAAAGGAATGCGAAAAGGGAATCATGTTTGTCACGCCAAGACTTACGCCGTAGGCGCAGGCCGTGACAAAAGCTTCATAGATTAGAGTAAATTAAACTTTATTATTTTTATAATCTACATAAAATAGATTGGTTTAATATTTTCAAACTACTAAAACAAAATAGATTTAATTTATTTAATCTATTAGTCCATACAGTATGGACTTATATAGGTCTCAGTCCACTTCAAACTGCTTTATCCCTACATTAGTATTACTACAGCCCCGGTTTGTTGGTTTCTCCCAGCCACGCCTAAAATAAGAGAAATTGAGAAATTTTGTTCAAAATCTCAAAAACAAGTCTCTACATATTATACTTTAAAAATAAAACTAGAAAAATTGCAAGCACTAAATTTCCTTGTATACTTTTCGAAAAAGAGTTGAAGCAGAGCAGCGTTAGCATGAAGAGGCTGCCTCGAAAACCTGCCATAAAAGATTATAATCGAGAGCTTATAATGGAATTTGCGGGTGATCACGCCGATTGGGCGGAAGAATGGGATCACGTCATATTTAAGACGAATCTAGCTTCGAGGTGGGGAAACCTGCAGCTGCGTTCTACACTTCGAGAAGGCTTCGAATGATCATCCAGTTCAAATTCTGCCCCGATCAAGAAAGTATATTGACAAATTTTTTGAGTACAATTGAAGGAATAAATTATTACTAGTAGATTTTCTTCTCACTTCTTTATAACATATCTCTCAAACCCTCCGT
The DNA here is from genome assembly GCA_036971725.1 of Arthrobotrys conoides. Lineage (NCBI taxonomy): Eukaryota > Fungi > Ascomycota > Orbiliomycetes > Orbiliales > Orbiliaceae > Arthrobotrys > Arthrobotrys conoides. The sequence goes on from JAVHJM010000006.1 coordinate 2,311,204, forward strand.
CTCCTCCTTAACGATCTCAATCCAACAAATCAATATCCGACCCAGCCTTGTTGTTCGTCAATGGAATATATCCGCACTCCGAAACCTTACCACCTGTTACACTCTCCATAACCGCTTGTGTGTTGCTCATCAACATATTGACACCAGTTGTTGTATCATTGGCAAGGAACATCTTGGGATACACCACCCCATTGGCATACATGCACATGATAGGGAAGAAAACCTCACCACCAAGATCAGAAACCATCAAATACGGAACCTTATCGCCGGTTGTGTCCTCGTCGTCGATGTAGTTGGCCAGAACCATCAACTGAGCAGTCTTTGGCATCTCATTTGGCAAGTGGAGACGAAGTCGAGAAATACCCATGGCGGAAATGGTATCTTGGTATCCGTGGAAGAAGCGACCGTGAGAGTCGCCAGTGATATAGGCCCCTGAAACGTCAGTTGCAAACCAACTTGTCCATTCCTGGCCGGCCTGATCAGGTTTCTTCCAGGCTGGAACACCGTAGGTGTTACCGTTTGGAGAGTATCTCATGAGGAGAGTGTTGTTGCTGTCTCGGGTTGAAATCTGGCTCACATATCCGCCTTCGTAAGTCGTGTCACCGATGGCTCTTCGTCTCAGTGGTGATGTGTTTGGGTAGACCTCACGTGCCTTGAGTCCAATGCTATTGAAGATTTGAAGTTAGTCACAATTGAAACTGGGAGGACAAAATCTGGAGGGAACACCTGGGGTACTTACTTGATGCATCTATCTAGGAGTTCGAAACTTGACGTCGTAATAGGGAACTCTTCTCCGAAAACCTCGACGAACACGTCATTTTGGAGCGATATGCCAACTTCAATTCCCCTGCAATCACCTGTGCCAAAGACGAAACCTTTCTCCAAGCTACCACTGAACCCAGCTCCGGCAGTCATCTGCAGACTTGGTTTATCAACCAAAGCAATTTGAGCTCCGAATTTTCCATTGAAGAATTCGATTCCCACTCCGGCAGAGAATTTCAGAAATGGAGCTACAGTCAATTTGGCTTGTGTTTCGAATTCGAAAACCGGGGTGACGTCGGGTTTGAACCCGGAAGCTGACGACTTGGACTTATCGACGAAGTCAACTTTGGCATCTATACTTGGCCAGTCTGCTCTAACTCCCATAAGAATCTTTCCCTCGGCCTCTAATTCCACGTCGACACCAATATCAAGCTTAAGCTGAGGTCCAAAGCTGAAGATCCCGGGAATCAGGAATGGAGTGATTGGCAATACCCCGACTGGCTTTTCGACCCCCGTCACGAATACTTCTCCATTTTTGTTGACGGTTGTAACGTTCTTGTCCTTGGAGCCTTCGAAGCCAAAGCTGCCTACTAATCCAAGCTGCAGTGCTGCGCCCATATCTCCTCGCATCGTGACGAACCCTTCTTCCAACTTGAGACGAGAGAAGATGAACACAAACTTGCCTCCGATCTTAAAGTCACCCTCAATACCGCAGTCGACACAGAATCCTTCGAAGGTCCCTTTTCCACTCTTAGTCTTAGCACTGAAGAGTTTGTAGCCTGGTGCATCGTCGAATGGAGTAGTAACTACACTTCCAATTTGCTTAGTATCGAAGTCGATATCAATGTTAATATTCTTGTCCAGTGTTGTGATTTCGGCAATCTTGTCAGCAACGGCTTTAGCAACCTCAACAACTTTATTAACGACTGTCTGGACTACTGCTTTGACCGCTGTCACAGCTTCCTTGACTGCCGCTTTGACCTAGGGAGGAAGCTAATTAGCAAATTGCACCTAAGAGTCAACAAACACTACAAAATACCTTTCCGACTGCTGTCCTAATCCTGTCACCAATCCTCCTCTTGAGAATGGCGTTCTTAGCCAAGTCTGGAAGGTCACTCTCTCCATAAAAGTCTTCTATGGTGATATTGAATTGTTCTTTTGTAGATGCGTTCAGATCTTCAATGGAGATGATACCGATCTGTTTGTCCAGTACTTCATCAAACTTGGAATCCCCACCAATCGTCCTGATAACGTCCGTTGTGTTGACAACAGTGTTGTCACCTGCGAAGTCATTGGCTTGAACATTGAATCCTTTGTCGGTGTTTCGAGTGCTGAATTCCTCGACATCAACTACCACAGGGTTGTCGTCTCCAACGGCATCTTGGATTGGGATTGGCTCAACCTCACAAGAAATTGTCCTGGTTGAGTTATCTCTCTCTTCTGTCTTCGCACGAAGGAAGTGTCGTTCTCGACCTGCGCTAGATCCCATACAGCTAGGCTCAGAGGTAACCACGAGGTAGTCACTGGTCTGTCGGACCTCGTTATGCCAATTGTTCCATGCGTACTCGTAGGCGGCTTGGCAGTTGAATTCCATCTTGATTGTTGATCCATGGCACCAGACCTTCTTGAAGTAGTTCGAGTTGATAAGTTGGACTGTTGGATAGGTCATATTTGGCATTGTAACCCAGGCGAGGGGGGTGCCAGCAGCCGGCTCTATTTGAGAGTATTAGTACATGAAGATAAGTTGACATTCACTTTGGAAATTGGAAAGCTCACTGGTTCCAGATTCGACTTCATTGTCGGTGTACAACATTCGACAAGACTTAATAGCTTTGAGTTGAGTCATGTCATCTCCATCAAGTGCCCAATCTCTTTTCAATGCCAGGTCCGTGGCGGCGGGCGTTGGCATAGATACGTACGTAGCCGTGGAAGATTTGCTGGTGCTTGATTCGACTGTAGCTGTTGGTTTACTAGTACACTGTGTGCATATAGTAACGACAGTGGTGCTAGTTAAATCAACTGCAGCGGTTGTCTGCGACTGCAAGCCGGTGGTGGCAGGGCAAATAGTTGTGTATACGGTTAAGGTTTCGGTTACATCATAATCGCCATCATTATGAGGTTGTCTGCCTTCGAGAGGAATCGAAAGCGCGAGGGAAGAAAATCCCAGAAGGGAAAGAAAGAAAGTACTCTTCATTGCAAATTAAGAATGAAATGAAATTGAAAGACCGTGTGTTAAAGTAAAATGTCCGTATAGAGACGGTCGACTGGATCGAACTAGAAAAGAAATGCAAAAAAGGGAGCGAAGCAACAATATACTTATACTGAAGACTGGAAATATTTTGATCCAATAATATTTCCAGACAAAATTGAGGGCTGAGAAGCCATGGATATCGTGTCCTTCCTGTTCCAATCTCCTTTATTACGATGCCCAGTCACCCGGGTGACATTAAAACAGAAACAAGAATACAACTTTCTAGTGGAGTTTTGTTAGCAAGTGTTCGTTTCTTGTTTCGCTTTTAGTGTCCCCCCGTGCCAGTTTGTCAGAAATCATCAGCTGCCAAGCACACTATACCAAGCTGAGCAGTGAGAATTGAATAATACAGCCTTACTTGTGGAGTCGAAAGTGCCAATCTCACCTCATCCTGGTACTATCCCCCGGGTAGGGCTGCATCGTCTTACTCCCAGCTGAACCATAGACGGGTGTGGCAGAGCGCCGCAAGGCATCTTGTACGTAGTGTGATGCAAAAAAAAAAAACCCTGTCCGTCCGTGCACTTGTACCTCGAGGTACCACTGGAAGTACCACTAATTTAATCAATACCATACTAATGGATTATTGCTTTCTCGCCTCTCACCATCGCAACTACCATCATGGCGCGTCCCAGGGCACCACAGGCACCAAACAATTGGCAGCTGCGCAGCGTGAGCGCGTTCGTAACCTCTCTAGCGACGCCCCTATGTCACCAGCTGCTATTCGCGCTGCTACCGGCTTTACTAAAAACCAAATTCGCACAGCATTGCGCGCCAACAACAACAGCCCAGGCCACAGAACCGGCAGGCCACGCGGTATTACAGACTGAACTATGCGATTTCGTTGTTAGTTCGAAAGAAACCCGTCGAATGACCTTCCTTCAGCTCTCCATAGTCTTATTCAGCGGTCTTCTGTCAGAATACATTATTCAGCGCGCTCTTTATCGTATGGGATTTCGACGTCGAATTGCGCGCCGCAAGTCACTAATTTTAGAGAAGAATAGACAGCATAGGCTGGCCTGGGCACTACAATATAGGTACTGGACTATAGACCAATGGTCTAGAGTCTTATGGAGCGACGAAACCTGGGTGACTGGTGGTAGCTATGGTTAAGTCTTTGTTATTAGATGCGCTGATGAGGTCTATAATCCTACTTGTATTATTGAAAAGTATAAGTGAAAAGGCGGCTAGCTATTCTGGGGTTGTTTTCATGGTAGAATCAAGGGATCTGGTATGTTCTCAGAGAAGGATTGGGGAACTGTTGGTGAAATGACCTATAGAGAGCATATAGTGCCTATGGTGGATGACTGGATTCATTGGTGTCAGGATTCTTTTGATGAATGATTAGTTTTCATGCAGGATAGGGCATCAGGCCATAGTGCGAAAAGTACGAAGGAGGATTTTAAAAATCGTGGTATTACGCTTATTGAATGGCCTACCTTCTCCCCAGACTTCAATCCTATTGAGACTGTGTGGAACTGGATGAAAGACTATATCTAAGATAAATATGGTCTTGAAGAGAAGCCCAGCTATAAGAATCTATGAGCTTATGTAATAAAAGCCTGGGAGGTAGTCCCAAAGGATTATTTTTATAAATTATTAGAGACTATGCCTGCTCGCTGCGAGGCAGTAATTGCCGCTAATGGTATGCACACCAAATTTTAACAACCCTGTAACTAGTGAGGTACTAGCGTGGTACTTGTTGCTTGCCTACCGGGGGTTTTATATACCCCTCCAACTTAGTACATGTACGTAATTTGGGCTTTCAAACCTTAACCCCAATACGGATAGTACTCCACTTGATGCTCGGATGCACAATGCCGATTATCCACCCCGCCGTGAAGGAGGTCGTACTGTGGTCGGAAAGTACCGAAGCAACCAAAAAAGTAAATACTGTAGTGATAATGTAATAAACATACAGCCGGATCAATCCATACCTTTCATTATGCTGACACTATACGTCAGTTTGGGTATCTTGGTGGGTGGTCAACAGACGCTCCGGAGCTTCTACATCGGTATCAAATTAAAGAAGGATATCGCGCATCAAATCGAGTTGAATATAATGAACAAATAATAGCCTGCTATCAACGAAAGCTGTTATTTGGAATGCGGGATCTTAATATTCTGGCTCTTCTTCAGAATCCGGAGAATGCTCAGAAGTTTCGAGCGGACCATCCTCGTCTGGCAGAAGCTCTGCAAGCTTTGAAATCTTGAGGCAAAACTCTTATAGTAGATCTTCAGAAGAAAACAAGTCAATCTCTGTCGAGCATTTCTACTCAGCCTTTGACGGACGGTGAACAGCCTATCGATGTCGAAGATGAGGAGATAGATCACGATGACAATTTTTTCGATTCAACACCTAATCCTAGCCGTTATTCCAGGTGGGAAAACAGTGTTATGCCAGCTATTTGAGGAAAAAGACAGGGGTGAGAGGTGACAAACACCCCAAGAACTCGAAAAGTACCCAGTGAAGTGCGAGCGAAGGTTTGTACGGGAAATACAGTGATATGCTAGCAAGCCATTGGTCGAAATCGAAAAGGTACATTGTTCGTAAAAGTCAAACACCCCAAGAAAAAAATTTTTCTCAGAGGCTGTGTTGCGCGCAACGCAAAAAAGCCGATCCGACGTCTGGGATCCCTTCCGCCAATACCCAAAGCGGGCGACGACCGAAAGAGGAAATTTAAAAGACCAAAAGACCCAAAAGAAGACGACGGATCGATGGCTTCGAACAGACGACACAGAACACAGCAGGCCATAAACGACAGGTGATTTATCAGAACCAAATTTTTTTTCAAAAAAAAAAAAATTAATAATAATAAAAAAAAAACGGAAAGAACCCTAACGGGTGAAACTTCAATGTAAAATAAAAAATTAAAATAAAAAAATAAATAACATCTTCAAACACTAATATGGCCTAAAAACGTAAAATTTGTAGGATATGCTGCAATGATATATATTATGATAGTAATTAAAATATCACATCTTTATCAGATTTCTAGATCTTTAATTTTTAAATTAATTAACTTTTTTTTGCAGTATTTTTCAACTTAGACTTCCAAAACTTAACCAAAAAGTTTGTTTAAAATATACTATTACAACAAATTAGAAGAATAATCTAATTAAATCTATTAATTAATTAATATTTATTTATAATATAATTTTCAAAAAGTATATTTTTATTTCAACTTCAAAAATAAATCTTTCTATTAAATGATGTAATATTATTAAATATCACCATTTTTATTCTAAAATATGATAAATAAAAAAAAAAATTTCAATATAAAAATTTTATTTTAAAAAAAAAAATTAAAAGTTAATATCTTAAACAAACAAATAAAAAATTAAGATTAATAAAATAAAATACATTCAAATATAATATATAATAATATTTACAAAAAAAAAACATCAATACATCAGATAATTCTTTAAATATTATAAAGATTTTAGAGTTTTAATATGTATGGTTTATTAAAATACTATAATTTTAATTAACATTACAAGGCATATTAATAATTAATACTGGAGTATAAGTTCAAATTTTTAAAAAAATCTAGTAAGGTAATACAAAAATCTTTAACTAATTAACCCAACTAACATTAAAATATTTAAATCACCAATCAAAATCTTCAATTACTTGGAAAAACCACATAAAATCTTCACCTATACCATTGACAACTACAGAATTTTATATTTAAAAGAATATCAAATTACTAAACACATCAATCAAACACACAATATCAAAAAAACCCAATAACAACCAATCTAAAACAAATAAAAAAAGACTATTAATTAAACCTTTTTTCAAAAAAAAAATTATACAAAATACTTTAAAATTTACACAAAAACAAAAACTAGAAATAATGTTAGACAAACTATCAAAACAAATCCAACCGTTTTTAATAAATTCCTATTAAATCTCAAGATTAAATCAAAAAATATCAAAAAAATAATCCACAATTCAGAGATCACACCATAAATAAAGAAATCTGGATTTTGGGATTACTTGATCAGATTTAATCTAGAAACCATTCACAAGGTTCTCTCACTACCAAAAAATCACAGCGCGCACAGGGACAGTTCCAAGGGGTCAGAACTAGAAGGTCAGCTCAAAATAATCTGCGAAAGCGTCAACCAGATACTACGACATAGTGTCATCTACGCTTCACCCTCAAATGGGGAGAACGGCGAGAGACTGCTGCCAAGGTTGGCCAAAGTGTTCAATACCTTCCGATCCAACCAGGCAAACATTGCACCCTTCAGCACACTTCAAGAACTAACATCAGTCAGTAAGTACATTCAAAATTGGCAACAGTTAATCTGCTACTTCTTTCAAGCCACTTCGATCCAAAGCGACAATGACGGATGCTAATTGTTCACCATCAGCGAAAAACAGAGGACGGCTCACGAGAGTGTATTCCGAGCCTTCAGCGAACCCGCGAGCACGGGAGAGTTCGGTGCCGATGATTGCGAGGCGTACCGGGAGCTCGATGATTCGGTAACCGAACTGTGCATGTCCTTCATCGCCCACGCCATTCTTTCGAATATTTTCGAGAGCGTCACGAAAGGGGGAATAAGACTGTTCTCTCTAATAGAGGAACCCCCCGAAAACGCGTCGATCCCTGATATAGAGTCAATATTAGATCCAGAATCATCAAAAAGTATAAGAGCTTAACAATCAAATTCTGGCACCAGCCAACCCTTTGCAGAAAAAAATAAACCTTTTATAAAAATCTATACAATAGACTTTTTAATACACATAATAAACATCAGACTCAGGAATTTTTTTTTAAACAAGAATTTAAAAAAAATAATAAAATATCTTTATTAGAAGTTTAAGTCTTTAAATAAAAATTTATTTTTTATATTAAAAATTAAATTTTAAAATATAAAAATTATAAAATAAAAAAATTCTTATAAAATAGTTATAAATTTTTTTAAAAGTATAGATAATTTTGAAAAAAAAAAAATTTTTTTATTAAATATAAAATTTATTAACAAAACATTTTTACACATATTTATAATTACTTTTAAAGTATTTAAAAATAAATTTATAACTTTTTTTATTAAAATTTAAAAAATAAAATATCTTAATAATCTAAAAATATATATTTATTAAAATTATAAGCAATATTTTATAAATATTTTTTTCATAAAAAAAAATAAGGATAACTTACTTAAAACTTATATTTTTTTTATTATAATGTATGTTGTTATAAAAAATAATAGAGTAAAAAAAAGATTTAGAAAAAATTCTGAAACTTATAACCCAAATTTTAATAAAGAAAATAAAAGATTTGAATAAAAAAAATCTAAAATAAATTTATATTAAAATAAAAATAAATTATTTCTAAAGAAAATAATAAATAATTTATGTGGGTATTATAAAAAAAAAAAAATTATTTTTACTTTAATTATAAAAAAAAGAATTATTTTAAAAAAAATTTATTTAAAATAATAATTAAAAATAATAAGAAATCTATTATTCCTATTTTTTATATAATAAAAAATTTATATAAATAAAATTATAGAATTTATAAGAATATTTTTATATTTAAATAAAATTTATATAATAAGTAGTATATAAATTTAGGTGTTAATAATTAAATATCAAATAATTTTAATTTTTTTAAAATATATTATTTGTTTTTAATTAAAAAAAGAATTTTATTAGTAGATAATTTTTATATAGAGGTATATGGGATAAATATTATTTTAATAAAAACTAATATATATAAAATAAAAAAAAAAAAAATTTTTTATATGTTAGAAATGGTTTTAAATTTAATAATAATAAAGAAATTTATAAATTAAAATTTTAATATAAATTTTAATAAAATATACTACTTTATAATGTATAAAGGTATTTTTGTGGGTAGAGTTTTAGAGGATTATATAATGGGTTTTTATAAGATGGAAGAGGTAAGTATTTAATAGTAGTTTTTTTTTGAAATAGAGTTGGAGTATTATATTTAATTTTTATAAATAAGAAGTGTAGTAGTTAGAAGGTAAATATTTAAAATAAATAAAATATTATTTTTTAAATTATTAGAATAATGGTATTGTAAATTAAGTTATTTTTATTTTAAAATGGTTAAAAAAATTTTTTTTTTTATGGGAATATAGGATTATATTTTGTTGGATAGAGTTAATTATGTTTGTGAGTTATGTATTTATGGTAAGTAAATAGTTATGTTAAATAGAGTTTTGATTTATCAAAGAATTATTAAGTTCTTAGAATTTATATATATAGATTTTATGAATTTTTAATAAGTGGTAGTTTTGTAGAATAGATATAAAATTAAAGATTTTAATAAATTAATATTTTTTTTAGTGAAGTATATTTTTGTAATAATAAATAATTTTTTTGGATATAAATGGATAAAATTCTATTTTTTTAAGGTAGAGTTTAAAAATAAATTCATTTAATAGATTATTATGGAAGAATAATATTTAAATAAAAAAATGTTAAAATTGAGAATAAATAATATTAAAGAGTTTATTTTTGTTGATATAGAAAATTTTTATAATTTATGGGGAATAAAAATAGAATTTAGTGGAATTTATATAGTAGTATAGAATGGTAAAGTAAAAAAAGTAAATTGTTTTATAAAAAAGATGGGTAGTTTTATGTTGATAAAATCTAGTTTGTTAGAAGTTTTTTGGATAAAGGGATTTAGAATAATAGTTTATATATTTAATAAATGTTTTATAAATTAAAAAAAATTTTTTAAAATAAAGAAAAAAAATTTCGCTTTTATATTATATAAAAAATTAAATAATTATATTTTAAAATATAGAAATTTTTATTTTTTTAATTGTTGTATATATATTATTATTTTTAAAAAAAAAAAACAAAAACTTTTATTTTAATATAAAATATAAAAGAAAATCTTAGTAGGATATATGAAGAGTATTAATTAATATAGAGTATGGGATTTCTTAAAAAAAATAATTTTTATAGTAAGAGATGTTTGAGTGATAAAGAATTTTTTTTTAATTAAAAAAAATTATAATTTTTATTTTAAAAATTAGAAGAAGTTTTTTTTTAAAGAATTATTTTTAATAAAAATATTACTTATTAAAAAAAAAAAAACTATTAGAAATAAAGAAAAAAATTATTTTTAAAAAGGACTAGAAAGAGTAATAATTTTTAATAAAAAAGGTAATTTAGTTGAAAAAATAGTAGAAGATTAAAATTAAGATGATAAAAAAATAATATTTTTAATTTTTTTAAGATTTTAAAAGTTTTTAGAAAATATGGTTATATTATTCTACTTTAATTTAAAGGATATAAAAAAAAATAATATTTTTAAATTATTAATATTTTGTTCTTAAATTAAACCAAAGTTTTTTAATAAAGAGAAAAATTTAAGAAGATTAATTTGTATAAGAATTTATGTTGTATAAGTAATAAGTATAATAAATTAATTAGAGTTTTTAAATTTAGAGATTGTTTTAAAAATTCTAGATGCTTTTTTATGGGAGGAAGTTATTTTTAAAAAAATATTTTTTTTAAAAAAAAATAAAATTTTTGTTGAAGTAAATAAAATTTTTTTAAAGTGTAAGTATATGGAAGTTAGATGGATTTTTAAAAAAAAAATTAAAATTAATAAAAATATCTTTTATAAAGTAAGATTGGTTATCAAAAAATATGAGTAGAGATATGGTATTTATTATATATAAACTTATACTTTAATAATAAATTTTAAAATTATCAAAATTATTTTAATTTTAATAACAAGTTTAAATTTATATATATATTAAATAAATATAAAAATAATTTTTCTAAATATTATTTTATTTTTAATAAAAAGAATATATATAGAATTGTTAGTAGAATATAAATATGATAATTTTATTATTATAGCCCTTTTTTTATTTAAATTATTATATAGTTTGAAATAGGTATTATATTTTTGGAATAAAGAGTTTTATTTTTTTTTAATTTTAATAAACTTTTTATTTAAAATAAAGTATTTTTGGGTAAATAAATATTTTTATATTAAAAAAAATATAATTATAATTATTTATATAAATAATTTATTTATATTCTTTTTAAATTTTTTTAAAATAAAAAAAACTAAAATTGCTTTTAAAAAAAAATATAAAATAAAAGATTTAAATAAAATAAAAAAGTTTTTTAATATAAAAATAATTTATAATAAAAAAGAAGGTTAATTGTATTTAAATTAAAAAAAATATATATATTTTATATTAAAAAAATATGATTTTTTAAAAATAAAAAGTAAAATAATTTTTATGGTATTTGGAGTTATTTTTTTAAAATATTAATAAATTAATAAATCTTTATTTTTAGAAGAGATGATTTTATATAAGAATATGTTTGGTAGTGTGAATTATGTGGTTTAAAAAATAAAATTTAATATAATTTATATTATTATAAAATTAAAATAATATTTAAGTATTTTATAAGAAAAGTATTAAAAGGTTATATTATAATTTTATAAATATTTATTATATTTTAAAAATTTAAATATAACTTATAGAAGAGATAATAAAATATTTAGAGGGTATTTTAATGTAGATTAAAATTAAATTATAAGATTTAAAAAAATAAGTTGTAAATTTATATTAAAATATATATATAATTTTTGTGGAGTGATAGTGTTATAATCAAGTAAGTTGTAAGTTATAATAATTATTTTTAGTATAGAAATTAAGGTAATTATAAGTAATCATATTAAAAAAAAAATTATATGGATATATAAATTAATAAAAAATATATATTATATAATAAAATACTTTTATAAAAAAATAAAAGTATTTTATTTATAATTTTTTTTATAAATAATAAAAGTGTTATTATAATGTTTACAAATTTAGGAAATCAATAAAGAATTAAGTACTATAATATTATCTACTTCTAGATTAAAAAGAAAATTAAAAATAAAAAGTTTTTTCTAATTTTCATATTTACCACTAAAATAATAGTAAATATATTTACAAAAGTATTACCTTTACCTCTACATAATAAACATATTATAAATCTTAGTATGGTAAAATTATAAAATTTGAAATCTTTAAAATAAAAAAAAGAATAGTTTAAAATAAGAATATCTGAGAAATATCCATTAAAACTAAAATATAAAAAAAAAAAAAAAAAAGAGAAAAAACACTTCCCAAACCAAAACCTCCACACACAAAACCAACCAATTTTTAAGAAAAAAGATTCGCTAATTAAAAAATACATCACCGCTAAGTCAGCTCATAAAAAAAAAAAAAAAAAAAAAGAGTAAGGACTCAAAGATCACTTACCATTAACATGGGTATTCACCACACTCTCGATGTCCACCAAGGCCGTAACCTGAGCATAGATCTCCTGCAGCCAGGTATGCTCTTGAGCAGTAAGAGCTGCAGCAGCTCCAATTGGTAGTGGTGGTGGCGGTGGTGGTGGCGGCGCTCCAGCTGGGACCCATTGCGGAGGCGTGGGGTAGTTAGCAGCCTACAACTGTGGGTACAGTATTCCAGCAGGAAGATGAAGAGTATGGTATAGAGGAAAAAAAGAAATTATAATAAAAAAGTATATGTTAAATATATTTAAAACTGAAAAATATTATATAATAACAAGATCGAATATTAAATAAAGGGGGGTGATAATAGACATACTACTTATAGTTATATTTTAAAATTAAAAAAACCTTTGAAAAATAAAATATTAAAATTAAAAAAAATTTATCAAAAATATAACTCTATTTTGTTCTTAAATAAGGCTTGTATTTAGTTTGTGGGTTGATTAAAAATTAATAATAACGAACATTTTGATTCTTGTTTTGTTATTGATTATAATATTTTTGATAATGTACTGCTGACTTATAAGTGATAATAAAAACATATATAACATATTCTAAAATATTAACAATTATATTTGTGTTAATATTCCTAAAAGTATAGAGGATAATAATAACATTATTAGGAATAAAATTTAGGGGGATAGGGTTAGTTATGGTATATAAAAAAATATTTACTTATAAAAAATAAAATAAAAAAATTTATATAAAATAATATAAAAAAAAAAAAATTTAAAATTAAAAAAAAAAAAAGAAAGACCTTTATATATATATTTAATAAAAATTATAAAAGTATTTAAAAATTTTATAAAAATATATTAACAAATTTTATATATTATTTAATTATATTTTATACATTAGTAAACTAAAAAGAAAATATAGTACTACCACCATAAAAATACAAATATGCATTAGAACATTCTAGAATAATACCCTCTTAAAAACACCTTCCTCTATAAATTTACAAAATCTATAGAAAACCAATAATACAACTAATAAAACAAAAAACTTAACAAAATATAATACTATAATAAAATATAATTTTAAACTGAAACAATTTTCTAACATAACAAATCTATATATAAACATAAAGTATAGTTATAAATCTACCAAAATTTAAAAATTAACAGTACAAAAAGTTAAAAAGCACAATATAAAATAAAGTCTATAAAGCCTATAAAAGCAATTATTATATAACATATATAATATTAATAAACTTATACTTTATAAAATTAAATTAATATATTTAAATCTAACAAAAAAATTTTATATATAAATTCTTATATAAATAATAACATATTCTATATAAAAATAATATAAAAAATAACACAAAAAACACTCAAAACATTAAATTATAAAAGAACCTTAAAACCAAGTAATAGTAAATTTATATAACACAACAATTCATATAAAAAAGCAAACAAATTAATAAAAAAAAGCATAATCTTTCCTACAAAAGTATGAAATAGTTGGAAAAAATCTAGAACCTCTAATAAAATAATAAATTATTTATAATATAGAACTAACTCTATAACACAACACCCCTCTAAATCTTCACCTTAAAATAATAATTAAACCAGAATATTATTATTATAATAAAACAACCATCCTCAAAAGCAGCTATAACCGGATTACTAACTATTATAAAGGTAGGTTGTAGTAAGAGTTTTAGCTCTCACTACCCCTATACCTATCTCATAGAGCCATCTCTATATTAGAATAACAATCATCGATTGATACATCTATAGAAACCTACATACCTTCTGTGGTAGAGCACGCTCTGTATAACCACGCGCCATAAACAACAAATATCAAACAGTATAGGAGAGTTAGATATTACAAATATGTGGCTTATATAGAGTAAGCAAATTTATAGATGAATATAACAAAATAATATTCTTCTAAATAATTTATATCTCTATAAATATTATATAAAAAATAGATTATTTTAATTTTTTTTTAAAAAAATATATTTTTAATACTGTCACAGCCCAACCATATTGACTAACTGGATTAGGAAATATGTTTTAGTACAACAAATATACTTTTGATTTAAATTTTATATTTTTTGACTAAAAATTTTGTTTATTATATAGATGAAATACTTTTATAAATTTATATTTTATATAAAGTATGATAATTTATAAAAATATAATTTTTTATGTTATATTTATTTATAAGTTTATTTATTTTATATAAGTAAACAATATTTTAGATTATGAATATGGAAGTAAATGCTTTTTAAAAATAAATTTTGGCTGTTACTACATTTAATGTATTAGTATATCCTCGGAGTTCATCAGGAAAAGAACATCAGTTCCATCCTGTCCATCCTGTGCCATCCTGTAATCCTTGTTTCCATCCCACTTTTTAAGCTATTTAATTGGTTGAAAATTCGCTTATTTTTGTTGTGGTTTTTCTTCTATCCAATAATATAGCTGTCACGGCCCAGCCATATTGACTAACTAGATTAGGAAATATGTCTTGGCGCGACAAACATACTTCTGACCTGAGCTTCATACCTCGACCAAAGGTTTCACTTACTACACAGACGAGATACCTTTATAGGCTCATGTCCTATATAAGGTATGACAACTCACGAGAATATAATTCTCTGTGTTAGATTTTTTTTTAAGGAACAGAACTTATTGAGCGTTGGTGTAATTACGAACCAACCCAGTGTTTTAGATTTCTGTCTTTCGCTTGTTGTCTTTTGCTCGCTGTCTTTTGCTTACTCCTATAACCTTGTTACGAGATACATATATAGGAATATATATGTAACAGCTATCTTAAACACAGGGCCAAATAAGACTTGAAGAGTCTTTATCCATGTGTACAGAATAGCCTAACATTTGGTAACTTACAGAACACCCTATTTTAACAGGTATTTATGAGGGTTTCAAGTAATATAGGGTGGGTGTAGAAAAAGGAAACGTAGCCGATGATACAACACAAAAAGGGTCGCCGAGACTAGCCAATAAGCATGGCCAGCATAGCAACAGAATGCAGGAATATAACCTAATCAACCCTATGGAATTTGATCTAAGGCTAATGTTAATATCTAAGTTACTGCCTTTAACAAGGCCTTGGATTGATGAAATACTGTGCGCATGTGCGGGTTTGGTGGCATCGTATCGCTTTTGGCCGGCTATTCCTGTGACCCACTTTTATAAAGTATATTTTTGGCTTGGCTTTTGTAGATGATAGCCTAAACCAGATTGTTTAGTATATGATTTATGCAATCAACGTGCTAGGTAAGGTAATTACGATGCATTCTATCTGCAATTTTCGTTGCGGCTGGTCTGAGCAGAATCCAGAAACGGAAATTTTGTTATAATTACAAGTTATTAGAGGGCTATTATAGGTTCTGTTAGTTAATACATTCAAAACAAACCATTTTGGAACCAAGAGAATCTTTAGATGAAGACTTGTGTTTGGGATCGACTGACGTTGCCATGCTTGTTGGTGAAGGGATAGAGTATCGTAACGAGTGGCGGGATCCTAATCTCGGGATGACCAGTGGCCAAGGCCCACGAAGCTCCTGGGAAGCGCTCGAGCTGATATCGTCCTTCTTAACTAAGCTCTGAGTATCTGGGCTGGAAACGAGAGCCAGAGTGGCTAAGCTGTTTTGGGACATTTCCTAGAATCGCTAACATAAGTTTGCTGAACCTGGCTATTTAATGCACAGATTGTTCAAAGATAGGCAAGCATGACAACTGTTACACCTTGCCCCGGTTTCCTTGGTAAAATTCCCAAACAAGCCTAGCACCTTGCTGGTTTCTTAACTCTATTGGTTCAGGTCTTTTAGTGGGAATAATTAGTATTTTGGTAGGAAACAATAAAGTTATATACGAAAAATATAACACAATAATATAAGTAAAAATAATTGAGAAGTTGACCGATAGAGTTTCAAGAAAGGTCTAAAAACTGCCATCGTTTAAGAGGGTCTTAAATACATAAAGTTTTATATAAAATAAGTTATACAAATCCAAACAATCTGTTATTTCTAAAGCGGTCGGCTTGAGAGCAGACCGCATGTCAATGAGCAGACTGCCATACATGTGTTGTGACAAACATTGCATAAGAACTCAGATGTCCCAGTGGTCGGACAAACAATACATTTTTACATGATGCAGAAAATAGACTCATTTCCTCCGAACCATGGGAATCCGACACTAAATCTTTCTGTGAGCGAAAATGAATGTGGAACCAGAAGCACGTTTGTCGCGCCAAGCCATATGCCTAATCGGGACTAGTCACATGGCGTGGGCGAATCGTTCTGATCTGATGTAAATACTGGCGATTATCATGTCTGGACGTCAATGCCGGTATTAGAACGTAATATGTTGAGTGCCGTAGTTATTGGCTTGGTCCGCTTGATATACGATTTTTGAATTATGATTGATGAACTGATTTTTCTGCCCTGGGCTTAGTATCCACGATTTAAACTAGGCAAGGTCATACTTACCACTTGGTACTGTTGATGCTGTCTATCTGCTCGGTCCCATTGTTCCAAGATCGCTTTCGCACAAGCCGCAGCAGCTATCGCTGCATACTCTTGCCACCTTCCGTTCTTGTGGCTATCCGCGTAGTCGGAAACGCCTTTGATTAGGATGCAAGGGAGATAATCCCACACTCCTGCAGCCTCCATATCGAAAGCAATGATACCTTCTTTTTCGGCAATCTTATCGCGGACGGCTGCGGACTTTATGACTTTGTCTCCAGACGCAACCCAACCGAAGTGTATATTTGGTTTCTGCTTCCGCTCGCCTCGGCGTCACTTCAACTCCTCGCATGAGGATTTCAGGGCGCTATCACAGATCTCTTCGCAGTTTTTACACCTTTGACCATCACAATACCTATGATTCTGGTGGATATGCCAACTGTCGGGCGGATAGAGATTATCCTGAAGATCATCGATTTGCTCGGGGCTCAACGACTCAAGTATAGCGGTGAGATATTCGTATGACTTTTCCTCGAGGCCTCCTTTCCCCGCCTCCAGTTTTCTTATGAACGATCGAATTTCTGAATTTTGTTTGCTCGGTGTGTCCTCTGGGCTATCCTTCCTCTTGAAGCCGTTCTCATGCTCCCTTCCAAAGTCGTAATGGACGACCTGTTTCCCAACCACAACATCACCAAGCATAATACTCTCGGCTCCTTTCCCAGGCGCTCCGCCACAAATGCCAACAAGTAGGGCAAGCTTGATGTTTCCGAAGCTTTGCTTCAAATTGGTTGCTGCGGCAGCCGCGGGGATTTTCCCCATACCAGACATATGCACCAGAACCACCTTGTGGTGTCCAATCTTGCCTGTTGTGTAGGTATTTGTGTCCGCCAGTGTTTTCCCGATTCCGTCCCTATCTCCGCCGTACCCGATTTCTTCATTTACCTCCTCGAGCATCGCCTTAACAGCACGAGCCTCTAAAGGCAAGGCACATATAATGCCAATATCAAAACCGTCTCGGCCAGAGGACATTTTAGCAAAGGGGTATCGAAGCGGAAACAACACTAAAAATATTAGTGAAGGAGATCAGTTTGAGCCTCTACTTATCAGTTCTATCAATACGGACGTGCGTTGTTAGTAGTGTAAGGCTAGATTGGATTTTGAGCAGAAGGCGAGGAAGAAAGAGGCGCTCAAGGCCAATTAAAAAGACCGACCTTAGGTAGGAGATTGTATAAAAATGATCATGAGGCAGCGTTTAGTATCGAAATTAGCGGGCAGAGCAGTGCAATGTTATATTCTATTCAGTGATCTGATCTCACAAGTTTGATTTTTTAAACCTGAATATGGCACAAGAGTATTATATTGGCTTTGTCCTAGTAATTTCTACATTTGCAGCCTCGCTATGATAACATTTTTCGTAACCCCACCTAATATATTCATTCGAGCCAATCATATTTTGTATACGGCAGAGCAGATTGATTGCCAAGGGTTGGGGCCAGCCACCGTCTCAACACTATCAGACATCCAACCCAATAAAAGATTTATTCCAATCAATACGTTATCTACAGCCTTTTATATTTATATACAATGTAGGTTTTTTTTTGCATAAAACTCCAAATTTATCTGGCGCAAGACTTTAAACAAAGCCATAGATAGAGGGTAACTTTAACAGTAATTCGTTCCTACAAATCTTGTAGCACAGAAGTACTATTTCATTGGCCACATTCAGCCGCCCAACCCTGTAGGTTGGCAAGACTCGTTTGTTTGTCTTTTTCGATGGGCGCCTAGCGTGTGGCAGCTGGAGCAGCAGTGCTTTGTCGTGCAGCCAGAAAAATCACCCCTCCAGAAAAAAGAGAAACAAAACTTGGGCCGGCATGATTAGCTCTCTTTATAAATTCTTAGAATTTTGATGGAAAGGTGCTTTTTTTCTAACTAGCAACCCAAAACTCGGCAGCTTTTAAAAATTTTGTTCAAACTCTACACAAATTCTAGCACATATTGAAATTTTCATAGGTTTCGTAGGTTATGGTTAAGCTTTAGAACCTAGATTTTCAAAAACTGTATGAGGAATGCTCTTATTATCGCTTTGAACACTTGATAACTAAGACGTATTCAGGTTTCTGAACAGATAAGGGCGGCGAAAATCACTGAAATATAACATGGCGAACATGGCGAACACGTACAACAATACAGAGAGTAACATAGGGATCCAAGGGCTTATTAACTATGGGTTAGTTCATTCGAGTCAGCCACATATTGATGCCTACTAAACTATCGATTAGAAATCTGAACCTAAATACTGGAAGCAGCTCTTCAAGTATTATCCAACACTTTGGCCATATTTAATTTTCCTTAATGTATCAAAAACTGATTAGCGCTACTGGATCGGAGGGCGAGAGAAATAGAGTTCCTGACAAGAATTGGCAAGGTACCATACCGAGATCGAAAAGACCGGAATCCTGACCGAATCCTCGGGACATGTGAGTGGTTTGTAGCTCATGGGCTCTTCCAAGAATGGCAAGAGAGCAAATCATCAAAAATGCTTTGGGTATCCGCAGACCCTGGATGTGGGAAGTCGGTTCTCGCAAAATATCTGGTTGATTGATACCGAATCTCGAACAACATGTTATTTCTTCTTCAAGGACGACTTTGAAGACCAGAGGAGTGTCGTTAGTGCATTGTGCTCTATACTGCACCAACTCTTTCGACAGAAACCCGTCTTACTCTCCGAAGCGATCCTCAGAGAATTCGAAGACGGCCCAGAAATTTTCACCAGCTCATTTAGCAATCTTTGGGACACTCTTCTCAGCGCTGCGAAGGATAGGAAGGCCGGCGAAATTGTCTGCCTTCTTGACGCAATCGACGAATGCGAAGATAGCGGAAGGTCCCAGCTCGCCAAAGCATTGTGCAAACTATATAGTACCAGGAGCGACTTCAATTCGAAGTTTCTCCTAACTAGTCGGCCGTACGGTGAAATTCGACGGGGCTTCCACACCTTAAAGATTCCGGGATTACCCATCATTCATCTGAGTGGGGAAAACAAAGTTGAGATGAAAAAGATATCTCGAGAAATCGATGTTTTCATCGAAGCTAGGGTCGAGAGTATCGGAGCATAGCTTCAGCTTAGACATAATGATCAAGTCTTATTATTGTAGGAGCTTATACATGTTTCTAACAGGACCTACCTATGGGTTCATTTTACCCTGGACTTGATCGAGAACGACATCAATATTGGCAAAACTGAGATAGTCAAGGCTACTTCTCACCTCCCAGAAACAGTTGATGAGGCATACGAGAGAATTCTATCCAAGAGTTACAACTTCGAATAAGCCAAGAAACTGCTACATATTGTAGTCGCAGCAGCACGGCCTTTAACTCTGGAAGAAATGAACCTGGCGTTAGCTCTCAGAGAAAATCACCAGTCTTATAGCGATCTTGACCTCAAATCAGAAAAGCATTTTCCCGAATACGTACGAGACCTCTGTGGCCTCTTCGTAACAATCAAAGACTCGAAGATATACCTGCTTCACCAAACCGCGAAGGAATTCTTAGTTCAGAATAGCCTGCCGAATCCCACGGAAAGGTATTACGGATATCCTAAATGGAAAAACTCGCTTTGGCCACAAGATTCTCACCAAGTCCTTGCTAAGATTTGCATCCGGCACCTGCTCTTTACAGAATTCGAAGCTTGTCCCCTTGATAAAGACGCGGTAGTGTCCCAATATGTTGAGGGACACGCCTTTCTTAACTACTCCGCCAAGCATTGGATGACCCACCTCCGCGAGTCATAGGTCGAAATTGATAATGCAATCCTGAGGTTATGTGATGCAAGTTCAAAGCGTTGCCTCACATGGTTCAGGATCTATTGGACGAGTACGAACACAGAATTCCCGGAGAATTTTACCACCCTAATGATCGCATCCTATTTTGGACTTGACCAAGTGATCTTATGTTTGCTTGAAAAAGACGACCTTGACCTAAATTCTAGAGACGATACATACAAGCGGTCAGCAATGTTTTGGGCTGCAGGAAATGGGTTTGACTTAACTGTTGAGCTGTTGGTCGGGGGCATTGGTGGTCGCTGGAAGGACAAAAAGCTACCGTTTAGGGCAGGAGCCCAGGTTGATTGTGTGGATAGACATGGCCAAACACCACTGCTTTATGCAGTTTGGAACAGGCATTTGGCCGTGATCAAGCTACTACTTAAGGCAGGAGCCCGCACCGACTTGATGGATGACAGTGGGGCGACGCCGCTATCCTATGCTAAGTGGAGACGATATGATGATGTATTAGATCTGTTTTCTGGGAAAGGAATCACAGCCGACTCGAAAGATGATATAAAGAAGGCCCTCATTTCCGCAGTGCAGAAGGGCTCTGAGGCTGTCGTCAAGCAACTGCTTGAGACAGAGGAAAGCAATCCTAACTTCACAGTTGGAAATGGATGGACTCCACTATCATATGCTATCGAAGGAAGGAACGTGACAATCGTACAGCTTCTACTTGATAAAGGGGTAGAAGTAAATTATAAATATACTGTCGTACGTGAATTAATCGCTATCTGTATATATTGTTGTTAGACTGACACTGTGATTGTTGACTGGTGCAGAGCGTAAGTGAATCCATCAATATTTCTATAATTGTTGTTAGGCTAACACTCCCATTCTTGACTATTACAGAAGGTAAATGAATCCACCGATATCTCTATAGATTGTTAATAGACTAACACTGCCATTCTTTACTATTGCAGGGCGTAAGTAAATCCATCGATATCTCTATAAATTGTTACTAAACTGATATGGCCATTTCTGACTATTGCAGTGCATCAGGAAAAAAACACATTTTGAGTTTTGGTGTGGGATGGGCAGGATGGCAGGATGGAAACCTGCCTTCCCGATGGGAGCCTTTCCATCCTAAGGAGGCCTGTACCATCCTAAGGTGGCCTGTACCATCCTAAGGAACGGTTTCCATCCTAAGGAACGGTTTCCATCCTAAGGAACGGTTTCCATCCTACGAAAGGGGGTTCATCGGACGCGTCTTCATCAGATCTCCATTGGTCTTGTACGCGACCATCCAGGTCGCCAGCATGCTAATAAAAATATTACGATAGTATTGAATTTAATACAGCCAGATATTTTACAAAAATCATCAAACAGCATACTCTATGACGCCAGAGATATATACAGAACCATAACATCATTAAATAGATAAAACACAGACATTATTTATTAAGGGTATTAAGTCCAGAATCAAAGAAAAGAAGAGGGTTGATATTAAGATCCAGCTAATCTTCGTGGACATTCTCTGGATCTGTACAGTCTATCTGGGAACCGACTGTCGCTGCAGCTTGTACTGCCACTGCACTGACACTTTTTACTCTTAATAAATTAATACTTTTTTGAATTTGTAATATTAAAGCATCCTCCAGATCCAATATCTCTTGAGTATCTTCTATTAGAAAATAAACGAAGTCCTGTTGCAGATCCTTAAAAACTCCAAACAATTGCAATTTCTCCTCAATCAGACTCAACAGCAACAATAAAATATTGCTATAATAATCAGGATAACGATTTTCCCATTATCTCAAAAACCACATGTACTGGCCTAGAAGAGTTCCATATCAGTCTCATACCATTATTAACAAAAATACTGTACTCAACTTCTGCACTTAAAGATTTCAACGTTTCTTTTGAATTAACAACACCAGTCTCCAGTCTTTTTAAAGCTGCCCAGAAAACTATACTAACCCAAGAAACAATAGTACCATTCGAATCGAGATATCGTATCGGATTTTTAACCCAAGAACCGCTAGCAGTATTACAATAATATCAAATTAGCACTTAAGAAATAACTAAAAAACTAAATAGTAATAATTTTTCTTTTTATACAAAATCAACGTAAAACTAATAAAACATTGAATATATCTAATCAACTTACAACCCAATACTCCAATTTTAAAAAAAATCTATTATTTTCTAAAAAATATTTAACTCGTTCTAATCAAACCTATACAATATGCAAAAGGGCATATTCACGCTCAATAATCTTCCAAGCAGTGTCAGCGAAATAACCCCGAAAACTTGAAAGATACTGTTCAATCTATATTAAAACTAACTTCAAAATAAAAACTTAAACAAAACCACAAAAAATAAACACATACTCCCAGAACTCTTGAATAACCTCACTATTCAAATATAAGTTTTTCGTAATACAATACACATTAAATTCTGCACAAATAAAATCAAAATATTCAATATATACTAATAAAATATTTATTACTTTAGTTCAATTCTTACAAAAACGGCCTACAACCAAAACAACCTCTAATAAATCCATACAACCTAATTGAGAAATAAATTATAACAGTATAATACTAGGAGCTTCAAATGATATTCAACTAACTATTATCAATGTTGAATTTGCTTATATCAATACAATACAGGTCTCCAAAAGAACAAAGAAATAAAATTAAATATTAATTTACTTAACCTTATCAATAACCACTGTCCTATTTTTTTTCATACTTGATATTCTTCAAATGTCGGAATTATAAGTAATTCTATTAAACTTTCTAGTGATTCTACTAGTTCTATTGATTCTATAAAAACATCTGCTTCAGTTTTTTTTGAACTTGTTAGTACTGCTGAGAGCTCTGTATCTCCCTCTAACTGGTTATTCGGAACAACTATAAAAAAAGTCAGTTCTACATAAAAGATTAATAAATATTAAAGATCAATCATTACTCTATGGATTTTATTCAATAATAAGAACAGCCTGTTGTATTTTAAAAAACAATCAAATTAAATCTTCTCGAAATAAATCTGTGAACTTCTTCGCTCCTTCTGTCGAGCTTATATCAGTACCTGACGTTTCTGTATAAGCTGTTGATAGTGCCTCTGCTATAGGCTCCAGATCTCGATATACCGCTTTTGCTCTACTTTAGATTTGTTTTTTAGTAACTTTGGCTTTTTTTGGTTGAGGTTTTCGAGGCATTATGGAGACGTTAGAGGCTTGTTTAAGTCCTATAGATACTGCTTTATGGCTAACAAATGTATAAATTCAATTTTAATATATTATAACTTTTCATAAATTAATTTACTTTATTTTAAAAAAAAAAAATAATAAAAAAAGGGGTTAATCTCCAAATTGGATATGTGATATGTAACAAATAATGTGTTTTCCCTTAAAAGATTACCAGAGAACTGAACAAATCCCAATCGGGTAATAACTTCCTCACCACCAACCTATTATCACGAGTTAAGAATCTCTCAAAAATATTAAATATAAGAATCTTCACTAATCAAACAGGCAACAAAAATAAATCTCAAGTTCTCCTCATTACACTCATAAAAGTCTAAAACAGACTTCATTAAAAATATATATTAAATACATTTTATAAAATTTAAAGTCAACCCAACTTTTCAATACAATATAATCAAACAAAATCACCAGCATCAAGCCAATTATGACGTGTTGGAGGTAATAAATCGACCCCATCAGTTCTGTAAAGAACCACAATTAAATGTGCGGCCTTCAAGTCTTGACAACGAACCAACCAAGTCAAAACATCTGCATTGATACGTAAATACATACCAGGAGGAACTACATTAGTCCCTCCACCAATTAATGTGGACATTACCATCGGTTCGTTCTCTAGTAGATTATATTCTACCATCCTATCCTCTGTAAACCCCCAAATTGCTCTCGGTTCCTCACCAACCTAAAGAAAATCCGCAAAGAACGATCTCAAACTAACCAAGATTAATTGCTTAAACAAACCAGTAAACTTAGCAACATCTGCCGTATTATATCGGAAATTCGCAAACAGAGTTGGCAGATTTCCAGCAACCAAAACACCAATATTAATATCTAATTCTATTAACCAGCCTAGTACTAACCTCAGAGGGTTACAAACAGTCCGAACACACTTCTTAGCTCAATCTATAAAAACCCTATATTAGTTACCAATTTTGAAAAAAATCACAAATTAACCAGATAATATAAACGAATCTTTAAAAAATCTTACCAAATTCTTCCTATCCCGGCTTCATATTTACTGAAAGCTCTAGCTCTCTTTTCCTAGCCCTTTTAAGGACTTTTTAACCCAGATAAAGCTGGTCAAACACCTTAACTACTTCATCAGAGTCCACATCAACACTGTTAATAATAGCATTCTTAATCAGAATTCTAGCCTTTAAAATCTTAGCTTTTTCTTTTGATTTTAATTTTTTGCCGAAAATGATTACCATCTCATCAATAGCACAAATCTTTCTCTCACAAGCTCATACAGCCGTTTTATAGACATTGTTATTATTTGGGTCAATAATAGGAAAAAGGGGGTCATTAAACTCTTTTAAAATATAAACAAAATAAGAAAAAAAACAAACTTTTTCAAAAATCACTGGCCAAATAGTTCTAGTGCCAACTTTTGTTTTAGTATAAACAAGCAGCATCTGACTCCTAAAAATCTGTTCAACATCCTTGCATAACACCAGCCATACTGGATTAAAATTGTTATCAAATATTGAAAGTTGGGTTTGAATTTGATTAACCCTTCATAATTGAGATGAGGTCTTGAACTTGATTGTATGGGTCTTATCTCTGTCTCTGTCTGCCATTTTAATTTATGATTTGAAGTAGGAGGAAGAAGAGTTAATTTTAAAGTTTGTATTAGAATCTAAATGATTTTGAAGTTTTGATATAAAATCTAGGTGATTTACAATTTGCTTTTATAAGGTTGGTGGAGATGTGTATAAGAACAAGAAAGAAATGTATAAGGCTAGTAAAATGATTTTTAATATTCTAGAAAAATACTTCAATTTATTATACATGAGTAAGAGATTTAATACTATTAACAAAATTTTTCCTAGGTAGAAGCATTATTTTATTTATTGTTTCAAGGGTATCATTATGGGTTGTTGGAGCTATATATAAAAAACCAGAAAATAAAAGCTTGTTTTTTTTTTTTAGATTCTGGAAAAGGACTAAACAGTGTTGTAAAAGTTCTTGTATGATGCTTCAGCAATCAGAATAATCTAATATTATGAAATATCTTAATTTTATTATTATAATTTAAACTTTGGTTTTTAGTTAAAGCAAATATTAAATTATAAAACAAACATAACTATTAATTTGTTTAGCTCTTTTAGAATTGTAGCTTTCTGTTTCAAGCCTTGCAAAGTTTTGTACTGGTCTGGTAATCCTTTACAAATATATTGAAATAAAGATCGAAAAGAATAGTCATCTTGTGTTGTAATATTGCATTTATAGATCTATATAAAGTTATAATCAGAATATACTTACTAAAATTTTAAACTTCATAATTTTGCTATACTCATCTATTTATATTATATTAAATCAGTAACATTATAGTTTTGGATTTTAGAAAACCAACAAGAATTGCTAATAGCCTGTTTAAATACCATATCTATCCTCAAGCACTTTTTAGAAATCTGAAATAATACAAGACTTATTTTCGAACAAAATATTAATTATTTTTTTCTATATTATTAGAAAGTAGGGTATAATAAATCATTATATTTTAAAAAACACTGCCATTAGAACTGAATAATATTGAAAAGATTCTTGATCAAACAGACATAATTTTGGAAAATCCCCTTATATGAAATGATAAAATATCAGAAAATTTAAATATTCAACAATTTAATTAATTAAAAATTTTTGTTCCTAAGCTGTTTTTTTTAAATAAAAATGTAGAAACCTTATTCAATACCTATTAGAATTTAATAATTCAACAGATAAAAAATAATTCATAATTTCCCTTTACTAATCTATAAAATTTCAAATTAACAAAATAATTTATCAAAGAAAATACTTCTCAATCAATAATTAATTGATATTTTAATCATAAAATAGGTTCGAGTATTAGAAATATTAATATCAAGTTATTTGAATTTGTTTATTGTTTTTATCAAATAATTCAGAAAATGAATAAAAATCTTAAAATAGATTCATTTAAAAAAAATATATTTGATTTTTAAATTGAAAGTCATCCAAAGTCGAAATATTTTTACCAAAACCCTATAAATATCATTACATATTTTTTGTGGTAACATGCATATGCATCAAAAATTCATTTTATACCTGAAAAAATTTATAATAAAACCAATAAAAGACAATATATAGAACTATAAACAACAAATTAATAGCATAATTAGTAAAAATCTTTACCATCCAATCATAGTTTTATACCAATCCTCTATACTTCTAATATAATTTATCTCACAAATTTTTCTAATAACAAAAAAATTTAACCAATCTATTTTTCAATTAGGAATATTAATTTTAAATATTAAAATTAATTATTTAAAAATGTCTAAATCTTACTTGCTTTATTACTAATTCCATCCAAAAAAAGTTCGTTACAATTTTTAAAAAAACATCAAATTGACTTGAAAATATAGAACCTTATAAATTAAATCTTAAGTTTTTTGAATAAGTATTCTATAAATTTATTAATAAAATATAAAAATAAATATAAATGAATTTATTATTTTTGTTTATATAAATAGTTGGCAGATTATATGAAACATATTAATTTTTTTAATATTATTCCCAAAACTTGTTTTATTTGCACTATACCAACTATAGCTCTTCAGGATTTTAATCAAGCCTTAAAATATCCTGAATGGAACTACACCTCCTATACTAAATAATTAGATGATGGTGATAAAATTGGAAAAACCCAATTACATTTAAAAGAAGTGAATGGTTTGATGGAAGCTTTTTTGAATTTAAAAATTATTGTGATGGATTTATACAAATTAGATCTTTTATACTACATTTATCTAGAAATAGTGAAATATATTATGAAATAGATAATTAAATTATTAAAAAAATATAAAAGATTATAATTATTTAATAAATATTGGGTATCTGCATTATTATATTTAGGGTTTTAATTGTTTTGTAGAGGTTATATACAAATTTCTTAATGGTAAGAAAAAAAAATGAAATTGGTTGTTAAAATTCTTGTTGCAACTTTGGGAAGCGTTTTGAAAAATCCATTAAATTTCAAAAAATTTGTATTTATTTGAGTGATGAATTATATAAATGTTTTTATAAGTTTTATTTTATATACAACTTATTTTTCATATACTAAACAAACTCTTATAAATATACAAAATCAATTACAAAATTTTCATAATATGAAAAATATTTTCAAAAAATTTTGGAGGTTTTGAATGAGATTATTAGAAGCAACTACAGACTCAAAAAAGAAGTTGTCAAGTGATAAAACTTTAAATAAAAGCAATAAAAATTTTTTAAAAATCTCCAAAACTAATAAATTTTACTAAAAGTATTCTCAACATTTATTAATTTTTACCTAAGATTTTTTAAAAACTGATCAAACCCAAAATTTAAAAAATATTTTAATTTCATTAAAATGTATTTAATGATTTATTTTACCAATTTTATTAAAAAATTTGGATAATTAAATGCTTAGTTAATAGAAATAAAAGAGGTGTTGTATATTGAACAACTCAAGAAAAAATGGATTCAATCCAATCATAGAGATACATACGTTTAAATAATAGAACACAAATATCAAAAATATTAATTTAGAATACAATTTCTAAATTTTGAATAATTAATAAAAGAAGGAAAAAAGATTGATGGATTTAAATAAGTATTTTTAGATTTGTTATCAGTTTAAGAATGGTGTGAACAGTACCGCCAAAATAGATTGGGACTCAATGATATGTTTATTAATCCTTTATTTATTATATATATTAAGTCGACTTTAGTTGATTTTTTAAAGATTTGAATGGAGTTTTACAGTATACCATCTATTAAAATTTCCAATTTAAATTAGTTTAAAAGAATCTTGAAATTGTTAATATAAAAAAAAAAAAAAATTATGATAAGTTAAGTTTAGTGTAAATATTTAGTACCAAACCTCAGTTGAGCGTTACATACCTATCTTAGAATTCTACCAGCCTTTTAGATATTCCTTCAACCAAACTTTCATCTTTTGTTTTTGGAAAAATTCAAAGTATAATTGTTCAAAACTCTTGCAATACCGATTGAAGACTTCCAATCCAGAAATGTTTTTACTCAACATATTATTCAAACCACTAAAAACTAGCAAAAAAAAGGTCCCCAAAAAGATTTCATAATCTTTCAAAAGTCCAATACAAGCTTATATAAAAATCTTAAAAGAAAAACAATAACTAGACTGAAATTATTACTTATATTTCACAATAAAATTAGTAATAAATCCTTTCAACTAACCTTTATCACTGAGCTTAAACCGTACGCAAATAGAACCATACAAAACCCACATGGCTTCATTCAACTAAATGAATATTCCCTCATCAATTATAAAAAAGAAAATCATCAATCTTATCAAAGTATTATTTTTGTTCAAAACATTCTGGGGCTAGCTCATCTTGTCTCTTATGGGGCCAGTTCATATCTCCTGAATACTCATATCGACCTCAATACTTGGAATGAGATTTATTCTTATGAAGATGAAAATATAGAATCGGATATTGATATTAGCGATGCCAATGAGTCTGACGTTGAAGAAGATTTTGAACTTTAATAGGAGGCTTGTACAGGCCCGTGTTAGTTTTGTTGTGGTGTCGCATGGGTCTGGGATGGAGCGCGATGGCACAGGATGGCACAGGATGGCACAGGATGGAAAGGCTTCCATTGGATGGAAGGCCTTCCATCCTAAGGCACTTAAGGAACTATGTTTTTTTCCTGATGTAGCCCCTTAACTAATATAACGTCTACCTAAAATTTACATCAAAATGCCTAAAATTGGCCAAACAGCACATTTAGATAATAACCACAAATTCATAACAACTTTATATTATATAAATTGTCACGACCTCCATACAACGCCTAGCGTGGTATGACGTGACAGACTTTATGCTTCCATTTCTGCTATTTCTTTATCCTACAGAATTATTCTTTCTGTAATTTATATTATGGATATAGTTTAATAATTTATTAGAAAAAATAAATTAACCAATGAAGTTCTAAGTTAGAAAAAGGAATTATTACTGTTTAAAACATTTTTTAATCTATAAAATTGATAAAATATTATAAAATAACTTGAATAATATGGGTGGTACAATTGGTACAATTAATACAGATTTGTGTTAATTGTTGTAACGGCACAAAACCACCGTGCTAAATGCGGCAAAACGGTAGTTATATGCACGTACAAATAAGGGTATATATAGCGTATATACAGCGTAGTAAGTATAGCACATTAGCACTGCTTATGCACCGCTAAACCACTACCGCTGTGCTCTTACAATTGTATTGGTTGTGGCAACCATATTTCTTTTTATATTATATCAAAAAGGATTTAGATAGATCATAGATGGGTTTAGTGAATGCCGCAACACTCCATGTCATGGAGTGTTGCGGCATTCACTAGTAGGCAAAGGGAGAAATATCCTTCGCAGAAATTGAATCTTTTATACCAAGAAGCACAAGTGATGCTTTAGGAATGAAGGATCATAATAGCTTATACGAATAGGATGCGAGCAATTCTACTCGCTATTACCTTTTACATGGCCCTTTGGTAGAGTGAGAATATGGTCCTCCAACGATGACAGTTAGATATCTGCAACTAATGTGATTCGGTCTTACTATGCATTACGAAAGACAGCTGATTCGACATCACCTGAGTGGGCGTGCACAGCACATCCAACGAAAGCCAACCTTTGAAAACGATACCTGTGTTGATGGAGTGGTATTACGAAACAAAGATTGCCTCGAAAGTAGCCAGGTAATGCGCTAGGCTGCAATAAGAATGAATATTTGCACTGTACCAAAGCAGTAAGCGAGAAGACCCCCAAAACGGAAACGAGGTGTTTTAATTACAGCGCAACTTCGCGGCACCCACCAAATCAATCATGGTACGAAGGCTTGTCAAAAAAGTAACGCTCCACTATTAGGTGGTAAATTTGCGTGTGTGTGGAGCGTTACTTTTTTGATAAGCCTTTGTACATTTGCTGAATATCAGAATTCAAAATGTCCCGTGCATAGCGAATAGAGTTTTGAATTATAAGAGCATACGGATAAAAGTAAGTGGCGGATATCAGAGACCCCACATCCGGGAAAGTATCACAAGTACCTACCTAAGGCGCAACTTCGGGGTCTCGATTGCTAACTTGTGTTCCAGCTCCCCTCTCCACCTCGATACACTTCCTAAGGGGATTTAGTCTGTTCTGATGAGCCACTTCGAGCATTTCTCTACAACCGCTGCATAGGGTTGCTACAGGGGCTTGTGAGACGTGATACTGGCTTAGAACTAATAGAACTATCGCTCGATTGGCGCTTTTTACCTACTATAGCAGTTTGTTCTTCCAGCGGAATTCAGAAACAGTATTTAGAAACTCAAGGAAACAGGGTGAAAAATTGGAACAATAAATAGAATCTAGACTCAGAAATAGAGTCGAAGCCTAGCCATCGTGGTTGGGACCAGGCAAAACTCCAACACAACAACTCAAAACAAAACCTCCACCCTTCTATTCGCGGTGGATGCGAGGTTGAGGTTTGGAAGTAAGCACAACAGGAGAACAAGGATATTTCCGTAAGTCTTTCCAGAGACAGACAGCTTTGATCTTTTTAAAGCTAACAATCGGCGTGCTTTGCAGTTCGTTAATGACTCTACTAGTGCAAGGATCGCCCGTGCTGGCGCTCAGGTTACCCGGATTCCAGAACCCATCATTCCCGCCCAACCCGCTTAATTCTCTACCGAGTTCTGAACAGACGCAAAACTGCGTTACAGACATAATCGGCCTTTTACATATTCTCATGACAATTGCCGTTTATCATTCCGTTGGGTGTTTTACTTAGGCGGTCTTTGTTGTACTATGCTTTCGTACTAGAAGCGTCGTTATCAGAAAGCATCCCCTTATTCACTTGGTTATCTCACGGCGGTGTTTTCTTTTTCTGAGATAGAAATAAGCACTAAACTACCCTAAAACTAGTCAATGGTTTCTCATTCTTATCTTTGTAAGGGCAAATCAAATCTTCCGCCGTTAATGTCCAAGCCATATGACACATTGTCATGAAGGCCACGAGTTTATTGAAGTCGTCCGAACATGACTATGTGTGTACAAAATATTTTCCATTACAGTCAACCCTTGTAGAGTGAGGTTAGGGAAAGAACCAATCGAAATATATATACAACGGAGCTCGATGTGATTTTACTCTATAATATAAGATGAATAGATAGAATTAGTGCAAAGGAATTGTCATCTATTCACTTGTGGTTAGGTTCGGCAACAAGTGGTTCCTCCGAACATGGAAAACCCCGCAATGATAATTGGCTGTATCAGTACTGTATGTGGGCCCGGTAATGACTGGATTCCCGGCAGTGCCGCCAGCCTGGCTCTTCGAAATCACGTTGAACAGATTGATAGTTCCTACAGAGCTTCCGTTATGCCCACCAATACTGCCATCCGAACTGTCTCTTCTATTACGTCTGAAAGCTCCGGCTCTGGAGCCTAGAGGACTCGAAGTGGGAGAGCTGGCGGTTTCGCTCCCGGCACCTTTGCTACCAGCGGATGGAATGGTATTTGGCCAAGCAGTATCCGTCTCAGAAAGCAAAATCTCGCCAGCAGATGTACGGCGGTTTTCTTCGGCGGGTGAACGGCCTTGAGTTGGGTCATGGGTTGAATCGATGGGATGATCGTGTTCAGCACTAGTATCGAGTATTGGAGTCTCTTGCCGATGATGCATGACAGATTTTTGAGTGATCTTTAGCAATCGTTCGGTATTGAGGGCTACCAATGGTGTGAGATCCTGTTGACGATTGGAACTTGTCCTTGGCGATTAATCTGATGAGAGTCGTTGACTTTATATGCGTAGAGTCGCAATGAGAGACAATTAAAAAATATATTTGGAAAAAAAGTAAAAAATTTAAATAAAAATATGGAAATGGAAAATTAAAAAAAAAGGCCTGCGGGGTGACAGCATTTAAGTGCACCCTGAAAGTTGAGACGGCGTGATAAAGCGAAGGTGGTCCAATGAAAGGCCCTCTGATGAAAGATTTTTGCCGTCTGCAGATCCATTTACAGAGAGGAAATGACTCTTGTGACGTCAAGGAGGGTTTGGTTAATGAGACCGTTTCTACGCCGCCCACTTTTGGTTGGGTAACAGTGTTGAGCTAGTTTCGACTAACAATCCGGGACCGAAAAATTTTGCCTCCTATGGGCAGGAATACATTTCCTGAACAGCATCTCTTCCCAGTTAGCTGCTGCAACATCTAACCGAGTTCGAGTTGGAAAAACATTTCCTACCACCTAAAAAGCATCGGGCAACCATTTCTTGTAATGCCTACCGTTGTCGTAAAAGCAACGTATAGTCCCTAATGTTTCCCGACGTGACGAAGCCCAACCTCGATGCAATAGATGTATCGAGCTTGACACCGAATGCTTCTAGCGCCCGTATGCACGGAATACGAAGTTTATCAGGGGCAATGTCAACCTTGGGGGCATTTTACTTTGCATTCGATGAACTGAGCGCAACTCGAATACTTTGTGCAACTTTAATTCTACATTGCCGTCTCCTGACCAAAGACCCAGTTTATAAGTTGTAGATACCCCCAATAGTCAATCGCTAAAATATATATATATTATTAATGATTGACCTTGAGTCTTAGGCATTATTTAAATTTGTTTCCAAGCCAAGCAATTCCTTCCAAGTAAAAGTACCCTAATGACATCTTTTCATGGAATAATAACGTTTGTGGCACTTGAAGAGTACTGTTTCTTATTGGCTAAAGCTTACCATAATCCAAACTGGCATGATGTTGAATTTTTTCTATCCTACGCGGTCCTATGCTGACTAACATTATGGTGAGCAAGCATGACGGCTTGGATAAAGCTGCCTAGAATGCTTGTGTGCTGGAAAACGATGAAGAAGCTGAGGCCCAGTTCCTTGCGCGAAAAAGGGTTCAGCATGCGAGGCGTGTTA
Source organism: Arthrobotrys conoides (assembly GCA_036971725.1). Taxonomy (NCBI): domain Eukaryota; kingdom Fungi; phylum Ascomycota; class Orbiliomycetes; order Orbiliales; family Orbiliaceae; genus Arthrobotrys; species Arthrobotrys conoides. The sequence goes on from JAVHJM010000006.1 coordinate 2,344,928, forward strand.
CAGCATGGGGATTCCTTCGTAAGGCGATGTAGTTTATACAGTTTGGCAATCATAAATGTGGCCAAAGTTGCTATTGACATTTGCTCTTCTCGGTTCTTTAGGACGTATCCTTACTATAAACATCTACCGATGGTGCGATTGCCAGAAATTCCAGTAATGACAATGCGAAAGAACAATTGACCACTGCTTCGAATCGAGTATCTCCTCGAACGGATTAAGGTAAGTTATTGGGTGTCAACGATAACAGTTGTAACCCCTGTTTAAGGAATTAGAAGAAATGGAGGCTGAATTCCTTATCCGCTCCTCTTTATTCAATCGAGGCTCTGGGCTAAAATGTTTCGTCGAAGTCCTCCTCTGTGTCAGAAGCCGCGCAAGCCAGGCCTTGTTCGTTATTTTCGTTTCTAAGACTAGCCAGGCTCATTCCATTTCTATATCTGAATTACCATCTGCATTAAACCAGTAGACTTTAGTTTGCAAATGCAATCTGGCTACTGGTTTTATTCCCGCAGGGGTGCTTGAGTTCCAGGGATAACAAGATCAAGAAGGAAAGTCGATCGGAGTCGTATCTAACCCCGGCTCGCAGCCCGCGAATCCTACTAACAACCAAAAATTTTTTTGTTCGTATACAAGATTCGTTGAGAGAAGCTCAAGCAGCTGTTCATTGTCATTGGCCTGTACTTTACTGAAATAATTATATGGGAAATATCATTAATCTTAAGCATACGCGACTTTAGAAAAACGTGGTTGGCAGTGATCCTGCCGCCACCGTGGCGGAAGTTGATAGGGGATTTTTGTTTAACGGAGGGCTGATGTGGTACTCCCAAGAGCGCATCCTTCTGCGTAGATTTCCGTCCGGCCTAGAGTAGTCTTCCGCACGAAAGCTTGTCTGGCATACCCACGCTTATGGTTCGTAACGTGTAAGCTATACTACCTAAAAAGTTTCTTACCCCGTAATTTACTGGAGGATTTTGAAAATACATTTGCATTTCGATTTCGTCATAACTGATTTTCACATCCATTTCTGATGGATACCGAACGGTTTATTATGGCTTCCCACAAGCACAACCTCAAAAACTTCATCCGCCACGGCACACAGGCTCGAAATCCAGGTCCCGCGCCACCAACCACCGCTGACACTAACGCCCATGCCCATGCAGTAACCGATTCTGCGTACGACCATCAATACGAGCAATATGGCAAGAAACACGGTAACATTACGATTGGTGCCGCTCAAGCCGATCTGTTCGCTCACGCCGAATACCAGGCAGCCCAAAAGGAACAGGCAATGCAACAGCTGATGGAGATTCAAGAACAGAATTCCGCTGTCGCACATATAGCTGCCGAGGAACCGGAAAGCGGAGGAAAGTTATTTCGATGCCCTAGCCTAGAACGATGGATCCTGGTCGAGAAGATGGGAAATGGTGCTTTCGGCAATGTTTACCGTGCGACGGACTCGCTGGGAGAACTGGAGGAGGTAGCTATCAAAGTCGTGAGAAAGAATGAGTTGATTTCGAATCAGGTAAGTTTGCCTTTTGACTTATTTAAGACAGACCCATAGACTTGTAACCAGTTCTGCGAAACTTCATCGGTCCGATGAGATGCTGACGTCCTTTCATGAAGAGATTTGATGTCTTCCCCCATCACGTCCTTATACAGGGTCAAAGGACAGCACAATTGCGAGCATATGACCTATCTCTGTCCCACGCAGTCTAACTATCCGACATACGAACTTCAGTATCTCATTGTGGACGAAGTATCCTCGATCGGTATCCCGCGATCGATTGAGAAGACGATACGCTAGACCGGGAATAGATCTCTTTTGATTTTCTATTGCTTTAACGATAGCGTTTTGGGATATTCTTAATGGCTTTTTTTTTTTTTTTTTTTTTTTTTTTTGTTTTGCCAACGTCCTCATTTGGCGATTTTACGAAGCGCCGTTCACATGCATCTGGGCCCCAAGAAATCCTCAAAACGGACGAAGTGTGGATTTGCTCGTCTATTTTCCTTGTTAGGTGTTGGATATTGTGGAGTAGCATTGCTGTCTATGCTTCCGTCTTTGTCTTCAACTGCTTCCCCATGATACACAACATCTCTCGGGCCGTTATGCTAACTTCGCCATCATAGGGAGCAAGCATCCTCACGGAGGTTCAGATTATGCGGCAACTGAACCATCCAAATATCGTAAAACTGATTTCCTTCTCAGAGTCAAGGTCTTACTACTATATTGTACTAGAGTTATGCTCGGGGGGTGATCTGTTCGACCGGATTATCGAACTCACATATTTCTCCGAGGACTTAAGTCGGCACGTTATCACGCAAGTTGCAGAAGCTTTGCGATATCTACACGATGAGAAATTTATCGTGCATTGGTGTGTTGAGATAACTGGGCTATTCATTTTTGCAATGGAACTGACATCATATATCTCATTCGCGCATAGTGATATCAAGCCCGAAAACCTACTATTCGCGCCAGTTCCTTTCATTCCTACCATAAATCACCAAACGAAAAACCCCGACGGTGAAGACAAGGCCGACGAAGGAGAATTCATTCCCGGTGTAGGGGCTGGCGGCATAGGACGGATCAAAATCGCTGATTTTGGTCTCTCAAAAGTCGTTTCGGGCTCCGCCACCACGACTCCCTGCGGCACGGTCGGCTACGCAGCGCCGGAAATCGTCAAAGATGAGCGATACTCCAAGCCTGTCGACATGTGGGCGTTGGGATGTGTCCTATACGTTCTTCTCTGCGGCTTTCCGCCATTCTCCGAAAAGAGTAGCAGTCTTCTTACTGAAAATATTGCCAAGGCCCAGTACACCTTCCTGTCGCCCTGGTGGGACAATATCTCAAACTCTGCGCGGGACCTGGTATCACATCTTTTGACGGTTGATCCGGAGAAGAGGTATACTGTCGAACAATTCATGGCTCATCCGTGGGTCAGGAATACAAATAAGGAAACCCGTCCAGCCGCTGACGCACCACCGTTGGCTACCCCCACCGCTTCAAGATCAAGTTATTATAAAGATGACTCACCGATGGTCCTGGACGGCGACTTCACACCTGTTGGGGACGATAAACGCGAAGATATACCCCCCAGACACCTTACTTTACAAGAAGTCTTTGACACCTATGCGCCCCATCGTATGGAAGAGGAAACGAAGCAGCGGAAGAAAGGCTGATTTCCAGAACTTGGCTACCAATATGGCGCTGAACGAGGCAGAGCCCCACCAAGAATGCCTCTGCCGGTTTGTTCGCTAGTACCCTGCTACGGTAGAGCCCGTGACATCCCTGCCTCCTCGCCTGCGTGTTTTTGAATCGAGCACAGCAATAAATGAAGCTGCAGCAGCACACAGAGTTAAAGTTATCCAAGTAATTAAAGGAGAGCAATTGTATGATAGTCAAAGATGCGGATGTTACTGTCGTTGGAAGAAAACCACAAGGACAATACAGAATGACCTGTACAATCATAGTCGTTTCAGTATATTATATCTGTTTCGTCCTTTTTGTTAGTTATCTCTTGATCTTTGCAGATCCTTATACCCGTTGGTCCTTTCGTGCCTCAGTCCTTTTAGCATGTTATTTCCGGACCTCATATCTAAGTTACAAGTCGCTCGTTATTGTGTATTTCACTTCTAGTCAATGGAATAAATTATTCAGTACGGGCTTCTGGAAGTTCCTTTTCAAAAAGTGAGTGGGCCGTAAGGAATTCCTCAACCCAGGGAGCAAACGGGATTGAAGAGATGTCAACAAACGGAAGGGCATACTAGCATGAACATTCAAGACCAGTAAGCGACGAAATGGAACCTTCAAGATCCGTGAGAAACACTTAGTGGACCTACAAGATTGACACTGAAACGATAGCTCCATGGCTGAGTCCGACAGCTGTAACGCGTGCTATCCATCCACAAGTTATTGAAGTTTTGGTGGGATATGTTCTTCTATCATTTTTATATTGACTGCAGTGTTCCAGGTAATTTCAAACGGCAGATGTTTTTTTTTGGCCTTCAGAACCCGACATGAGTTTAATACACTTGTTAGCAATTATCCTGTGTGCCTCTTACTCATTTATCCAGAACTGTAACGAGGAAACAACAGCATGAGGAACTAAGAGCAGAGGTAGCAAACAGCGGCCGGTGAGCGCTGCGGCTGATCATCGGAGAAGTCCAGGCTTCGCTATGGCTAGAAGGAAAACCACACGAACAACACGAAGACACAGGCCCCGAATAGAGCACCACCTTGTTCCAGCAACAACTCTCAAACACATATAAGTTTTGTATTCTTGAGTTGACCGATGAGGATCTCAGCTAAGAGGCCGCCATCTGTGAAGAGAACCAACTGACTTATATCCATGAGGTCGTGATACATGATCTGTGGGATGTGTTAATATTTTGTGGCTTTTTAGAAGAATCAAGCAACAATTTGAGTATCAATTGGTAGTACTTAGATGAGACCGTCTACGCATTCCTTGTGGTATTTGAATACCACCTTGGCGCCTGAGCCTACTTGCTACGATTCTTACAGAAGCGGTTCATTCATCTTGGCGCTTATATTACCCGTTTGCCAAATGTTGCCACATGATTTGATTGTAACTAGAATAAGGTTTTTTCCTGGTCTTTTCCTTGTTTTCTTTTAAACAGCTTGGAACCGTACGAAAACAATACCGAGTATAGTAGGTCAATTTATACCACTAGATTAGCGATGGAATGAACATAAATGTAACGAAGCTACAGCAACATAATGAGCTCAAGGCAGAAATCAAGGCAGCTGGGTGTGCTATGCGAAATACCGTCGGAGATATCCGTATTAGAAAACTGAGAGTCTCTATTAGATTTAACGTCACGCACCGACCTGCGAGACACACCGGCAACACGAGACAAACACTACACCACACCAAAATTTGTATGGCAAAAGTGACCTAACGAAGACGGCAATAGCTACGTCAAAAAAAATCGTAAAAATATAATTTTACCAGCCATATAATTCCAAAATCCTATTCTACAACTTTTGCAATACTTTGTTTTGGTATAAGTTGGCTGACTGTTGTGTTATTCGCTGGTAAACGTAGATAGGTAGGCAGGTAGGTAGGTAGGCACGAACGTGGTTTTTACTGTGAAATCACGATGAGAATGTCTGTAATTCAGATAAGTTATGGAATGAGTTTGTAGCTACACTTTTGCTGTCTGGTTCGTCGGATTTGGGCCAGTGGTTGTTGAGTTACGGAGGTAATAGTGTCGGGTTGGTAGACGGGCAGGGTGGTTTGCAGGTCAGAGTTTGGGCAGGCTGGTATTCAGTTTGGTACGCAGGTTGGGCTGCCCCACAGCCCAATTTAGTGTCTCGCGTTGCTGGTGCGTTACGTTATTCCCGATGAGATAGATCCACATGACTGTCAAGCTAGCTAATTACATAAGCCATCGAATGTATATTACGCTAGCCATGAATCCACGAAAAACCACAGGAACAACACAATAGCACCAGACTCGAATAAGTCAGTACCCCAATCTGTACCCTGCAACTTCTGTGCATTGATTCATATCGTTTATGAAGCCAAGTCTGTTTCAAAAATTTAATTACGTCCCTATTAACTAGCCTATTAACAGAACAGACCAGATCAGTTGATACAAGGCATTAATTCGGGCACCCTCCTTTTTGGTATCCGTGGTTCACAGTGGGAAATACACTCTCGTCTTGGTAGTATGTTATATTGGGGTGACGAAGGCGGAAAGGGATTGTGGCTGGTGTGTTGTCAGTCAGCCGCCGCCGCACGGGGGAACACATCTAACATGACCTTGTGATTGCTAACAGAAACAGCAGCTGCAAGCCAACATACTTCTGGTTAACATGTTTGTGTGTGAATTGGCAAAGAGGAAAGCCTTCACAAAAACAAGAAAAAAGGACAAAGATGAGCGGTAAACAAAAGAGGATCCGGGAAGGCTAAGCTCAGAAGAGAAAACAAATCAGAGATCCTTACCAAAATGGGGTAGCATCGCCTTGTGATTGTTAACAGAAACATCCAACATGTTTCTGGCTAACATGCTTCTGTGAGACAAATAAGAACGCCCCCTTTCGCAAAACAAAAGGGAAAAGGACAAAAATGGGTAGCGAACGGAAGTGGATCCAGGAGAGCCAAGCTTAGAAAAGAAAATCAAATCAAAGATCCTTTCTAAAACAAAGGGGACCAAAAGAAGGTCTCGGTCTTAATTTGGAACAGGTATATTTGCTTAAGCAGCGTATATTTGGCAGGTGGCTGAAATAGCAAAATCGGTGCCTAAAACAGCCCCTGTAACTCCCATAGCAGCCTAAAAAACTCCTCTCAACTCTTACATCAAAATAACATAATAATCAAATTATAAATTAAAAAAAAAAAGAATTTTTTAAAAATATAAATTTAAAAAGTAAAAATTTAATTTTAATAAATTATAATAATAAAGTTATTTTATTACTTACAACACTTAACTTTATATTTAAATTATTTATAAAAAATTTATTTTTATATATAATTAAATTATAATATATTAATAGGAAAATCCAACTTTTTAATAAAAAAATTTGTTGTTAGTCTATTATAATATATAACTAAAATTTATTTTTATATAAATATAAATATATAAAAATAAAAATTATTACATTTTAACATAAATTCTAATTTAAAAGCATTCAATTATAATTTAATAGATAATAACTTTATAATAATATTTAATTAAATAATTATAAAAATCAATTATTTAAATTAATAATTCTTTTTGTATTAAATTAAATTATTATTATAATAATAATTAATAATAAAATAAAATTAACTTATTTTATAATAATTTAAATTTAATTTATGTTTTTTATTAATAAATAAATAATTCAACATTTACTAAATTCTACTTCAATATAATAAGAAGAACCAACATTAAAAAATCAAAAAACAATATTATTATAAATATTTAGCTATTATAAACCAGTTATTTCTATAATAACTTTTTTAACATCTTTAATCTCAAATTTTAAGAAACTAAAAGATTAATAAGTTATATTTTTATAATTTATATTTATATTAAAAATTAAAATTAAAAAAACTTTTATTTTTTTATTTTATTAAAGATTTTTATTTTTTATAAATTTTTTTTAAAATATTTGTATTATAATTTAATAGATATATTATCTTAATTAAACTCCCTACTTAACAATATCTTTATCTTAGATTAATCTGTAAAAAACCTTAATACTAGAAGTTAAGTAATAAAATCTAGTTTCATTTTAATAAATAAGTAAAGAAACAGTATAAATAAAAATATTTTATTAATATTAAAATTCCCTTTTATTTTATATCTTATATATTTTTTTATAATATTAAATTAAAGTTAAGTTTAATAAAATCTTCTTTTTTTATTATTTTTATTAAATTTATTCCTTTAATTGTAATTTTACTAAATAGTAGATAAGAATAGTAAAAATTTTATTAATTTATTCATATATATTACTAATTAAATAACAAAGTATTTAGTTATTTTAAAAAAGTTATAATTATTTTTGTTATTTATTTATATTTAGTTAAATTTTTTTACTTTAATATTCAGAATATTAAGTAGAAATTATATTATATTAATATTATTTTTTAATTATTATAATATTATATTTTAATTAAACAATCAAATTTCCCTTATCTATACCAATTCTAAATTAATTATTAAATACATGCCAGATAGTTGAAACCTATTAAAAACATTCTCTAAACAGTCTTACAAAATCCCAACCATAAAACTAAAACCAAACTAATTTATTAAAATCTATTTAAAACCCAACATACCCAACCCTTAAAACCAATTTTTTTCCCAAAATTATAAATTTATTTTATTAATTTTCTTTACTTATATTATTTTATTAATTAAAAGTTTTTTATCTTAAAAATTTATTATAATTATAAATACAACTTAATATAAAAATTATTTCTTCCTCTAAATTTTTAAAAATAGTTGAAAATACATTAAACTTAATAAAAGTACTAAACTTTACCAATTATTAAATCCTAACTCTAGACAAATTAATTTTAAAATAACAAACTATTAAAAAAAAAAGAAAATTTTTTTTAAAATTTCTATTCATATTTTTAAATTTATTTATATTATTATATAAAATCTATATCTAAATATTAAAATATTAATTAGTTTTTTTTTTAATAAATATTATAAATATAAATTTTAAAATAAAATTTTTCTATATTTTAAGATTAATTAATTTATATTTAACTACTATTTACATAGAATCTTTTCCTATTTCAATTTTCAAAATTTTTATTTAAGTATTTATTATTATTATTAAAATTTACATTAAAGATTATTTTACTTAGGATTATTTTTAAGATTTTATTACTAACTTCTACACTTACTTATTTATCAAAACTTAATTTTTATCTTAACAATAAAGTATAAGTAATATATTTAAACACCATTTATTTTTAAAATTAATTTATTTAATAAATAAATTATTATATATTTTTTAATAAATTTCGACTTTTATAATCACTATCTTGTTATCTAAATAAATTAATATTTTTTATAATATTTAATAAATATATATTTTAATATTTTAATCCTATATTTAATTTATTCTATATTGCCAATTCTGTTTACCAAAAATAATTTACTAGTAATAATATATTCAAATATTCATATTTAATTAAATAATAAGAATTTTTTACATATTTAAAATTTAAAAATAAATTAAAATTATTTCAACCCCAAAACTTTTAATTATTTACTTTATTTCATAAAACTAAAAATATTATTACTATTTTAAAGAAAACTTCAATAAAAACTAACTATTAAATAATTTAATTAATTTTTTACTTTTATATCTAAATTTAATAATTAATTTATATATTAAAACTACTATAAATTTTTACTAAAATTTCTTTTAACTTTATTTTATTTAAACATAATTTATTATTTTTTAAATCCTAATAATTATACTTATACTTAAATCCATTTAAAAATATTAAAATTAATTAATAATATATTTAAAAATTTTTATTTTTATTTATTTTCATTTTATTCATAAATTTTACATCTAAAGACTTATATAAATATTAAATTTTTTAATTTATATTTTAAAACAAATCATTTACAACTATTAAACCAGCATTTTAGGTAAAAATTGTAAATCTTAATCAAAATTAATAATATAGTACAATAAATTATAATATTTATTAAAACAAATTATATTCTTATTACCTTTATTTTATTATTTTAATTAATGCTGGTTTATTAATAGTAAAATATATTAATCAAAAAAAAAATTAATTAATTAAAAGTAAGTTTAATTACAAATATTTTTTTTTTAATAATTTTATATATTATTTAATTTTCTTTTCAAAATATTTTTTATTTTTTGATTATTTTATTTATGTATTATTAATTTTTTATTAATATTTAATTTTAAATAAAATTTATTATTTATTTTAAACTATATTTTTAAATAATTTAATTTTTTAAAAAAGTTTTATATAAAAGTAAATTTATAGTTATATATAAAATTCTTATTTTTTATAATGTTCTATTTTAAAAAATTTAAGCTTAGATTATAACTAAAATATTTTTTTTAAATTATAATTAAAAGTTTTAAATTTTAAATTTAAATTATTATTACTTTATTTATTATTATTAAAATAATCTTTATTAATTTCTTTTTTTTTATTTATTAATATATTTAAGTTTAATAGGTATTCTTATTTAATCTAAAATTAAATTTTAAAAAAAAAAATAAATTTTATTATAAATTATATTATTTTATTTTATTTTAATAAAAATAATATTTACTATATTTTAATTAAAAACAAAACAATTAGTAAAATTTATAATTTTAAAACTTATATAATAATTAAATTATTTAAATTTAAAATTAATAATTAATTAAAAATTATAATAATGTTTAAATAAATATATTTAAAAAAATACTAATAAATGTAATATACATTTAAAAATTTAATAATTTATTAAATTTTATAATTTATATTAATTATTATATTTCATTATATTTTTTATTAATATAAGAACTAAGAAATTTATTGTTAAAAATTTTAATTTTTATTTGAAAATTTAGTTATTAAATAATATTTTTATAATAAATTTATTTTATGTTTAATATTAATAATAAATTAATAAACTGATTTAAAATTCTACTACTAAAATAAAAAATTTGTTTTAATTTACAAAAAATTAATCTAGATATTTATATAAAATATAAATAGTATTAATTTATTTAATTAAAAAATTGTATAGTTAACTTAATAACTATTGTGGTAATCAATAGGTTAATATTAGTAATAATTCTTTTATAAATTTATTTATAAAAATTTTATTATAACTTTTATTTTTTTTAAATAATTAAATTTAATTAATTTTTTAGTTCTAAGTAGTTATTGCTAATTTTCTAAAGTTAGTCTGAAGATTTTATTAAATTATTTAATCAATAATAATAATAGGTGGTATATATAAAAAATAAAAATATAATTAATATAAATTAATAATTTATGTTTATTAAATATTTTTTGTTAAAAGATAATAATTATAATATTTTATTTTTAATATAATAAAATTTAATAAAATTATTTAAATTTTTTGATTAAGGGTTATATTTATTGGTTTTGTTAATGTAGTATATGTACAATTTAGAATATTTAAGGGTATTATAAATTTATTATTGTTTTAAATTTTTATTAGTTTAAGTTGATAATTCTTTTAAAAAGTTGGTGACTAGTAAAAGCTAGTTAGGTTATTTAGTAAATTAAAATTTTATTTATTATTATAATTAAGTAAATAAATTATTTTATTAATTAAGAATAGTTATGTATTATTATTTATATAATTAAGAAAAAGTTTTTAATTTATTAATTTTTAATATGTTTGGATTTAATGAGTTTTTTTATATTAAATTAAATTAAGTTATAAATTCTATATTTGGTAATACTTTTTTATCAATTTTTTTAAATTTTAATTTTATAATTATATTTTTTTTAAAATTTAAAAACTTTAATTTTTTATAAAATATTAAGTAAATTATAAGTTAAATATTATTTAATCTTTAATTAATATAATTTATAATTAAAACTATGATAATATTTGATTATTTTCGATTTTTTAACTTTTATTTATTGATTAATAAAAATATTCTTAATAAATACTTTTATAGTAATTAATTTTTAATAAATTTAAGAATTTTACTTTTGACAATTAAATACTAATACTTCTAATTATCTTTATTAATTATTATGATAATTTTAGAAATTAATAAAATAGAATTGCTGTTTTATTTTATTATTTTATGCTAATATATTTAAATAAAGGTTTACTTTAAATACTTTAATTTTTTCAAAGTAAAAGTCCTAAATTTCTAGTATATTTAATAAAGAATATAAAGTTAATTAAAAGAAAAAATCTAGTTATATCAGTATATATAGTTAAGTAGATTAAGTAATTAGATTTAATATTTAATTATAAGTTTTTTAATTGTAATAATTTTAATATATATTATTAAAATTAAAATTATTATAATTATTAATATTAAACTTACCTTTTAATTATTTTTTATTAAAAAATTTAAATTATATTTATTTTAATTATAAGATTTAAAAGAGTTTTGTATTAATATTTATTATTATTATTTTTTTAAATTAGAATTAAGTAATTTGTATATTTGCTATTTTCCTTAGATGTAATAACTATTTTTTAAGTTTCCTTTTTAAAATTAAATTTTAATTCTTTATTATTTATTGAAACCATAATAGGCTATTATCTTATTATCAAAAGTTAATAAAGTAGAAATTTAAATAAACTATTGCTAATGCAAAACTATACAATTTATTAAATTATTATAAATTATTAAAAAATTTAAGGATATTGGTTTTTTATTTAATAAATATATTCTTTTTAGAAATTAGAATTTTTAGTATGTATTAATTTTAGAATTACTATAGTTATTTAAGTAGTAAAGTATTATTAAATAAATAATAATTAATTTAATAAATTATTTATAATTTTACTATATAATTATTTATATTTAAACATATATAATTTAATTTTTGAAATAAGTATATAACTACTAACAAAATTAATTAGATAATTACAATTATAAAGTAATTAGTAGATTAACAATTATAGCTATATTTCAAACCTAATAAATTTTATTTACTAAATTTAAAAACTTTTTTCCTAATAGAAAAAAATTTTAAATTAAATAATTTTTTAAATTACTAAATTTAATATTTAAATACCAAACTCCAAGTTATTTATAGGCAAGTCTAACCTATTTTTAATTCAAGTTTATTTTAAATATAACATTTTATTACTTTATCTGAATTCTTTTAGTATAATTTTTATATAATAATAATCAAAAACTAGTTAAAAATTTAAAATTAGATTAAATATAACTAATTTTAAAAAAATATAATCTAGTATTAAATATATTTAGAATTAAAAATCTAATAATAATAAATAATAATTCCAATTTAACTCTAATTAATTAATAAGTTGAAATTATAATTAATAATTAGTAATTTATATTTTTTAAGTTAATATTAATTATAAATATAATTAATTTTTATAAATTAGTAATTTAAATAGAATCCAAATTATTGTTTAATTAAAAAATTATAAATTATTGAATTTCAGTATTTAACATTATTAAGTATTAAAATTAGTTTATAAATTATTAAATTAATATTAATTATATAATATTTATTTAAATAAAAAAAGTGTTATTAACTGTCTAATTTTAAATTAGTAATAATAAAATATTACTACTAAATTAAAAAAACTTAAAAAAATTAAATTAAATTATAATTAATAATTAAGTATTAATTAGAAATTTCTTATATTTTATCTCCTTTTTTCTTATAAATTTTATTATTTATTATATTACTTAAAATATTTAAATTAATATATTTATTAAATTTATATAATTTATTGTATTATTTTTGTATATATAATAAGTAAATATAACTAAATTAAAATTTTATATTATTTTATTAATAAATTAAGTTTTTTTTATATTAAATAACTCCAACACATCCAATTACTTTCTATATAATTTTAGAAATTGAAATAAAATTTAATTATTTTTTATATAATAATAATATTATATTCTTTTTTACTAATTAATAATATTTTTAATAATATTTAATAATAATTTTAAAATTTAAAAATAATTTTATTATTTTTGAAAAGTTTTAATAATAATTAAAAAATTTAATAATAAAATTATAATAATTTTGTATAAAAATAATATAATAAAAATTTTAAAATTTAAAAATTATAAATTTAATAATATTTTGATAATAAATATATTATAAAATAATATATATATAAAAGAAAGATAATTAATAAATTAAAATTAAAAAAAAAATTTAAAAAAAATTAAATATTTTAATTAAAAATATTATTTTTTGAAAATTATAAATTAGATATAAGATAAATAACTTACTCTTTATATAATAAAAAATTTTTTTTTTTTTTTTTTTTTTTTTTTTTTTTAAGTATTATATTAAAAGTAAGTTACTTATTTTTTATGTGATCCAACCTACTTACTTTCTATATGGTTAAAAATCTTTTTTTTTTTTTTTTTCCAAGTACCACATCAAGGGTAAGTGACTTACCCTGTATGTGGTCAAGACTACTTACCCTTGATGTGGTCAAAAACTTTTTTTTTTTTTTTTTTCCCAAGTACCACATCAAGGGTAAGTTATTTACCTTCTATGTGACCCAACCCACTTACCCTCTATGTGGTCAAAAACTTTTTTTTTTTTTCCAAATACCACATCAAGGGTAAGTCGCTTACCCTTTATGTGATCCGGCCCACTTACCCTCTATGTGGTCAAAAACTTTTTTTTTTTTTTTTCCCAAGTACCACATCAAGGGTAAGTCACTTACCCTCTATGTGACCCAACCCACTTACCCTCTATGTGGTCAAAAACTTTTTTTTTTTTTTTCCAAATACCACATCAAGGGTAAGTCACTTACCCTGTATGTGGTCAAGACTACTTACCCTCTATATGGTCCAACCCACTTACCCTCTATGTGGTCAAAAACTTTTTTTTTTTTTTTTTCCCAAGTACCACATCAAGGGTAAGTCACTTACCCTCTATGTGACCCAACCCACTTACCCTCTATGTGATCAAAAACTTTTTTTTTTTTTTCAAATACCACATCAAGGGTAAGTTGCTTACCCTTGATGTGGTCAAGCCCACTTACCCTCTACGTGGTCAAAAAAACTTTTTTTTTTCTTCCAAGTACCACATCAAGGGTAAGTCACTTACCCTCTATGTGGTCCGGCCCACTTACCCTTGATGTGGTCAAAAACTTTTTTTTTTTTTTTCCAAGTACCACATCAAGGGTAAGTGACTTACCCTCTATGTGACCCAGCCCACTTACCCTTGATGTGGTCAAAAAAACTTTTTTTTTTTTTTTCCAAGTACCACATCAAGGGTAAGTGACTTACCCTCTATGTGACCCAGCCCACTTACCCTTGATGTGGTCAAAAAAACTTTTTTTTTTCTTCCAAGTACCACATCAAGGGTAAGTGACTTACCCTGTATGTGGTCCTGCCCGCTTACCCTTGATGTGGTCAAAAATTTTTTTTTTTTTTTTTTTCCAAGTACCACATCAAGGGTAAGTGACTTACCCTCTATGTGACCCAGCCCACTTACCCTGTATGTGGTCCTGCCCGCTTACCCTGTATGTGGTCCTGCCCGCTTACCCTTGATGTGGTCAAAACCTTTTTTTTTTTTTTTTTCCAAGTACCACATCAAGGGTAAGTGACTTACCCTTTATGTGACCCAGCCCACTTACCCTTGATGTGGTCAGAAACTTTTTCTTCCCCAAGTAGCACATTAAGGGTAAGTTGGCCAAGTAAAGGGTAAGTTACTTATCTTCTATATGTTTAGGATAACTTATTTTCTATATAATTTTAGTTATATTAAAAATATGTTGATTGAATTGCTTTAATAGATAAAAGATAATTTATTTATTTTTTTAAATAATATAAAATATTATTTTAATTATATTTATTTATTGTGAAACTTTTTCTAATTTTTTCAAAATTATTTTTTTTATAAAAGAAATTTTATCAAAAAATTCAAAATAAATTTTAAATAAAAAAAATTCAAAATATTTTATTTATATAAATTAAGATAAAAATTGTTTTACTCTTTATATAATTAGATAAAATAAATATTTTATTATTTAATATAACAAGTAATTAAATGAACTGGATTTTTTAATCTTATTAAGCTCTTTAATTAATACAGTTTTATATAATAATTAAATTGTAAATTAAAAAAGAGAAGAATTTTTTAAAAATATAAATTTAAAAAGCAAAAATTTAATTTTAATAAATTATAATAACAAAATTATTTTATTACTTACAATATTTAACTTCATATTTAAATCATCTATAAAAAATTTATTTTTATATATAATTAAATTATAATATATTAATAAAAAAACCTAACCTTTTAATAAAAAAATTTATTATTAATTTATTATAATATATAATCAAAATCTATTTTTATATAAATATAAATATATAAAAATAAAAATTATTATATTTTAATATAAATTCTAATTTAAAAATATTTAATTATAATCCAACAAATAATAATTTTATAATAATATTTAATTAAATAATTATAAAAATTAATTATCTAAATCAACAATTTTTTTTATATTAAGTTAAATTACTATTATAATAATAGTTAATAGTAAGATAAAATTAATCTATTTTACAATAATTTAAATTTAATTTATATTTTTTATTAATAAATAAATAATCCAATATTTACTAAATTCTATTTCAGTATAATAAAAAAAACCAATATTAAAAAATCAAAAAATAACATTATTATAAATATTTAACTACTATAAATTAATTATTTTTATAATAATTTTTCTAATATTTCTAACTTTAAATTTTAAAAGACTAAAAAATTAATAAGTTATATTTTTATAGTTTATATTTATATTAAAAATTAAAATCAAAAAAACTTTTATTTTTTTACTTTATTAAAAATTTCTGTTTTTTATAAATCCCCTTTAAAACATTTATGTTATAGTTTAATAAATATATTATTTTAATTAAATTTTTTATTTAATAATATCTTTATTTTGAATTAACTTATAAAAGATTTTAATGTTAAAAATTAAATAATAAAATTTAATTTTACTTTAATAAATAAATAAAAAAATAATATAAATAAAAGTATTTTATTAGTATTAAAATTTTCTTTTATTTTATATTTTATATATTTTTTTATAATATCAAATTAAAATTAAATTTAATAAAATTTTTTTTTTTTATTATTTTTACCAAATTTATTCCCTTAATTATAATTTTGTTAGATAGTAGATAGAAATAATAAAAATTTTATTAATTTATTTATACATATTATTAATTAAATAATAAAATATTTAATTATTTTAAAAAAATTATAATTATTCTTATTATTTATTTGTGTTTAGTTGAATTTTTTTATTTTGATATTTAGAGTATTGGGTAGAAATTATATTATATTAATATTATTTTTTGATTATTATAATACTATATTTTAATTAAATAGTTAGATTTCTTTTATTTATACTAGTTCTAAGTTAATTATTAAATATATATTAAATAATTGAAGTTTATTAAAAATATTTTTTAAATAATCTTATAAAATTTTAGTTATAAAATTAAAATTAAGTTAGTTTATTAAAATTTATTTAAGGTTTAATATGTTTAATCTTTAAAATTAATTTTTTTCTTAAAGTTACAGATTTATTTTGTTGATTTTTTTTACCTATATTATTTTATTAATTAAAAGTTTTTTATTTTGGAAATTTATTATAATTATAAATATGATTTGGTATAAAAACTATTTTTTTTTCTAAATTTTTAAGAATAGTTGGGAATATATTGGATTTAGTAAAGGTACTGAGTTTTGTTAACTATTAAATTTTAATTTTAAATAAATTAATTTTAAGGTGATAAATTGTTAAAAAGAAAAAAGAATTTTTTTTAAAATTTTTATTTATATTTTTAAATTTATTTATATTATTATATAAAATTTATATTTAAGTATTGGAATATTAATTAACTTTTTTTTTAATAGATATTACAAGTATAAATTTTAAAATAAAATTTTTTTATATTTTAAAATTAATTAATTTATATTTAATTATTATTTATATGAAATTTTATTTTATTTTAATTTTTAAAGTTTTTATTTGAGTATTTATTATTATTATTAAAATTTATATTAAAAGTTATTTTATTTAGAATTATTTTTAAAGTTTTGTTATTAACCTCTATACCTACTTATTTATTAAAACTTGGTTTTTATTTTAATAATAAAATATAAATAATATATTTAAATATTATTTATTTTTAAAATTAATTTATTTAATAAGTAAGTTATTATATATTTTTTAATAAATTTTAATTTCTATAATTATTATTTTACTATTTAAATAAATTAATATTTTTTATAATATTTAATAAATATATATTCTAATATTTTAATCTCACATTTAATTTATTCTATATTACTAATTCTACTTACCAAAAATAATTTATTAATAATAATATATTTAAATATCTACATTTAATTAAATAATAAAAACTTCTTACATATTTAAAATTTAAAAATAAATTAAAGTTATTTTAACCTTAAAACCTCTAATTATTTGTTTTATTTTATAAAACTAAAAATATTATTATTATTTTAAAGAAAATTTTAATAAAAATTAGTTATTAAATAATTTAATTAATTTTTTGTTTTTATACCTAAATTTAATAATTAATTTACACATCAAAACCACTATAAATTTTTATTAAAGTTTTTTTTAGTTTTATTTTATTTAAATATAATTTATTATTTTTTAAATTTTAATAACTATATTTATATTTAAATCCATCTAAAAATATTAAGATTAGTTAATAATATATTTGAAAATTTTTATTTTTATTTATTTTTATTTTATTTATAAATTTTATATTTAAAGATTTATATAGATGTTAAATTTTTTAATTTATATTTTAAAATAGATTATTTATAATTATTAAATTAATATTTTAAATAAGAATTATAAATTTTAATTAAAATTAGTAATATAGTATAATAAATTATAATATTTATTAAAGTAAATTATATTCCTATTGTTTTTATTTTACTACCCCAATTGATACTAATTTATTAACAACAAAGTATATTAACTAAAAAGAAAATTAATTAATTAAAAATAAATCTAATTATAAACATTTTTTTTTTAATAATTTTATATATTATTTAATTTTTTTTTTAAAATATTTTTTATTTTTTAATTATTTTATTTATATGCTATTAATTTTTTGTTAATATTTAATTTTAAATAAAATTTATTATTTATTTTAAATTATATTTTTAAATAATTTAATTTTTTAAAAAAATTTTATATAAAAGTAAATTTATAATTATATACAAAATTTTTATTTTTTATAATATTTTATTTTAAGAAATTTAAATTTAAATTATAATTAAAATATTTTTTTTAAATTATAATTTAAAAATTAAAAATTCTAAATTTTAAATTTAAATTATTATTATTTTATTTATTATTATTAAAATAATTTTTGTTAATTTTTTTTTCTTTACTTATTAATATACTTAAGTTTAGTGGGTATCTTTATTTAATCTAAAATTAAATTTTAAAAAAAAAGAGTAAATTTTATTATAAATTATATTGTTTTATTTTATTTTAATAAAAGTAATATTTATTATATTTTAATTAAAAGTAAAATAATTAATAAAATTTATAATTTTAAAATTTATATAACAATTAAGTTATTTAGATTTAAAATTAATAGTTAATTAAAAATTATAATAATACTTAAATAAATATATTTAAAAGAATATTAATAAGTATAATATATATTTAAAGATTTAATGATTTATTAAATTTTATAATTTATATTAATTATTATATTTTATTATATTTTTTATTAATACAGAAATTAAGAGATTTGTTGTTAAAAATTTTAATTTTTATTTAAAAATTTAATTGTTAAATAATGTTTTTATAATAAATTTATTTTATATTTAATATTAATAATAAATTAATAAGCTAGTTTAAAGTTTTGTTGCTGAAATGAAAGGTTTATTTTAGTTTATAAAAAATTAATCCAGGTATTTATGTGAAGTATAGGTGGTATTGGTTTATTTGACTAGAAAATTATATAATTGACTTAATAATTACTGTGGTAGTTAATAAATTGGTATTAGTAATAATTTTTTTATAGATTTATTTATAGAAATTTTGTTATAATTTTTATTTTTTTTAAATGATTAAATTTAATTAATTTTTTAATTTTAAATAATTATTGTTAATTTTTTAGAATTAATTTGAAAGTTTTATTAAGTTATTTAATTAGTAGTAATAATGGGTGGTGTGTATAAAGGGTAGGGATATAATTAATGTAAGTTGATAACTTACGTTTACTAGATATTTTTTATTAAAAAATAATAATTGTAATGTTTTATTTTTAGTATAATAAAATTTAATAAAATTATTTAAATTTTTTAATTAAGGGTTATATTTGTTAGTTTTATTAATATAACGCACGTATAATTTAAAATATTTAAGGGTATTATAAATTTGTTATTATTTTAAATTTTTATTAATTTAAGTTGATAATTCTTTTAAAAAATTAATAATTAGTAAAAGTTAATTAGATTATTTAATAAGTTAAAATTTTATTTATTATTATAATTAAGTAGATAAATTATTTTATTAATTAAAAATAATTATATACCACTATTTATATAATTAAAAAAAAACTTTTAATTTGTTAATTTTTAATATATTTAAATTTAATAAATTTTTTTATATTAAATTAAATTAAATTATAAGTTTTATATTTAATAATATTTTTCTATTAATTTTTTTAAATTTCAGCCTTATAATTATATTTTTTCTAAAATCTAAAAATTTTAATTTTTTATAAAATATTAAGCAAATTATAAATTAAATATTATTTAATTCTTAATTAACATAATTTATAATTAAAATTATAATAATATTTAATTATTTTTAATTTTTTAACTTTTATTTATTAATTAATAAAAATATTTTTAACAAATATTTTTATAATAATTAATTTTTAATAAATTTAAAAATTTTACCTTTAATAATTAAATACTAATATTTTTAATTATTCTTATTAATTATTATAATAATTTTAAAAATTAATAAAATAGAACTATTATTTTATTTTATTATTCTATATTAATATATTTAAGTAAAGACTTATTTTAAATATTTTAATTTTTTTAAAATAAAAATTTTAAATCTTTAGCATATTTAGTAAAAAATATAAAATTAATTAAAAAAAAAAATTTAATTATATTAATACATATAATTAAATAAATTAAACAATTAAATTTAAAATTCAATTACAAATTTTTTAATTATAATAATTTTAATATATATTATTAAAATTAAAATTATTATAATTATTAATATTAAATTTGCTTTTTAATTATTTTTTATTAAAGAATTTAAATTATATTTATTTTAATTATAAAATTTAAAAAAATTTTATATTAATATTTATTATTATTATTTTTTTAAATTAAGATTAGGTAATTTGTGTATTTGTTATTTTTTTTAGATGTGATAGTTGTTTTTTAAATTTTTTTTTTAAAATTAAATTTTAATTTTTTATTATTTATTGAAATTATAATAGATTATTATTTTATTATTAAAAATTGATAAAATAGAAATTTAAATGAATTATTATTAGTATAAAGTTATATAATTTGTTAAATTATTATAAATTATTAAAAAATTTAAAGATATTGGTTTTTTATTTAATAAATATATTTTTTTTGAAAGTTAAAATTTTTAGTATATATTAGTTTTAGAATTATTATAGTTATTTAAGTAGTAAGGTATTATTAAATAAATAATAATTGATTTAATAAATTATTTATAATTTTATTATATAATTACTTATATTTAGATATATATAATTTAATTTTTGAAATAAGTATATGATTATTAATAAAATTAATTAAGTAATTATAATTATGGGATAGTTAATGAATTAGTAATTGTAATTGTATTTTAGGTTTAATGGGTTTTGTTTATTAAACTCAGAGATTTCTTTTTTAATGGAAAGAAATCTTAAATTAAATAATTTTTTAAGTTATTGAATTTAATATTTAAATATTAAATTTTAAATTATTTGTAGATAGGTTTAATTTATTTTTAATTTAAATTTATTTTAAATATAATATTTTATTATTTTATTTAAATTTTTTTAATATAGTTTTTATATAGTAATAGTTAAGGATTAATTAAAAATTTAAGATTAAATTAAGTATGGTTAACTTTAGAAAAGTATGATTTGATATTAAATATATCTAAAATTAAAAATTTAGTAATAATGAATAATGGTTTTAATTTAATTTTAATTAATTAATAAATTAAAATTATAATTAATAATTAGTAATTTATATTTTCTAAATTAATATTAATTGTAAATATAATTAATTTTTATAGGTTAGTAATTTAAACAGAATTTAAATTGTTGTTTGGTTGGAAAATTATAAATTGTTGGATTCTAATACCTAATATTATTAAATATTAAAATTAGTTTATAAACTATTAAATTGGTATTAGTTATATAATATCTATTTAAATAAAAAAAATGCTACTAATTGCCTAATTTTAAACTAATAATAGTAAAATATTATTATTAAATTAAAAAAACTTAAAAGGATTAAACTAAATTATAATTAATAATTAAATATTAATTAAAAATTTTTTACACTTTATTTTTTTTTTTTTTATAAATTTTATTATTTATTGTGTTATTTAAAGTGTTTAAATTAATATATTTATTGAATTTATATAATTTATTACATTATTTTTGTATGTGTAGTAAATAAATATGATTAAATTGAAATTTTATATTATTTTATTAATAGATTAAATTTTTTTTATATTAAATAATTTTAATATATTTAATTATTTTTTATATAATTTTAAAAATTAAAATAAAATTTAATCATTTTTTATGTAGTAATAATATTATATTCTTTTTTATTAATTAATAATATTTTTAATAATATTTAATAATAATTTTAAAATTTAAAAATAATTTTATTACTTTTAAAAAGTTTTGATAATAATTAAAAAGTTTAATAATAAAATTATAATAATTTTATATAAAAATAATATAATAAAAATTTTAAAATTTAAAAATTATGAATTTGATAATATTTTGATAATAAATATATTATAAAATAATATATATATAAAAGAAAAATAATTAATAAATTAAAATTAAAAAAAAGATTTAAAAAAAATTAAATATTTTAATTAAAAATATTATTTTTTAAAAATTATAAGTTAAATATAAAGTAAATAACTTATCCTTTATATAACAAAAAATTTTTTTTTTTTTTTTTTTTTTTTTTTTTATTATATCAAGGGTAAGTTACTTACTTTTTATGTGGTCCAACCTACTTACCCTTTATGTGGTCAAAAATCTTTTTTTTTTTTTTTTTCCAAGTACCACATCAAGGGTAAGTGACTTACCTTGTATGTGGTCAAGACTACTTACCCTTGATGTGGTCAAAAACTTTTTTTTTTTTTTTTTTCCCAAGTACCACATCAAGGGTAAGTTATTTATCCTCTATGTGACCCAACCCACTTACCCTCTATGTGGTCAAAAACTTTTTTTTTTTTTCCAAATACCACATCAAGGGTAAGTCACTTACCCTGTATGTGGTCAAGACTACTTACCCTTGATATGGTCCAATCTACTTACCCTCTATGTGGTCAAAAACTTTTTTTTTTTTTTTTCCCAAGTACCACATCAAGGGTAAGTCACTTACCCTCTATGTGACCCAACCCACTTACCCTCTATGTGGTCAAAAACTTTTTTTTTTTCTAAAGTACCACATCAAGGGTAAGTCGCTTACCCTTTATGTGATCCGGCCCACTTACCCTCTATGTGGTCAAAAAACTTTTTTTTTGTTTTTCCAAGTACCACATCAAGGGTAAGTCACTTACCCTCTATGTGACCCAACCCACTTACCCTCTATGTGATCAAAAACTTTTTTTTTTTTTTCAAATACCACATCAAGGGTAAGTTGCTTACCCTTGATGTGGTCAAGCCCACTTACCCTCTACGTGGTCAAAAAAACTTTTTTTTTTCTTCCAAGTACCACATCAAGGGTAAGTCACTTACCCTCTATGTGGTCCGGCCCACTTACCCTTGATGTGGTCAAAAACTTTTTTTTTTTTTTTCCAAGTACCACATCAAGGGTAAGTGACTTACCCTCTATGTGACCCAGCCCACTTACCCTTGATGTGGTCAAAAAAACTTTTTTTTTTCTTCCAAGTACCACATCAAGGGTAAGTGACTTACTTTGTATGTGGTCCTGCCCGCTTACCCTTGATGTGGTCAAAAATTTTTTTTTTTTTTTTTTCCAAGTACCACATTAAGGGTAAGTGACTTACCCTCTATGTGACCCAGCCTACTTACCCTGTATGTGGTCCTGCCCGCTTACCCTGTATGTGGTCCTGCCCGCTTACCCTTGATGTGGTCAAAACCTTTTTTTTTTTTTTTTTCCAAGTACTATATCAAGGGTAAATAACTTATTTTTTATATAACCCAACCTATTTATTTTTGATGTGATTAGAAACTTTTTTTTTCCTAAGTAACATATTAAGGGTAAGTTG
This sequence comes from Arthrobotrys conoides, assembly GCA_036971725.1. Taxonomy (NCBI): domain Eukaryota; kingdom Fungi; phylum Ascomycota; class Orbiliomycetes; order Orbiliales; family Orbiliaceae; genus Arthrobotrys; species Arthrobotrys conoides. The sequence continues at coordinate 2,368,664 of JAVHJM010000006.1, forward strand.
GCCAAGTAAAAAATAAATTACTTATTCTTTATGTACTCAAGACAACTTATTTTTTATGCGATTTCGGTTATATTAAAAATATATTAATTAAATTACTTTAGTAAATAAAGGATAATTTATTTATTTTTTTAAATAATATAAAATATTATTTTAATTATATTTACTTACTATAAAACCTTTTTTGATTTTTTTAAAATTATTTTTTCTATAAAAAAAATTTTATTAAAAAATTTAAAATAAATTTTAAATAGAAAAAATTTAAAATATTTTATTTATATAAGTTAAAACAGAAATTATTTTATTTTTTATATAATTAAATAAAATAAGTATTTTACCATTTAACATAGTAAGTAACCAAATAAATCAGATTTTTTAATTTTATTAAACCCTTTAATCAATATAGTTTTGCATAATAATTAAATTATAAACTAAAAAAAAAAAAATTTTTTTAAAAATATAAATTTAAAAAATAAAAATTTAGTTTTAATAAATTATAATAATAAAATTACTCTACTATTTATAACACCTAACTTTATATTTAAATCATCTACAAAAAATTTATTTCTATATATAATTAAATTATAATATATTAATAAAAAAATTCAACCTTTTGATAAAAAAATTTATTATTAATCTACTATAATGTATAACTAAAATTTATTCTTATATAAATACAAATATATAAAAATAAAAATCATTATATTTTAATATAAATTCTAATTTAAAAATATTTAATTATAATTTAATAAATAATAACTTTATAATAATATTTAGTTAAATAATTATAAAAATTAATTATTTAAATCAACAATTTTTTTTATATTAAATTAAATTATTATTATAATAACAATTAACAATAAAATAAAATTAACTTATTTTACAATAATTTAAACTTAATTTATATTTTTTATTAATAAATAAATAATCTAATATTTACCAAATTTTATTTTAATATAATAAAAAAAACTAATATTAAAAAATTAAAAAATAATATTACTATAAATATTTAGTTATTATAAGCTAATTATCCCTATAATAACTTTTCTAGTATCTTTAACCTCAAATTTCAAAAAACTAAAAAATCAATAAACTATATTTTTATAATTTATATTTATATTAAAAATTAAAATCAAAAAGATTTTTGTTTTTTTATTCTACTAAAAATTTCTATTTTTTATAAATCCCCCTTAAAACACCTACATTATAGTTTAATAAATATATTATTTTAGTTAAACTTTTTACCTAACAATATTTTCATCCTAAATTAATTTATAAAAAATTTTAATATTAAAAATTAAATAATAAAATCTAATTTTATTTTAATAAATAAATAAAAAAATAATATAAATAAAAATATTTTATTAATATTAAAATTCTCTCTTATTCTACATCTTATATATCTCTTTATAATATTAAATTAAAATTAAACTCAATAAAATCTTCTTTTTTTATTATTTTTACTAAATTTATTCCTTTAACTATAATTTTATTAAATAATAAATAAAAATAATAAAAATTTTATTAATTTATTTATATATATTATTAATTAAATAATAAAATATTTAATTATCTTAAAAAAATTATAATTATTTTTATTATTTACCCATATTTAATTAAATTTTTTTATTTTAATATTTAAAATATTAAGTAAAAATTATATTACATCAATATTACTTTTTAACCATTATAATGTTATATTTTAATTAAATAATTAAATTTTTCTTATCTATACTAATTTTAAATTAATTATTAAATATATACTAGATGGTTGAAGTTTGTTAAAAATATTTTTTGAATAATTTTGCAAAATCCTAATTATAAAATTAAAATTAAGTTAATTTATTAGGATTTATTTAAGATTTAATATGTTTAATTTTTAAAACCAATTTTTTTTCTAAAATTATAAATTTATTTTATTAACTTTTTTTATTTATATTATTCTATTAATTAAAAATTTTTTATTTTAAAAACTTATTATGATTATAAATATAATTTAATATAAAAGTTATTTTTTTTTTTAAATTTTTAAAAATAATTAGAAGTATATTAAATTTAATAAAGGTATTAAATTCTACTAATTATTGAATTTTAGTTTTAAATAAACTAATTTTAGAATAATAAATTATTAAAAAAAAAAGAAAATTTTTTTTAAAATTCTTATTTATATTTTTAGATTTATTTATATTATTATATAGAATTTATATTTAAGTATTAGAATATTAATTGGCTTTCTTTTTAATAGGTATTATAAGTGTGAATTTTAAAATAAAATTTTTTTATATTTTAGGATTAATTAATTTATATTTAATTATTATTTATATGAAATTTTTTTTTATTTTAGTTTTTAAAGTTTTTATTTGAATATTTGTTATTATTATTAAGATTTATATTAAAAATTATTTTATTTAAAATTATTTTTAAGATTTTATTATTAATTTTTATATTTGTTTATTTGTTAAGACTTAGTTTTTATTTTAATAATGGGGTATAAATAATATATTTAAATATTATTTATTTTTAGAATTAATTTATTTAACAAATAAATTATTATATATTTTTTAATAAATTTTAATTTTTATAACTACTATTTTATTGTTTAAATAAATTAATACTTTTTATAATATTTAATAAGTATATATTTTAATACCTTAATTTTGTGTTTAATTTATCTTATATTGTTAATTTTATTTATTAAAAATAATTTATTAGTAATGATATATTTAAATATTTATATTTAATTAAGTAATAAGGATTTTTTATATATTTAAAATTTAAAAATAGATTAAGGTTGTTTTAATTTTAAGATTTTTAATTATTTATTTTATTTTATAAAATTAAAAATGTTATTGTTATTTTGAAAAAAATTTTGGTAGAAATTAGTTATTAAATAATTTAATTAATTTTTTGTTTTTATATTTAAATTTAATAATTGATTTGTATGTTAGAATTGTTGTGAGTTTTTATTAGAGTTTTTTTTAATTTTATTTTATTTAAATATAATTTATTATTTTTTAAATTTTAATAATTATGTTTATACTTAAATTTATTTAAAAATATTAAAATTAATTAATAATATATTTAAAGATTTTTATTTTTGTTTATTTTTATTTTGTTTATAGATTTTATATTTAAAAATTTGTATAAATATTAAATTTTTTGGTTTGTGTTTTAAGATAAGTTATTTATAATTATTAAGCTAGTATTTTAGGTAAGAATTATAAATTTTAATTAGAATTGGTGGTATGGTATAACAGGTTATAACATTTATTAAAGCAAGTTATATTCTTGCCGCCTTTATTTTATTGTTTTAATTAATGTTAGTTTGTTAATAGTAGAGTGTATTAATTAGAAAAAAGGTTGATTAGTTAAAAATAAGTTTAATTGCAAATATTTTTTTTTTAATAATTTTACATATTATTTAATTTTTTTTTTAAAATATTTTTTATTTTTTAATTATTTTATTTGTGTATTATTAATCTTTTATTAATATTTAATTTTAAATAAAATTTATTATTTATTTTAAATTATATTTTTAAATAATTTAATTTTTTGAAAAAATTTTATATAAAAATAAATTTATAATTATATATAAGATTTTTACTTTTTATAATATTTTGTTCTAAAAAACTTAGATCTAAATTATAATTAAAATATTTTTTTTAAATTATAATTTAAAAGTTAAAAATTTTAGATTTTAAATTTAAATTATTATTACTTCACTTGTCATTATTAAAACAATTTTTATTAATTTTTTTTTTTTTACTTATTAATATACTTAAATTTAGCAAATATTTTTGTCTAATTTAAGATTAAATTTTAAAAAAAAAAAATAAATTTTATTACAAATTATACTATTTTATTTTACCTTAACAAAAATAATACTTACTATATTTTAATTAAAAATAAAATAATTAATAAAATTTATAACTTTAAAATTTGTATAATAGTTAAGTTATTCAAATTTAAAATTAATAATTAATTAAAAATTATAATAATATTTAAATAAATATACCTAAAAGAATATTAATAAATATAATATATATTTAAAGATTTAATAATTTATTAAATTTTATAATTTACATTAATTATTATATTTTATTGTATTTTTTATCAATACAGGAATTAAAAGATCTATTATTGAAAATTTTAATTTTTATTTAAAAATTTAATTATTAGATAATATTTTTATAACAAATTTATTTTATATTTAGTACTAGTAACAGGTTAATGAACTGGTTTAAAATTTTATTATTAAAATAAAAAATTTATTTTAATTTATAAAAAATTAATCTAAGTATTTATATGAAGTATAGGTAATATTAGTTCATTTAATTAAAAAATTATATAGTTAATTTAATAATTATTATAGTAATTAGCAAGCTAATATTAGTAATAATCTTTTTACAAATTTATTTATAAAAATCTTATTATAATTTTTATTTTTTTTAAATAATCAAATTTGATTAATTTTTTGGTTTTAGATAATTGTTGTTAATTTTTTAAAGTTAGTCTAAAAACTTTATTAAATTATTTAATTAATAGTAATAATAAATAATGTATACAAAAGATAAGAATGTAATTAATATAAGTTAATAATTTATACTTACTAGATATTTTTTGTTAAAAAGCAATAATTGCAATGTCCTATTTTTAATATAATAAAATTTAATAAGATTATTTAAATTTTTTAGTTAAAAATTATACTTATTAACTTTATCAATATAATATATATATGATTTAAAATATTTAAAAACATTATAGATTTATTATTGCCTTAAATTTTTATTAATTTAAATTAATAATTTTTTTAAAAAACCAATAACTAGTAAAAACTAACTAAGTTATTTAATAAATTAAAGTTTTGTTTATTATTATAATTAAATAAATAAATTATTTTATTAATTAAAAACAACTATACACCACCACCCACATAATTAAGAAAAAACTCTTAATTTATTAATCTTTAATATATCTAAACCTAGTAAATTTTTTTATATTAAATTAAATTAAATTACAAACTCCACATTTAATAATATTTTTTTATTAATTCCTTTAAATTTTAATTTTATAATTATATTTTTTCTAGAATTTAAAAACTTTGATTTTTTATAAAATATTAAATAAGTTATAAATTAAATATTATTTAATTTCTAATTAATATAATTTATAATTAAAACTACAACAATATCTAATCATTTTTAATTTTTTAATTTTCATTTACTAATTAATAAAAATATTTTTAGTAAATATTTTTATAATAATTAATTTTTAATAAATTTAAAAATTTTATTTTTAATAATTAAATATTAATGTTTTTGATTATTTTTATTAATTATTATAGTAGTTTTAGAAATTAATAAAATAGAATTACTATTTTATTCTATTATTTCATACTAATATATTTAAATAAAAGCTTATTTTAAATATTTTAATTTTTTCAAAATAAAAATCTTAAATTTTTAATATATTTAATAAAAAATATAAAATTAATTAAAAAAAAAAATTTAATTACATCAATACACATAGTTAAACAAATTAAATAATTAAACTTAAAATTTAATTACAAACTTTTTAATTATAATAATTTTAATATATACTATTAAAATTAAAATTATTATAATTATTAATATTAGATTTACCCTCTAATTATTTTTTATTAAAAAATTTAAATTATATTTATTTTAATTATAAGATTTAAAAAAGTTTTGTATTAATATTTATTATTATTATTTTTTTAAATTAAAATTAGGTAATTTATATGTTTATTATTTTTTTTAAATATAGTAATTGTTTTTTAAATTTTTTTTTTAAAATTAAATTTTAATTTTTTATTATTTATTGAAATTATAATAGGTTATTATTTTATTATTAAAAGTTAATAAGATAGAAATTTAAATAAATTATTATTAATATAAAGTTATATAATTTGTTAAATTATTATAAATTATTAAAAAACTTAAAAATATTAGTTTTTTATTTAATAAATATATTTTTTTTAAAAATTAGGATTTTTAATATATATTAGTTTTAAAATTATTATAATTATTTAAATAGTAAAATATTATTAAATAAATAATAATTGATTTAATAAGTTATTTATAATTTTATTATATAATTATTTATATTTAGATATATATAACTTAATTTTTAAAATAAGTATATGATTATTAGTAGGATTAATTAGGTAATTATAATTGTAAAATAATTAATAAATTAATAATTATAATCATATTTTAAATTTAACAAATTCTATTTACTAAATTTAAAGATTTTTTTTTTAACAAAAGGGAATCTTAAGCTAGATAATTTTTTAAATTATTAAATTTAATACTTAAATATTAAACTCTAAGTTATTTATAAATAGATCTAACTCATTTTTAATTTAAATTTATCTTAAATATAATATTTTATTATTTTATTTGAATTTTTTTAACATAGTTTTTACATAATAATAATTAAGGACCAGTTAAAGATCCAAAACTAAATTAAATATAACTAATTTTAAAAAAATATAATTTAATATTAAATATATCTAAAATTAAAAATTTAGTAATAATAGATAATAATTTTAATTTAATTTTAATTAATTAATAAATTAAAACTATAATTAATAATTAGTAATTTATATTTTTTAAGTTAGTATTAGTTGTAAATATAATTAATTTTTATAGATTAATGGTTTAAGTAGAATCCAAATTATTATTTAATTAAAAAATTATAAATTATCAAATTTCGGTATTTAGTATTATTGGGTATTAAAGTTAGCCTGTAGACTGTTAAGTTGGTGTTAGTCATATAGTACTTATTTAAATAAAAAGAGTGCTGCCAACTGCCTAATCCCAAATTAGCAGCAATAGAATACTACTACTAAGTTAAAAAGGTTTAAAAAAATTAAATTAAATTATAATTAGTAATTAAGTATTAGTTAAAAACTTTTTATATTTTGTTTTTTTTTTTTTTATAAATTTTATTATTTATTATGTTACTTAAAATATTTAGGTTAATATGTTTATTGAATTTGTATAATTTGTTATATTATTTTTGTATGTGTGGTAAGTAAATATAATTAAATTAAAATTTTATATTATTTTATTAACAAATTAAATTTTTTTTATATTAAATAATTTTAATATATTTAGATATTTTTTATATAATTTTAAAAATTAAAATAAAATTTAATTATTTTTTATATAATAATAATATTATATTTTTTTTTACTAATTAATAACATTTTTAATAATATTTAATAATAATTTTAAAATTTAAAAATAATTTTATTATTTTTAAAAAATTTTAATAATAATTAAAAAATTTAATAATAAAATTATAATAATTTTGTATAAAAATAATATAATAAAAATTTTAAAATTCAAAAATTATAAATTTAACAATATTTCAATAATAAATATATTATAAAATAATATATATATAAAAAAAAAATAATTAATAAATTAAAATTAAAAAAAAAATTTAAAAAAAATTAAATATTTTAATTAAAAATATTATTTTTTAAAAATTATAAATTAAATATAAAATAAATAACTTATTTTCTATATAACAAAAAATTTTTTTTTTTTTTTTTTTTTTTTTTTTTTTAAATATTATATTAAAAATAAGTTATTTATTTTTTATATAATCCAACCTATTTACCCTCTATATAATCAAAAATCTTTTTTTTTTTTTTTTTTTAAATACCATATCAAAAATAAATAACTTATTTTATATATAATCAAGACTACTTATTTTTAATATAATTAAAAACTTTTTTTTTTTTTTTTTTTTTAAATATTATATTAAAGGTAAATTATTTATTTTTTATATAATTTAATTTATTTATTTTTTATATAATTAAAAACTTTTTTTTTTTTTTCAAATATTATATTAAAAATAAATTATTTATTTTATATATAATCAAAATTATTTATTTTTAATATAATCTAATTTATTTATTTTTTATATAGTTAAAAACTTTTTTTTTTTTTTTTTTTTAAATATTATATTAAGAGTAAGTTATTTATTTTTTATATAATCTAATTTACTTATTCTCTATGTGGTCAAAAACTTTTTTTTTTTTTTTTTAAATATTATATTAAGAATAAATTATTTATTTTGTATATAATCAAAATTATTTATTTTTAATATAATTTAATTTATTTACTTTTTATATAATTAAAAATTTTTTTTTTTTTTTTTTTTTAAATATTATATTAAAGGTAAATTACTTATTTTTTATATAACTTAATTTACTTATTCTTTATATAATCAAAAATTTTTTTTTTTTTTTTTAAATATTATATTAAGGATAAATTATTTATTTTATATATAATCCTACTTATTTATTTTTAATGTAATCAAAAATTTTTTTTTTTTTTTTTTTTTCTAAATATTATATTAAAGGTAAGTTATTTACTTTGTATGTAATCTAACCTATTTACCCTTTATGTAATTAAAAACTTTTTTTTTTTTTTTTAAATATTATATTAAGGATAAGTTATTTACTTTTTATATAATCTAATTTATTTATTCTTTATGTAATTAAAAACTTTTTTTTTTTTTTTTTTTTAAGTATTATATTAAGGGTAAGTTGTTTACCTTATATGTGGTTTAACTTATTTATCTTTTATATAGTTAAAAACTTTTTTTTTTTCTAAAATACTATATTAAGAGTAAGTTATTTATTTTTTATATAATTTGGTTTATTTATTTTTTATATGGTTAAAAAATTTTTTTTTTGTTTTTCTAAATATTATATCAAGGGTAAGTTATTTATCTTCTATATGATTTAATTTATTTACTCTTTATATAATCAAAAACTTTTTTTTTTTTTTTAAATATTATATTAAAAGTAAATTATTTATTTTTTATATAATTTAATTTATTTATTTTTAATATAATTAAAAAATTTTTTTTTTTTTTTTTAAATATTATATTAAGGGTAAATAATTTATTTTTTATGTGATTTAATTTATTTATTTTTGATATAGTTAAAAAAATTTTTTTTTTTTTTTTTTAAATATTATATTAAAGATAAATAATTTATTTTTTATATAATTTAATTTATTTATTTTTAATATAATTAAAAAATTTTTTTTTTTTTTTTTAAATATTATATTAAGGGTAAGTAATTTATTTTATATATGGTTTTGTTTGCTTATTCTTAATATAATTAAAAATTTTTTTTTTTTTTTTTTTTTAAATACTATATTAAAGATAAATAATTTATTTTTTATATAATTTAATTTATTTATTTTATATATAATTTTATTTATTTATTTTATATATAATCTTACTTATTTACTTTTAATATGATTAAAATTTTTTTTTTTTTTTTTTTTTAAATATTATATTAAGAATAAATGATTTATTTTTTATATAATTTAATCTACTTATTTTTAATATAATCAAAAATTTTTTCTTTTTTAAATAATATATCAAGGGTAAGTTGGTTAAATAAAAAATAAATTATTTATCTTTTATGTATTTAGGACAACTTATTTTTTATATGATTTTGGTTATATTAAGAATATGTTAATTAAATTGTTTTGGTAGATAAAGGGTAATTTATTTGTTCTTCTAAATAATATAAAATATTATTTTGGTTATATTTATTTATTACAAAATTTTTTTTAATTTTTTTAAAATTATTTTTTTTATAAAAAAAATTTTATCAAAAAATTCAAAGTAAGTTTTAAATAAAAAAAATTCAAAATATTTTATTTATATAAATTAAAATAAAAATTATCTTATTTTTTATATGATTAAATAGAATAGATACTCTATTGTTTGGTATGGTAGGTAGTTAGATGAATTGGATTTTCTAATCTTATTGAGTTTTCTAATTGATATAATTTTATATGGTAGTTAAATTATAAATTAAAAAAAAAAAAAATTCTTTAAAAATATAAATCTAGGAAATAAAGGTTTAATTTTAATAAATTATAATAATAAAATTATTTTATTACTTATAATATTCAATTTCATATTTAAATTATTTGTAAAAAATTTATTCCTACATATAGTTAAATTACAATATACTAATAGAAAAATTTAATTTTTTGATAAAAAAACTTATTATTAATCTATTATAACGCATAATTAGAATTTATTTTTATATAAATATAAATATATAAAAATAAAAATTATTATATTTTAATATAGATTTTAATTTAGAAGTATTTAATTATAATTTAATAAATAATAATTTTATAACAATACCCAATCAAATAGTTATAAAAACCAATTATCTAAATCAATAATTCCTTTTGTATTAAATTAAATTATTATTATAATAATGATTAATAATAAGGTAAAATTAATCTATTTTACAATAATTTAAATTTAACTCACATTTTTTATTAATAAATAAATAATTTAATGTTTATTAAATTTTATTTTAATATGATAGAAAAAATTAATATTAAAGAATTAAAAAATAATATTACTATAAACACTTAACTATTATAAATTAATTATTTTTATAATAACTTTTCTAATATTTTTAATTTTAAATTTTGAAAAATTAAAAAATTAATAAACCATATTTTTATAATTTATATTTATATTAAAAATTAAAATCAAAAAAACTTTTATTTTTTTGCTTTATTAAAAATTTTTATTTTCCATAAATTTTTTTTAAAATATTTATATTATAATTTAATAAATATATTACCTTAATTAAATTTTCTATTTAATAATATCTTTATTTTGGATTAGTTTGTAAAGAATTTTAATATTAAAAATTAAATAGTAAAACTTAATTTTATTTTAATAAATAAATAAAAAAATAGTATAAATAAAAGTATTTTATTAATATTAAAATTTTTTTCTATTTTATATCTTATATATTTTTTTATAATATTAAACTAAAATTAAATTTAATAAGGTTTTTTTTCCTTATTATTTCTATTAAACCTATTTTTTTAATTATAATTTTGCTAGATAATAAATAAAAATAATAAAAATCTTGTTAATTTATTTATATATATTATTAATTAGATAATAAAATATTTAATTATTTTAAAAAAATTATAATTATTTTTGTTGTTTACTTGTACTTAGTTGAATTTCTTTATTTTAATATTTAAAATATTAAGCAAAAATTATATTATATTAATATTATTTTTTAATTATTATAATACTATATTTTAATTAGATAATTAGATTTTTTTTATTTATATTAATTTTAAGTTAATTATTAAGTATATGTTAAATAATTAAAATTTATTAAAAATATTTTTTAAATAGTTTTATAAAGTTTTAATTATAAAGTTAAAATTAAGTTAATTTATTAAAATTTATTTAAAATTTAATATACTTAATTTTTAAAATTAATTTTTTTTTTAAAATTATAAATTTATTTTATTGATTTTTTTTATTTATATTATTTTATTAATTAAAAATTTTTTATTTTGGAGATTTATTATAATTATAAATATGATTTAGCATAAAAATTATTCTTTTTTTTAGATTTTTAAAAATAGTTGGAAGTATATTAAATTTAGTAAAAGTATTAAGTTTTGCTAGTTATTAAACCCTAATTTTGGATAAATTAATTTTAAAATAACAAATTATTAAAAAAAAAAAAAATTTTTTTTAAAATTTTTATTTATATTTTTAAATTTATTTATATTATTATGTAGAATTTATATCCAAATATTAAAATATTAACTAATTTCTTTTTTAATAAATATTATAAGTATAAATTTTAAAATAAAATTTTTTTATACTTTAAGATTAATTAATCTATATTTAATTATTATTTACATAGAATTTTTTTTTATTTTAATTTTTAAAATTCTTATTTAAGTATTTATTATTATTATTAAAATTTATACTAAAAATTGTTTTATTCAAAATTATTTTCAAAATTTTATTATTAACCTCCATACTTACTTACTTATCAAAACTTAGTTTTTATTTTAATAATAAAATATAAATAATATACTTAAATACTATCTATTTTCAAAGTTAATTTATTCAACAGGTAAATTATTACACATTCTTTAATAAATTCTAATTTTTATAATTATCATCCTATTATTTAAATAAATTAATATTTTTTATAATATTTAATAAATATATATTCTAGTATTTTAACCCCACATTCAATTTATTCCACATTACCAATTTTATTTACCAAAAATAACCCACTAGTAACAATACATTCAAATATCCACATTTAATTAAATAACAAAAACTTTTTATATATTTAAAATTTAAAAATAAATTAAAATTATTTTAATTTTAAAATTTCTAATTATTTATTTTATTTTATAAAATTAAAAATATTACTATTATTTTAAAAAAAATTTTAACAAAAATTAATTACTAAATAATTTAATTAATTTTTTATTTTTATATTTAAATTTAATAATTAATTTATATGTTAGAATTGTTATAAGTTTTTATTAAAATTTTTTTTAATTTCACCTTATTTAAATATAATTTATTATTTTTCAAATCTCAACAACTATATTTATACTCAAATTTATTTGAAAATATTAAAATTAATTAATAATATATTTAAAAATTTTTATTTTTATTTATTTTTATTTTATTTATAAATTTTATATTTAAAAATTTATATAAATATTAAATTTTTTAATCCATATTTTAAAATAAATTATTTATAATTATTAAACTAATATTCTAGATAAAAACCATAAATTTTAATCAAGATTGGTAATATAATATAATAAATTATAATATTTACCAAAACAAATTATATTTTTATTATTTTTATTTTATTATTCTAACTAATATTAATCTACTAATAATAGAATATATTAATTAAAAAGAAAATTAATTAATTAAAAATAAATTTAATTATAAATATTTTTTTTTTAATAATTTTATATACTATTTAATTTTTTTTTTAAAATATTTTTCATCTTTTAATTACTTTATTTATATACTATTAATTTTCTATTAATATTTAATTTTAAATAAAATTTATTATTTATTTTAAATTATATTCTTAAATAATTCAATTTTTTAAAAAAATTTTATATAAAAGTAAATTTACAACTATATATAAAATTCTTATTTTTTATAATATTCTATTCTAAAAAATTTAAATTTAAATCATAATTAAAATATTTTCTTTAAATTATAACTTAAAAATTAAAAATTTTAAATTTTAAATTTAAATTATTATTATTTTATTTATTATTATTAAAACAATTTTTATTAATTTTTTTTTTTTTATTTATTAATATATTTAAATTTAATAAATATTTTTATTTAATTTAAAGTTAAATTTTAAAAAAAAAAAGTAAATTTTATTACAAATTATACTATTTTGTTTTACTTTAACAAAAATAATACTTACTATATTCCAATTAAAAATAAAACAGTTAGTAAAATTTATAATTTTAAAATTTATATAACAATCAAATTATTTAAATCTAAAATTAATAATTAATTAAAAGTTATAATAACATTTAAACAAACATATCTAAAAGAATATTAATAAATATAATATACATTTAAAAACTTAATAATTTATTAAATTTTACAATTTATATTAACTATTATATTTTATTATATTCTTTATTAATATAAAAATTAAAAAATCCATTATTAAAAATTTTAATTTTTATTCAAAAATTTAGTTATCAAACAATATTTTTACAATAAATTTATTTTATATTTAATATTAATAATAAATTAATAAATTAATTTAAAATCTTATTATTAAAATAAAAAGTTTATTTTAATTTATAAAAAATTAACCCAAATATTTATATAAAATACAAATAATACTAATTTACCTAACCAAAAAATTATACAATTAATTTAATAACTATTATAATAATTAATAAACTAATATTAATAATAATTTTTTTATAAATTTATTTACAAAAATTTTATTACAATTTTTATTTTTTTTAAATAACCAAATTTAACTAATTTTCCAACTCTAAATAATTATTATTAACTTTCTAGAATTAATTTAAAGATTTTACTAAACCATTCAATTAATAGTAATAATGGATAATGTATATAAAAAACAAAAATATAATTAATGCAAATTAATAATTTGCGCTTACTAAATATTTTTTATTAAAAAACAATAATTACAATACTTTATTTTTAACACAACAGAATTTAATAAGATTATTTAAATTTTTTAATTAAAAGTTATATTTATTAATTCTATCAATATAATATATGTGTAATCTAAAATATTTAAAAATATTATAAACTTATTATTACCTTAAACTTTTATTAATTTAAACTAATAATTCCTTTAAAAAACTAATAATTAACAAAAACTAATCAGGTTATTTAATAAATTAAAATTTTATTTATTATTATAATTAAATAAACAAATCATTTTATTAATTAAAAATAATTATATATTACTACTTATATAATTAAAAAAAAATTTTCAATTTATTAATTTTTAATATATCTAAACCTAATAAATTTCCTTATATTAAATTAAATTAAATTATAAATTCTATATTTAGTAATATTTTTTTATCAATTTCTTTAAATTTCAACCTTGCAACTATATTCTTCTTAAAACCCAAAAATTTTAATTTCTTGTAAAATATTAAACAAATTATAAATTAAATATTATTTAATTTTTAATTAACATAATTTATAATTAAAATTATAATAATATTTAATTATTTTTAATCTTTTAATTTTTATTTACTAATTAATAAAAACATTCTTAATAAATATTTTTATAATAATTAATTTTTAATAAATTTAAAAATTTTATTTTTAATAATTAAATATTAATATTTTTAATTATTCTTATTAATTATTATAATAATTTTAGAAATTAATAAAATAAAATTATTATCCTATTCTATTATTTTATATTAATATATTCAAATAAAAACTTGCTTTAAACATTTTAATTTTTTTAAAATAAAAATTTTAAATCTCTAACATATTTAATAAAAGACATAAAATTAATTAAAAAAAAAAATCTAATTATATTAATATATATAATTAAGTAAACCAAATAATTAAACCCAAAATTCAATTACAAACTTTTTAATTATAATAACTTTAATATATATTATTAGAATTAAAATTATTATAACTATTAACATTAAACTTACTTTCTAATTATTCTTTATTAAAAAATTTAAATTATATTTATTCTAATTACAAAATTTAAAAAAATTTTATATCAATATTTATTATTATTACCTCCTTAAATTAAAATTAGATAATTTACATATTTACTACTTTCTTTAAATATAATAATTATTTTTTAAGTTCTTTTTTTAAAATCAAACCCTAATTCCCCATTATTTGTTAAAACCATAGTAAACCACTATCTTACTATCAAAAATTAATAAAATAGAAATTTAAATAAACTATCACTAGCACAAAACTATACAATTCATTAAATTATTATAAATTACTAAAAAGCTTAAAAATATTAATTTTTTATTTAATAAATACATTTCTTCCAAAAATCAAAATTTTTAACATATATTAATTCTAAAATTACTACAATTATTTAAATAATAAAGTACTATTAAATAAACAATAATTAATTTAATAAATTATTTATAGTTTTACTGTATAATTATTTATATTTAGACATACATGATTTAATTTTTAAAATAAATATATAACTATTGGTAGGATTAACCAAATAATTATAGTTATAGGATAGCTAACAAATCAACAGCTGTAGTCGCGTTCTAGGCCTAGTAAGCTTTATTTACTAAGCTCAAAAACCCCCTCCCCAATAAAAAGAAATTTTAAATTGAATAGTTTTTTAAGTTATTGAATTTAATACTTAAGTATTAAACTCTAAATTATTCGTAGGCAAACTTGATTTATTTTTAATTTAAATCCATTTTAAATATAATATTTTATTATTTTATTTAAATTTTTTTAACGTAATTTTTATGTAGTAGTAGTTAAAAACTAATTAAAAATTTAAAATTAGACTAAATATGGTTGGTTTTAAAAAAGTATAATCTAATACTAAATATATTTAGAACTAAAAATCTAATAATAATAAATAATAACTCCAATTTAATTTTAATTAACTAATAAATCAAAACTATAATCAATAACTAATAATTTATATTTTCTAAATTAATACTAATTATAAATGCAACTAATTTTCATAAGTTAGTAATTTAAACAGAATCTAAATTGTTATCTAATTAGAAAGTTATAAATTATCAGATTTCAGTACCCAGTATTGCTGAGTGCTAAAACCAACCTGTAAACTATCAAATTAATATTAATCACATAATACCCACTTAAATAAAAAAAATATTACTAACTACTTAATTCTAAACTAACAATAATAAAATATTATTGCTAAATCAAAAAAACTTAAAAAAATTAAACTAAACTATAATTAATAATTGAATATTAATTAAAAACTTCTTATACTTTATCTTTTTTCTTCTTATAAATTCTATTATTCATTATATTATTTAAAGTATCTAAATTAATATATTTATTAAATTTATATAATTTGTTATATTACTTTTATATATATAATAAGTAAATGTAATTAAACTGAAATTTTATATTATTTTGTTAATAAATTAAATTTTTTTTATATTAAATAGTTTTAATATATCTAGTTACTTTCTATATAATTTTAAAAATTAAAATAAAATTTAATTATTTTTTATATAATAATAATATTATATTCTTTTTTACCAATTAATAATATTTTTAATAATATTTAATAATAATTTTAAAATTTAAAAATAATTTTATTACTTTTAAAAAATTTTAATAATAATTAGAAAGTTTAATAATAAAATCATAATAATTTTATATAAAAATAATATAACAAAAATTTTAAAACTCAAAAATTATAAATTTAATAATATTTTAATAATAAATATATTATAAAATAATATATATATAAAAAAAAAATAATTAATAAATTAAAATTAAAAAAAAAATTTAAAAAAAATTAAATATTTTAATTAAAAATATTATTTTTTAAAAATTATAAATTAAATATAAAATAAATAACTTATCTTTTATATAATAAAAAAATTTTTTTTTTTTTTTTTTTTTTTTTTTTTTAAATATTATATTAAGAGTAAGTTATTTATTTTTTATATAATTTAACTTACTTATTCTTTATATAATCAAAAATTTTTTTTTTTTTTTTTTTCTAAATATTATATTAAAAATAAATAACTTATTTTATATATAATTAAGATTACTTATTTTTAATATAGTTAAAAACTTTTTTTTTTTTTTTTTTTTTAAATACCATATTAAAAATAAATTATTTACTTTTTATGTGATTTAATCTATTTACCCTCTATGTAGTCAAAAACTTTTTTTTTTTTTAAATATTATATCAAGAGTAAGTTATTTATCTTGTATATAATCAAAACTATTTATTTTTAATATAATCCAATTTATTTATTTTTTATATAGTTAAAAACTTTTTTTTTTTTTTTTCCTAAATACTATATTAAGGGTAAGTTATTTACTTTTTATATAATTTAATTTACTTACCTTTTATATAATTAAAAACTTTTTTTTTTTTTTTTTAAATATTACATTAAAAGTAAATTATTTATTTTATATATAATTAAGATTATTTACTCTTAATATAATTTAATTTACTTATTCTTTATATGGTTAAAAACTTTTTTTTTTTTTTTTTTTTTAAATATTATATTAAAAATAAATTATTTACTTTTTATATAATTTAATCTACTTATTTTTTATATAATCAAAAACTTTTTTTTTTTTTTTAAATACTATATTAAGGGTAAGTTATTTATTTTATATATAGTTAAAATTATTTATTTTTAATATAGTTTAATCTACTTACCCTCTATATAATCAAAAACTTTTTTTTTTTTTTTTTTTAAATATTATATCAAAAATAAATCACTTATTTTTTATATAACTTAATCTACTTATTTTTTATATAATCAAAAACTTTTTTTTTTTTTTTTTAAATATTATATTAAAGATAAGTTACTTACCCTATATATAATCAAGATTATTTACCTTTAATATAATCCAATCTACTTACCCTCTATATAATCAAAAACTTTTTTTTTTTTTTTTTCTTAAGTACTATATCAAGGATAAATCACTTATCCTTTATATAACTCAACTTACTTACCCTTTATGTAGTCAAAAATCTTTTTTTTTTTTTTTAAGTATTATATCAAGGGTAAGTTATTTATTTTATATATAATCCTACTTATTTACCTTTAATATAATCAAAAAATTTTTTTTTTTTTTTTTTTTTCTAAATATTATATCAAGGATAAATCACTTATTTTATATATAATCTAATTTATTTACCCTCTATATAGTTAAAAACTTTTTTTTTTTTTTTTTTAAGTATTATATCAAGGGTAAATTATTTACTTTTTATATAATTTAACCTACTTATCCTTTATATAATTAAAAACTTTTTTTTTTTTTTTTTTCTAAGTACTATATTAAGAATAAATTACTTACTTTATATATAATCTAATTTATTTATTTTATATATAATTAAAAACTTTTTTTTTTTTTAAAATACTATATCAAGGGTAAGTTATTTACTTTTTATATAATCCAACTTATTTACTTTTTATATAATCAAAAAACTTTTTTTTTGTTTTTCCAAATATTACATTAAGAATAAATTATTTATCCTTTATATAACTTAACCTACTTACCCTTTATATAATCAAAAACTTTTTTTTTTTTTTTAAATACCACATTAAAAGTAAGTTATTTATTTTTGATATAATTAAATTTATTTACTTTTTATATAATTAAAAAAACTTTTTTTTTTTTTTTAAATATTATATTAAAAATAAGTTATTTACTCTTTATATAATTTAACCTACTTACCCTTAATATAATCAAAAACTTTTTTTTTTTTTTTCTAAATATTATATTAAGGGTAAATAACTTACCCTTTATATAACCCAACTTACTTACCCTTAATATAATTAAAAAAACTTTTTTTTTTTTTTTCTAAATACTACATTAAGGGTAAGTAACTTATCCTTTATATAACCCAACCTACTTATTTTTAATATAGTCAAAAAAACTTTTTTTTTTTTTTCAAGTATTATATTAAGGGTAAGTAATTTATTTTATATATAATTCTGTTTATTTATCTTTAATATAGTTAAAAAATTTTTTTTTTTTTTTTTTTTAAGTATTATATTAAGAGTAAGTAACTTATTTTTTATATAACTTAGCCTACTTATCTTATATATGGTCCTACCTGTTTACCCTGTATATAATTTTATTTATTTACCTTTAATATAGTTAAAACCTTTTTTTTTTTTTTTTTCTAAGTATTATATTAAGGATAAATAATTTATTTTTTATATAATCTAGTCTACTTACCCTTAATATAATTAAAAACTTTTTTTTTCTTAAATAACATATCAAAAATAAGTTAACCAAATAGAAGATAAGTTATTTATCTTTTATATACTCAAAACAACTTACTTTTTATATAATTTTAGTTATATTAAAAATATATTAATTAAATTATTTTAATAAATAAAAAGTAATTTATTTATTTTTTTAAATAATATAAAATATTATCTTAATTATATTTATTTATTATAAAATCTTTTCTAATTTTTTCAAAATTATTTTTTTTATAAAAAAAACCCTATTAAAAAATTTAAAATAAATTTTAAATAAAAAAAATTTAAAATATTCTATTTATATAAACTAGAATAAAAACCATCTTACCCTTTATATAATTAAACAAAATAAATATTTTATTATTTAATATAACAAGTAACTAAATAAACCAAATTTTTTAATTCCATTAAATTTTTTAATTAATATAACTTTATATAATAATTAAATTATAAACTAGAAAAAAAAAGAATTTTTCAAAAATATAAATTTAAAAAGTAAAAATTTAATTTTAATAAATTATAATAATAAAATTATTTTATTACTTATAATACTCAACTTTATACTTAAATCATCTATAAAAAATTTATTTTTACATATAATTAAATTATAATACACTAATAAAAAAATCTAACCTTTTAATAAAAAAATCTATTATTAACTTACTATAACATATAACCAAAATTTATTCTTATATAAATATAAATATATAAAAATAAAAATTATCATATTTTAATATAAATTCTAATTTAAAAACATTCAACTATAATTTAATAAATAATAACTTTACAGTAATACTTAATCAAATAGTTGCAAAAACTAATTATCTAAATTAACAATTCTTTTTATACTAAATTAAATTACTATTATAATAATAATTAATAATAAAATAAAATTAATTTGTTTCATAACAATCTAAACCTAGCTCACATTCCCTATTAATAAATAAATAATTTAATATTTACCAAATTCTACTTTAATATAATAAAAAAAATTGATATTAAAAAATTAAAAAATAATGTTATTATAAATATTTAATTATTACAAGTTAGTTATTTTTATAATAATTTTTTTAATATTTTTAGTTTTAAATTTCGAAAAATTAAAGAATTAATAGGTTATATTTTTATAATTTATATTTATATTAAAAATTAAAATTAAGAAAATTTTTGTTTTTTTATTTTATTAAAGATTTTTATTCTCCATAAATCCTTTTTAAGATATTTATATTATAATTTAACAAATATATCACTTTAATTAAATTCTTTATTTAATAATATTTTTATTTCAAATTAATTTATAAAAAATTTTAACATTAAAAGTTAGGTAATAAAACTTAATTTTGTTTTAATAAATAAGTAAAAAAATAGTATAAATAAAAGTATTTTACTAATATTAAAGCTCCTTTTTATTTTATATTTTATATATTTCTTTATAATATTAAATTAAAATTAAATTTAATAAAATTTTCTTTTTCTATTATTTCTACCAAACTCATTCTTTTAACTATAATTTCACTAAATAATAAATAGGAATAATAAAAAATTTTATTAATCCATTTATACACATTACTAATTAAATAACAAAGTATTTAATTATTTTAAAAAAATTATAATTACTCCTGTCATTTATTCACATTTAATTAAATTTTTTTATTTTAATATTTAGAATATTAAACAAAAATTATATTATATTAACACCACTTTTTGATTATTATAATATTATATTTTAATTAAACAATCAAATTTCTTTTATTTGTACTAATTCTAAATTAATTATTAAATATATGTTGAATAGCTAAAACTTATTAAGAGTATTTTTTAAACAATCCTATAAAATCTTAGTTATAAAGTTAAAACCAAACTAATTTATCAAAATTTATTTAAAATTTAATATATTTAATTTTTAAAATTAATTTTTTTTTTAAAGTTATAAATTTATTTTACCAACTTTTTTTATTTATATTATTTTATCAACTAAAGATTTTTCACCTTAAAAATTTACTATAATTATAAATATAATTTAATATAAAAACTATTTTTTCTTTGGATTTTTAAAAACAGTTGAAAGCGTATTAAATTTAGTAAAAATATTAAACTCTATCAATTATTAAACCTTAACTCCAAACAAACCAATTTCAAAATAATAGATTATTAAAAAAAAAAAAAATTTTTTTCTAAAACTTTTATTTATATCTCTAAATTTATTTATATTATTACATAAAATTTACATTTAAATACTAGAATATTAATTAGTTTCCCTTTCAGCAAATATTATAAATATAAACTTTAAAACAAAATTTTCCTATACCTTAAAATCAACTAATTTATATTTAATTATTGTTTATATAAAACTTTTCCCCATTTTAATTTTTAAAATTTTTATTTAAATATTTATTATTATTATTAAAATTTATATTAGAGGTTGTTTTACTTAAGATTATTTTTAAAGTTTTGTTATTAATTTCCATATTTATTTATTTGTTAAAGTTTGGTTTTTATTTTAATAATAAAATATAAGTAGTATATTTAAATATTATTTATTTTTAAAATTAATTTATTTAACAAATAAATTATTATATATTTCTTAATAAATTTTAATTTTTATAACTATTATCCTACTATCTAAATAAATTAATATTTTTTATAATATTTAATAAATATATATTCCAACATTTTAATTTTATATTTAATTTATTTTGCATTATTAATTCTACTTATTAAAAATAATTTATTAATAACAATATATTTAAATATTTATATTTAATTAAATAATAAAAACTTTTTATATATTTAAAATTTAAAAATAAATTAAGATTATTTTAATTTTAAAATCTTTAATTATTTATTTTATTTTATAAAACTAAAAATATTATTGTTATTTTAAAAAAAATTTTAATAAAAATTAGTTATTAAATAATTTAATTAATCTTTTATTTTTATACTTAAATTTGATGATTAATTTGTATGTTAAAACTGTTGTAAATTTTTATTAAAGTTTTCTTTAACTTTATTTTATTTAAATATAATTTATTATCTTTTAAATTTTAATAACTATATTCATATTTAAATTTATTTAAAAATATTAAAATTAATTAATAATATATTTAAAAATTTCTATTTTTATTTACTTTTATTTTATTTATAAATTTTATATTTAAAAACTTATATAAATATTAAATTTTTTAATTTATATTTTAAAATAAATTATTTATAATTATTAAGTTAATATTTTAGACAAAAATCATAAACTTTAATTAAGATTGGTAACATAATATGACAAATTATAATACTTATTAAAATAAATTATATTTTTATTATCTTTATTCTATTGCTTTAATTAATATTAGTCTGTTAATAATAAAATATATTAATTAAAAAAAAAATTAATTAATTAAAAACAAATTTAATTATAAACATTTTTTTTTTAATAATTTTATATATTATTTAATTTTTTTTTTAAAATATTTTTTATTTTTTAATTATTTTATTTATATATTATCAATTTTTTATTAATATTTAATTTTAGATAAAATTTATTATTTATTTTAAATTATATTTTTAAATAATTTAATTTTTTAAAAAAATTTTATATAAAAACAAATTTGTAATTATATATAAAATTTTTATTTTTTATAATATTTTATTCCAAAAAATTTAAATTTAAATTATAACCAAAACATTCTTTTTAAATTATAATTTAAAAGTTAAAGATTTTAGATTTTAAATTTAAATTATTATTATTTTATTTATTATTATTAAAATAATTTTTATTAATTTTTTTTCTTTTACTTATTAATATATTTAAATTTAATAAATATTTTTATTTAATCTAAAATTAAATTTTAAAAAAAAAAAGTAAATTTTATTATAAATTATATTATTCTATTTTATTTTAACAAAAGTAATACTTATTATATTCTAATTAAAAATAAAATAATTAACAAAATTTATAATTTTAAAATTTATATAATAATTAAATTGTTTAAATCTAAAATTAATAATTAATTAAAAATTATAATAATACTTAAATAAATATATTTAAAAAAATATTAATAAGTGTAATATATATTTAAAAATTTAATAATTTATTAAATTTTATAATTTATATTAATTATTACATTTTATTATGTTTTTTATTAATATGGGAATTAAGAAATTTATTATTAAAAATTTTAATTTTTATTTAAAAATTTGGTTATTAAATAATATTTTTATAACAAATGTATTTTATATTTAATGTTAATAATAAACTAATAAATTGGTTTAAAACTTTATTATTAAAACAAAAAATTTATTTTGGTTTACAAAAAATTAATCTAAATATTTATACAAAGTATAAATAATATTAATTTACTTAATCAAAAAATTATACAATTAATGTAATAATTATTGTAGTAATTAGTAAGTTAATATTAATAATAATCTTTTTATAAGTTTATTTATAAAAACTTTGTTATGATTTTTATTTCTTTTAAATAACTAAATTTAATTAATTTTCTAGTTTTAAGTAATTATTATTAATTTCCTAGAATTAGTCCAAAGGCTTCACTAAGTTATTCAATTAATAATAATAATAAACAATATATATAAAAAATAGGAATGTAATTAATACAAATTAATAACTTATATTTACTAAATATTCCTTATTAAAAAATAATAATTGTAATGTTTTATTTTTAATATAATAAAATTTAATAAAATTACTTAAATTTCTCAATTAAAAATTATATTTATTAGTTTTGTTAATGTAATACACATATAATTTAGAATATCTAAAAATATTATAAACCTATTATTGCCTTAAATTTCTATTAGCTTAAGTTAATAATCCTTTTAAAAAGTTAATAACTAGTAAAAACTAACTAAGTTATTTAGTAAATTAAAATCTTATTTATTATCATAATTAAATAAATAAATTATTTTATTAATTAAAAATGGTTATGTATTATTATTTATATAATCAAGAAAAAGTTTTTAATCTATTAATCTTTAATATATTTAAATTTAATAAATTTTTTTGTATTAAATTAAATTAAATTATAAGTTTTATATTTGGTGGTATTTTTCTATTAATTTTTTTAAGTTTTAATTTTACAATTATATTCCCTCCAAAATTTAAAAATTTTGATTTTTTGTAAAGTATTGAATAGATTATAAATTAAATATTGTTTGATTTTTAATTGGTATAGTTTATAATTAAAATTATAATAATATTTGATTATTTTTGATTTTTTAATTTTTGTTTATTAATTAATGAAAATATTTTTAGTAAATATTTTTATAATAATTAATTTTTAATAAATTTAAAAATTTTATTTTTGATAATTAAATATTAATGTTTTTGATTATTTTTATTAATTATTACAATAGTTTTAGAAATTAATAAAATAGAATTATTATTTTATTTTATTATTTTATATTAATGTATTTAAACAAAAGTTTGTTTTAAACATTTTAATTTTTTTAAAATAAAAATCTTAAATTTTTAGTATATTTAATAAAAAGTATGAGATTAGTTAAAAAAAAAATTCAACTATATTAATATATATAATTAAACAAATTAAATAATTAGATTTAAAATTTAATTATAAACTTTTTAATTATAATAATTTTAATATATGTTATTAGAGTTGGAATTATTGCAGTTACTAATACCAAATTTATTTTTTAATTATTTTTTATTAAAAAATTTAAATTGTATTTATTTTAATTATAAGATTTAAAAAAGTTTTATATTAATATTTATTATTATTATTTTTTTAAATTGAGATTAAATAATTTATGTGTTTACTATTTTTTTTAAATATAATAATTATTTTTTAAGTTTTTTTTTTAAAATCAAACTTTAATTTTTTATTATTTATTAAAATTATAATAAATTACTATTTTATTATTGAAAATTAATAAAATAAAAATTTAAATAAATTATTATTAATATAAAATTATGTGATTTATTAAATTATTATAAATTATTAAAAAGTTTAAGGATATTGGTTTTTTATTTAATAAATATATTTTTTTTAGAGGTTAAAATTTTTAATATATATTAATTTTAAAATTATTATGATTATTTAAGTAGTAAAATATTATTAAATAAATAATAATTAATTTAATAAATTATTTGTAGTTTTATTATATAGTTGTTTATATTTAGATATATATAGTTTAATTTTTAAAATAAATATATAATTATTAATAAAATTAACTAAATAATTATAATTATAAAGTAATTAATAGATTAATAACTATAATTATATTCTAAACTTAATAAACTTTGTTTATCAAATTTAAAAATTTTCTTTTTAATAAAAGAAAATTTTAAATTAAATAATTTTTTAAATTATTAAGTTTAATACTTAAATATTAAATTCCAAATTATTTATAAATAAATCTAATTTATTTTTAATTTAAATCTATTTTAAATATAATATTTTATTATTTTATTTAAATTCTTTTAGTATAGTTTTTGTGTAGTAATAATTAAGGATTAATTAAAAATTTAAAATTAAACTAAGTATAATTAATTTTAGAAAAATATAATTTAGTATTAAATATATTTAAAACTAAAAATTTAGTAATAATAAATAATAATTCTAATTTAATTTTAATTAATTAATAAATTAAAATTGTAGTTAATAATTAGTAATTTATGTTTTTTAAATTAATACTGATTACAAATATAATCAATTCTCATAAATTAACAATTTAAATAAAACCCAAACTATTATCTAATTAAAAAATTATAAATTATTAAATTCCAATATCTAGTATTATTAAACACCAAAACTAACTTATAAACTATTAAATTAATATTAATCATACAACATCTATCTAAATAAAAAAAATACTACTAATTATTTAATTTTAAACCAACAATAATAAAATACTACTATTAAATTAAAAAGATTTAAAAAGATTAAACTAAATTATAATTAATAATTAAATACTAGCTAAAAATTTTTTATACTTTGTCTCCTTTTTTTTTATAAATTTTATTATTTATTATATTACTTAAAATACTTAAATTAATATATTTACTAAATTTACACAATTTATTATATTATTTTTATATACATAATAAATAAATATAATTAAATTAAAATTTTGTATTATTTTATTAATAAATTAAGTTTTTTTTATGTTAAATAATTTTAATATATCTAATTACTTTCTATATAATTTTGGAAATTAAAATAAAATTTAATTATTTCTTATATAATAATAATATTATATTCTTTTTTACTAATTAATAATATTTTTAATAATATTTAATAATAATTTTAAAATTTAAAAATAATTTTATTATTTTTAAAAAGTTTTAATAATAATTAAAAAATTTAATAATAAAATTATAATAATTTTATATAAAAATAATATAACAAAAATTTTAAAACTCAAAAATTATAAATTTAATAATATTTCAATAATAAACATACTATAAAATAATATATATATGAAAAAAAAATAACTAATAAATTAAAATTAAAAAAAGGATTTAAAAAAAATTAAATATTTTAACTAAAAATATTATTTTTTAAAAATTATAAATTAGATATAAAGTAAATAACTTACCCTCTATATAATAAAAAAATTTTTTTTTTTTTTTTTTTTTTTTTTTTTTTTAAGTATCACATCAAAAGTAAGTTACTTACCTTTTATGTGGTTCAACCTACTTACCCTCTATGTGGTCAAAAATATTTTTTTTTTTTTTTTCCAAGTACCACATCAAGGGTAAGTGACTTACCCTGTATGTGGTCAAGACTACTTACCCTTGATGTGGTCAAAAACCTTTTTTTTTTTTTTTTTCCCAAGTACCACATCAAGGGTAAGTTATTTACCCTCTATGTGACCCAACCCACTTACCCTCTATGTGGTCAAAAACTTTTTTTTTTTTTCCAAATACCACATCAAGGGTAAGTCACTTACCCTGTATGTGGTCAAGACTACTTACCCTTGATATGGTCCAATCTACTTACCCTCTATGTGGTCAAAAACTTTTTTTTTTTTTTTTTTCCCAAGTACCACATCAAGGGTAAGTTATTTACCCTCTATGTGACCCAACCCACTTACCCTCTATGTGGTCAAAAACTTTTTTTTTTTTTCCAAATACCACATCAAGGGTAAGTCACTTACCCTGTATGTGGTCAAGACTACTTACCCTTGATATGGTCCAATCTACTTACCCTCTATGTGGTCAAAAACTTTTTTTTTTTTTTTTCCCAAGTACCACATCAAGGGTAAGTCACTTACCCTCTATGTGACCCAACCCACTTACCCTCTATGTGGTCAAAAACTTTTTTTTTTTTTTTCCAAATACCACATCAAGGGTAAGTCACTTACCCTGTATGTGGTCAAGACTACTTACCCTTGATATGGTCCAATCTACTTACCCTCTATGTGGTCAAAAACTTTTTTTTTTTTTTTTTCCCAAGTACCACATCAAGGGTAAGTCACTTACCCTCTATGTGACCCAACCCACTTACCCTCTATGTGGTCAAAAACCTTTTTTTTTTTTTCCAAGTACCACATCAAGGGTAAGTCATTTATCCTGTATGTGGTCCTGCCCGCTTACCCTTGATGTGGTCAAAAATTTTTTTTTTTTTTTTTTTTTCCAAGTACCACATCAAGGGTAAGTCACTTACCCTGTATGTGACCCAACCCACTTACCCTCTATGTGGTCAAAAACTTTTTTTTTTTTTTTTCCAAGTACCACATCAAGGGTAAGTCACTTACCCTCTATATGGTCCAACCCACTTACCCTCTATGTGGTCAAAAACTTTTTTTTTTTTTTTTTTCCAAGTACCACATCAAGGGTAAGCTGCTTACCCTGTATGTGGTCCAACCTACTTACCCTCTATGTGGTCAAAAACTTTTTTTTTTTCTAAAGTACCACATCAAGGGTAAGTCGCTTACCCTTTATGTGATCCGGCCCACTTACCCTCTATGTGGTCAAAAAACTTTTTTTTTGTTTTTCCAAGTACCACATCAAGGGTAAGTCACTTACCCTCTATGTGACCCAACCCACTTACCCTCTATGTGATCAAAAACTTTTTTTTTTTTTTCAAATACCACATCAAGGGTAAGTTGCTTACCCTTGATGTGGTCAAGCCCACTTACCCTCTACGTGGTCAAAAAAACTTTTTTTTTTCTTCCAAGTACCACATCAAGGGTAAGTCACTTACCCTCTATGTGGTCCGGCCCACTTACCCTTGATGTGGTCAAAAACTTTTTTTTTTTTTTTCCAAGTACCACATCAAGGGTAAGTGACTTACCCTCTATGTGACCCAGCCCACTTACCCTTGATGTGGTCAAAAAAACTTTTTTTTTTTTTTTCCAAGTACCACATCAAGGGTAAGTGACTTACCCTCTATGTGACCCAGCCCACTTACCCTTGATGTGGTCAAAAAAACTTTTTTTTTTCTTCCAAGTACCACATCAAGGGTAAGTGACTTACCCTGTATGTGGTCCTGCCCGCTTACCCTTGATGTGGTCAAAAATTTTTTTTTTTTTTTTTTTTTCCAAGTACCACATCAAGGGTAAGTGACTTACCCTCTATGTGACCCAGCCCACTTACCCTGTATGTGGTCCTGCCCGCTTACCCTGTATGTGGTCCTGCCCGCTTACCCTTGATGTGGTCAAAACCTTTTTTTTTTTTTTTTTCCAAGTATCATATTAAGGGTAAGTGATTTATTCTCTATGTGATTTAGCTTATTTACCCTTGATGTGGTCAGAAACTTTTTCTTCCTTAAGTAGCATATCAAAGGTAAGTTGGCTAGATAAAAAATAAATTACTTACTTTTTATGTGCTTAGGATAATTTATTTTCTATGTGATTTCAATTATATTAAGGGTATATTAATTAAATTACTTTGGTAGATAAAAGGTAATTTATTTATTTTTCTAAATAATATAAAATATTATCTTAGTTATATTTATTTATTATAAAATTTTTTTTGATTTTTTTAAAATTATTTTTTCTATAAAAAAAACCTTATTAAAAAATTTAAAATAAATTTCAAGTAGAAAAAATTTAAAACATTTTATTTATATAAATTAGGATAAAAACCATTTTATTTTCTATATAATCAAATAAAATAAATACTTTACTGCCTAGTATGGCAAGTAGTTAAGTAAATTAAATTTTTTGGTTTTATTAAATTTTTTAATTAATATAGTTTTGTATAGTAGTTAAATTGTAAATTGAAGGAGAAAGAAATTCTTTAAAAATATAAATTTAGGAAGTGAAGGTTTAACCTTAGTAGATTATAATAATAAGGTTATTCTATTATTTATAATACTTAGCTTTATATTTAAATTATTTATAAAAAATTTATTTTTATATATAATTAAATTACAATATATTGATAGGGAAACCTAATTTTTTAATAAAAAAACTTATTATTAGCTTATTATAATGTATAATTAAAACCTATTTTTATACAAATATAAATATATAAAAATAAAAATTATTATATTTTAATATAAATTTTAATTTAAAAATATTCAATTATAATTTAATAAATAATAACTTCATAATAATATCTAGTTGAATAATTATAAAAATTAATTATCTAAATTAATAGTTTTTTTTATATTAAATTAAATTATTATTATAATGATAATTAATAGTAAGGTAAAATTAATCTATTTTATAATGGTTTAAACTTAGTTTATGTTTTTTATTAGTAGGTGAATAATTTAATGCTTACCAAATTTTGTTTTAGTATGATAGAAAAAGTTAATATTGAAGGATTAAAAAGTAATGTTGTTATAAATGTTTGACTGTTATAAGTTAGTTATTTTTGTGGTAACTTTTTTAATATTTTTAACCTTAAATTTTAAGAAACTAAAAAATTAATAAGTTATACTTTTATGGTTTGTATTTATATTGAAAATCAAAATTAAAAGAACTTTTGCCTTTTTACTTTACTAAAAATTTTTATTTTTTATGAGTCCTTTTTAGAATACTTATATTATAATTTAATAGATGTATTGTTTTAGCCAAACTTCTTATTTGACAATATCTTCATTCCAGATTAGCCTACAAAAAACTTTAACACTAAAAATTAGGTAATAAAACTTAGTTTTGTTTTAATAAATAAGTAAAAAAATAATATAAATAAAAATATTTTATTAGCACCAAAACTTTTTTTTATTTTATATCTTATATATCTTTTTATAATGTTAAACTAGAGTTAAATTTAATAAAGTCTTTTTTTCCTACTATTTCTACCAAACTTGTTCTCTTAACTATAATTTTGCTAGATAATAAATAAAAATAATAAGAATTTTGTTAATCCATTTATATGCATTATTAATTAGATAATAAAATATTTAGTTATTTTAAAAAAGTTATAATTACTTTTGTTGTTTATTTATACTTAATTAAATTTTTTTATTTTGATATTTAAAGTATTGAACAAAAATTATATTACATCAACACTACTTTTTAATTATCACAATATTATGTTTTAATTAAATAATTAGATTTTTTTTATTTATACTAGTTTTAAATTAGTTATTAAACGTATACTAGATGGCTGAAGCTTGTTAAGAATATTTTTTAAATAATCTTGCAAGGTTCTGGTTGTGAAGTTAGAACCAAATTGGTCTGTTGGGATTTATTTAAGATTTAATATGCCTAATCTTTAGAGTTAATTCTTTTTCTAAAGTTATGGATCTATTTTACTGATTTTTTTTATTTATATTGTTTTATTAATTAAAAGTTTTTTATCTTAAAAACTTGTTGTGGTTATAAATATAATTTGGTGTAAAAGTTATTTTTTTTTTTGGATTTTTAAGGATGGTTGGGAGTGTACCGGATTTAGCAAAGGTGTTGAGTTCTATTAGCTATTGAACTCTAACTCTGGATAAACCGATTTTAGGGTGACAAATTGTTAAAAAGAAAAAAGAACTCTTCCTAGGGTTTCCACCTGTGTTTCTGGATTTATTTACATTGTTGTGTAGAATTTATATCTAAGTGCTAAAATATTAATTGGTTTTTTTTTTGGTGGGTGTTGTAAGCACAAATTTTAAAACAGAGTTTTTTTATGTTTTAGGATTGATTAATTTATATTTAATTGTTGTTTATATGGAATTTTTCTTTACTTCAATTTTTAAAGTTTTTATTTAAGTATTTGTTATTATTACTAAAATTTATATTAAAAACTGTTTTATTTAAAATCATTTTTAAAATTTTGTTATTAACTTTCACACTTACTTATTTATCAAGACTTGGTTTTTATTTTAATGGTAGAATATAGGTAACATGCTTAAGTACCATTTATTTTCAGAACTGATTCATTTGGCAAGTAAGTTATTACATATTTCTTAACAAATTCCAACTTTTATAACTACTATTCTATTGTTTAAATAAATTAATATTTTTTATAATATTTAATAAATGTATATTTCAGCACCTTAATTTTATATTCAATTTATCCTATATCACCAATTTTACTTACCAAAAATGGCCCATTAATAACAATATATTTAAATATTTATGTTTAATTAAGTAATAAAAATTTTTTATATATTTAAAGTTTGAGAATAAATTAAGATTGTTTTAATCCCAAAGCTTCTAATTATTTGTTTTATCTTATAAAACTAAAAATATTACTACTATCCTAAAAAAAACTTCAACAGGAATTAGTTACTAAATAATTTGATTAGTTTTTTGCCTTTATATTTAAATTTAATGATTGATTTATACATCAGAATTGCTGTAAACTTTTACCAGAGTTTCCTCTAACTTCACCCTATTCAAATATAATTTATTATCTTTCAAATCCCAACAACTATACTTATATTTAAATTTATTTGAGAATATCAGGATTAATTGATGGTACATCCAAAGACTTTTACTTCTGTTTACTTTTATTTTACCCATAAATTTTACATTCAAAAATTCATATAGATGTTAGACTCCTTAGTCCATGTTTTAAGACAGATCACTTACAACCATTAAGCCAGCATTTTAAGCAAAAACCACAAATTTTAATTGGAATTAATAACATAGCACAACAGGCTATAACATTCATTGAAATGAGTTACATTCCTACCACCTTTATCCCATTGTCTTAATTAATGCTAACTTACCAACAACAAAATATACTAACTAGAAAAAAGGTTGATTAATTAAAGGTAAATCTAATTACAAACATTTCCCTTTTAATAATTTTACATACTATTTAACTCTTTTTTTAAAATACTTTTTATTTTTTGATTATTTTATTTGTGTGCTATCAATCTCCCATTAATATTTAATTTTAAATGAAATTTACCACCCATTTTAAACTACATTCCCAAACAATTTGATTTTTTGAAGGAATTTCACATGAAAGTAAATTTACAGCTATATACAGGATTTTCACCCTCCATAACATTTTGTTCCAAAAAATTTAAACCCAGGTTATAACTAAAATATCTTCTTTAAATTACAACTTAAAAGCCAAAAGCTCCAGATTTTAAATTTAAATTATTACTACTTTATTTGTTATTACTAAAACAATCCTTATTAATTTTTTTTTCTCTACTTATTAATATACTTAAATTCAACAAATATCTTTATCTAATTTAAAATTAAATTTTAAGAAAAAAAAATAAATTTTATTACAAGTTATACTGTTTTATTTTATCTTAACAAAAATAATACTTATTATTATATTTTAGTTAGGGGTAGAATAGCTAATAGAACTTACAACTTTAAAACTTGCGCAATAATCAAACTATTTGGATCCAAAACCAACAATTAATTAAGGATTATAATAATATTTAAACAAACATGTTTAAAAGAATACCAATAGGTGCAATATACATTCAAAAACTTAATAATTTATTGAATTTTGTAATTCATATTAATTATCACATTTTGTTACATTTTTCATCAATATGGGAATCAAAAGATCTGTTGTTAAAAATTTTAATTTTTATTTGAAAATTTGGTTATCAAACAATATTTTTATAATAAATTTATTTTATATTTAATATTAGCGGTAAATTAACAGGCTGGTTTAAAATCTTGTTACCAAAACAAAAAATTTATTTTAATTTACAAAAAATTAACCTAAGTATTTATACAAAACATAAATAATACTAATTCATTTGATCAGAAAACCATATAATTGATTTAACAACCATTATAGTAATTAACAGACTGGTATTAATAATAATTTTTTCACAAATTTATTTATGGAAATCTTATTACAACTTTTACTTCCTCTAAATAACCAAATTTAACCAACTTTTTAACTCTAAGTAGTTGTTATTAACCTTCTAGAACCAATTTAAAAACCTCACTAAATTATTTAATCAATAATAACAACAAATAATATATATAAAAAACAAAAACATAATTAATATAAACTAATAACTTACATTTACTAAATATTTCTTATTAAAAGATAATAATTATAATATCTTATCCCCAACATGACAAAGTTTAATAAGATTACTTAAATTTCTTAGTTAAAGATTATATTTGTTAATTTTATCAATATAACGCATGTATGATTCAGAATATTTAAAAATATCATAGACCTATTATTACCTTAAACTTCCATTGGTTTAAGTTGATAATCCCTTTAAAAAGCTGGTAACTAGTAAAAATTAGTTAAACTATTTAATAAGTTAAAATCTCGTTTATTATTGTAATTAAACAAATAAATTATTTTATTAACTAAAAATGGCCATGTATTATTACCTATATAATTAAGAAAGAGCTTTTAATTTGTTAATTTTTAATATATCTGGACCTAGTAAGTTTCTTTGTATTAAGTTAAATTAAGTTGTAGGTTTTATATCTAGTAGTGTTTTTTTGTTAATTTTTTTAAATTTTAGTCTTGCGATTATACTCTCTCTAAAATTTAAAAACTTTGATTTTTTGTAAGGTGTTGAATGGGTTATAAATTGAATATTGCCCAATTCCTAGTTGGTATAATTTATGGTTAAGATTATAATGGTATTTGATTGTTTTTGATTTTTTAATTTTTGTTTATTGATTAATAAAAATATTCTTAATAAATGTTTTTATAATAGTTAGTTTTTAATAAATTTAAGAATTTTATCTTTGATAATTGAATATTAATATTTCCAACTATTTTTATTAATTATTACAATGATTTTAGAAATTAATAAAATAAAATTGTTATCTTATTTTATTATTTTATGTTAATGTATTCAAGTAAAGATTTACTTTGAATATTTTAATTTTTTCAAAATAAAAGTTCTGGATCCCCAGCATACTTAGTAAAGAATATGAAATTAACCAAAAAAAAAGATCCGGTTGTATTAGTGCATGTGGTTAGGTGGACTGAGTAGCCAAACCCAAAGTTCAATTATGAACTTTTTAATTGCAATAATTTTAATATATGCTATTAGAGTTGGAATTATTGTGGTTACTGGTATCAGACTTATTTTTTAATTATTCCTTGTTAAGGGATTTAAATTGTATTTATTTTAATTATAAGATTTAAAAGAGTTTTGTATTAGTATTTATTATTATTACTTTTTTAAATTAAAATTAGGTAATTTATATATTTATTATTTTTTTTAAATATAGTAGTTATTTTTTAAGTTTTTTTTTCAAAATCGAATTTTAATTCTCTATTACTCATTAAAATTATAGTAGATTATTATTTTATCATCAAAAATTAATAAAATAAAAATTTAAATAAATTATTACTAATATAAGATTATATGATTTATTAAATTATTATAAATTATTAAGAAGTTTAAAAATATTGATTTTTTATTTAATAAATATATTTTTTCTGAAGGTTAGAATTTTTAATATATATTAGCTTTAAAATTATTATGGTTATTTAAGTAGTAAGGTATTATTAAATAAATAATAATTAATTTAATAAATTATTTATAGTTTTATTATATAGTTGTTTATATTTAGATATATATGATTTAATTTTTAAAATAAATATATAATTATTAGTAGAATTAATTAAATAATTATGGTTATAGAATAATTAGTGGATTAGTAGTTATAGTTGTGTTTTAGGTTTGATAGGTTTTGTTTATTGAGTTTAAAAATTCTCTTTTTAATAGAAGAAAATTCTAAGTTAAATAATTTTTTAGATTATTGAGTTTAATATTTAGGTATTAAATTTTAAATTATTTGTAAATAGATTTAACCTATTTTTGGTTTAGGTCTATTTTGAATATAATATTTTATTACTTTATTTGAATTTTTTTAATGTAGTTTTTGTGTAGTGGTAATTAAGGATTGGTTAAGGATTTAGGATTAGATTGGGCATAGCTAGTTTTAAAGGAGTGTGATTTAATATTAAATATATTTGGAGTTAGAAATCTAATAATGATGGATAATGGTTTTAACTTGATTTTGATTGATTGGTAGGTTGGAATTGTAGTTAATAATTAATAATTTATGTTTTTTAAGTTAATGTTAGTTGTGGGTGTAATTGGTTTTTATAGGTTAGTAGTTTAGATGAAATTTAAATTGTTGTTTGGTTGGAGAGTTATAAGTTGTTGGATTTTAATACCTAGTATTGTTGGGTGTTAGAGTTGGTTTGTGGATTGTTAAGTTGGTGTTGGTTATATAGCACCCATCTGAATGGAAAGAGTGCTACTAACTGCCTGATTCTAGGTTAGCGGCAGTGGGACACTATTGCTGGGTCAAGAAGGTTTAAAAGGATTAGGTTGAATTATAGTTGGTAATTGAGTATTAGTTAGAAATTTTTTATATTTTGTTTTTTTTTTTTTTATAGATTTTGTTATTTGTTGTGTTGTTTAAAGTGTTTAGGTTGATGTGTTTATTGAATTTATGCGATTTGTTGTACTACTTTTGTATGTGTGGTAAGTAAATATAACCAAATTAAAATTTTATGTTATTTTGTTAGTGGATTGAGTTTTTTTTATGTTGGATGGTTTTAATACATCCAATTATTTTTTATATGATTTTAGAAATTGAAATAAAATTTAATTACTCTTTATGTAATA